>JBBPBO010000002.1:19755870-19940251 GCA_037974295.1 Cicer cuneatum | reverse complement strand
TTTACGTCATTTTGTGCATCTCTATCTTATTCTAATCACTTTTCATTCTTACGTAACATAGGTGATCCAATAAATGTGTTTGTGTCATTGGATTAACATCTAGGTCGTTTTGTGCATCCCAAGGCCTTATGTAATCACTTTTAGTTCTTAAGGAATGTAGTTCATCCAATAAATGCGTTTTTTTCATTGGATTAATATTTACGTCATTTTGTGCATCCCAAGGCTTATTCTAATCACTTTTCGTTCTTAAGGAATTTAGTTCATCCAATAATGGCGTTAGTGACATTGGATTAACATTTACATCGTTTTGTGCATCCCAAGTCTTATTCTAATCCACTTTCGTTCTTAAACAACAAAGTTCATTCAATAACTGTGTTTGTGTCACTGGATTAACATTAGGTCATTTTGTGCATCCCTAGGCTAACTCTAATTGATTTTTGTTCTTAACGAATTTAGTTCATCCAATAATTGCGTTTGTGTCATTGGATTAACGTTTACATCTTTTTGTGCATCACAAGGCTTATTCTAATCCATTTTCATTCTTAACCAATTTAGTTCATTCAATAAGTTGTGTCAATGGATTAACATTTAGGTCATTTTGGGCATCCAAAGGCTTATTCTAATCAATTTTTGTTCTTAACGAATGTAGTTTATCCAATAAGTGCGTTTTTGTCATTGGATTAGCATTTACGTCATTTTGTGCATCCCAAGGCTTATTCTAATCAATTTTCGTTCTCACGTAACATAGGTCATCCAATAAGTGTGTTTCTGTCATTGGATTAACATCTAGGTCGTTTTTTGCATGCCAAGGCTTTATCTTATCAATTTTAGTTCTTAAGGAATGTAGTTCATCCAATAAGCGCGTTTTTGTCATTGGATTAACATTTACGTCATTTTGTGCATCCCATGGCTTATTATAATCACTTTTCGTTCTGAAGGAATTTAGTTCATCCAATAATGGCGTTAGTGACATTGGATTAACATTTACGTTGTTGTGTGCATCCCTTATTCTAATCCACTTTCGTTCTTAAACAACATAGTTCATTCAATAAGTGCGTTTGTGTCATTGGATTAACAATTAGGTCATTTTGTGCATCCCTTGGCCAATTCTAATCGATTTTCGTTCTTAACGAATATAGTTCATCCAATAACATTTACATCACATTTGGTATCCCAAGTCTTATTCTAATCACTTTTCTTTCTTAAGGAATGGAGTTCATCCAATTAGTGTGGTTTTTTCATTGGATTAACGTTTACGTCATTTTGTGCCTCTCTATCTTATTCTAATCACTTTTCATTCTTACGTAACATTGGTGATCCAATAAATGTGTTTGTGTCATTGGATTAACATCTAGGTCGTTTTGTGCATCCAATAATGGCGTTAGTGACATTGGACTAACATTTATACGTTTTGTGCATCCCAAGTCTTGTTCTAATCCACTTTTGTTCTTAAACAACAAAGTTCATTCAATAAGTGTGTTTGTGTCACTGGATTAACATTAGGTCATTTTGTGCATCCCTAGGCGAATTCTAATCGATTGTTGTTCTTAACGAATTTAGTTCATCCAATAATTGCGTTTGTGTCATTGGATTAACATTTACATCATTTTGTGCATCACAAGGCTTATTCTAATCCATTTTCGTTCTTAACCAATGTAGTTCATTCAATAAGTGCGTCGTTGTGATTGGATTAACATTTAGGTCATTTTGTCCATCCCAAGACTTATTCTAATCAATTTTTGTTCTTAAGGATTGTAGTTCATCGAATAAGTGTGTTGGTTTCATTGGATTAACATTTACGTCATTTTGTGCATCCCAAGGCTTATTCTTATCACTTTTCGTTCTTAAGGAATGTAGTTCATCCAATAAGTGCGTTTTTGTCATTGGATTAACATTGACGTCATTTTGAGCATCCCAACACTTATTCTAATGCATTTTCGTTCTACACCAATGTTGTTCATTCAATAAGTGTGTTTGTGTCGTTGGATAACATTTAGGTCATTTTGTGCTTCCCAATGCTTATTCTATACCATTTTCATTCTTAGACAATGTAGCTCATCCAATAAGTGTGTTAGTGTGATTTTGTTAACATTTAGGTTATTTTGTGCATCCCAAGGCCTTATCGATTCCCTTTTTATTCTTAAGGAATGTAGTGCATCCAATAAGTCTGTTTGTGTCATCAGATTAACATTTACGTCATTTTGTGCATCCAAATGCTTATTCTAATCCATTTTCCTTCATCTCCAATGCCATTTATTCAATAAGGGCGTTTGTGTCATTGGATTAACATTTAGGTCATTTTCTGCATCCGAAGGTTTATTCAAATCCATTTTCGTTCTTAGACAATGTAGTTCATCCAAGAAGTGTGTTTGTGTCATTGAATTAACATTTAGGTCATATTGTTCATCCAAAGGCATATTCTAATAAGTTTATCTTTCTTAAGGAATGTAGTTCACCCAATAAGTGCATTGGTGTCATTAGATTAATGTATAGGAATGTAATTCGTCCAAATAGTGTGTTTGTGTCATTGGATTAACAGATACGTCATTTTGTGCATCCCAATGATTATTCTAATCGATTTTCGTTTTGAAGGTATGTAGTTCATCTGATAAATTTGTTTGTGTCATTGGATTAACATTTACGTCATTTTGTACACACCAAGGCTTATTCTAATCCAATTTTGCTCTTTACCAATGTATTCCATCCAATAAGTGCATTTGTGTCATTGGATTAACATTTAGGTGATTTTGTGCATCCCATGGTTTATTCTAATCATTTTTCGTTCTAAAGGAATGTAATTCATCCAATAAGTGTGTTTGTGTCATTGGATTAACATTTACGTCATTTTGTACATCCCAAGGCTTATTCTAATCCCTTTTTGTTCTTAAGGAATGTATTTCATCCAAAACGTGCGTTTTTTTCATTGGATTAACATGTACGTCATTTTGTGCATCCCAAAGCTTATTCTAATCCATTTTCATTCTAAACCAATGTTGTTCATCCAAAAAGTGCGTTTTTGTCATTGGATTAACGTTTACGTCATTTTGTGCATCCTAATGCTTATTCTAATCGATTTTTGTTCTAAACCAATGTAATTCATCCAATAAGTGCATTTGTATTATTGGATTAACATTTAGGTGATTTTGTGCATCCCAAGGCTTATTTTAATAATTTTTCGTTCTTAAGGAATGTAATTTCTGACACCCCGAGTTTTGAACAGTGTGAGTGTATATTTTTTTTCCGAAACGTATAAAAGAATTTCAAATTAATTCAAAAGAATTAAAAGAAATTAAAATTAAAAACCATTCAAAAATAGTATTGCATCGTAATCCAAATGACAAAGGTAATTAAATAATTACATCATGACTATAACCAAGTAAGATAGTTTTGGGAAATTGATCTTCAAAATATAGCAGAATAAAATACATTAAAAACTGTATCCTGGACCCACCAAAACACTATTAGAGTGCGCAAAAGATACAATCATCCCAAAATAAATAAATACAACCATCAACATTAGGCCCTATACAAAAGACTAGTCTGATATGATCATGCACTAAAACTACAGTAGTATGGGTTTCCACAGCTATGACAATGATAATAAATAAGTATGTTCACTTATTAAAATATATAACATCTACATCTTTGTAAAACAACCAACTGAACATTTAAATCATGTTGCAAGTACAAATACAATCAACAATCACAACAACTCATTTGGCACTTAGAATTCGTAAGATACTTGCACATTGTATCTAGTGGATACTGATGAGTTGATGGGTTTCCACAACTATGACAATGATAACATCTACATCCACTGATCAGCTCATATCAAATCATGACTCCCAGGTCAACCATCCCAATGCATTATGTATATGCCAATGTACACAACTCTTGGATTACCAAGGTGCAGTCTCTCACAGACTAGCACACGTGCAGTCTCTCACGGGCCAACACGATTTACAAATGTTAGCCTCTCACATGCCCAACACATAGAAGTTAAATCCTCGCACGGATAGAATGGACCACCACGAACACGCGGCCACTCTATAACCCATCACGGTTACTACTTAACTTCGCGGCCCATCACAATCACCGCATCAACTCTGTGGCCCATCGCGGTCACCACCTGACTATGCAATGCATGAACATGCTATGTTTCTCTTCACTGAAATCCGTATGCAAATGCAATCTGTGACCCAAACACTTCATCACCGCCTCAAATAATCTAAAGAACTTCATTTCATTCATCACATGCCTTACAAATGTTTTCCAAATAGTTAATTGCTTAAACCAATGTTTAAAAATAGAATTTTTGACAAAAATCCAATATGTATTCGAGTACAGCTTCCTTGTAGTCAAATACAGATGCCAAAACAGTGGCAAAATCAGCGATTCTGTATTCGAATACGAGGTTGTCGTAGCCAAATACAGATGCAAAGTCAGTGGCAAAATCAGCAAATCTGTATTCGAATACGACAAGGTCGTAGCCGAATATAGATGCTAAGTCAAAAGCAAAAATCACGTATTTGTATTCGAATACAGAGTGTCGTATCCGAATATGAGGTTCAAAATTTGAATAAAAACTGAATTTTTACAGAAGTGTATTCGAATACGCCAGAGACGTATTCGAATACATCTTCGAAAACAGTGAGATTTACCAGAAAGCTTCAACACAATTTCAAACTCTTTTTTTTTGAAAACCAACACAAATACCATAACAAGATCACCGCTTCTTTAACCACAAAACCCAGAACATCCTCAACACATATAAATGATTCTACTCATCAACACAACAACAAAAGCATCATCAATGCATCAACCAAGTTAGCAGTAAAACAGAACAACAACAACAACTCAACAACATGCGTTTTAATCATCCATAACAACATGCAAGGCAGGTTTAATGTCAAACCATAACATCACATAATAATCATCCATCAAACATGCATTTAGAATCCCTACATGCAATCTAAAAAGTTGGAAGGAGCTCTTTACCTTCGTTACGTTTACTTGCTCGTTTACGTTATCGCGACTAATACCGGCGAAACTCCCGCTCGCGTTGTCGCTATCAAAGTGGGTTCTTTAGCACCTTAATGATGAGAGGAATAACTTTCCCTCTTGACACTCTCTGATTCGAGGCTTGGATTTCCAAGTAATTTGAGTTTTGAGCAAGCTCTTTTCTTTTCTAACACCAACAGAATGAGAAGAAGAAAGAAAGAAGGGAAAACTGTTTTCTGCGGCAGGTGAGAGGAAAAAGAGGTTTCTGATTTCTCTTTCTTTCTCTTTCTGATTCTAATTTTTCTTTCCTTGCCTTCTCACACATATACATATATATAGGCATATTAGCCACCTACTATGCATATACATATATAATATTATAATTTAACTTGACCCTCAAGTAACTAAATACTCTCGTCGCAACTCTATTGGCCATTAAAATCTTGATCAACTGCTGATATTTAATTACTCGTAATTAAATTAAATTATCATTCGTCCAATAATTTTAGTCAATTTCAAAAATATTTATATATATATATATAAAATATACATATATTAAATATTTTACAAATATCCCAAAATATACCTGATATTTAAACCATAATTTAATTTAAAAAAATTTAAGGGTCTTACATTACTACCCCCCTAAAATTAGTTTCGTCCTCGAAACTATGTGTCGATAAACAATTCCGGATGTTGCTCCCTCATCTTACTCTCCAGTTTCCAAGTCGCATCTCCAGTAGTTGGATTCTAAATCACTTTGACTAGTGGGACTTCCTTGTTCCTCAATTGTTTAATCTTCCTGTCCTTAATTCTGACAGGTAGCACTTCAAATGACAGGTTATCCTTTAGTTGAATCGTGTCTGGTTCAATCACATGTGACGAATCCAAAATGTATTTCCTTAACTGTGACACGTGAAACACGTCATGAATATTGGACAGTATTGGAAGTAAAGCAATTCGATAAGCCACTGGTCCAATTCGTGCAGTAAATTGGTATGGTCCAATAAATTTCGGAGTCAATTTTCTTCATTTTATAGCTCTACCGACTCCAGTATTAGGTGTGACGCTTAGAAACACATGATCACCCTGCTCAAATTCCAAAGGTCTGTGACTTTTGTTCGCATAACTCTACTGACGATCCTGTGAGATCTTCATTTTCTCTTTGATCCTTTTGATCTTCTCTGTAGTCTGTTGCACCATCTCAGGTCCTACCATCATACTCTCTCCGTTCTTATACCAGCATAAAGGCATCTGGCACTTGCGTCCATACAAAGCTTCATATGGTGCCATTCCAATACTTGCGTGAAAACTATTATTGTACGTAAACTCAATCAATGGAAATACATCGTCCCATATTCCTCTATCATCCAATACACATGCTCTCAATAGATCTTCCAATAACTGATTTGTTCTCTCAGTCTGTCCGTCTGTTTGCGGATGGTATGTTGAACTCAACTTCAATTTCGTTCCCAATGCTTCATGCATCGCTCCCCAAAAGTGAGACGCGAACTGCGGATCACAGTCTAATACGATACTCGATAGTACTCTGTGTAATCTCACAATCTCAGCAATGTAGATCTCCGTCAGCTTATCTACCTTATAGGTGGTCTTCACTGGTAAGAAATGTGCGGATTTTGTCAATCAATCCACTATTACTCAAATGGAATCATTCTTTCTCCTTGTCTTGGGAAGTCCAATTATAAAATCCATGGAAATGTTATCCCACTTCCATTCAGGTATATCCAAAGGTTGCAACATTCCAGCAGGTCGCTGATGTTCCACTTTCGCTTTCTGGCAAGTTAAACAAGTTGATACATACTCTGCTACATGCCTCTTCATTCCTCGCCACCAAAATTTTTGTCTCAAGTCCTGATACATTTTTGTCACTCCCGGATGAATTCTCAATTTACTCTTATGAGCCTTTTCCAAAATTGTTCTCCTCAGATCAGCAACTGCCGAAACACAAATCCTCCTATTGCATCTCAAAATATTATCTGGTCCCATCCTGAACTCAGTTGTCTTTCCTTGCACTATTAAGTTCCTCTTCTCTTGGATTAATGTGTCTTCTTGAAGATTCGCAATGTCCTCAAGTAGACCACTCGAAATTTTTATCATTCCACATTTTAAAATTCCCGGTGCAAACTCTACGTCCAAGTGTAGATCTCTAAATGCTACCCACAACTCTTGTTGTTTAGCCATTATCATTGAAGATACTGACACACTTCTCCTACTCAATGCATCAGCCACCATGTTGGCTTTCCTAGGGTGGCACTGCAATGAAAAATCAAAATCCTTGAGAGTCTCCATCCATCTCCTCTGGCGTAGGTTCAATTCTTTCTGATCAAACAAATATTTCAAACTCTTATAGTCACTGAACACTGTGAACGTGCATCCATATAAGTAGTGCCTCCAGATCCTTAATGCAAAAACTACCGCAGCAAGCTCTAAATCATGAGTAGGATAGTTTTGTTCAGGAGTTTTCAATTGCATTGTGTTGCATCAAAACACATCTCAAACCATGGTAAGATGCATCACAGTAAACCTCACATGGTTCCTCTGGTTGTGGTAAGACCAATACTGTTGAGGTTGTTAGCTTTTCCTTATGCAACTGAAAACTTTCCTCACATTTCTCTATCCATGCAAACGGATGATTCTTTCTAGTGAGTTGTGTCAATGGAGCCACAATCTTCGCAAATCCTTCAATAAATCTCCTGTAGTATCCTGCCAGTCCGACAAAACTTCGTATGTCTGTGATAGTCTAAGGCTGTTTCCAAGCAAGAATTGTCTCAATCTTTGTCGGATCCACAACTATTCCTTCTTTTGTTATCACATGTCCCAAGAAATTCACTTTTTCTAGCCAAAACTCGCACTTCGACAGATTGGCATACTATTGCTTCTCGCGTAAAATTTCAAGAACATGGAGTAAATCCTCTCCATGTTTTTCCTCATCCTTCGAATTAATCAATATATCATCGATGAACACCTCAACGAATTTATCCAGAAATGGGCTAAAGATTCTATTCATATAATCCGTAAAAATCGCTGGTGCATTCGTAACTCCAAATGGCATAACAAGATATTCATAATGTCCGTAACAGGTTCTGAAAGTAGTCTTTTGAATATCTCCTTCTCTTACCTGAATCTGATGGTAACCTAACTTCAAGTCAATCTTTGAAAATATCGCGGCTCCTCTTAATTGATCCATCAAATCATCGATACGTGGTAAACGATAACAATTCTTAATAGTTACCTTGTTAAGTTGCCTATAATCCAAACATAAGCGCGAACTTCCATCCTTTTTCTTAACCAACAATACAGGAGCTCCCTATGGCGACACATTGGGTCTGATAAATCCTTTCTCCAACAAACCTTCAATTTGACCCTTAAGCTCGCTTAATTCCAATGGTGACATCCGATACGGCACAATTGAAATAGGTCCAGTTCCTGGGTGTAAATCAATGAAAAACTCCACCTCTCTTACTGGGGGTAATCCTGGGATTTTTGTTAGAAATACGTCCAGATACTCCTTAACAAGCACCACATCTTCTATGCTCACATCTATCTTTGCTTCCACGTTAGCCAATGATGATGAGTTCCTTCTCTTAGCGACACTCCGAGTTTGTTAGTAGCCAAATACCGAACGACTCTAGGTTTGGGAAAAAGAGCTAATTTGCGAGCACAATCCAAGACTACATAACTATACGACATCCAATCCATGCTGAGAATGATCTCGAGTGATTGTATGGGTAAACATATTAAATTAACCAAGAAATCTCTATTCTGAATAGTTACAGGAAAGTGCAAACATGCAGTGTTTACGGTCAAAGTCTTAGCAGGTGTGGAAACAACCAAATCAAAAGGCAAGGAAGACATAGATAGCTTCAAATGATTCACACAGTCCATAGCAATGAAGGAATGGGTTGCCCCCGAATCAAAATGTGCTGTTAGTGTGTTACCTGCAATCTCGCAATCTTGCTGGATCAAATTGTGAGATTGATTTCCAGCTTCAACACCCACGTGATAGACGCGTCCCCTAGCAGTAGGATGAGTAGCCCTAGTTGCGTTCACTTTTGGTTCCACCTTCGGAGCCTTGCAATCCCTTGCAAAATGTCCTGGCTTCTGGCAATAGTAGCATGAAGGACTCATAGTGGTACAAGCACTAGCATGATGTCCCTCTTTCCCACATCGGAAACACCGAGCCCCTTGTCCTAATTGTCTTCCAAAATTCTGGTTTCCCGGGCGATTCTGGCCCCTGTTGTTGTCCTACGACCGGTTATATGGCTTAGCAACCTACTTCCCTTTATTGTTCTGATAGTTCATCCGGCTAGGCCCTCCTGAATTAAAGTCCCCTCCTCGGTTGGCCCTCCTGTTCTTGATATCCTCAACCTCTCTACACTTCTCCACTAAGGTTTGGAAACGTTGAATTCCCGATGATAAAACTGAGTCTTGAATCTCATACTTCAGTCCATTTTGGAAACGATGACACATAAATTGTTCATCCACCTTTTCACAAAAAAATCTAAAATGCCTTGACAAAGATTCAAACTTAGTTGCATATTCATCCACCGTCATGTTTCCTTGGTGTAATTTCAGAAAATCATCACCCAACTTAGTTCTAGTACTCATCGGGAAGTATTTGTCCAAAAATTTCTTTTTGAACAACTCCCAGTTCACCTCCTCGTGAGCTGATCCCATCAGAAGCCTTGTACTTCTCCACCAATATTATGCATCCCCTAGTAGCAGATATGTAGCATAGTTGACCTTTACCGCTGCCTGACAATTAATCATTTCAAAATTTTTCTCCATTTCCTGAATCCATTGGTCCGCTCTTTTTGGACCCTCATCGCCCTTTAACTTTGGAGGATTATGACGACGAAAATCCTCTAGTCCTCTTGATTCCGCAGCACGAATCTCTCTTTCTCTTTTCTCTAGATCTCGTTATGTCATCGCAGTCGTCTGTGTAGCAACAGACGCAACCATGTTATTCATCGCTTCAGCCATCCGATCATCCCGACCGACGTTGGCTCTTGTAGGGTCGTCTCTTCTTGGAGGCATTGTTCCCTACAAAACCATGATCAAGTAGAAATCTCACACTACTTAGAATAATTCCAAAATATAGCTTAACAACATCATCACTTCAGCACACCACAACTATACAAGACTTGATACTCTAACTACTTGCTCCTATGCATGATCAGATAACGACTCGCAACCATAATCTTACCAAAGCTCTACCCAAAAGTTTAACCAAAAGTCTAACCAGAAGTCTAACAAAAAATTTAACCAAAAGTTCAACCAAAAGACCAACCAAAAGCTCTAATACCACAATTTGTAACACCTAGATCTTTAACAGCGCAAGTGTATTTTTTTTTCCAAAACGTATAAAAGAATTTCAAATTAATTCAAAATAATTAAAAGAAATTAAAATTAAAAAACTATTCAAAAATAGTATTGCATCGTAATCCAAATGACAAAGGTAATTAAATAATTACTTCATGATTATAACCAAAATAAAATACATTAAAAACTGTATCCTAGATCCACCAAAACACTATCAAGTGTGCAAAAGATACAATCTTCCCAAGATAAATAAATACAGCCATCAACGTTAGGCCTTATACAAAAGACTAGTCTGATCTGATCATGCACTAAAACTACATTAGTATGGGTTTCCACCGCATCCTCTACAAGTCTCGTCTTCACCCCAACTGTCGGTCCCTCTGCGTCGTTCACAAATACTCCGTACATGAAGATCAAGGAAAACTAACGACGTCTCCGCCGTTAGTGTAACCGTCAGCGGAACGGGTTAAGGTATCATCTGAGGGCAAAGCCCAATTTTCCACAACAGTTGTAAAGGGTCACCAACCAAAATTAACAATTACCACATAGCAGTTATATCAAACAAAACAATTATATTCATGGCATGTTCCAATGCTATGACAATGTTAATAAATAAGTATGCTCACTTATTAAAATATATAACATCTACATCTTTGCAAAATAGCCAATTTAACATTTAAATCATGTTGCAAGTACAAATACAATCAACAATCAATACAATCAACAATCACAACAACTCATTTGGCACTTACAATTCATAAGATACTTGCACACATCGATTTCCACTCATCAGCTCATATCAACTCATGACTCCCAAGTCAACCATCCCAATGCATTATGTATATGCCAATGTACACAACTCTTGGATTACTAAGGTGCAGTCTCTCACGGACCAGCACACGTGCAATCTCTCACGGGCCAGCACGATTTACATATATTTGCCTCTCACAGGCCCAACACACAGAAGTTAAATCCTCGCATGGATAGAATGGGCCACCACGAACACGCGACCACTCTATAACCCATCACGGTTACTACTAAACTTCGCGGCCCATCACGGTCACCGCATCAACTCTGTGGCCCATCGCGGTCACCACCTGACTATGCAATGCATGAATATGCTATGTTTCTCTTCACTGAAATCCATATGCAAATGCAATCTGTCACCTAAACACTTCATAACCACCTCAAATAATCTCAAGAACTTCATTTCATTCATCATATGCCTTACAAATGTTTTCCAAATAGTTAAGTGCTTAAACCAATGTTTTAAAATAGAATTTTTGACAAAAATCCAATCTGTATTCGAATACAGCTTCCTTGTAGTCCAATACAGATGCAAAAATAGTGGCAAAATCAGCAATTCTTTTCGAATACGAGGTTGTCGTAGCCGAATATAGATGCGAAGTCAGTGGCAAAATCTGCAAATTTGTATTCGAATACGACAGGGTTGTAGCCGAATACAGATGCGAAGTCAGTGAAAAAAATTGCAATTCTGTATTTGAATAGGACAGGGTCGTAGCCGAATACAAATGCTAAGTCAAAAGCAAAAATCACGTATTTGTATTCGAATACGGAGTGTCATATCTGAATACGAGGTTCAAAATTGAATAAAAACTGAATTTTTACAGGAGTATATTTCATCCAAAATATGCGTTTGTGTGATTGGATTAACATTTTGGTCATTTTTCGCATCCCAAGGCATATTCTAATCACTTTTCGCTCTTTAGGAATGTAGTACATCCAATAAGTGCGTTTGTGTCATTGGACTAAGATTTACGTCATGTTGTGCATCCCATGGCTTAATGTAATCAATTTTGATTCTTAAGGAATGTATTTCACCCAAAAAGTGTGTTTGTGTCATTGGATTAACATTTACGTCATTTTGTGCATCCCAAGGATTATTGTAATCCATTTTCATTCTAAACCAATGTAGTTCATCCAATAAGTGCATTTGTGTCATTGGATTAAAATTTAGGTAATTTTGTCAATCCCAACGCTTATTATAATCATATTTCATTCTTAAGGTATTTAGTTCATCCAATAAGTGCGTTTGTGTCATGGGATTAACATTTACGTCATTTTTTGCATCCCAAACCTATTCTAATCACCTTTGTTCTAAAGATATGTATTTCATCCAAAAAGTGTGTTTGTGTCATTAGATTAACATTTCCGTCATTTTGTGCATCCCAAGGTCTATTCTTATCCATTTTCGTTCTAAGCCAACGTAGTTGATGCACAATTTACGTTTGCGTTATTTGATAAACATTTACATCATTTTGTGTATCCTGAGGCTTATTCTAATCCATTTTAGTTGTTTACCAATGTTTTTCATCCAACAAGTGCATTTGTGTCATTGGATTAATATTAAGGTCATTTTTTACATCCCAAGGGTTATTCTAACCCTTGTTCGTTCTTAAGGAATGTAGTTCATCCAATAAGTGCATTTGTGTCATTAGATTAACATTTACATCATTTTGTGCATCCCCACGCTTATTCGAATCACTTTTCATTCTTAACGAAAGTAGTTCATCCATTAAGTGTGTTTGTGTCATTGGATTAACATTTACGTCATTTTGTGAAACACAAGGATTATTCTAATTCCTTTTCGTTGTTAAGGAATATATTTCATCCAAAAAGTGCGTTTGTGTCATTGGATTAACATTATGTCATTTTGTGCATCCCAAGGCTTATTCTAATCACATTTCGTTCTTAAGGAATGTAGTTCATCCATTAAGAGCGTTTGTGTTATTGAATTAAAATTTACGTTATTTTGTGCATCCCAAGGCTTATTCTAATCCCTTTTCGTTCTTAAGGAATGTATTTCATCCAAAAACTACGTTTGAGTCATTGGATTAACATTTAAGTCATTTTGGGCATTCCAAGGCTTATTCTTATCCATTTTCCTTCTTAACCAATGTAGTCGATGCAAATAGTGCGTTTGTCTCATAAGATTAACATTTACGTCATTTTGTGCATACCAAGGCTTATTTTCATTCATTTTTTTTCTTAAGGAACATCATTCTTCCCACAAGTGCGTTTGTGTCATTGGATTTACATTTAGGTCATTTTGGGCATCCCAAAGCTTATTTTAATCACTTTTCGTTCTTAAGGAATGTTTTTCATCCAAAAAGTGCGTTTGTGTCGATGGATTAATATTTAGGTCATTTTGTGCATCCTCACGCTTATTGCAATCACTTTTCGTTTTAAGGAATGTATTTCATCCAAAAAGTGAAGTTTGTGTCATTGGATTAACATTTACGTCATTTTGTGCATCCAAAATCTTATTCTAATCCATTTTCGTTCTAAACCAATGTATTTCATCCAAAAAGTGTGTTTGTGTCATTGGGTTAAAAATTTACATCATGTTGTGCACTCCAAGGATTACTATAATTCATTTTCATTCTAAATCAATGTAGTTCATCCAATAAGTGCATTTGTGTCATTGGATTAACATTGAGGTGATTTTGTGCATTGCAAGGCTTATTCTTATCATTTTTCGTTCTTAAGTAACGTAGTTCATCCAATAGGTGGTTTTGTGTCATTGGATTAAAATTTACGTCGTTTAGTGCTTCCCACGGCTTCTTCAAATCACTTTTCGTTCATAAGGAATGTATTTCATCCAAAAAGTGCGTCTATGTCGTTGGAATAACATTTAAGTCATTTTGTGCATCTTAAATCTTATTCTAATCCACTTTCGTTCTAAACCAATGTATTTCATCCAAAAAGTGCATTTGTGTCATTGGGTTAACATTTACGACATTTTGTACATTCGAAGTTTGATTCAAATCCATTTTTGTTTTTAACCAATGTATTTCATCCAAAAAGTGGGTTTGTGCCGTTGGATTAACATTTACGTTATTTTATGCATCCCAATGATTATCGTAATCCATTTTCTTTCCAAACTAGTGTAGTTCACCCAATAAGTGCATTTGTGTCATTGGATTAACATTTAGGTGAGTTTGTTAATCCCAAGGCTTATTGTAATCATTTTTCGTTCTTAAGAATTTTAGTTCTTCCAATAATTGCGTTTGTGTCATTTGATTAACATTTAAGTCATTTTGTGCATCCCTAGCCTTAATCTAATCACTTTTCGTTCTTAATGAATATATTTCATCTAAAAGTACATTTGAGTCATTGGATTAACATTTACGTCATTTTGTGCATCCTCACGCTTATTCTAATCATTTTTGGTTCTTAAGGAATGTATTTCATCCAAAAATTGTGTTTGTGTCATTGGATTAACATTTACGTCTTTTTGTGCATTCGATGTCTTATAATAATGCATTTTTGTTATTAACCAATGTATTTCATCCAAAAAAAGCGTTTGTGTCATTGGATTAACATTTTGGTGATTGTGTGCATCCCAAGGCCTATTCTAATCATTTTTCGTTGTTAAGGAATGTAGTTCAGCCAATAAGTGTGTTAGTCTCATTGGATTAACATTTATGCCATTTTGTAAATCCCAAGGCTTATTCTAATCATTTTTCGTTCTTAAGGAATTTATTTCATCCAAAAAATGCGTTTGTGTCATTGTATTAACATTATGTCATTTTGTGCATCCCAAGGCTTATTCTAATCACATTTCGTTCTTAAGGAATGTAGTTCATCCATTTAGAGCGTTTGTGTCATTGGATTAACATTTACTTTATTTTGTGCATCCCAAGGCTTATTCTAATACCTTGTCGTTCTTAAGGAATATATTTCATCCAAAAAGTGCGTTTGAGTCATTGGATTAACATTTAAGTCATTTTGGGCATTCCAAGGCTTATTCTTATCCATTTTCCTTCTTAACCAATGTAGTCGATGCAAATAGTGCGTTTGTATCATTGGATTAACATTTACGTCATTTCGTGCATACCAAGGCTTATTTTCATTCATTTTTTTTCTTAAGGAACATCATTCTTCAACAAGTGCGTTTGTGTCATTGGATATACATTTAGGTCATTTTGTGCATCCCAAAGCTTATTTTAATGACTTTTCGTTCTTATGGAATGTATTTCATCCAAAAAGTGCGTTTGTGTCATTGGAGTAACATTTACGTCATTTTGTTCATCCTCACACTTATTCTAATCACTTTTCGTTCTTAAGGAATGTGTTTCATCCAAAAAGTGTGTTTGTGTCATTAGATTTACATTTATTTCATTTTGTGCATCCGAAGTCTTATTCTAATCCATTTTCCTTCTAAACCTTAGTATTTCATCCAAAAAGTGCATTCGTGTCATTGGGTTAACATTTACATCATTTTGTGCATTCGAAGTCTTATTCTAATCCATTTTTGTTCTTAACAATTGTATTGCGTCCAAAAAGTGCGTTTGTGTCATTGGATTAACATTTACGTTATTTTGTGTATCCCAAAGATTATTGTAATCCATTTTCTTTCTAAAGGAATGTATTTCATCCAAAATATGTGTTTGTGTCATTGGATTAACATTTTGGTCATTTTTTGCATCCCAAGGCTTATTCTAATCACTTTCCGCTCTTTAGGAATGTAGTACATCCAATAAGTGTGTTTGTGTCATTGGACTAACATTTACGTCATGTTGTTCATCCAATGGCTTAATCTAATCAATTTTGGTTCTTAAGGAATGTATTTCACCCAAAAAGTGTGTTTGGGTCATTGGATTAACATTTACGTCATTTTATGCATCCCAAGGATTATTGTAATCCATTTTCTTTCTGAACCAATGTAGTTAATCCAATAAGTCCATTTGTGTCATTGGATTAACATTTAGGTAATTTTGTCAATCCCAACTCTTATTGTAATCATATTTTGTTCTTAAGGTACTTAGTTAACAATTACATCATGTTATGCATTCCAAGGATTACTGTAATTCATTTTCGTGATAAATCAATGTATTTCATCCAATAAGTGGGTTTGTGTCATTGGATTAACATTTACATGATTTTGTGCATTCCAAGGCTTATTCTAATCAGTTTTTGTTCTTAAGGAATGTCATTCGTCCAATAGATGGTTTTGTGTCATTGGATTAAGTTTTATGTCGTTTTGTGTATCCCAAGGCTTCTTCTAATCACTTTTCGTTCTTAAGGAATGTATTTCATCCAAAAAGTGCGTTTGTGTCATTAGACTAACATTTACGTCATTTTGTGCATCCGAAATCTTATTCTAATTCACTTTCGTTCTAAACCAATGCATTTCATCCAAAAAGTGCGTTTGTCTCATTGGGTTTACATTTACGTCATTTTCTGCATTCAAAGTCTTGTTCTAATCCATTTTTGTTCTTAATTAATGTATTTCATCCAAAAAGTGCGTTTGTCTCATTGGATTAATATTTAGGTGATTTTGTCAATTCCAAGGCTTATTGTATTCACTTTTCGTTCTTAAGGAATTTAGTTCATCCAATAAGTGCTGTTTTTGTCATTGGATTAATATTTACATCATTTTGTGCATCCCTAAGCTTATTCTAATCACATCTCGTTCTTAAGGAATGTAGTTCATCCAAAAAGAGCATTTGTGTCATTGGATTAACATTTACGTCATTGTGTGCATCCCAAGACTTATTCTAATCACCTTTCGTTCTTAAGGAATGTATTTCATCCAAAAAGTGTGTTTGTGTCATTGGATTAACATTTACGTCATTTTGTGCATCCCAATGTCTATTTTAAGGGTTAATATTTACGTCATTTCGTTCTAAACAAATGTAGTTTATGAAAATTTGTGTTTGCGTCATTGGATTAATATTTAATTCATTTTGTGCATCCCAAAGCTTATTCTAATCCATTTTCGTTCTTTACCAATCTTGTTCATCCAATAAGTGCATTTGTGTCATTGGATTAATGTTTACGTCATTTTGTGCATCCCGAGGCTTATTCTAAACACTTTACGTTCTCTAGGAATGTAGTATATCCAATAAGTGTGTTTGTGTCATTGGATTAACATTTACGTCATGTTCAGCATCCCAAGGCTTAACCTAATCAATTTTGGTTCTTAAGGAATGTATTTCACCCAAAAAGTGTGTTTGTGTCATTGGATTAAAAATTACGTCATTTTTTGCATCCCAAGGATTATTGTAATCAATTTTGGTTCTAAACCAAAGTATTTCATCCAAAAATTGCGTTAGTGTCATCTTGAAAGCACGAGAGGATACTCTAAGATGTTAAAATACCATAAGAGGATATCTTTCCTGGCCCAGATCAGAAGGAAATAGAGTTCAGAAGGAGACCTGGACCAGACCAAAAACAAGCTAATTAATTTTATTAATTATGATTCTAAAATACAAAAGAATTTAACAAGTAAATTCATTCAAGAAAGGAATAGATCAAAAGCAAAATAAACAAGACTGTTTCAAGATCAATCTTGAACTCATCAGAATTAAAACAAGTATATGCAAATGAATGATCAGTCGTCAAATCCATTCATGATTGAACGAATCTGTTCCAAGAAGAATGAACAAACTCAAGACTGATCCAAAAGATCGATTACATCACAAGATTATGCAGCAAAGAACAAAACAGAAAATAACAGCAAAAATATAAGAAAACTGGAAACCAAGATCAATCTGGAGATTAACTGGAACTGTCTTCCTTTTCCACTAACACATGCCTAAAAGTACACAGTCTTTACAGCCTGTATATCAACGGCTACATGAGCTGGCAAGGCCTCTAAAATGCCTATAAAAAGAACTCCAAGGCAAAGAACATCATCAAATCCGAGTGCAATCATTCTCCATAAAAGATCATCACTCTCGAATTTCATCAAGCTTGTAAAAAACTCAGCAAGGCTCTTTGTCTCTGTCATCATAAAAGATCAAGCTTACAAATCTATTTGCTCAAAACAGAAACTCAAACAAGAGTTGAGATACTGTTGATCAAACCAAATATCTTTCAAAAACAATCATTTGTTAAATCCAAACACTAGAGAGATAGAAATAGTGTGAGGAATGTTGTAAAGATCCTTGAGAGGATAAGTGTAAAGATACTTTCAAGTGTAGGAAAGTTATCTGTAAAAAGGAAAGTAACCTGCTGTAAATCAATTTTGATCTGTTAAGGTAGAAACAGGATCAATCTTGTTTTACCAAGTTAGTGGAAAATCTCACAAGATTGTGAGGACTGGACGTAGCCCACGGTTGGGTGAACCAGGATACCTGTCTCTAAAAATTAACACCTATAAAGTGCTAGAGAAAAAGATCTAAAAGACAATGTCAAAAGCTAAGTACATCGTTGAAGGGGGATCTTCAAACAGACCACCATACTTCGATGGAATAGATCATTATTTCTGGAAAAGCAAAATGCAACTGTTTTTAAAATCTCAAGACACAGGAATGTGGCGTATAGTAACAGAGGGAAATTTTGTTCTAAGAGTTGATCAAGAAGATCCAGCGTCTGCTGAAAAGAAGGAGGCAGATTGGACAGCTGAGGACAAGGCAAAAGTACTTCTTAACTCTAAAGCTCAACTATTTCTATCTTGTGCATTAAGCAGGGAAGAAAGCGAAAGAGTGGATGAATGCGACACTAGAAAGAAAGTATGGGACACTCTACAGACTCATCATGAAGGAACATGCCCTGTCAAAGAAACCAGAATCGACATTGGCATACGAAAGTTCTAGCTGTTCCAAATGGGCGAAGGTGAGACAATCAATGAAATGTACTCAAGATTTACAACCATTGTAAACGAAATGCGATCTCTTGGGAAAGCATATTCAACACAAGACAGAGTAAGGAAGATCATGAGGTGTCTTCCAATAATGTGGAGACCAATGGTGACAGCTATAAGTCAAGCCAAAAATCTCGAGACACTAGGATTGGAAGAACTCATTGGAACTCTTCGAGCTCATGAGGTTCTGCTATAGGAAGATAAACCAGCCAAAAAGAAAAGGAAGAAAAAGAAAAATTTCAGGCAATAAACATTGAATTAAAAAAGGAGATTCAAAACCTGAAAAATGTTCAACACAATCTTGAAACACCACAATGTTCTACAATCCAAAAGGAGAACATTCTTCTTAAAACTGAAGTTGAACATCTCAAAAAGGATTTATTGAATTTTATCAAAGCCACTGAAACATTTCAAAAAATTATGGGATCCCAAGTAGGAATCTTTGACAAAGCTGGGCTTGGATTTGATAAAACTCAGAAACAAAAGCTCTATGAGAATTTTTTCGTACCGGAACAAAAAAATGCATGTAAAATTAAGTGTTCATACTGTAGCAAGATTGGGAACTTAGAATATGCATGTTTCTTCAAAAAAAGGGATGAAAAAATTAAAAAAGGAACTCCTAAAAGGAAAGAACATTCTGAAACAGAACCTTCTCAAGCAAAGGAAGAACGTTCTGGAGAAATTTCAGAACAGTCTTCAAATATGCTGAAAAATCAAAAGGTTAAATCAGTTTCAAAATGTTCATATTGCTTTAAATATGGTCACAAAGAATCAGTTTGCTTCTTCAAACATAAGTCACAGCCAACTAACTCTCAAGGACCCAAGATCAAATGGGTATGTAAAAGCAATGTAACGTCTAATGCAGGATGGTTCACGAAATACCAAGAAAAAGCCATGGTTCTTGGACAGTTGGTGTTCAAGACATATGACAGGAGATAAAAACTGCTTCCTGTCATTTATCAAGAAAGATGGAGGCTGGGTAACATTTGGAAATAACAACCAAGCAAGGATTAAAGTAAAAAGGATGATGAAGAGGAAATGCAGATTGTCCAGCAGCAGCCAGCAGCATGTCTGGAAAACGAGATTGATAAACAGTCTCCCTTTCACACTCTTCCTAAAAGTCGGAAAACAGTAGGAGATCATCCACAAGATCAAATCATTGGAAACATTTCAAGTGGAATAAGAACAAGAAGAATAGTAAAAAATGATAGTGACAACAACATGGCAATGATATTCCAGATTGAACCCAAATCTATTAAAGAAGCCATAGAAGATCAATCTTGGATAGATGCCATGAAAGAAGAATTACTACAGTTTGAGAAAAACGAAGTCTAGACTTTAGTACCAGATCCTCAAGACAAACAATCATTGGAACTCGATGGGTTTTTAGAAACAAGCTTGATGAAGATGGCAAAGTCATTAGAAATAAAGCAAGATTGGTAGCACAAGGGTATAATCAACAGGAAGGCATAGATTATGATGAAACTTTTGCTCCTGTTGCAAGGTTAGAGGCTATCAGAATATTGCTTGCATATGCATCTCATAATCATATTAAACTTTTTCAAATGGACATTAAAAGTACATTTTTAAATGGATTTCTAAATGAACAAGTGTATGTTCGTCAACCTCCCGGATTTGAAAATCAATCTAAACCAAACTATGTTTTTAAACTAACCAAAGCCTTATACGGATTAATACAAGCTCCTAGAGCTTGGTATGAACGATTGAGCTCCTTTTTAATCAAGAACAATTTTACCAGCGGGAAGATTGATACAACCTTATTCAAAAAATTAAAAGGAGATAATTTATTAATTGTACAAGTATATGTGGATGATATCATTTTTGGTTCCACAAATGAAACAATGTGCGAAGAATTTTTGAATTTAATGCAAAGCGAATTCGAAATGAGTATGATGGGAGAATTGAGATATTTTCTTGGACTACAAATTAAGCAACATAAAAATGGCATCTTTATATGCCAAGAAAAATATACAAAAGATCTTTTGGTAAAATACAAAATGAATGAAGCCAAGATCATGTCAACTCCTATGCATCCTCCCATGCATCCTTCTTCCTCATTAGACAAAGATGAAGATGGTAAACCAATCTCTGTAAAGGAATACAGAGGGATGATTGGATCTCTGCTATACCTAACTGCAAGTAGACCTGATATTGTCTTTGCAGTAGGACTATGTGCAAGATTTCAATCTTCACCAAAAAAGTCCCACTTAACTGCAGTTAAAAGAATATTTTGTTATCTTGTCGGTACTACTAATCTTGGCCTTTGGTATAGCAAAGGATCTCTCTTTAATCTTGTAGCCTATTGTGATGCTGACTATGCCGGAGACAAGATTGAAAGAAAAAGCAGTAGTGGAGCATGCCAATTCCTTGGAGAGGCTCTGATTAGCTGGTCTTGCAGAAAGCAGAACACAATTGCTTTGTCAACCACAGAAGTTGAATATGTATAAGCTACCAATTGTTGTTCTCAAGTTCTATGGATTCAAAACCAGCTTGAAGACTACTCAGTAAGTTATTCCGTTATTCCAATATTTTGTGATAACAGTAGTGCTATCAATTTGTCAAAAAATCCCATCCAACATTCAAGATCTAAACACATTGAGATAAAGCACCATTTTATTAGAGATCATGTCAACAAGAAAGACATTGAATTAATCTTTGTTGATTCTAAAAATCAACTTGCTGACATATTTACCAAACCCTTAGTTGAAGAAGACTTTAACTCTTTAAAGGAAAAATTAAGAATCGTTAAAAATCCAGTTGAAAACGCTTAAAACTGTCTAAAAAATCAAATCAAGAACGTTCTTGGTTTAAAAGCAAACAGTCTTGGTTTGACTCAATCATTCTGGATTTAAAGCAACTAGTGTCAGCTTTTCTCTCTCTCTCTCTCTCATGCATTAAATGCATAAGTCTTTTCTTGTCCAGAAAGACTAACACGCCTCACTATAGGTAACTGTTTATCTCCCTAGTTTCATCTTTTCCCACAAAAAATCATCATTTCATTTTATCAACTTCTCCTCTTTTCCCACAACTGCCACTCTAAAAAGGGTTTGTAGAACACGTTCTTCATTCCAAAAAACTTGTAACTTCTACAATTTTTAAAACCTCAACTCTTCCTGTTCCACAAAGAAATTCAAAAATGGCACGCACAAAGAAATCCGCAAAAAGAAACCCTAATCCGCAAACATCATCTCCCTCACCATCACCTCCATCTTCTCCCTTTAGAATGAGGTCTCCATCACCGCCGCCTCAACCTACTCCCCCTGAAACTTCTTCTGAAAAAACGTTTTCTAACTCTTCATCTCCATCTCGTAACTGTTCTCCGAGACCCATTGCTCCTGCTCCAATATCCATCGTGCTTTCTCCACTCCATCAATGTTCACCTCCAACCATATCTGAAATGGCTCCTCATCTTAGGAGCACGCCTCTTCAACCACCACCATAGACTGCAAAACAAAAATCCATGCGTATCATGGCTGGAATAGGTACATCTTCAAATCCTAAAAATGATGATAATATTGTGCATATAATCTCTGACGATGATGATGAATCAGACTCATCCAACCACCTCTACAGACTCATTCACACAACCTTCCCACCAAAGAATCACTTAAAACCATCAAAAAGCTTTTCACTTCCTCACCCTAAAAAAATAACTCTGAGAAAACCTCACCCTCAATCAAACTCAAAACAAAAACTCCCCTCACCTTATCTCAGTTTATTGCTAAAAGGAAACTGCAAAACCCTAAAAAGAAAACATCTCAAGAACAATCTTCCTCCAAAAACACCTCTCCAGATTGTTCTAAAAAACAACGATCTTCAAAACCAAAATCCAAATTAACCAAAGAACCAAAAACTCCACCACTAATACCATCAGATGTTGAAGACATCTATCAAGAAAAATGGGCAAAACGTCCTATAGGCATAGGGCGTGTCTTTATGCTCAAAAATGTCTTTTCTGAAGGAATATCAATCAAGCATCACACTGATGCTCTTGGCTGGACGAACTTCTTGCAACTCTCTGATTTCTTCTATCCTGAAGTAATTAGGGCTTTCTATTGCCAGGCAAAAGCATATACTGACGAATCCTTGATTGTGTCAAATATCAAAGGAGTAGAAATTCGCCTTGACCCAATCGTGCTTGCTGAAATCCTTCAAATACCATCTGAAGGAATCTCAGTTTTTGGAAAAAGATGGTATTCTGTCTTGAATATCACTAGAACTGAAGTCCTACAAGAACTTTTTCAGCCTGGCTCCACTCATTTTGTTGCTGCTGATCTAAAGCCCCTCCCAAAAATCTTTAATAATATCAGCCAATACACAATCCTACTTCATTGTGGGAGTCATGAAACTGTTTTTGACTGCGACACCCTTGTCATCTACCATCTCTTCCATGCCAAGAAGATCAATCTTCCTTATCTCATTTTCCAACACATGATTGCAGCTGTCAAGAAAGACTACAAGAGGAACACTGTTCCTTATGGAATGATGTTAACCAAGGTCTTTCGACACTTCAACATTTCTCTTGAAAAAGAAGAATCTAAAATCAAAATCTCCAGATTATCCACACAAAACATTGCGCATATGAAAAAAGAACATTCCGCTCCAATCTCATTTTCATTTCCAGCAATCTCGGCCAAACGCAAACGATCCTCACTCACAGTTTCTCACACTCCCTGGAACGACAACATACCTTCTGCTCCTGCTTCTGCTCCTCCATTTGATACTCCTAATCAAGTTGACTCTCCATGTCCAGACAATCCACCAGCACAAAATATGTCCAGAATGTCACCTATTTTCCTATCACCACAAAAAACAGCCTTATCTCTATTTGGTGTAAGTAAATTCTTAAACTTAACTGATACTCCTGGTATATCCGTTGGTCAAGAACATGCTTCTGCAGGAACCCTACCAAACATCAGCTCTTCCTTTGCAACACTCTTCACCTTCTGCACTACACCAAATCCATCTCACACCACTGCCAATCCTGATGAAGCTCATCAAACAAAAAGGACCAAGAAGGCTAAACACTCATCTAATACTGACAAGATTTTTGATGCACTTCAAATCATTGCTAACCGAAAAATTTATCAGGATAGAGAAAATGCTCTCCTTCGATCTTGGATTACCACTAAGCTGTCACCGAAACTAGACCTTGCACCTCCTGAAAACCTTACACCTCCTATCTTTCCGGATCTTCCTAAGCAATCCTCATCATCTGAAGGCTCCTCTCCATCCTTGTCTATGTGAAGATCTAAGGGCTCCCCTGATTTTTTGATTTGACAAAAGGGGGAGAGTTCATTTTAGTTTATTTTGATTATCCGTGATTATTTGTAATATTGCTCAAACTTAATTCTGGCAGCTTGACTAATCTGCTTCTGCTTGACTAACCTTTAAACAATTTGCTTCTGTTTACAAATTGCTTATATATCTACTTCTGATTATACATATGCTTCTGTTTACAATTTGATTCTGTTTCTGTTTCTGCTTCTGATTATACATATGCTTTTGGCTCTGTTTTTGTTTCTACTTCTGATTATACATATGCTTCTGGTTAAGCTTCTGATTCTGCTTCTGGCTCTGTTTCTGTTTCTGCTTCTGATTATACATATGCTTCTGGTTATGCTTCTGCTTCTGGCTCTATTTCTGTTTTTGATTCTGATTATATATTTGCTTCTAATTCTGCTTCTGTTTATCTATACTTATATGCTTCTGATTCTGCTTCTGGTTCTGCTTCTGTTTATCTGTACTTATATATATGCTTCTAATTCTGCTTCTGGTTCTGCTTCTGTTTATTCGTACTTATATATATGCTTCTAGTTCTGCTTCTGTTTATAAGTATTGGTATATCTTGCTTCTGAAAAAGATTTAAAAAAAAATTATATTCATCATATTAAGTATATATATATCTGGTTACAATCTGCTTCTAGAAAAAGATTTCAAACAATTATGTGAAGCATATTTTGAGGGGGAGCAAGATCCAAATAAGTATGATTCTGTTAAATTTTTACCATCATTAATTTCAAAAAATTAAACAACATAATCTGAGGAGGAGCAATCCCAAAACGGTTAGAATCAAAATTAAAGAAAAATTAACATGTTTTGTCATCATCAAAAAAGGGGAGATTGTTGAGACAAAAATCCCTTTTTCAAGTGTTTTAATGATGAACAAAAACAAGCTAATTAATTTTATTAATTATGATTCTAAAACACAAAAGAATTTAACATATCTTCTTGAGTGTTGTTATCAAAAGATAGGTATCAAGTAAATTCTTTCAAGAAAGGAATAAATCAAAAGCAAAATAAACAAGACTGTTTCAAGATCATTCTTGAACTCATCAGAATTAAAACAAGTATATGCAAATGAATGATCAGCCGTCAAATCCATTCATGATTGAGGGAATCTGTTCCAAGAAGAATGAACAAACTCAAGACTGATCTAGAAGATCGATTACATCACAAGAAATTATGCAGCAAAGAACAAAACCGAAAATGACAGCAAAAATCTAAGAAAACTGGAAACCAAGATCAATCTAGAGATTAACTAGAACTGTCTTCCTTTTCCTCTAACACATGCCTAAAAGTACACAGTCTTTACAGCCTGTATATCAACGGCTTCATGAGCTGGCAAGGCCTCTAAAATGCCTATTAAAAGAACTCCAAGGCAAAGGGAACATCATCAAATCCGAGTGCAATCATTCTCCATAAAAGATCATCACTCTCGAATTTCATCAAGCTTGTAAAAAACTCAGCAAGGCTCTTTGTCTCTGTCATCATAAAAGATCAAGCTTAGAAATCTATTTGCTCAACACAGAAACTCAAACAAGAGTTGAGATACTGTTGATCAAACCAAATATCTTTCAAAAATAATCATTTGTTAAATCCAAACACTAGAGAGATAGAAATAGTGTGAGGAAAGTTGTAAACATCCTTGAGAGGATAAGTGTAAAGATAGTTTCAAGTGTAGGAAAGTTATCTGTAAAAAGGAAAGTAACCTGCTGTAAATCAATTTTGATCTGTTAAGGTAGAAACAGGATCAATCTTGTTTTACCAAGTTGGTGGAAAATCTCACAAGATTGTGAGGACTAGACGTAGCCCACGGTTGGGTGAACTAGGATACATCACTGCGTTATTCTCTTCTCTCTTATCTTTACTTTAATTACTACACACACATTATTCATTGCATTTTAACGTTTTACTTATTTCTAACCAAAACATCAATCTGCATTCTTATTTGTCAAACCAAGATCAATCTTGAGTTTAATTTTACATAGTAGAAATTTTAAAAAGAGTCACAATTCAAACCCCCCCTTTCTTGTGGCTAACATTGTCACTTCAACTTGTTCTAGACCAGAAAGGTTCATAAGTCAGACTTGGTCCAAAAGTTATTATGACCAGAAGATAGCTTGGCAGTGAAATGATAAACAGTTCACACTTGATGTCGACTTAACCAGAGCTTCAGATAAGTGGTCCAGAACAAGTGACTTGGTCCAGATTTGGCCCAGACCAAAAGATAGCATGATTCAGAGTATGAAACTCAATCCATACCAGAAGACATGATGTCCAGATTTAATCCACACCTGATCCAGATCAGAAGGTAATTGTCCAGACTAAAATATCATTTGTCCAAATTTAATTTCAGTTCAATGAAGACCTTGTTCAGAATTGGTCCAGATCAGAGGGAAAAGTTTTAGGTCAATGGTCAAAGATTTAAGTTTATGGCCCAGTGTTGGCCGAGATCAAAGATCAGACCATGGCCCAGTGTTGGTCGATATCAGAAGATTAGAACGTGTGGTCTAGCATTGGTCGAGATCATAGGATCACAGCAGATCAGATTGCAAGTCTAGAGTGGTCGAGATCAGAAGATCAGAAACTGTTGTTTAGGGTTGGCCGAGATTAGAGGATGACAGCAGATCAGATTGAATGATTCAGATGTGGACGAGATTAGAAAATCAAATGGTCCAGATTTAATCATGATGATAATCAGTGGAGACATGATTAAATTTGATCAAAGTATTAAAAGGATTTGATACAAAAATAAATTGAAGTCTTGTGGAATTCAGAAGCTATTGGCGGGAAGAAAGATTTGATCCAGAAATAATTAAAGACAAGATTGGCCAAAGTTATTTTTAAAGCAAATCTGGAGCTAAAAATATATGTTTTTTATTTAAGAGAAACCCGATTGGCCAAGTTATTTTTGCAAGAGAATCCAGCAAGATATAGCTCGAATTTAAGATTGGAAGAGACCCTAATTCACATCTATAAAAGGAGGCTCAAGACTGAAGACTCAACATCGAAAATACTTGAAGGTCATACACTTCCAAAAGCAAAATACTTGAGTTTTCAGTGAGGTCAATTGTGAGTATCCGCTTTCCAAAAGCAAGTACTCTAAGTTTTCTTTCCCTTGTGTTAGATCTAAGTTGTTGAAGTAGAGTTTACAATATGAGGGAGTCAGAAGCGGTAGCAGATTACTTAGCAATTAGATTCAAGGCGTTGTAATTCATTCTACAATATGGGGTTGTCAGATTGGTAGGAGAAGACTTGAGTTGAGAAGTCAAGGTGCTGTATTCCTCAAAAGTCTACGATTGTTAGACTATTTGAGAATACTTACTTGGAGGGTCAATGGTACTGTTGTAAGTCAAGGTTTTGAATTAGTGAAATCCTTCAAAGTGAAGGGTCTGCACGTAGCCTCGTTAACGGTGAACCAGTATAAAATTCTATGTTTTAATTTTATTTTACATCCGCTGCTAACTCTGTTTGATTCATACATCAGGTTTTGTTGTAAAACTGCAAAAACAAAAAAAGTATTCAAGTTAGTCAAACACAATTCAACCCCCCTTCTCGTGTTTGCACCTTCAATGTGTGCCATCATTGCTGTTTCTTCCTCTTCTTCATCAGACGATTCTTCTTCTGATTCTGATGCATCCTAGGCTGCCATCGAACCCTTCTTTTTGAATCTGGAACTCTTCTTGTGGTGTTTGCCTTTTTCCAGATTTGGACATTCTGACTTGATATGTCTAGGTTCATTGAATCCATAACAGATGATGCTCTTCTTGTCAGATTCTTCCTTTCCTTTGCTGTTATTCCTGTTTTCCCAGATGAATTGTGTTTGACTAACTTGAATACTTTTTCTGTTTTTGCAGTTTTATAACAAAACCTGATGTATGGATAAAACAGAGTTAGCAGTGGATATAAAGTAAATATAAAACTCAGAATTTTATACTGGTTCACCGTTAACTAGGCTACACCCAGTCCCTTCACCTTGAAGGATTTCACTAATTCAAAAACCTTGAATTACAACAATACCACTGACCCTCCAAGTCAGTCTTCCCAAACAGTCTAACATTCCTAGACTTCTGGAAAGCGGATACTCACAATTGACCTCACTGAAAACTCAAGTATTTTGCTTTTGGAAGTGTATGACTCTCAAGTATTTTCGATGCTGAGACTTCTGCCTTTAGCCTCCTATTATAGATGAGGATTAAGGTTTCTTCCATGATTAAATTCGAGCTGTTTCTGACCAGATTCTCTTGCAAAAAATAACTTGGCCAATCGGGTTTCACTTAAATAGAAAACATATATTTTTAGCTCCAGATTTGCATTCAAAAATAACTTTGGCCAATCCGGTTCTTAATTAATTATGGATCAAATATTTCTTCCCAACAATAGCTTCTGAATTCCCACACGACTTCAATTTATTTTTGTATCAAATCCTATTAATACTTTGATCAAATTTAATCAAGTCTTATTCGAATTTAATCAAGTCTCCACTGATTATCATCATGATTAAATCTGGACCATTTGATCTTTAGATCTCGTCCACATATGGACCATACAATCTGATCTGCTGTGATCCTCTAATCTCAGTCAACATTGTACCACACGTTCTGATCTTCTGATCTCGGCCAATCACTGGACCATATGATTTGATCTTCCGATCTCGACCATCACTGGGCCATATGGTCTGATCTTTTGATCTCGAACAACATTGGGCCATGATGCTTAAATCTGGACCATTGATCTGAACATTTTACCTCTAATCTGGACCAATTCTGGACTGAGTCTGGATTGAACTGGAATTAGATCTGGACTTATGATTTTTTAATTTAGACATTTACCTTATGATCTGGATCAAGTCTGGATTAAATATGGACAAAATTTCTTCCGATCTGAACTGAGTTCCATGCTCTGGACCATGCCATCTTCTGGTCTGGACCAAGTCACTTGTTATGGACCAGTTATTTTCTGCTCTGGACCAAGTCTGGAGTAAGTATGGACTTATGATATTTCACGACCAGGCTATCTTGTGGTCAGGATAAATTCTTGACCAAGTCTGATTTATGATTCCTTCTAGTCTGGACCAAGTCTCCGTCTGACAAGCTTCCTTTTGGTCTGGACCAGGTCTCCTTCTAGACTCTGCTTCCTTCTAATCTGGGCCACGAAAGATATCCTCTGATGATCTTTTGACATCCTCTGATATCCTCTGGAGGTGTATCCTCTAGTGCCTTCTGAATGCATCCTCTGGTATCTTCTGGAGGTATATCCTCTGGTCTGATTTTATCCTCTAGAACCTCATGTTCTGCCTCTGGTGACTTCATCTTCTGGTGGCATTTAATATAATAATTCAAAGTGCAAAATAAGATTACATGGAGTACTTTTGTAAACATCAAAATCCTAAGTACTTAGAACCAACTTGGTTCCAATAGATTAACATTTACGTCATTTTGTGCATCCGAAGTCTTATTCTAATACATTTTCATTCTAAACCAATGTGCTTCAAACAAAAACTGCGTTTGTGTCATTGGGTTAACATTTACGTCATTTTGTGCATCCAAAGGATTATTGTAATCCATTTTCGTTCTAAAGCAATGTAGTTCTCCCAATAAATGCATTTAGGTCACTGGATTAATAGTTAGGTCATTTTGTGCATCGCAAGACTTATTCTTATCATTTTTCATTCTTAAGGAATGTAGTTCATCCAATAAGTACGTTTGTGGCATTGGATTAACATTTACCTCTTTTTGTGCATCCCAAGGCTTATTTTAATCACTTTTCGTTCTTATGGAATGTATGTCATCCAAAAAGGGCATTTGTGTCATTGGATTAACATATATGTTATTTTGGGCATCTAAAGTCTTATTCTAATCCATTTTCATTCTAAACCAATGTATTTAATCCAAAAAGTGCGTTTGTGTCACTAGGTTAACATTTACATCATTTTGTGCATCTCAAGGATTATTGTAATCCATTTTAAATCTAAACCAATGTAGTTCACCCAATAAGTGGATTTGTTTCACTAGATTAACAATCAGGTCATTTTGTGCATCCCAAGGCTTATTCTAATCATTTTTCATTCGTAAGGAATTTAATACATCCAATAAGTGCGTTTGTGTCATTGGATTAACATTGACGTCTTTTTGTACATCCCAAGGCTTATTCTAATCAATTTTCCTTCTTAAGGAATGTATTTCATCCAAAAAGTGCGTTTGTCATAACCAATGCATGTCATCCAAAAAGTGTGTTTCTGTCATTGGATTAACATTTAAGTCATTTTTTGCTACCCAAGGATTATTGTAATCCATTTTCGATAAGTGCATTTGTGTCATTGGATTAACATTTAGGTGATTTTGTGCATCCCAAGGCTTATTCTAATCATTTTTTGTTCTTAAGGAATGTAGTTCATCCAATAAGTGGGTTAGTGTCATTGGATTAACATTTACACCATTTTGTATATCCCAAGGCTTATTCAAATTACTTTTTGTTTTTAAGTAATGTATTTCATCCAAAAAATGTGTTTGTGTCATTGGATTAACAATTACGTCATGTTGTGCATCCCAAGGCCTATTCTACTCCATTTTCGTGATAAGCGAATGTAGTTGATGCAAAATGTGCGTTTGTGTCATTCGATTAACATTTACGTCATTTTGTCCATCCCAAGGCTTATTCTAATCCATTATCATTCTTAACCAATGAAGTTGATCCAATAACTGGATTTGTGTCATTGGATAAAAATTTAGGTAATTTTGTGCATCCGAAGGCATATTCGAATCCATTTTCGTTCTTAACGAAACTTATGTCATTTTGTGCATTTGAAGTCTTTTTCTAATCTAATTTTCTTCTTAACCAATATATTTCATCCAAAAAGTGTGTTTGTTTCATTGGATTAACATTTATGTCATTTTGTGCATCCCAAGGCTTATTCTAATCATTTTTCGTTCTTAAGGAATGTAGTTCATCCAATAAATACATTTGTGTCATTGGATTAACATTTACGTAATTTTGTGCATCCCAAGGCTTATTCTAATCTCATTTCATTCTTAAGAAATGTACTTTATCCAATAAGAGCATTTGTATCATTGGATTAACATTTACGTCATTTTTGTGCCTCCCAAGGCTTATTCTAATCACTTTTCTTTCTTACGGAATGTAGTTCATCCAAATAGTGCACTTGTGTCATTGGATTAACATTTATGTTATTTTTTGCATCCGAAGTCTAATTCTAATCTATTTTTGTTCTAAACCAATGTATTTCATCCAAAAAGTGTGTTTGTGTCATTGGATTAACATTTACATCATTTTGTGCATCCAAAGGATTATTGTAATCCATTTTGGTTTTCAATTAATGTATTTCATCCAAAAATTGCGTTAGTGCCATGGGATTAACATTTACGTGATTTTGTTCATCCCAAGGATTACTGTAATCGATTTTTGTAACCATTGTAGTTTATCCAATTAGGGCATTTGTGTCATTGGATTAACGTTTAGGTGATTTTGTGTATCCCAAGGCTTATTCTAATCACTTTTCATTCTTATGGAATATAAGTCATAAAAAAAGTGCGTTTGTGTCATGGGGCATCCAAAGGATTATTGTAATCATTGTGCATCCAAAGGATTATTGTAATCCATTTTCGATCTAAACCAATGTAGTTCTCCCAATAAGTGCATTTGTGTCACTAGATAAATAGTTAGGTCATTTTGTGCATCCCAAGGATTAATGTAATCCATTTTGGTTCTAAACAAATGTATTTCATCCAAAAATTGCGTTAGTGACATTAGATTAACAGTTACGTCATTTTGTGCATCACAAGGATTATTATAATCGATTTTTGTTCTAAACCAATGTAGTTCATCCAATAAGTGCATTTGTGTCATTGGATTAACGTTTAGGTGATTTTGTGTATCACAAGGCTTATTCTAGTCACTTTTCGTTCTTATGGAATGTATGTCTTAAAAAAAGTGTGTTTGTGTCATTGGGTTAACATTTACGTCATTTTGTGCATCCAAACGATTTTTGTAATCCATTTTCTTTCTAAACCAATGTAGATCTCCCAATAAGTGCATTTGTGTCACTGGATTAATAGTTAGGTGATTTTGTGCATCGCAAGGCTTATTCAAATCATTTTTCGTTCTTAAGCAATGTAGTTCATCCAATAAGTACGTTTGTGGCATTGGATTAACATTTACGTTATTTTGTGCATCCCAAGGATTATTCTAATCACTTTTTGTTCTTAAGGTATGTATGTCATCCAAAAAGTGCATTTGTGTCATTAGATTAACATTTACGTTATTTTGGGCATTCGAAGTGTTATTCAAATCCATTTTCTTTCTAACCCAATGTATTTCATCGAAAAAGTGCATTTGTGTCATTGGATTAACATTTACGTCATTTTGTGCATCCCAAGGCTTATTCTAATCACTTTTTCTTATTAAGGAATGTATTTCATCTAAAAATTGCGTTTGTAATTGGATTTACATTTACGTAATTTTGTGCAACCCAAGGCTTATCTTATCACTTTTCGTTCTTACAGAATGTCATTCATCCAATAAGTGCGTTTGTGTCATTGGATTAACATTTAGTTTATTTTGTGCATCCCAAGGTTCCTTCTAATCACTTTCATTTTCGTTCTTAACCAACGTAGTTCAACCAATAAGTGCGTTTGTTTCATTAGATTAACATTTACGTCATTTTGTTCATCCCAAGCGTTATTCTAATAACTTTTCGTTCTTAGGGAATGTATTTCATCTAAAAATAGCGTTTGTGTAATTAGATTAACATTATGTCATTTTGTGCATCCCAAGGCTTATTCTAATCACTTTTCTTTCTTAAGGAACGTAGTTAATCCAAATAGTGCATTTGTGTCATTGGATTAACCTTTACATTATTTTGTGCATCCAAAGTTTTATTGTAATCTATTTTTGTTATAAACCAATATATTTCATCCAAAAAGTGTGTTTGTGTCATTGGGTTAACATTTACGTCATTCTGTGCATCCCAAGGATTATTGTAATCCATTTTGGTTCTAAACCAATGCATTTCATCAAAAAATTGCGTTAGTGTCATTCGATTTACATTTACGTCATTTTGTGCATCCCAAAGCTTATTCTAATCATTTTTCGTTCTTAAGGAGTGTAGTTCATCCAATAAATGCGTTTGTGTCATTGGATTAACATTTGCGTCATTTTGTGCATCCCAAGGATTATTCTAATCACATTTCGTTCTTAAGAAATTTAGTTTATCCAATAAGTGCATTTGTGTCATTGGATTAACATTTATGTCATTTTTGTGCATCCCAAGGATTATTCTAATCACTTTTCTTTCTTAAGGAATGTAATTAATCGAAATAGTGCATTTGTGTCATTGGATTATCATTTACGTTATTTTGTGCATCCGAAGTCTTATTCTAATCTATTTTTGTTCTAAACCTATGTATTTCATCCAAAAAGAGTGTTTTTTTCATTGGATTAACATTTACGTCATTTTGTGCATCCCAAAGATTATTTTTATCCATTATGGTTCTAAACCAATGTATTTCATCCAAAAATGGCGTTGGTGTCATTGGATTAACATTTACGTCATTTTGTGCATCACAAGGATTATCGTAATCGATTTTCGTTCGTAACCAATGTAGTTCATCCAATAAGTGCATTTGTGTCCATAGCTTACTCTCATCACTTTTCATTCTTATGGAGTGTATGTCATCTAAAAAGTGTGTTTGTGTCATTGGGTTAACATTTACGTCATTTTGTGCATCCAAAGGATTATTGTAATCCATTTTCGTTCTACACCGATGTAGTTCTCCCAATAAGTGCATTTGTGTCACTCGATTCACAGTTAGGTCATTTTTTGCATTGCAAGGCTTATTCTAATCGTTTTTCGTTCATAAGGAATGTATTTAATCCAAAAAGTAGGTTTGTGTCATTGGGTTAACATTTACGTCATTTTGTGCATCCCAATTATTATTGTAATCCATTTTGTTCTAAATCAATGTAGTTCACCCAATAAGTGCATTTGTGTCACTAGATTAAAAGTTAGGTCATATTTGTGAATCACAAGGCTTATTCTAATTATTTTTCATCCTTATGGAATGTAGTTAATCCTTTAAGTACATCTGTGACATTGTATTAACATTTACGTCATTTTTTGCATCCCAAGGCTTATTCTAATCACTTTTCGTTATTAAGGAATGTATTTCATCTAAAAAGTGCGTTTGTGTCATTGGTTTAACATTTACGTCATTTTGTGCATCTAAAAAGTGTGTTTTTGTCATTGGATTAACATTGACGTCGTTTTGTGCATCCCCAAGATTATTATAATCCATTTTCGTTCTAAGCCAATGTAGTCGATATCAAAAGTGCATTTGTGTCATTGGATAAACATTTACGTCATTTTGTGCATCCTCACGCTTATTCTAATCACTTTTTGGTCTTATGGAATGTATTTCATCCAAAAACTGCGTTTGTGTCATTGGATTAACATTTATGTCAATTTGTGCTTCCCATGTCTTATTGTAATCCATTTTCGTTGTAAACCTATGTATTTCATCAAAAAAATGCGTTTGTGTCATTAAATTATTATTTACGTCACTTTGTGCATCCCAAGGCTTATTCTAAACATTTTTCGTTCTTAAGGAATGTAGTTCATCCAATAAATGCGTTTGTGTCATTGGATTAATATTTACGTCATTTTGTGCATCCCAAGGCTTTTTCTAATCATATTTCGTTCTTAAGAAATGTAGTTAATCCAATAAGTGCATTTCTGTCATTGGATTAACATTTACGTCATTTTTGTGCATCCCAAGGTTTCTTCTAATCACCTTTCTTTCTTAAGGAATGTAGTTCATCAAAATAGTGCATTTGTTTCATTGGATTAACATTTAAGTTATTTTGTGCATCCGTAGTCTTATTCTAATCTATTTTTGTTCTAAACCAATGTATTTCATACAAAAAGAGTGTTTGTGTCATTGGGTTAACATTTACGTCATTTTGTGAATCCGAAGGATTATTGTAAACCATTTTGGTTCTAAACCAATGTATTTCATCAAAATATTGTGTCAGTGTCAGGATTATTGTAATCGATTTTCGTTCTTATCCAATGTAGTTCATCCAATAAGTGCATTAGTGTCATTGGATTAACGTTTAGATTATTTTGTGTATCCTAAGGCTTAATATAATTACTTTTCGTTCTTATGGAATGTTTGTCATTAAAAAAGTGCGTTTATGTCATTGGGTTAACATTTACTTCATTTTGTGCATCCAAAGGATTATTGTAATCCAATTTCATTCTAAACCAATGTAGTTCTCCCAATAAGTGCATTTGTGTCACTGGATTAACAGTTAGGTCATTTTGTGCATTGCAAGGCTTAGTCTAATCGTTTTTCGTTCTTAAGGAATGTAGTTCATCCAATAAGTGCGTTAGTGTCATTGGATTAACATTGACTTCATTTTGTGTATCCCAAGGCTTATTCTTATCACTTTTTGATCATAAGGAATGTATTTCACCCAAAAAGTGCGTTTGTGTCATTGGGTTAACATTTACTTCATCTTGTGCATCCCAAGAATTATTGTAAGCCATTTTTGTTCTAAATCAATGTTGCTCACCCAATAAGTGCATTTATGTCACTAGATTAACAATTAGGTCATATTTGTGCATCGCAAGGATTATTCTAATTATTTTTCGTTCTTAAGGAATGTAGTTCATCCAATAAGTACATCTTTGGCGTTGGATTAACATTTACGTCATTTTTTGCATCCCAAAGCTTATTCAAATCACTTTTCGTTCTTAAGGATTGTATTTTATCTAAAAAGTGCATTTGTTTCATTGGATTAACATATACGTCATTTTGTGCATCCAAAAAGTGCGTTTTTATTAGTGGATTAACAATTACGTCGTTTTGTGCATCCCAAGGCTTATTTTAATCCATTTTCGTTCTAAGCCAATGTAGTCGATACAAAAAGTGCATTTGTGTCATTGAATTAACATTTACGTCATTGTGTGCATTCTCACGCTTATTCTAATCACTTTTTGTTCTTATGGAATGTATTTCATCCAAAAACTGTGTTTGTGTCATTGGATTAACATTTACGTCATTTTGTGCTTCCGATGTCTTATTCTAATCCATTTCACATCATTTTATGCATCCCAAGAATTATTCTAAAAGTGCGTTTGTGTCATTGGGTTAATATTTACATCATTTTATGCATCCCAAGAATTATTCTAATTCATTATTGTTCTAAACCAATGTAGTTTATCCAATAGGTGCATTTGCGTCATTGGATTAACATTTAGGTGATTTTGTGAATCCCAAGGCTTATTCTAATTATTCTTCATTCTAAAGGAATGTAGGTCGTCCATTAAGTGGGTTTGTGTCATTGGATTAACATTTATGTCATTTTGTGCATCCAAAAGCTTCTTCTATTAAGTTTTCGTTCTTAAGGAATGTATAGCATCCAAAAAGTGCATTTGTGTCATTGGTTTAACATTTACGTCATTTTGTGCATCCCAACGATTATTTTAATCACATTTCATTCTTAAGGAAAGTAGTCCATCCAAAAAGTGCGTTTATGTCATTTGATTAACATTTACGTCATTTTGTTCATTCGAAGTCTTATTCTAATCCATTTTCGTTCTAAACCATTGTATTTCATCCAAAAAGTGCATTTGTGTCATTGGGTTAACATCTACGTCATTTTGTGCATCCCAAGGATAATTCTAATCCATTATCGTTCTTAACCTATATAGTTCATCCAATAAGTGCATTTGTGTCGTTGGATTAACACTTATGTTATTTTGTGCATCCCAAGGCTTATTCTAATCAATTTTCGTTCAAAAGGAACGTAGTTCATCCAACAAGTGTGTTTGTGTTATTGGATTAACATTTAGGTCATTTTGTACATCACAAGGTTTATTCTAATCACTTTTCATTCTTAAGAAATGTATTTCATCCAAAAAGTGTGTTTGTGTCATTGAATTAACATTTACGTCATTTTGTGCATGCGAAGTCTTATTCTAATCCATTTTCGTTCTAAACTAATGTATTTCATCCAAAAAGTGCGTTTGTGTCATTGGGTTAACATTTACGTCATTTTGTGCTTTTGAACTCTTATTCTAATCCAATTTGAAGTTCATCCATTAAGAGCGATTGTGTCATTGGATTAACATTTTCGTTATTTTGTGCATCCCAAGGCTTATTCTAATCCCTTTTCGTTCTTAAGGAATGTATTTCATCCAAAAAGTGAGTTTGAGGCATTGGATTAACATTATATCATTTTGGGCATCCCAAGGCTTATTCTTATCCATTTTCCTTCTAAGCCAATGTACTCGATGCAAAAAGTGCATTTGTGTCATCGGGTTAACATTTATGTCATTTTGTGCTTTTGAACTCTTATTCTATTCCAATTTGTTGTTCTTAACCAATGTATTTCATCCAAAAAGTTTGTTTGTGTCATTGGATTAACATTTACGCCATTTTGTGCATCCCGAGGATTATTGTAATCCATTTTCGTTCTTAACCAATTTAGTTTATCCAATAAGTGCATTTTTGTCATTGGATTAACATTTAGGTGATTTTGTGCATCTCAAGGCATATTCTAATCGTTTTTCGTTCTTAAGGAATGTAGTTCATCCAATAAGTGCGTTTGTGTCATTGGATTAACATTTACGTCATTTTATGCATCCCAATGCCTATTCTAATCACTTTTCGTTCATAAGGAATGTATTTCATCCAAAAAGTGCATTTGTGTCATTAGGTTAACATTTACGTCATTTTATGCATCCCAAGGATTATTGTAATACATTTTCGTTCTAAATCAATGTAGTTCACCCAATAACTGCGTTTGTGTCACTGGATTAACAATTAGCACATTTTGTGCATCGCAAGGCTAATTTTTCTCATTTTTCGTTCTTAAGGAATGTAGTTCATCCAATAAGTATGTATGTGACATTGGATTAACATTTACATCATTTTGTGCATCCAAAGGCTTATTCTAATCACTTTTCTTTCTTAAGGAATGTATTTCATCGAAAAAGTGCGTTTGTGTTATTGAATTAACATTTACGTCATTTTGGGCATCCCAAGACTTCTTCTAATCACATTTCGTGCTTAAGGAATGTATTTCTTCCAAAATATGTGTTTATGTCATGGGATTAACATTTAAGTCATTTGTGCATTCGAAGTTTTATTCTAATCCGTTTTCGATCTAAACCAATGTAGTTCATCCAATAAGTGCATTTGTATCATTTGATTAACATCTAGGTGATTTTGTCCATCCCAAGACTTATTCTAATCCAAAAAGTGTGTTTCTGTCATTGGATTAACATTTATGTCGTTTTTTGCATGCCAAGGCTTTTTCTAATCCATTTTCTTTCTACGCCAATGTAGTCGATGCAAAAAGTGCCTTTGTATCATTGGATTAACATTTACGTCATTTAGTCCATCCTCACGCTTATTCTAATCACTTTTCGTTCTTAAGGAATGTATTTCATCTGAAAAGTGCGTTTGTGTCATTGGATTAACATTTACATCATTTTGTGCATCCCAAGGATTATTCTAATCCATTTCTGTTCTTAACCAACGTAGTTAATCCAATTACTAAATTTGTGTCATTGCATGAACATATAAGTCATTTATTGCATCCCAAGGCTTATTCTAATCCCTATTTGTTCTTAAGGAATGTTGTACATCCAAAAAGGGTATTCGTGTCATTGGATTAATATTTACGTCATATATTGCATCCCAAAGCTTATTGTAATCTCTTTTTGTTCTTATAGAATTTAGTTGATCGAAATAGTGCGTTAGTTTCATTGGATTAACATTTACTTCACTTTATGCATCCTCACACTTATTATTATCACTTTTCTTCTTAAGGAATGTATTTCATGCAAAAAATGTGTTTGTGTCATTGGATTAACATTTACGTCATTTTGTGCATCCAAAATCTTATTGTAATCCATTTTCTTTCTAAACCAATGTATTTCACCCAAAAAGTGTGTTTGTGTCATTGGGTTAACATTTACGTCATTTTCTGCATCCCAAGGATTTTTGTAATTTATTTTAGTTCTAAACCAATGTAGTTCATCCAATAAGTGCATTTGTGTCATTGGATTAACATTTAGGTGATTTAGTGCATCCCAAGGCTTATTCTAATCATTTTTCGTTCTGAAGGAATGTAGTTCGTCCAATAAGTGGGTTTGTGTCATTGGATTAACATTTACGTCGTTTTGTGCATCCCAAGGCTTTTTGTAATCACTTTTCTTTTTAAGGAATGTATTTCATCCAAAAGTGCTTTGTGTCCTTGATTTAACATTTACGTGATTTTGTGCATCACCAGGCTTATTCTTTTTAAGGAATGTAGTTTACTTTTCTTTCCTAAAGAATGAAATGTATTTAATCCAAAAAGTGCGTTTGTGTCATTGAATTAACATTTACATCATTTTTTGAATCCCAAGGACTATTCTAATCTATTTCTGTTTTTAACCAACGTAGTTCGTCCAATAAGTGCATTTGCGTCACTGGATTAACATTTAAGTCATTTTTTGCATCCCAAGGCTTATTCAAATCACTTTTCGTTCTTAAGGAATGAAGTTCATCCAAATAGTGGGTTTATGTCATTGGATTAACATTTACGTCACTTTATGCATCGTCACACTTATTACAATCACTTTTCATTCTTAAGGAATGTATTTCATCCAAAAAGTGCGTTTGTGTCATTTGATTAACATTTACGACATTTTGTGCATCCGAAGTCTTATTCTATTCCATTTTCTTTCAAAACCAATGTATTTCCTCCAAACAGTGCGTATGTGTCATTGGGTTAACATTTACGTCATTTTTTGCATTCGAAGTCTTATTCTCATCCATTTTTGTTCTTAACCAATGTATTGCATCCAAAAAGTGTGTTTGTGTCATTGGATTTACATTTACATCATTTTGTGCATAAACCAAGGCTTATTCTAATCACTATTCGTTCTTAAGGAATGTAGTTCATCCAATAAGTGCGTTTGTGTCATTGGATCAACATTTACGGCATATTGTGCATCCCAAGGCTTATTCTATTCCCTTTTCGTTTTTAAGGAATGGTTTTCGTCCAAAAAGTGCGTTTGTGTCATTGAATTAACATTTACGTCATATTGTGCATCCCAATGCTTATTTTAATCCCTTTTTGTTCTTAAGGAATGGTTTCCATCTAAAAAGTGTGTTTGTGTCATTCGATTAACAATTACGTTATTTTGTGCATCCCAAGGCTTATTCTAATCCATTTTCCTTCTAAGCAAATGTAGTCAATGCAAATAGTGCGTTTATGTCATTCGATTAACATTTACGTCAATTTGTGTATCCCAAGGCTTATTTTAATTGATTTTCGTTCTTAACCAATGTACTTCATCCAATAATAGCATTTATGTCATTGGATTAAAATTTAGGTCATTTTGTGCATCCTAACGCTTACCTAATCCCTTTTCATTCTTACGGAATGTAGTTCATCAAATAACTGTGTTTGTGTAGTTGGATTAACATTTAGGTGATTCTGTGCATCCCAAGGTTTACGCTAATCAGTTTTCATTTGTAAGGAATGTAGTTCGTCCAATAAGTGGGTTTGTGTCATTGGATTAACATTGACGTCGTTTTATGCATCCCAAGGCTTCTTCTATTCACTTTTTGTTCTTAAGGATTGTATTTCATCCAAAAAGTGGGTTTGTGACATGGGACTAACATTTTCATCATTTTGTGTGTCCCAAGGCTTATTCTAATCAGTTTTCGTTCTTAAGGAATGTATTTCATCCAAAAAGTGTGTCTGTGTCATTGGATTAACATTTTCATCATTTTGTGCATCCCAAGGATTATTCTAATCCATTTCTATGCTTAACCAATATAGTTCATCCAATAACTAAATTTGTGTCATTGCATTAACATTGAGGTCATTTTTTGCATCCCAAGGCTTATTCTAATCCCTTTTCGTTCTTAAGGAATATAGTACATCCAAAAAGGGTGTTTGTGTCATTGGATTAATATTTACGTCATTTTGTGCATCCTCACGCTTATTCTAATCACTTTTTGTTCTTAAGGAATGTATTTGATCGAAAAAGTGTGTTTGTGTCAATGAATTAACATTTACGTCATTTTGTGTATCCGAAGTCTTATTCTAATCCATTTTCGTTCTAAACCAATGTATTTTATCCAAAAAGTGCGTTTGTGTCATTGGGTTACCATTTACGTCATTTTGTGCATCCCAAGGCTTATTCTAATCACTTTTCGTTATTAAGGAATTTATTTCATCCAAAAAGTGTGTTTGTCTTTGGATTAACATTTACGTCATTTTGTGCATCGCAAGGCTTATCTAATCTAGTTTCGTTCTTACAGAATGTGGTTCATCAAATTAGTGCATTTGTGTCATTGGATTAACATTTAGGTGATTTTGTGCATCCCAAGGATTATTCTATTCATTTTTTTCTTATGGAATGTACTTTATCATAAAATTGCGTTTGTGTCATTGGATTAACATTTACACCATTTTGTGCATCCCAAGGCTTATTCTAATCACCTTTCGTTATTAAGAAATGTATTTCAACCAAAAAGTGTGTTTGTCATTGGATTAACATTTACCTTATTTTGTGCATCCCAAGGCATTTCTTCTCCCTTTTCGTTCTTATGGAATGTAGTTGATCCAATAAGTGCGTTTGTGTCATTGGATTAACATTTAAGTGATTTGTGCATCCCAAAGATTGTTCTAATCACTTTCATTGTTAAGGAATGTGTTTCATCCAAAAAGTGCGTTTTTGTCATTGGATTAACATATACAGCTTTTTGTGCATTCCAAGGCTTATTCTAATCAATTTCGTTCTTAAGGAATGTATTTCGTCCAAAAATTGCGTTTGTGTCATTGTTTTTACATTTAGGTCATTTTGTGCATTCCAAAGCTTATTCTAATCACTTTTCGTTCTTAAGGAATGTCTTTCATCCAAAAAGTGCATTTGTGTCATTGGATTGATATTTACGTCATTTTGTGCATCCTCACGCTTATTCGAATCACTTTTCGTTCTTAAGGAATGTGTTTCATCCAAAAAGTGTGTTTGTGTCATTAGATTTACATTTACGTCATTTCGTGCATCCGAAGTCTTATTCTAATCTATTTCCGTTCTAAACCTTAGTATTTCAACCAAAAAGTGCATTCGTGTCATTGGGTTAACATTTACATTATTTTGTGTATTCGAAGTCTTATTCTAATCCATTTTTGTTCTTAACAATTGTATTGCGTCCAAAAAGTGCGTTTGTGTTATTGGATTAACATTTACGTCATTTTGTGTATCCCAAAGATTATTGTAATCCATTTTCTTTCTAAAGGAATGTATGTCATCCAAAATATGCGTTTGTGTCATTGGATTAACATTTTGGTCATTTTTCGCATCCCAAGGATTATTCTAATCACTTTTTACTCTTTAGGAATATAGTACATCCAATAAGTGCGTTTGTGTCATTGGATTAACATTTACGTCATTTTGTGCATCCAAAGTATTATTCTAATCCACTTTCGTTTTTAACCAACGTAGTTAATCCAATAAGTGCGTTTGTGTCATTGGATTAACAAATTTCGTTCTTAACCAACGCTTATTGTAATCATATTTCGTTCTTAAGGTATTTAGTTCATCAAATAAGTGCGTTTGTGTCATTCGATTAACAATTACGTCATTTTTTGCATCCCAAGCCTTATTCTAATCACCTTTCGTTCTTAAGATATGTATTTCATCCAAAAAGTGTGTTTGTATCATTAGATTAACATTTACGTCATTTTGCGCATCCCATGGTCTATCCTTATCCATTTTCATTCGAAGCCAATGTAGTTGTTTCAAAATGTACGTTTGCGTTATTTGATTAACTTTTACTTCATTTTGTGTATGCTTAGGCTTATTCTAATCCATTTTCTTTGTTTAGCAATGTTGTTAATCCAATATGTGCATTTGTGTCGTTGGATTAATATTGAGGTCTTTTTTTACATCCCAAGGGTTATTCTAATCCTTTTTCGTTCTTATGGAATGTAGTTCATCCAATCAGTGCATTTGTGTCATTGGATTAACATTAACATCATTTTGTGCATCCCCACGCTTATTCTAATCACTTTTCGTTCTTAACAAATGTAGTTCATCCATTAAGTGCGTTTGTGTCATTGGATTAACATTTATGTCATTTTGTGCATCCCAAGGATTATTCTAATCCCTTTTCGTTCTTAAGGAATGTATTTCATCCAAAAAGTGGGTTTGTGCCATTGGATTAACATTATGTCATTTTGTGCATCCCAAGACGTATGCTAATCACATTTCGTTTTTAAGGAATGAAGTTCATCCATTAAGAGCGATTGTGTCATTGGATTAACATTTTCGTTATTTTGTGCATCCCAAGGCTTATTCTAATCCCTTTTCGTTCTTAAGGAATGTATTTCATCCAAAAAGTGAGTTTGAGGCATTGGATTAACATTATATCATTTTGGGCATCCCAAGGCTTATTCTTATCCATTTTCCTTCTAAGCCAATGTACTCGATGCAAAAAGTGCATTTGTGTCATTGGGTTAACATTTACGTCATTTTGTGCTTTTGAACTCTTATTCTATTCCAATTTGTTGTTCTTAACCAATGTATTTCATCCAAAAAGTTTGTTTGTGTCATTGGATTAACATTTACGCCATTTTGTGCATCCCGAGGATAATTGTAATCCATTTTCGTTCTTAACCAATGTAGTTTATCCAATAAGTGCATTTTTGTCATTGGATTAACATTTAGGTATTTTGTGCATCTCAAGGCATATTCTAATCGTTTTTCGTTCTTAAGGAATGTAGTTCATCCAATAAGTGCGTTTGTGTCATTGGATTAACATTTACGTCATTTTGTGCATCCCAATGCCTATTCTAATCACTTTTCGTTCATAAGGAATGTATTTCATCCAAAAAGTTCATTTGTGTCATTGGGTTAACATTTACGTCATTTTATCCATCCCAAGGATTATTGTAATACATTTTCGTTCTAAATCAATGTAGTTCACCCAATAAGTGTGGTTGTGTCACTGGATTAACAATTAGGACATTTGTGCCTCGCAAGGCTAATTCTAATCATTTTTAGTTCTTAAGGAATGTAGTTCATCCAACAAGTTTGTATGTGACATTGGATTAACATTTACATCATTTTGTGCATCCAAAGGCTTATTCTAATCACTTTTCTTTCTTAAGGAATGTATTTCATCAAAAAAGTGCGTTTGTGTCTTTGGATTAACATTTACGTCATTTTGGGCATCCCAAGACTTCTTCTAATCACATTTCGTGCTTAAGGAATGTATTTCTTCCAAAATGTGTGTTTTTGTCATGGGATTAACATTTAAGTCATTTGTGCATTCGAAGTTTTATTCTAATCCATTTTCGATCTAAACCAATGTAGTTTATCCAATAAGTGCATTTGTGTCATTTGATTAACATCTAGGTGATTTTGTCCATCCCAAGACTTATTCTAATCAGTTTTCGTTCTTAAGGAATGTATTTCATCCAAAAAGTGTGTTTCTGTCATTGGATTAACATTTATGTCGTTTTTTGCATGCCAAGGCTTTTTCTAATCCATTTTCTTTCTACGCCAATGTAGTCGATGCAAAAAGTGCATTTGTGTCATTGGATTAACATTTACGTCATTTAGTCCATCCTCACGCTTATTCTAATCACTTTTCGTTCTTAAGGAATGTATTTCATCTGAAAAGTGCGTTTGTGTCATTGGATTAACATTTACGTCATTCTGTGCATCCCAAGGATTATTCTAATCCATTTCTGTTCTTAACCAACGTAGTTAATCCAGTAACTAAATTTGTGTCATTGCATGAACATATAAGTCATTTATTGCATCCCAAGGCTTATTCTAATCCCTATTTGTTCTTAAGGAATGTTGTACATCCAAAAAGGGTATTCGTGTCATTGGATTAATATTTACGCCATATAGTGCATCCCAAAGCTTATTGTAATCTCTTTTTGTTCTTAAAGAATTTAGTTGATCGAAATAGTGCGTTAGTTTCATTGGATTAACATTTACTTCACTTTATGCATCCTCACACTTATTATTAACACTTTTCTTCTTAAGGAATGTATTTCATGCAAAAAATGTGTTTGTGTCATTGGATTAACATTTACATCATTTTGTGCATCCAAAATCTTATTGTGATCCATTTTCTTTCTAAACCAATCTTTTTCACCAAAAAAGTGTGTTTGTGTCATTGGGTTAACATTTACGTCATTTTCTGCATCCCAAGGATTTTTGTAATTTATTTTAGTTCTAAACCAATGTAGTTCATCCAATAAGTGCATTTGTGTCATTGGATTAACATTTAGGTGATTTAGTGCATCCCAAGGCTTATTCTAATCATTTTTCGTTCTGAAGGAATGTAGTTCGTCCAATAAGTGGGTTTGTGTCATTGGATTAACATTTACGTCGTTTTGTGCATCCCAAAGCTTTTTGTAGTCACTTTTCTTTTTAAGGAATGTATTTCATCCAAAAAGTACTTTGTGTCCTTGATTTAACATTTACGTGATTTTGTGCATCCCCAGGCTTATTCTTTTTAAGGAATGTATTTTACTTTTCTTTCCTAAAGAATGAAATGTATTTAATCCAAAAAGTGCGTTTGTGTCATTGAATTAACATTTACGTCATTTTTTGAATCCCAAGGACTATTCTAATCTATTTCTGTTCTTAACCAACATAGTTCGTCCAATAAGTGCATTTGCGTCACTGGATTAACATTTAAGTAATTTTTTGCATCCCAAGGCTTATTCAAATAACTTTTCGTTCTTAAGGAATCAAGTTCATCCAAATAGTGGGTTTATGTCATTGGATTAACATTTACGTCACTTTATGCATCATCACACTTATTACAATCACTTTTCATTCTTAAGGAAAGTATTTCATCCAAAAAGTGTGTTTGTGTCATTTGATTAACATTTACGACATTTTGTGCATCCGAAGTCTTATTCTATTCCATTTTCTTTCAAAACCAACGTATTTCCTCCAAACAGTGCATATGTGTCATTGGGTTAACATTTACGTCATTTTTTTCATTCGAAGTCTTATTCTCATCCATTTTTGTTCTTAACCAATGTATTGCATCCAAAAAGTGTGTTTGTGTCATTGGATTAACATTTACGTCATTTTGTACATAAACCAAGGCTTATTCTAATCACTTTTCGTTCTTAGGGAATGTAGTTCATCCAATAAGAGCATTTATGTCATTAGATTAAAATTTAGGTCATTTTGTGCATCCCAAGGCTTACCTAATCCCTTTTCGTTCTTACGGAATGTAGTTCATCAAATAAGTGTGTTTGTGTCGTTGGATTAACATTAAGGTGATTCTGTGCATCCCAAGGGTTACTCTAATCAGTTGTCGGTCGTAAGGAATGTAGTTCGTCCAATAAGTGGGTTTGTGTCATTGGATTAACATTGACATCGTTTTATGCATCCCAAGGCTTCTTCTATTCACTTTTTGTTCTTAAGGATTGTATTTCATCCAAAAAGTGAGTTTGTGACATGGGACTAACATTTTCGTCATTTTGTGTGTCCCAATGCTTATTCTAATCAGTTTTCGTACTTAAGGAATGTATTTCATCCAAAAAGTGTGTCTGTGTCATTGGATTAACATTTTCATCATTTTGTGCATCCCAAGGATTATTCTAATCCATTTCTATGCTTAACCAACATAGTTCATCCAATAACTAAATTGGTGTCATTGCATTAACATTTAGGTCATTTTTTGCATACCAAGGCTTATTCTAATCCCTTTTCGTTCTTAAGGAATATAGTACATCCAAAAAGGGTGTTTGTGTCATTGGATTAATATTTACGTCATTTTGTGCATCCTCACGCTTATTCTAATCACTTTTCGTTCCTAAGGAATGTATTTGATCCAAAAAGTGTGTTTGTGTCAATGAATTAACATTTACGTCATTTTGTGTATCCGAAGTCTTATTCTAATCCATTTTCGTTCTAAACCAATGTATTTTATCCAAAAAGTGCGTTTGTGTCATTGGGTTAACATTTACGTCATTTTGTGCATCCCAAGGATTATTCTAATCACTTTTCGTTATTAAGGAATTTATTTCATCCAAAAAGTTGATTGTCATTGGATTAACATTTACGTCATTTTGTGCATCCCAAGGCTTATCTAATCTAGTTTCGTTCTTATAGAATGTGGTTCATCAAATTAGTGCATTTGTGTCATTGGATTAACATTTAGGTGATTTTGTGCATCCCAAGGATTATTCTATTCATATTTTTCTTATGGAATGTACTTCATCATAAAATTGTGTTTATGTCATTGGATTAACATTTACACCATTTTGTGCATCCCAAGGCTTATTCTAATCACCTTTCGTTATTAAGAAATGTATTTCAACCAAAAAGTGTGTTTGTCATTGGATTAACATTTACCTCATTTTGTGCATCCCAAGGCATTTCTTCTCCATTTTCGTTCTTACGGAATGTAGTTCATCCAATAAGTGCGTTTGTGTCATTGGATTAACATTTAGGTGATTTTGTGCATCCCAAAGCTTCTTCTAATCACTTTCATTCTTAAGGAATGTGTTTCATTCAAAAAGTGTGTTTTTGTCATTGGATTAACATATACATCTTTTTGTGATTTCCAAGGCTTATTCTAATCAATTTTCGTTCTTAAGGAATGTATTTCATCCAAAAATTGCGTTTGTGTCATTGTACTTACATTTAGGTCATTTTGTGCTTCCAAAGCTTATTCTAATCATTTTTCGTTCTTAAGGAATGTATTTCATCCAAAAAGTGCATTTGTGTCATTGGATTGACGTTTACATCATTTTGTGCAGCATCACGCTTATTCTAATCAATTTTCGTTCTTAAGGAATGTGTTTCATCCAAAAAGTGTGTTCGTATCATTAGATTTATATTTACGTCATTTTGTGCATCCATAGTCTTATTCTAATCCATTTTCGTTCTAAACCTTAGTATTTCATCCAAAAAGTGCATTCGTGTCATTGGGTTAACATTTACATGATTTTGTGCATTCGAAGTCTTATTCTAATCCATTTTAGTTCTTAACAATTGTATTTCATCCCAAATATGCGTTTGTGTCATTGGATTAACATGTTGGTCATTTTTTGCATTCCAAGGCTTATTCTAATCACTTTTCGCTCTTTAGGAATGTAGTACATCCAATAACTGCGTTTGTGTCATTAGACAAACATTTACGTCATGTTGTGCATCTGATGGCTTAATCTAATCAATTTTGGTTCATAAGGAATGTATTTCACCCAAAAAGTGTGTTTGTGTCATTGGATTAACATTTACGTCATTTTGTGCATCCCAAGGATTATTGTAATCTATTTTCTTTCTAAACCAATGTAGTTCATCCAAAAGGTGCATTTGTGTCATTAGATTAACATTTAGGTAATTTTGTCAATCCCAACGCTTATTGTAATAATATTTCGTTCTTAAGGTATTTAGTTCATCCAAAAAGTGTGTTTGTGTCAGTGGATTAACATTTACGTCATTTTGGGCATCCCAAGGTCTATTCTAATCCATTTTCGTTCTAAGCCAATGTAGTTGATGAAAAATTTGGGTTTGCGTTATTTGATTAATATTTTCTTCATTTTGTGTATCCTTAGGCTTATTCTAATCCATTTTCGTTGTTTACCAATGTTTTTCATCCAATAAGTGCATTTGTGTCATTGGATTAATATTTAGGTCATTTTTTGCATCCCAAGGGTTATTCTAATCCCTTTTCGTTTTTAAGGAATGTAGTTCATCCAATAAGTGCATTTGTGTCATTGGATTAACATTTACATCATTTTGTGCATCCCTACGCTTATTCTAATCATTTTCCGTTCTTAACGAATGTAGTTCATCCATTAAATGCGTTTGTGTCATTGGATTAACATTTAGGTCATTTTATGCATCCCAAGGATTATTGTAATCCATTTTCTTTCTAAACCAATGTAGTTCATCCAATAAGTGCATTTGTGTCATTGGATTAACATTAAGGTGACTTTGTCAATCCCAACGCTTATTGAAATCATATTTCGTTCTTAACGTATTTAGTTCATCCAATAAGTGCGTTTGTGTCATTGGATTAACATTGACGTCATTTATTGCATCCCAAGCCTTATTCTAATCACTTTTCGTTCTTAAGGAATATATTTCAGCTAAAAAGTACGTTTGTGTCATTGGATTAACATTATGTCATTTTGTGCATCGCCATGCTTATTCTAATCACTTTTCGTTCTTAAGGAATGTATTTCATCCAAAATATGCATGTGTCATTGGATTAACATTTTTTTGTCATTTTTCGCATCACAAGGCTTATTCTAGTCACTTTTCGTTCTTTAATAATGTAGTACATCCAATAAGTCTGTTTGCGTCATTGGATTAACAGTTACTTAATTTTGTGCATCCCAAGGCTTATTCTAATCCATTTTCATTCTTAACCAAGACTCAAGACTGATCCAAAAGATCATTTTGTGCATCCCAAGGATTATTGTAATCCATTTTGGTTCTTAAGGAATGTATTTCATCCAAAAAGTGCGTTTGTGTCATTGGATTAAGATTATGTCATTTTTTGCATCCCAAGGCTTATTCAAATCACATTTCGTTCTTAAGGAATGTAGTTCATCCATCAAGAGCATTTGTGCATCCTAAGGCTTAGTATAATCCCTTATCGTTCTTAAGGAATGTATTTCATCAAAAAAGTGCGTTTGAGTCATTGGATTAATATTTAAGTCATTTTGGGCATCCCAAGGCTTATTCTAATCCATTTTCCTTCTTAGCCAATGTAGTCGATAAGTCAATGTATTTCATCTAATAAATGCATTTGTGTCAGTGGATTAACATTTAGATGATTTTATGCATTCCAAGGCATATTCCAATCATTTTTCGTTCTAAAGGAATGTAGTTCATCCAATAGGTGGTTTTGTGTCATTGGATTAACATTTAAGTCCTTTTGTGCATCACAAGGCTTCTTCTAATCATTTTTCGTTCTTAAGGAATGTTTTTCATTCAAAAAGTGCGTTTCTGTCATTAGACTAACATTTACACCATTTTGTGCATCCGAAATCTTATTCTAATCCACCTTCGTTCTAAACCAATGTATTTCATCCAAAAAGTACGTGCGTGTCATTGGGTTAACATTTACGTCATTTTTGTGCATTCGAAGTTTGATTCTAATCCATTTTTGTTCTTAACCAATGTATTTCATCCAAAAAGTGCGTTTGTGTTATTGGATTAACATTTACATCATTTTATGCATCCCAAGGATTATTGTAATCCATTTTCTTTCTAAACCAATGTAGTTCATCCAATAAGTGCATTTGTGTCATTGGATTAACATTAAGGTGACTTTGTCAATCCCAACGCTTATTGAAATCATATTTCGTTCTTAACGTATTTAGTTCATCCAATAAGTGCGTTTGTGTCATTGGATTAACATTGACGTCATTTATTGCATCCCAAGCCTTATTCTAATCACTTTTCGTTCTTAAGGAATATATTTCAGCTAAAAAGTACGTTTGTGTCATTGGATTAACATTATGTCATTTTGTGCATCGCCATGCTTATTCTAATCACTTTTCGTTCTTAAGGAATGTATTTCATCCAAAATATACATGTGTCATTGGATTAACATTTTTTTGTCATTTTTCGCATCACAAGGCTTATTCTAGTCACTTTTCGTTCTTTAATAATGTAGTACATCCAATAAGTCTGTTTGCGTCATTGGATTAACAGTTACTTAATTTTGTGCATCCCAAGGCTTATTCTAATCCATTTTCATTCTTAACCAAGACTCAAGACTGATCCAAAAGATCATTTTGTGCATCACAAGGATTATTGTAATCCATTTTGGTTCTTAAGGAATGTATTTCATCCAAAAAGTGCGTTTGTGTCATTGGATTAAGATTATGTCATTTTTTGCATCCCAAGGCTTATTCAAATCACATTTCGTTCTTAAGGAATGTAGTTCATCCATCAAGAGCATTTGTGCATCCTAAGGCTTAGTATAATCCCTTATCGTTCTTAAGGAATGTATTTCATCAAAAAAGTGCGTTTGAGTCATTGGATTAATATTTAAGTCATTTTGGGCATCCCAAGGCTTATTCTAATCCATTTTCCTTCTTAGCCAATGTAGTCGATAAGTCAATGTATTTCATCTAATAAATGCATTTGTGTCAGTGGATTAACATTTAGATGATTTTATGCATTCCAAGGCATATTCCAATCATTTTTCGTTCTAAAGGAATGTAGTTCATCCAATAGGTGGTTTTGTGTCATTGGATTAACATTTAAGTCCTTTTGTGCATCACAAGGCTTCTTCTAATCATTTTTCGTTCTTAAGGAATGTTTTTCATTCAAAAAGTGCGTTTCTGTCATTAGACTAACATTTACACCATTTTGTGCATCCGAAATCTTATTCTAATCCACCTTCGTTCTAAACCAATGTATTTCATCCAAAAAGTACGTGCGTGTCATTGGGTTAACATTTACGTCATTTTTGTGCATTCGAAGTTTGATTCTAATCCATTTTTGTTCTTAACCAATGTATTTCATCCAAAAAGTGCGTTTGTGTTATTGGATTAACATTTACATCATTTTATGCATCCCAAGGATTATTGTAATCCATTTTCTTTCTAAACCAATGTAGTTCATCCAATAAGTGCATTTGTGTCATTGGATTAACATTAAGGTGACTTTGTCAATCCCAACGCTTATTGAAATCATATTTCGTTCTTAACGTATTTAGTTCATCCAATAAGTGCGTTTGTGTCATTGGATTAACATTGACGTCATTTATTGCATCCCAAGCCTTATTCTAATCACTTTTCGTTCTTAAGGAATATATTTCAGCTAAAAAGTACGTTTGTGTCATTGGATTAACATTATGTCATTTTGTGCATCGCCATGCTTATTCTAATCACTTTTCGTTCTTAAGGAATGTATTTCATCCAAAATATGCATGTGTCATTGGATTAACATTTTTTTGTCATTTTTCGCATCACAAGGCTTATTCTAGTCACTTTTCGTTCTTTAATAATGTAGTACATCCAATAAGTCTGTTTGCGTCATTGGATTAACAGTTACTTAATTTTGTGCATCCCAAGGCTTATTCTAATCCATTTTCATTCTTAACCAAGACTCAAGACTGATCCAAAAGATCGATTACATCACAAGAAATGATGCAGCAAAGAACAAAACAGAAAATAACAGCAAAAATATAAGAAAACTGGAAACCAAGATCAATCTGGAGATTAACTGGAACTGTCTTCCTTTTCCTCTGACACATGCCTAAAAGTACACAGTCTTTACAGCTTGTATATCAATCGCTACATGAGCTGGCAAGGCCTCTAAAATGCCTATAAAAAGAACTCCAAGGCAAAGGGAACATCATCAAATCCGAGTGCAATCATTCTCCATAAAAGATTATCACTCTCGAATTTCATCAAGCTTGTAAAAAATTCAGCAAGGCTCTTTGTCTCTGTCATCATAAAAGATCAAGCTTAGAAATCTATTTGCTCAAAACAGAAACTCAAACAAGAGTTGAGATACTGTTGATCAAACCAAATATCTTTCAAAAACAATCATTTGTTAAATCCAAACACTAGAGAGATAAAAATCGTGTGAGGAAAGTTGTAAAGATCCTTGAGAGGATAAGTGTAAAGATACTTTCAAGTGTAGGAAAGTTATCTGTAAAAAGGAAAGTAACCTGCTGTAAATCAGTTTTGATCTGTTAAGGTAGAAACAGGATCAATCTTGTTTTACCAAATTAGTGGAAAATCTCACAAAATTGTGAGGACTAGACATAGCCCACGGTTGGGTGAACCAGGATACATCAATGCGTTATTCTCTTCTCTCTAATCTTTACTTTAATTACTACGCACACATTATTCATTGCATTTTAACGTTTGACTTATTTCTAACCAAAACATCAATCTGCATTCTTATTTGTCAAACCAAGATCAATCTTGAGTTTAATTTTACAAAGCAGAAATTTTAAAAAGAGTCACAATTCAAACCCCCCCTTTCTTGTGACCAACATTGTCACTTCAATTGGCATCAGAGCACCGGTCTCTAAAAATCAAAACCTATAAAGTGCTAGAGAAAAAGATCTAAAAGACAATGTAAAAAGCTAAGTACATCGTTGAAGGGGGATCTTCAAACAGACCACCATACTTTGATGGAACAGATTATTATTTCTGGAAAAGCAAAATGCAATTGTTTTTAAAATCTCAAGACACAAGAATGTGGTGAATAATAACAGATGGAAATTTTGTTCCAAGAGTTGATCAAGAAGATCCAGCGTCTGTTGAAAAGAAGGAGGCAGATTGGACAACTGAGGACAAGGCAAAGGTACTTCTTAACTCTAAAGCTCAACTATTTCTATCTTGTACATTAAGCAGGGAAGAAAGCGAAAGAGTGGATGAATGTGACACTGCAAAGAAAGTATGGGACACTCTACAGACTCATCATAAAGGAACAAGGATCATTAATGCGAGACCAATGGTGACAGCTATAAGTCAAGCCAAAAATCTCGAGACACTAGGATTTGAAGAACTCATTGGAACTCTTCGAGCTCATGAGGTTTTGCTACAGGAAGATAAACCAGCCAAAAAGAACAAAATAACTGCATTAAAGGCATCTCAAAGTGCATCTCTCCAGATCAATGAAAAGAGTGAATCTGAAGATAGCCAAGAAGAAGCCGATGAGGAGATTGTTCTTCTCACCAGAAAAATTCAGAGATTGATGAAAAGGAGGGATCAAATAAAAAGGAATCTCCCAAATAAAAGAGAAGGAACTAAAACTGAAGTAGACAAAAGCCAGATCACTTGTTTTGGATGCAGCAAGTTGGGACATTACAAGGCAAAATATCCTTTAAACAAAAAGGTTCCAAAGAAGTTTCCATTCAAGAAGAAATCTATGATGGTAACTTGGGATGACTCTGATGATTCAGAAGCAGAAGAAAGCGAGGAAGCTAACATCTGCTTAATGGAAAACACAGAAGAAGATGAGGTAACAAATTCTGAACATTGTCTACTTTGTGAACAAATGGAAAGAGAGTTTGATAATCTTTTAAAAGACTTAAGTACTCTTATACAAAAATGTAGTTCATTAAAGGAAAAATTTTTAAAAGAAAAGGAAGAAAAAGAAAAATTTCAGGCAATAAACATTGAATTAAAAAAGGAGATTCAAAACCTGAAAAATGTTTAACACAATCTTGAAACACCACAATGTTCTACAATCCAAAAGGAGAACATTCTTCTTAAAACTGAAGTTGAACATCTCAAAAAGGATTTATTGAATTTTATCAAAGCCACTGAAACATTTAAAAAAATTATGGGATCCCAAGTAGGAATCTTTGACAAAGCCGGGCTTGGATTTGATAAAACTCAGAAACAGAAGCTCTATGAGAATTTTTTTGTACCGGAACAAAAAAATGCATGTAAAATTAAGTGTTCATACTGTAGCAAGATTGGGCACTTAGAATATGCATGTTTCTTCAAAAAAAGGGATGAAAAAATTAAAAAAAGAACTCCTAAAAGGAAAGAACATTCTGAAACAGAACCTTCTCAAGCAAAGGAAGAACGTTCTGGAGAAATTTCAGAACAGTCTTCAAATATGCTGAAAAATCAAAAGGTTAAATCAGTTTCAAAATGTTCATATTGCTTTAAATATGGTCACAAAGAATCAGTTTGCTTCTTCAAACATATGTGCAAGATTTCAATCTTCACCAAAAAAGTCCCACTTAACTGCTGGTAAAAGAATATTTCGTTATCTTGTTGGTACTACTAATCTTGGCCTTTGGTATAGCAAAGGATCTCACTTTAATCTTGTAGCCTATTGTGATTCTGACTATGCCGGAGACAAGATTGAAAGAAAAAGCACTAGTGGAGCATGCCAATTCCTTGGAGAGGCTCTGATTAGCTGGTCTTGCAGAAAGTAGAACACAATTGCTTTGTCAACCACAGAAGCTGAATATGTATCAGCTGCCAATTGTTGTTCTCAAGTTCTATGGATTAAAAACCAGCTTGAAGACTACTCAGTAAGTTATTCCATTATTCCAATATTTTATGATAACACTAGTGCTATCAATTTGTCAAAAAATCCCATCCAACATTCAAGATCTAAACATATTGAGATAAAGCACCATTTTATTAGAGATCATGTCAACAAGAAAGACATTGAATTAATCTTTGTTGATTCTAAAAATCAACTTGCTGACATATTTACCAAACCCTTAAGTGAAGAAGACTTTAACTCTTTAAAGGAAAAATTAAGAATCGTTAAAAATCCAGTTGAAAACGCTTAAAACTGTCTAAAAAATCAAATCAAGAACGTTCTTGGTTTAAAAGCAAACAGTCCTGGTTTGACTCAATCATTCTGGATTTAAAGCAACCACTCTCAGCATTTCTCTCTCTCTCTCTCTCATGCATTAAATGCATAAGTCTTTTCTTGTCTAGAAAGACTAACACGCCTCACTATAGGTAACTATTTATCTCCCTAGTTTCATCTTTTCCCACAAAAAATCATCATTTCATTTTATCAACTTCTCCTCTTTTCCCACAACTGCCACTCTAAAAAGGGTTTGTAGAACACGTTCTTCATTCCAAAAAACATGTAACTTCTACAATCTTTAAAACCTCAACTCTTCCTGTTCCACAAAGAAATTCAAAAATGGTGCGCACAAAGAAATCCGCAAAAAGAAACCCTAATCCGCAAACACCATCTCCCTCACCATCACCTCCATCATCTCCCTTTAGAATGAGGTCTCCATCACCGCCGCCTCGACCTACTCCTCCTGAAACTTCTTCTGAAAAAACGTTTTCTGACTCTTCATCTCCATCTCGTAACTGTTCTCCCAGCCCCATTGCTCCTGCTCCAATATCCACCGTGCTTCCTCCACTCCATCAATGTTCACCTCCAACCATATCTAAAATGACTCCTCATCTTAGGAGAACGCCTCTTCAACCACCACCAAAGACTGCCAAATGAAAATCCATGCGTATCATGGCTGGAATAGGTACATCTTCAAAACCTAAAAATGATGATAATATTGTGCATATAATCTTTGACGACGATGATGAATCAGACTCCATCCAACCACCTCTACAGACTCATTCACACAACCTTCCTACCAAAGAATCACTTAAAACCATCAAAAAGCTTTTCACTTCCTCACCCTAAAAAAATAACTCTGAGAAAACCTCATCCTCACTCAAACTCAAAACAAAAACTCCCCTCACCTTATCTCAGTTTATTGCTAAAAAGAAACTGCAAAACCCTAAAAAGAAAACATCTCAAGAACAATCTTCCTCCAAAAACACCTCTCTAGATCGTTCTAAAAAACAATGATCTTCAAAACCAAAATCCAAATCAACCAATGAACCAAAAACTCCACCACTAATACCATCAGATGTTGAAGACATCTATCAAGAAAAATGGGCAAAACTTCCTATAGGCATAGGGCGTGTCTTTATGCTACAAAACGTATTTTTTGAAGGAATATCAATCAAGCATCACACTGATGCTCTTGGCTGGACGGACTTCTTGCAACTCTCTGATTGCTTCTATCCTGAAGTAATTAGGCCTTTCTATTGCCAGGAAAAAGCATATACTAACGAATCTTTGATTGTGTCAAATATCAAAGGAGTAGAAATTCGCCTTGACCCAATCGTGCTTGCTGAAATCCTTCAAATACCATATGAAGGAATCTCTGTTTTTGGAAAAAGATGGTATTCTGTCTTGAATATCACTAGAACTGAAGTCCTATAAGAACTTTTTCAGCTTGGCTCCACTCATTTTGTTGCTGCTGATCTAAAGCCCGTCCCAAAAATCTTTAATAATATCAGCCAACACACAATCCTTCCTCATTGTGGGAGTCATGAAACTATTTCTGAATGCGACACCCTAGTCATCTACCATCTCCTCCATGCCAAGAAGATCGATCTTCCTTATCTCATTATCCAACACATGATTGCAGCTATCAAGAAAGACTACAAGAGGAACACTGTTCCTTATGGAATGATGTTAACCAAGGTCTTTCGACACTTCAACATTTCTCTTGAAAAAGATGAATCTAAAATCAAAATCTCCAGATTCTCCACACAAAACATTTTGCATATGAAAAAAGAACATTCCGCTCCAATCTCATCTTCATTTCCAGCAATCTCGGCCAAAGGCAAACGATCCTCACTCACAGTTTCTCACACTCCCTTGAACGACAACATACCTTCTCCTCCTGCTTCTGCTCCTCCATTTGATACTCCTGATCAAGTTGACTCTCCATGTCCAGACAATCCACCAGCACAAAATCTGTCCAGAATGTCCCTCTTTTCCTATCACCACAGAAAACAGCCTCCTCTCTATTTGGTGTAAGTAAATTCTTAAACTTACCTGATACTCCTGGTATGATCGTTGGTCAAGAACATGCTTCTGCAGGAACCCTACCAAACATCAGCTCTTCCTTTGAAACACTCTCCACCTTCTGCACTACACCAAATCCATCTCACACCTCTGCCAATCCTGATGAAGCTCATCAAACAAAAAGGACCAAGAAGGCTAAACACTCATCTAATACTGACAAGATTTTTGATGCACTTCAAATCATTGCTAACAGACAAATTTATCAGGATAGAGAAAATGCTCTCCATCGATCTTGGATTACCACTAAGCTGGCACCAAAACTAGACCTTGCACCTCCTGAAAACCTTACACCTCCTATCTTTCCGGATCTTCCTAAGCAGTCCTCATCATCTGAAGGCTCGTCTCCATCCTTGTCTATGTGAAGATCTGAGGGCTCCCCTGATTTTTTGATTTGACAAAAGGGGGAAAGTTCATTTTAGTTTATTTTGATTATCCGTAATTATTTGTAATATTGCTCAAACTTAATTCTAGCAGCTTGACTAATCTGCTTCTGCTTGACTAACCTTTAAATAATTTGCTTATATATCTACTTTTGATTCGGTTTCTGTTTCTGCTTCTGATTATACATATGCTTCTGGCTCTGTTTCTGTTTCTGCTTCTGATTATACATATGCTTCTGGTTATGCTTCTGATTCTGTTTCTAGCTCTATTACTGTTTCTGCTTCTGATTATATATATGCTTCTAATTCTGCTTCTGGTTCTGCTTCTGTTTATCCGTACTGATATATATGCTTCTGGTTCTGCTTCTGTTTATAAGTGTATATTTTGCTTCTGAAAAAGATTTAAAAAAAAAATTATATTCATCATATTAAGCATACATATATATGGTTACAATCTGCTTCTAGAAAAAGATTTTAAACAATTATGTGAAGCATATTTTGAGGGGGAGCAAGATACAAATAATTATGATTCTATTAAATTTTTACCATCATTAGTTTCAAAAAATTAAACAGCATAATATGAGGGGGAGCAATCCCAAAAAGATTAGAATCAAAATTAAAGAAAAATTAACATGTTTTGTCATCATCAAAAAGGGGGAGATTGCAGAGGGAAAAGTTTCAGGTCAATGGTCAAAGATTTAAGTTTATGGCCCAGTGTTGGCCGAGTTCAGAAGATCAGACCATGGCCCAGTGTTGGCTAAGATCAGAAGATCAGAACATGTGGTCCAGCATTGGTCGAGATCAGAGGATCACAGCAGATCAGATTGCAAGTCCAGAGTGGTTGAGATCAGAAGATCATAAACTATGGTCTAGGGTTGGCCGAGATCAGAGGATCACAGCAGATCAGATTGAATGGTCCAGATGTGGACGAGATTAGAAGCTCAAATGGTCCAGATTTAATCATGATGATAATCAGTGGAGACTTGATTAAATTTGATCAAAGTATTAAAAGGATTTGATACAAAAATAAATTGAAGTCTTGTGAAATTCAGAAGCTATTGGCGGGAAAAAGATTTGATCTAGAAATAATTAAAGACAAGATTGGCCAAAGTTATTTTTAAAGCAAATCTTGAGATAAAAAGATATGTTTTTTATTTAAGAGAAACCCGCTGCTAACGTAGCCTCGTCAACGGTGAACCAGTATAAAATTCTATGTTTTAATTTTATTTTACATCCGCTGCTAACTCTGTTTGATTCATACATCAGGTTTTGTTATAAAACTGCAAAAACAGAAAAAGTATTCAAGTTAGTCAAACACAATTCAACCCCCTTCTCATGTTTGCACCTTCAATGTGTGCCATCATTGTTGTTTCTGCCTCTTCTTCATCAGACGATTCTTCTTCTGATTCTGATGCATCCCAGGTTGCCATCAAACCCTTCTATTTGAATCTGGAACTCTTCTTGTGTTGTTTGCCTTTTTCCAGATTTGGAAATTCTTACTTGATATGTCCAGGTTCATTGAATCCATAACAGATGATGCTCTTCTTGTCAAATTCTTCCTTTCCTTTGTAGTGATGTTTCTTCTTGGAGCCTCTCCTCTTCCTATTTTCTCAGATCTTGACCATCTGTTTGGTTAAGTAAGCCATATCATCACAGTCACTGTCGCTATCCTCTGATTCTGGTGTTTCCCTTGCAGCTTTCTTCTGTTTCAACTTCAGAGCTAGATTCTTCTTCTTCTTTGGTTCATCTGCTTCCAGTTCTATTTCATGAGACTTGAGTGAGCTGATGAATTTTTCAAGTCTTAAGTTAGTCAGATCTCTGGCTTGCTGAAATGCAGTAACCATTGGTCTCCACTTGGTTGGTAAGCTTCTTAGAATCTTCTTGACATAATCTGCTGTTGTGTAGCTTTTCTTCAAGACCTTCAGTCCAAATATCATAGTCTGGAATCTATAGAACATTCCATCAATGTCTTCATCGTCTTCCATCTTGAACATCTCATACTGTTTGACCAGTATGTTAGCCCTTGCTTCTTGAACCTGCTGGCTTCCTTCATAGGTCAGAACCAGACTGTCAAATATGCTCTTTGTAGTTTCATTATCTATGCATCTGTCAAATTCCTTGAATATGATCGCATTGATCATGATGGTTTTGGACTTGTGACGCAGTTTGTATAATTTTCTCTGGTCTGGTTTCATATCTGCCATGTACAGTTCTTGAGTTGGATCTCCTAGAACAGTAGGTGCAGTGTATCCTTTGACTACCAGCTTCCATAATTCAGCATCTTGAGATATGAAGAAACTTCTCATTCTGTCCTTCCAATACTCAAACCTGTCTCCATCAAATAGTGGTGGTATGTTAATGTTGCCTCCAAAATCATCTTTGGATTCTGCCATGTTGTTGACCCCTTGGACCTTTCCTCAAACACTAGTTAAGTGCTCAACCTTGAGACCGAGCTCTGATGCCAATTGAAGGTGCAAACACGAGAAGGGGGGTTGAATTGTGTTTGACTAACTTGAATACTTTTTCTGTTTTTGCAGTTTTATAACAAAACCTGATGTATGAATAAAACATACTTAGCAGCGGATATAAAGTAAATATAAAACTTAGAATTTTATACTGGTTCACCGTTAACTAGGCTACGTCCTGTCCCTTCACCTTGAAGGATTTCACTAATTCAAAAACCTTGAATTACAACAATACCACTGACCCTCCAAGTCAATCTTCCCAAACAGTCTAACATTCCTAGACTTCTGGAAAGCGGATACTCACAATTGACCGCACTAAAAACTCAAGTATTTTGCTTTTGGAAGTGTATGACTCTCAAGTATTTTCGATGCTGAGGCTTCTGCCTTGAGCCTCCTATTATAGATGAGGATTAGGGTTTCTTCCATGATTAAATTCGAGCTGTATCTGACCAGATTCTCTTGCAAAAAATAACTTGGCCAATCGGGTTTCACTTAAATAGAAAACATATCTTTTTAGCTCCAGATTTGCATTCAAAAATAACTTTGGCCAATCCTGTTCTTAATTAATTCTGGATCAAATATTTCTTCCTACCAATAGCTTCTGAATTCCCACACGACTTCAATTTATTTTTGTATCAAATCCTCTTAATACTTTGATCAAATCGAATCAAGTCTTATTCGAATTTAATCAAGTCTCCGCTGATTATCATCATGATTAAATCTGGACCATTTGATCTTTAGATCTTGTCCACATATGGACCATACAATATGATCTACTGTGATCCTCTAATCTCAGTCAACATTGTACCACATGTTCTGATCTTCTAATCTCGGCAAATCACAGGACCATATAATATGATCTTCTAATCTCAACCAACACTTGGCCATATGGTCTGATCTTCTGATCTCGGCCAACATTTGACCATGATGCTTAAATCTGGACCATTGATCTGAACATTTTCCCTCTGATCTGGACCAATTCTGGACTGAGTCTGGATTGAACTGGAATTAAATCTGGACTTATGATATTTTAATTTAGACATTAACCTTATGATCTGGATCAAGTCTGGATTAAATCTGGACAAAATTTCTTCCGATCTGAACTGAGTTCCATGCTCTGGACCATGCCATCTTCTGGTCTGGACCAAGTCAATTGTTCTGGACCAATTATTTTCTACTCTAGACCAAGTCTCGTGTAACTCTGGACTTATGATATTTCACGACCAGGCTATCTTCTGGTCAGGATAAATTCTTGACCAAGTCTGACTTATGATTCCTTCTAGTCTGGACCAAGTCTCCCTCTGACAGGCTTTCTTCTGGTCTGGCCCAGGTCTCCTTCTGGATTCTGCTTCCTTTTGATCAGGGCCACGAAAGACATCCTTTGATGATGTTTTGACATCCTCTGATATCCTCTAGAGGTGTATCCTCTGGTTCCTTCTGAATGCATCCTCTAGTATCTTCTGGAGGTGTATCCTCAAGTCTGATTTTATCCTCTAAAGTCTTATTCTAATCCATTTTTGTTCTAAACCAAAGTATTTAATCCAAAAAGTGTGTTTGTGTCACTAGGTTAACATTTACATCATTTTGTGCATCTCAAGGATTATTGTAATCCATTTTCAATCTAAACCAATGTAGTTTACCCAATAAGTGCATTTGTGTCACTAGATTAACAATTAGGTCATTTTGTGCATTCCAAGGCTTATTCTAATCATTTTTCATTCTTAAGGAATTTAATACATCCAATAAGTGCATTTGTGTCACTAGATTAACAATTCGATCATTTTATGCATCCCAAGGCTTACTCTAATCATTTTTCATTCATAAGGAATGTAATACATCCAATAAGTGCGTTTGTGTCATTGGATTAACATTGATGTCTTTTTGTGCATCCCAAGGCTTATTCTAATCAATTTTCTTTCTTAAGGAATGTATTTCATCCAAAAGTGCGTTTTTCATTTGAATAAAATTTACGTCATTTTGTGCATCCCAAGGCTAATCTTATCCTTTTTCGTTCTTACGGAATGTAGTTCTCCCAATAAGTGCGATTGTGTCACTAGCTTAATAGTTAGGTCATTTTGTGCATCACAAGGCTTATTCTAATCATTTTTTTCTTAAGAAATGTAGTTCATCCAATAAGTACGTTTGTGGCATTGGATTAACATTTACGTCATTTTGTGCATCCAAAGGCTTATTCTAATCACTTTTCGTTCTTAAGAAAGTCATGTCATCCAAAAAGTACATTTGTGTCATTCGATTAACATTTACGTTATTTTGGGCATCCGAAGTCTTATTCTTGTCCGTTTTCGGTCTAATCCAATGTATTTAATCCAAAATGTGCATTTGTGTCACTGGGTTAACATTTACGTTATTTTCTGCATCCCAAGGTTTATTGTAATCCATTTTCATTCTAAACCAATGTAGTTCACCCAATAAGTCCATTTGTGTCATTAGATTAACAATTAGGTCATTTTATGCATCCCAAGGCTTATTCTAATCATTTTTCATTCGTTTGGAATGTAATACATCCAATAAATGTGTTTGGGTCATTGGATTAACATTGACGTCTTTTTGTGCATCCCAATGCTTATTCTAATCAATTTTCCTTCTAAAGGATTGTGTTTCATCCTAAAATTTTGTTTGTGTCATTGGATTAACATTTATGTCATTTTGTGCATCCCAAAGCTTATCTTATCCCTTTTCGTTCATACGGAATGTAGTTCATCGAATAAGTGTGTTTGTGTCATTGAATTAACATTTAGGTGATTTTGTGCATCCCAAGGCTTCTTCTAATCACTTTCCTTTCTAAGGAATGTGTTTCATCCAAAAATTGTGTTTGTGTCATTGAATTAACATTTAGGTGATTTTATGCATCCCAAGTATTATTCTAATCCATTTTCGTTATTAACCAACAAAGTTCAACCAATAAGTGCGTTTTGTGCATCCCAAGGTTTATTCTAATCACAATTCGTTCTTAAGGAATGTAGTTCATCCATTTTTGTTCATAACCAATGTATGTCATCCAACAAGCGTGTTTCTGTCATTGGACTAACATTTAAGTCATTTTTTGCATCCCAAGGATTATTGTAATCCAATTTCCATCCAAACCAATGAAGTTTATCCAATAAGTGCATTTATGTCATTGGATTAACATTTAGGCAATTTTGTGAATTCCAAGGCTTATTCTAATCGTTTTTCGTTCTTAAGGAATGTAGTTTATCCAATAAGTGTGCTAGTGTCATTGGATTAACATTTACACCATTTTGTATATCCCAAGGCTTATTCTAATCACTTTTTGTTTTTAAGGAATTTATTTCATCTAAAAAATGTGTTTGTGTCACTGGATTAAAATTGACGTCATGTTGATGCAAAATGTGCGTTTGTGTCATTCGATTAACAATTACTTCATTTTGTGCATCCCAAGGCTTATTCTAATTCATTATCGTTCTTTACCAATTAAGTTCATGCAATAAGTGCATTTGTGACATTGGATAAAAACTTAGGTCTTTTTGTGCATCCCAAGGCATATTCTAATCCACTTTCGTTCTTAAGGAAAGTAGTTCATCCAACAAGTGCGTTTGTGTTATTGGTTTAACATTTAGGTGATTTTGTACATCCCAATGCTTATTCTAATTCCTTTTCGTTCTTAAGGAATGTAGTTCGTCCAAATAGTACGTTTGTGTCATTGGATTAACATTTACGTCATTTTGTGCTTCCTCACGCTTATTCTAATCACTTTTCGTATTTAAGGAATGTATTTCATCCAAAAAGTGTGTTTGTGTCATTGGGTTAACATTTATGTCATTTTGTGCATTTGAAGTCTTATTCTAATCATTTTTCGTTCTTAAGGAATATGGTTCATCCAATAAATGCAATTGTGTGATTGGATTAACATTTACGTCATTTTGTGCATCCCAAGGCTTATTCTAATCTCATTTCATTCTTAAGAAATGTAGTTTATCCAATAAGAGCATCTGTGTCATGGGATTAACATTTATGTCATTTTTGTGCCTCCCAAGGCTTATTCTAATCACTTTTCATTCTTAAGGAATGTAGTTGATCCAAATAGTGCATTTGTGTCATTGGATTAACATTTATGTCATTTTTTGCATCCGAAGTCTTATTCTAATCTATTTTTGTTCTAAACTAATATATTTCATCCAAAAAGTGCGTTTGTTTCATTGGATTAACATTTACGTCATTTTGTACATCCCAAGGATTAATGTAATCCATTTTGGTTCTAAACAAATGTATTTCATCCAAAAATTGCGTTAGTGACATTGGATTAACATTTACGTCATTTTGTGCATCACAACGATTATTATAATCTATTTTTGGTCTAAACCAATGTAGTTCATCCAATAAGTGCATTTGTGTCATTGGATTAACGTTTAGGTGATTTTGTGTATCACAAAGCTTATTCTACTCACTTTTCGTTCTTATGGAATGTATGTCATAAAAAAAGTGCATTTGTGTCACTGGATTAATAGTTAGGTTATTTTGTGCGTCGCAAGGCTTATTCTAATAATTTTTCGTTCTTAAGCAATGTAGATCATCCAATAAATACGTTTGTGGCATTGGATTAACCTTTACATTATTTTGTGCATCCCAAGGCTTATTCTAATCACTTTTTGTTCTTAAGGAATGTATGTCATCCAAAAAGTGCATTTGTGTCATTAGATTAACATTTACGTTATTTTGGGCATTCGAAGTGTTATTCAAAACCATTTTCTTTCTAACCCAATCTATTTCATCCCAAGGCTTATTCTTATCAGTTTTTCTTATTAAAGAATGTATTTCATCTAAAAACTTCTTTCGTAATTGGATTTGCATTTACATCATTGTGTGCATCCCAAGGCTTATCTTACCCCTTTTCGTTCTTACGGAATGTAATTCATCCAATAAGTGCGTTTGTGTCATTGGATTAACATTTAGGTTATTTTGTGCATCCCAAGGCTACTTCTAATGACTTTCATTTCTAAGCAATGTATTTCATCCAAAAAGTGCGTTTGTGTCATGGGATTAACATTTACGTATTTTTGTGCATCCTATGGCTTATTCTAATCAATTTTTGTTCTAAAGGAATGTATTTCATCCAAAAATTACGTTTGTGTCATTAGATTAACATTTACATCATTTTTTGCATCCCAAGTAATATTCTAATCCATTTTTGTTCTTAACCAACGTAGTTCAACAAATAAGTGTGTTTGTTTCATTGGATTAACATTTACGTCATTTTGTCCATCCCAAGCCGTATTCTAATAACTTTTCGTTCTTAGGGAATGTATTTCATCTAAAATAAGTGCGTTTGTTTCATTGGATTAACATTATGTCATTTCGTGCATCCCAAGGCTTATTCTAATCACTTTTCTTTCTTAAGGAACGTTGTTAATCCAAATAGTGCATTTGTGTCATTGTAGTAACCTTTACATTATTTTGTGCATCCAAAGTATTATTGTAATCTATTTTTCTTATAAACCAATATATTTCATCCAAAAAGTGTGTTTGTTTCATTGGGTTAACATTTACGTCATTCTGTGCATCCCAAGGATTATTGTAATCCAATTTGGTTCTAAACCAATGTATTTCATCAAAAAATTGCGTTAGTGTCACTGTATTAACATTTACGTCATTTTGTGCATCCCAAAGCTTATTCTAATCATTTTTCGTTCTTAAGGAATGTAGTTCATCCAATAAATGCATTTGTGTCATTGGATTAACATTTACGTCATTTTTTGCATCCTTAGGCTTATTCTAATCACATTTCGTTCTTAAGAAATGTAGTTTATCCAATAAGTGCATTTGTATCGTTGGATTAACATTTACGTCATTTTTTGCATCCCAAGGCTAATTCTAATCACTTTTCTTTCTTAAGGAATGTAATTCATCGAAATAGTGCATTTGTGTCATTGGATTATCATTTACGTTATTTTGTGCATCCGAAGTGTTATTCTAATCTATTTTTGTTCTAAACCAATGTATTTCATCCAAAAAGAGTGTTTTTGTCATTGGGTTAACATTTACGTCATTTTGTGCATCCCAAGGATTAATGTTATCCATTATGGTTCTAAACCAATGTAATTCATCCAAAAATTGCGATAGTGTCATTGGATGAACACTTACGTCATTTTGTGCATCCCAAGGATTATTGTAATCGATTTTCGTTCTTAACCAATGTAGTTCATCCAACAAGTGCATTTGTTTCATTGGATTAACGTTTAGTTCATTTTGTGTATCCTAAGGCTTACTCTAATCTCTTTTTGTTCTTATGGAATGTATGTCATCTAAAAAGTGTGTTTGTGTCATTGGGTTAACATTGACATCATTTTGTGCAACCAAAGGATTATTGTAATCCAGTTTCGTTCTAAACCAATGTAGTTCTCCAAATAAGTGCATTTGTGTCACTGGATTAACAGTTAGGTCATTTTGTGCATTGCAAGGCTTAGTCTAATCGTTTTTTGTTCTTAAGGAATGTAGTTCATCCAATAAGTGCGTTAGTGTCGTTGGATTAACATTAACGTCATTTTGTGCATCCCAAGGCTTATTCTAATCACTTTTAGATCATAAGGAATGTATTTCACCCAAAAAGTGCGTTTGTGTTATTGGGTTAACATTTACGTCATTTTATGCATCCCAAGGATTATTGTAATACATTTTCGTTCTAAATCAATGTAGTTCACCCAATAAGTGCATTTGTGTCACTGGATTAACAATTAGGACATTTTGTGCATCCCAAGGCGAATTCTAATCATTTTTCGTTCTTAAGGAATGTAGTTCATCCAATAAGTATGTGAGTGGCATTGGATTAACATTTACGTCATTTTGTGCATCCAAAGGCTTATTCTAATCACTTTTCTTTCTTAAGGAATGTATTTCATCGAAAAAGTGCGTTTGTGTCATTGGATTAACATTATATCATTTTGTGCATCACAAGGCTTATTCTAATAAAATTTTGTTCTACAGGAATGTAGTTCATCCAATAAGTGCGTTTGTGTCATTGGATTAACATTTACGTCATTTTGTGCATCCCAAGACTTATTCTAATCACATTTCGTGCTTAAGAAATGTATTTCATCCAAAATGTGCGTTTATGTCATTGGATTGACATTTACGTTATTTGTGAATTCGAAGTTATATTCTATTCCATTTTTGATCTAAACCAATGTAGTTCATCGAATAACTGCATTTGTGTGATTTGATTAACTGCATTTTGTCCATCCCAATACTTATGCTAATCAGTTTTTGTTCTTAAGGAATGTATTTCATTCAAAAAGTGTGTTTTTGTCATTGGATTAACATTTACGTCGTTTTTTGCGTCCCAAGGCTTTTTCTAATCCATTTTCTTTCTACGCCAATGTAGTCGATGCAAAAAGTGCATTTGTGTCATTGGATTAACATTTACGTCATTTAGTCCATCGTCACGCTTATTCTAATCACTTTTCGTTCTTAAGGAATGTATTTCATCTGAAAAGTGCGTTTGTGTCATTGTATTTAATCACATTAGGACATTTTGTGCATCCCAAGGATTATTCTAATCCATTTCTGTTCTTAACCAACGTAGTTAATCCAATAACTAAATTTGTGTCATTACATTAACATATAGGTCATTTTTTGCATCCTAAGGCTTATTCTAATCCCTATTTGTTCTTAAGGAATGTAGTACATCCAAAAAGGGTATTCGTGTCATTGGATTAATATTTACGTCATATAGTGCATCCCAAGGCTTATTTTAATGACTTTTTGTTCTTAAGGAATGTAGTTCATCGAAATAGTGCGTTAGTTTCATTGGATTAACATTTACTTCACTTTATGCATCCTCACACTTATTATTTTCACTTTTCTTCTTAAGGAATGTATTTCGTCCAAAAAATGTGTTTGATTCATTGGATTAACATTTACGTCATTTCGTGCATCTGAAATCTTATTCTAATCCTTTTTCTTTCTAAACCAATGTATTTCACTCAACAAGTGTGTTTGTGTCATTGGGTAAACATTTACGTCATTTTGTGCATCCCAAGGATTATTGTAATTTATTTTCGTTCTAAACCAATGTAGTTCATCCAATCAGTGCATTTGTGTCATTGGATTAACATTTAGGTGATTCGGTGCATCTGAAGGCTTATTCTAATCATTTTTCGTTCTGAAGGAATGTAATTCGTCCAATAAGTGGGTTTGTGTCATTGGATTAACATTTACGTCGTTTTATGCATTCCAAGGCTTTCTGTAATCAGTTTTCTTTTTAAGGAATGTATTTCATCCAAAAAGTGCATTGTGTCCTTGGATTAACATTTACGTTATTTTGTGCATTCGCAGGCTTATTCTTTTTAAGGAATGTAATTCACTTATGATTCCTAAAGAATGAAATGTATTTAATCCAAAAAGTGCGTTTGTATCATTGGATTAACATTTATGTCATTTATTGAATCACAAGGATTATTCTAATATATTTCTGTTCTTAACCAACGTAGTTCATCCAATAAGTGCATTTGTGTAATTGGATTAACATTTACGTCATTTTTTGCATCCCAAGGCTTATTCAAATCACTTTTCGTTCTTAAGGAATGAAGTTCATCCAAATAGTGTGTTTATGTCATTGGATTAACATTTACGATCACTTTATGCATCCTCACACTTATTACAATCACTTTTCATTCTTAAGGAATGTATTTCATCCAAAAAGTGTGTTTGTGTCATTTGATTAACATTTACGACGTTTTGTGCATTCGAAGTCTTATTCTATTCCATTTTCTTTCAAAACCAATGTATTTCATCCAAAAAGTGCGTATGTGTCATTGGATTAACATTTACGTCATTTTTTGCATTCGAAGTCTTATTCTAATCGATTTTTGTTCTTAACAAATGTATTGCATCCAAATAGTGCGTTTGTGTCATTGGATTAATATTTACATCATTTTGTACATAAACCGAGGCTTATTCTAATCACTTTTCATTCTTAAGGAATGTAGTTCATCCCATAAGTGTGTTTGTGTCATTGGATTTACATTTACGGCATATTGTGCATCCCAGGGCTTATTCTAATCCCTTTTCGTTCTTATGGAATGTTTTTCATCCAAAAAGTGCGTTTGTGTCATTGGATTAACATTTACGTCATATTGTGCATCCCAACGCTTATTTTAATCCCTTTTCGTTCTTAAGGAATGTTTTCCAACCAAAAAGTGTGTTTGTGTCATTCGATTAACAATTACGTTATTTTGTGCATCCCAAGGCTTATTCTAATCCATTTTCCTTCTAAGCCAATGTAGTCAATGCAAATACTGCGTTTGTGTCATTGGATTAACATTTACGTCATATTGTGCATCCCAACACTTTTTTTAATCCATTTTCGTTCTTAAGGAATGTTTTCCATCCAAAAAGTGTGTTTGTGTCATTCGATTAACAATTACATTATTTTGTGCATCCCAAGGCTTATTCTAATCCATTTTCCTTCTAAGCCAATGTAGTCAATGCAAATACTGTATTTTAATTGATTTTCGTTCTTAACCAATGTAGTTCATCTAATAAGAGTATTTCTGTCATTGGATTAAACTTTAGGTCATTTTGTGTATCCCAAGGCTTACCTAATCCCTTTTCGTTCTTACGGAATGTAGTTCATCAAATAAGTGTGTTTGTGTCATTGGATTAACATTTACGTGATTCTGTGCATCCCAAGGTTTGTTCTAATCAGATTTCGTTCGTACGGAATGTAGTTCATCCAATAAGTGGGTTTGTGTCATTGGTTTAACATTGACGTCGTTTTATGCATCCAAAGGCTTCTTCTATTCACATTTCGTTCTTAAGGATTGTATTCCATCCAAAAAGTGCGTTTGTGACATGGGACTGACATTTTAGTCATTTTGTGTGTCCCAAGGCTTATACCAATCAGTTTTCGTTCTTAAGGAATGTATTTCATCCAAAAGGTGTGTCTGTGTCATTGGATTAACATTTTCGTCATTTTGTGCATCCGAAGGATTATTCTAATCCATTTCTGTGCTTAACCAACATAGTTCATCCAATAACTAAATTTGTGTCATTATATTAACATTTAGGTCATTTTTTGCATCCCAAGGCTTATTCTCATCCGTTTTCGTTCTTAAGGAATGTAGTACATCCAAAAAGGGTGTTTGTGTCATTGGATTAATATTTACGTCATTTTGTGCATCCTCACGCTTATTCTAATCACTTTTCATTCTTAAGGAATGTAATTGTTCCAAAAAGTGTGTTTGTGTCACTAAATTAACATTTACGTCATTTCGTGTATCCGAAGTGTTATTCTAATCCATTTTTGTTCTAAACCAATGTATTTTATCCAAAAAGTGCGTTTGTGTCATTGGGTTAACATTTAGGTCATTTTGTGCATCCCAAGGCTTATTCTAATCACTTTTCGTTATTAAGGAATTTATTTCATCCAAAAAGTGAGTTTGTCATTGGATTAACATTTACGTTATTTTGTGCATCCCAAGGCTTATCTAATCCATTTTCGTTTTTACGAAATGTGGTTCATCAAATTAGTGCATTTGTGTCATTGGATTAACATTTAGGTGGTTTTGTGCATCCCAAGGCTTATTCTAATCATTTTTTTCTGAAGGAATGTACTTCATCCTAAAATTGCGTTTGTGTCATTGCATTAACATTTACACCATTTTGTGCATCCCAAGGTTTATTCTAATCACCTTTCGTTATTAAGAAATGTATTTCAACCAAAAATTGTGTTTGTTATTGGATTAACATTTATCTCATTTTGTGCATCCAAAGGCTTTTCTTCTCCCTTTTCGTTCTTACAGAATGTAGTTTATCCAATAAGTGCGTTTGTGTCATTGGATTAACATTTAGGTGATTTTGTGCATCCCAAGGCTTCTTCTAATCACTTTCATTCTTAAGGAATGTGTTTTATCCATAAAGTGTGTTTTTTTCATTGGATTAACAAATACGTGTTTTTGTGCATTCCAAGGCTTATTCTAATCAATTTACGTTCTTAAGGAATGTATTTCATCCAAAAATTGCGTTTGTTTCATTGGATTAACATTTAGATCATTTTGTGCATCCAAAGGTTTATTCTAATCCATTTTCTCTCTTAACCAATGTAGTTTATCCAATAAGTGCATTTGTTTCATTGGATTGACATTTAGGTCATTTTGTGCATCCTAAGGCTTATTCTAATCACTTTACGTTCATAAGGAATGTAGTACATCCAATAAGGCTTATTCTAATCTGGTATGGTCCAATAAATTTCAGAGTCAACTTTCTTGACTTAAAAGCTCTACCAACACCATTTGTAGGCGTGACCCTTAGAAATACATGATCACCCTGCTCAAATTCCAAAGGTCTGCGACGCTTGTCCGCATAACTCTTCTGACGATCTTGCGAAACCTTCATTTTCTCTTGTATCCTCTTGATTTTCTCTGTAGTCTGTTCCACCATCTCAGGCCCAACAATCATACTCTCTCTGTCCTTATACCAGCATAAAGGCGTCTGGCACTTGCGTCCATACAAAGCCTCATAGGGTGCCATTCCAATACTTGCGTGAAAACTGTTGTTGTAAGTAAACTCAATCAATGGCAACACCTCATCCCAGTTTCCTCTGTCATCTAACACACATGCTCTTAATAGATCTTCCAAGGACTGGTTTGTTCTCTCAGTCTGTTCGTCTGTTTGCGGATGATAAGCGGAACTCAATTTCAATTTTGTTCCTAAAGCTTCATGCAGCGCTCCCCAAAAGTGAGATGTGAACTTTGGATCGCAGTCTGATACAATACTCGATGGAACTCGGTGTAACCTCACAATCTCAGCGATGTAGATTTTCGTCAGCTTATCTACTTTATAGGTGGTTCTTACTGGTAAGAAATGTGCGGACTTTGTCAATCGATCCACTATTACCCAAATTGAATCATTCTTTTTCCTTGTCTTGGGCAGTCCTGTTATAAAATCCATGAAAAGGCTGTCCCACTTCCATTCCGGTATATCCAGAGGCTGCAACATTCCAGCAGGTCATTGATGTTCCACTTTCGCTTTCTAACAAGTTAAACAACCTGATACATACTCCGCTACGTCCCTCTTCATTCTTGGCCACCAGTAATTCTGTCTTAAGTCCTGGTACATCTTGGTCGCTCCAGGATGAATACTCAACTTACTCTTATGAGCCTCTTCCAAAATCGCTCTTCTCATCTCTGCAACTTCCGGTACACAAACTCTTCCATTACATATCAGAATGTTATCTGTTCCGATGCTGAACTCAGTTGTCTGTCCTTGCACTATTAGATTCCTCTTTTCTTGAATTAACGCGTCATCTTGCAAGTTTGCAATCTCTTCAAGTCAACCACTCGAAATTGTTATCATTCCACACTTTAAAATTCCTGGTGCGAACTTTACGTCCAAGTGTAGGTCTCTAAATGCTTCCCACAACTCTTGTTGTCTGGCCATTATCATTGAAGATACTAACACACTTTTCTGACTCAATGCATCAGCCACCACATTGGCTTTTCCAGGGTGGTACTGCAATGAAAAGTCAAAATCCTTGAGAGTCTCCATCCATCTCCTCTGACGGATGTTCAATTCTTTCTGATCGAACAAATACTTCAAACTTTTATGGTCACTGAAAACCGTGAATGTGCATCCACATAAGTAGTGCCTCCAGACCTTTAACGCAAACACTACTGCAGCAAGCTCTAAATCATGAGTAGGGTAGTTTCGTTCCTGAGTTTTCAATTGTCTTGAGGCGTAGGCTACAACTTTCTTGTGTTGCATGAAAACACATCCCAGACCTTGGTGAGATGCATCACAGTAGACTTCATATGGTTCCTCTGGCTGTGGCAAAACCAATACTAGTGAGGTTGTCAACTTTTCCTTAAGCAACTGAAAACTTTCCTCACACTTCTCCGTTCATGCAAACGGCTGATTCTTTCTGGTAAGTTATGTCAAAGGAGCTACAATCTTAGCAAATCATTTAATAAACCTCCTATAGTATCTTGCTAGTCCGACAAAACTACGTATGTCTGTGATAGTCTGGGGCTGTTTCCAGGCAAGAATTGTCTCAATCTTTGCTGGATCGACAGCGATTCCTTCTTTTGTTATCACATTTCCCAAGAAGTTCACTTACTCTAGCCAAAACTCGCACTTCAACAAATTAGCATACAATTGCTTCTCGCATAAGACTTCAAGAACTTGGCGTAGATGTTCTCCATGTTCTTCTTCATCCTTTGAATAAATCAATATATCATCAATGAACACCACCACGAATTTATCCAGGAATGGGCTAAAAATTCTATTCATATAATCCATAAATATTGCTGGTGCATTTGTAACTCCAAAAGGCATAACGAGATATTCATAATGTCCGTAACGGGTCCTGAAAGCAGTCTTTTGAATATCTCCTTCTCTTACCTGAATCTGATGGTATCCTGACTTCAAATCGATCTTTGAAAACACTGCGGCTCCCCTCAATTGGTCCATCAAATCATCGATGCGTGGTAAAGGATAACGATTCTTAATAGTTACCTTGTTAAGTTTCCGATAATCCACACATAAGCATGAACTTCCATCCTTCTTTCTTAACCAATAACACCGGAGCTCCCCACGGCGACACGCTTGGTCTGATAAATCCTTTCTCCAACAAGCCTTCAATTTGCCCCTTAAGCTCGCTTAATTCCAATGGCGACATCCGGTACGGCGCAATTGAAATAGGTCCAGTTCCTGGGTGTAAATCAATGAAGAACTCCACATCTCTTACTGGGGGTACTCCTGGAATTTCTGTTGGAAATATGTCCGGATATTCCTTGACTAACTTCACATCTTCTATGTTCACATCCATCTTGGTCTCCACGTTAGACAATGATCGAAATTCCTGAGTTCCCTCTCTCAGTGATACTTCGAGTTTGTTAGCAGCCAAATACCGAACGACTCCAAGTTCGGGGAAAAGAGCTAATTTTCGAGCGCAATCCAGGACTACGTAATTATACGTCATCTAATCCATGCCGAAAATGATCTCGAGTGATTGTAGGGATAGACAAATTAAACTAACCAAGAAATCCCTATTCTGAATCGTTACAGTACAGTGTAAACATGCAGAGTTTACGGTTAAGGTCTTAGCAGGTGTGGATACAACCAAATCAAAAGGCAAAGCAGACATAGATAACTTCAAACGATTCACACAGTCCATAGCAATAAAAGAGTGGGTTGCCCCTGAATCAAAAAGTGCAGTTAGGGTGTTACCTGCAATCTCACAATCTTGTTGGATTAAATTAGGGGCTTGACTCCTAGCTTCAACACCCATGTGATAAACGCGGCCTCTAGCAGTAGGATGAGTAGCCCTAGTTGCGTTCACAGTTGGTTCCACCTTCGGAGCCTTGCAATCCCTTGCAAAGTGTCCTGGTTTATGGCAATGGAAACAAGGAGAATCCTTTATGGTACAAGGAGTAGCGTAATGTCCTTCTTTCCCACATCGGAAACAACGAACCCCTTGTCCTAATTGCCGTCCAAAATTCTGATTTCTTGGCCGATTCTGGCCTCTCTTGTTGTTTTGTGGCCGGTTATACAGTTTAACAACTTGCTTCCCTCTATTGTTTTGATAGTGCACCCGACTAGGCCCTCCAGAATTAAAGTTCTCTCCTCTGTTGGCCTTCCTGTTCTTCATCTCTTCAACCTCTCTACACTTCTCCACTAACACTTGGAAACGTTGAATTCCCAATTGTAAGACCGAGTCTTGAATCTCATACTTCAGTCCATTTTGAAAAGCGATGACACATAAACTGTTCATCAACTTCTTCTCGGAAAAATCTAAAATGTCTTAGCCGCATATTCTCCCACCGTCATATTTCCCTGGTGCAATTTCAGAAAATCGTTACCCAACTTGGTCCTAGTGCTCATCAGGAAGTATTTATCCAAATACTTCTTTTTGAACGATTCCTAGTTCACCTCCTCTTGGGCTTACTGTTACACCACTAGTCGAATACAGATGCTAAGTCAGAAGCAAAAATCCTTCCTCCGTATTCGAATACAGAGGCCCGTATTCGAATACAAGTTTGAAAACGTGAGTAAAACAAAAGCTTGGCAGGCTGTATTCGAATACACTCATGTTGTATTCGAATACACCTTCGAATTCAGTGAAAATTTCTTGAGACTTCCACACATTTTCAAACTGTTTCCTTTGAAAAATCAGCAAAAACACCAAAATAGATTCAGCACTCTTTGGAACCACAATACTCAGGCATTTTTCATCAATAACAACTTTTCCAGAAAAACACTTTCATAATTTAAAATCACTTTTCATTGAAAACATCAGCAACACCAGATCATTCATCACAGTTTTGCTCAAACCATTCAAACAGAATGTCAACCACAGCAAGAGACATTTTTACCCATTTACATTCTGATCATTTCTCAAAACACATGCAAAGCATTTCCAGCTTTCTCACCCAAACAGAACAACATGCAAAGCATTTCAGCTTTCTCACACAAACAGAATAACATGCAAAGCATTTCCAGCTTTCTCACACAAAAAAAACAACATCAAAGCATTTCAGCCAAACAGCAAGCATCACATACACCAAAACACCAACAGAGTGTATTTTCGCATTTTATACAACCAGCACAACAGTTTTGAAAATATGCATTTTAATCATCTTCAAAAAGATATGCAAGACATTTTTCAACTCTCCCACATGAACAAAACAGCCTTGAAGCAACAACCAGAACAGCACACATCGCAGATTATTAAAACCACCAACAAAATGCATTTTCTTCTTTTCTTTCAAAATGTCATTGCAAAACATTTTTCTTTTTAAACAATGATGAGAACATCAGTAATGTCATGATAGTTATGCATTTATAGCCCTAATGCAACTAGAAAGTGGAAGGTGCCCTTACCCTTGTTGCGTTTCTGCTACTGCTCATGTTTCTGTTTTCGTTCCCGTTTACGTGTCAAAAATCGGTGAAACTCCCGCTTGTGTTTGCTGCTACGAAAATGGGTTCTCTAGCTTTGGAATGATGAGGGGAACAACTTTTGTACTGGGGGTTTTCTGTTTTGGTGCTTAGATTTCCATGTAATGTCACTTTTGAGGAACTCCCTCTTTTTTTCGTTTGAACGGACTAGAAATGGAAAAACAGAATGGGAGGGAAGGGATACTGTTACATGTAGTATGGGTAGTGAGGGAGGAGGAATGGTGTTCTTGTTTCACCATCCTTCTCACTCCTATATATAGGCTTGTGTGGGTGCCACCTCACCCGACACTTGTCTGATTTTTAGCACTTAACCCGTCTCGTCGCAATTAGCCGATAATCCCTTGATTAATTGTCCGTTAATTTAATTACTCGTAATTAAATTAATTTATTTTTCATCCAATAATCTTAATATATCTTCAAAGATAAATATATATATATATATATATTTACTCAAAACATACATATATTAAATTTTTTACAAATATCCCCAAAATACACTTAATATTAATTCCATAATTTTAATTTAGAAATTAAGGGTCTTACAGGAAGCTAGGGATCTGAATACCTTGAAGCCTGAACATCTGATCAGCTCCCTCAGGTCTCATGAAATAGAGCTGAATGCAGATGAACCTAAGAAGAAGAAAAATCTAGCTCTTAAGTCGAAACAAAAGAAAGCTGCAAAAGCAGCATCAAAATCAGAGGATAGTGACAGTGACTGTGATGATATGGCTTATTTAACCAAAAAGATGATTAAGATCTAGGAAAACAGGAAGAGGAGAGGTTCCAAGAAGAAACATAACAGCAAAGATAAGGAAGAATCTGACAAGAAGAACATCATCTGTTATGGATGCAATGAACCTGGACATATCAAGTCAGAATCTCCAAATCTGGAAAATGGCAAACAGCACAAGAAGAATTCCAGATTCAGAAAGAAGGGTCTGATTGCAGTCTGGTATGTATCAGAATCAAAGAAGAATCGTCTGATGAAGAAGAGGCAGAAACAGCAAAGATGGCACACATCAGGTCTGCCTCTGGACTTCGCAAAGGTAAGAATTTAGGAAGGAAAGCAGGCAGAAGGAAGAATGATCGAAGAAGTCATTCAAGAAAGTCTGGAAGCACATCAGAGGGAGCAATTCTGGCTATGATGGCTCATAAAAATTCAAGTTTGGAATACAGCTCAGGCTCTGGAACAGATTCAGAAGATGAAGACAATGAGGTATTTTCTGATCTCTCTAAATCTGAATTAATTGATGCTGTAAAAGATTTGTTAAATGCAAACAATAAGATGTCTTTAAAACTGAAAACTATTAGGGAAGATAAAAAAATCTAACCAAAGAAGTCCAAGTTTTAAAGAATCGAAATTCTGAGTATGCAACTGAAAACAAAGATTTTAAAACTGAAGTTGCAAGACTCAAATCTGAAAACTAAACTCTCAAAAGTAATATATGTTCCACTTCCAAAACTGTTTGTGAATCTGATATGCATGAACAATTTTTTCAAAACTTTATTTCTAATGGAATGGAAAGAAGTAAATATGCATCTATGATTTATGGAAATAGTAACACTGGAAAGAGAGGTCTTGGTTTTACTAAAAGTAAAGTTGTTCATTCTGATGTTTTATGCATTGTTTGTGCTAAGAAATGTCACTCTGAATTATCTTGTCCAATGGTAATATCTGAACAAGATCAGAGAGTTGTTAAGACTAACAAACTTGGACCCAATCAGTTCTGGGTAACAAAAGATCAAATTGTCTATGTTGCAGATATTCTGAGCAACCAGAAGGAGACACCAACAATGGTGCCTGGACAATGGATGTTGGCAATGCACAAGCAGAAGAAGGTTTATGTTCCAACATCTACCAAATAGAAGCCAAGTGACTCTGGTAGAAGAAGAACTGGTCAACACAATACCTATCAGAACCAGAACCAGAATCATAGGAGGAACAGGAAATATCAAAGATATCACACGAATCAGAATAAGAACTGGAACCAGAACCAGAACTCGAACTAGTATTAGTGGCACAGGAACTGGAACCAGAACCAACACTGGAACCAGAATCTGAATCAGTACCAGAACCAGAACTGGAACAAGTATCAGAGGCACAGGAACTGGAACCAGAATCAACACTAGAACTAGAATCAGAATCAGTACCAGAACCAGAACCTGAACATGTATCAGTATCAAAGGTTGAGGTATGATTATCGGAATCAGTATGATTACCAAAATCACCATAAGTTCCAGAATCACCAGAGGAACATGGTGTATCAGCCAAAGCAAAAAAAGAGGAATTAGAATCAAGAGAGTTCTTCAAACACTCCAGTGAGATTCATCAAGACTATAAACCTGGAAGGGAATTCAAATCCCTTAATCCAAACCATATAATCACTGAACATACAGATTTGAAATCTGAAAATCAGAAGCAAGAGGATTTTCAGAGTAAAACTGAAACTGCAGACATAGAGGTTACATCTTGTTGTAAATACTATTATTATTTGATATTTATGTTTACTGTGATAACAAGAAGCTTGATCTTAAAAAATCAAAGCTAGATAAGTATTCTGTAGGTTTTCAAACTGTCAGAGGAACCAGGTGATTCACACGAATTGAACACCTCAGCAGAAACAGCATTCCAGTGGTTTCAAAAACAAGCAGAAACCACCAGAAGCAGAAGCAGAAGAAATAGAAGTACATGGAAAGGTAGAGGATACAAGCAAGTCAGCAACACATGACAAATCTTCAAAAGATAAATCTGATCAAGTCAGAAACAGCCAAGATAAGTTAGAAGAGAAATCTGGATATTTACCAGAATCAGAAGCTGTTACAAATCTTCCAGAAACAGAAGTTGATGCAAACCAACCAATGTTGACGAAGATTTGGCATAAGAAGGTTAGATACTTGCAATGCAAGAAGAGCTGAATTAATTCCAAAGGAATGATGTTTGGGATCTGGTACCCAGACCAAACAAAAACATTATTGGAACCAAGTGGGTGTTCAGAAATAAACTAAATGAAAAAGGTGAAGTGGTAAGGAACAAAGCCAGACTTGTAGCTCAAGGATACAGTCAACAGGAAGGTATAGATTACACTGAGATGTTTGCTCCAGTGGCCAGGTTAGAAGCAATTAGAATTCTCTTATCATTTGCTGCTAATCATGATATAATGTTGTATCAAATGGATGTTAAAAGTGCATTCTTAAATGGCTACATAAGTGAGGAAGTCCATGTCAAACAGCCCCCTGGATTTGAAAACTCTGGTTTTCCAGACCATTTTTTTAAACTTAAAAAATCTTTATATGGTTTAAAACAGGCACCAAGGGCATGGTATGACAGACTTATTAACTTTCTGCTTAAGAATGAATTTAATAGAGGCCAAATAGATAATACACTATTTAGGAAATCCATTAAAAATGATATTCTAATTATCCAAGTTTATGTTGATGATATCATATTTGGATCAACTATTGGCACTTTGTGCAAAGAGTTTTCTGACCTATTGCAGAAAGAGTTCCAAATGAGCATGATGGGAGAAATTAAGTTCTTCCTGGGAATTCAGATTCATCAAGGTAAATCAGGTATACTCATTCACCAATCTAAATACACTAAAGAACTTCTTAAAAAGTTCAAAATGAGTGAATGTAAGCCTATGGCCACCCCCATGCACCCAACCTGCTCACTTGAGAAAGATGAAACCAGCCAAAAGGTAGACCAGAAAACATACAGAGGTATGATTGGATCCCTTCATTATTTAATTGCTTCTAGACCTGACATCTTGTTTAGTGCTTGTGTCTGTGCTCGATTTCAAGCTAACCCTAGGGAATCTCATTTAACTGCTGTCAAACGAATTCTAAGATATCTTAAAGGAACCACCAACCTTACTTTGTTATACAAGAAAACCCCCACCTACAAACTTAGCGGTTTCTGTGATTCCGACTATGCTGGAGACAAGTTGGAAAGGAAAAGTACAAGTGGCAACTGCACTTTCTTAGGTGATAACTTGATCTCCTGGTCAAGCAAAAGACAAAGCACCATTGCCATGTCAACAGCTGAAGCTGAGTATATATCAGCAGCAGGAAGCAGTTCACAGTTACTCTGGATGAAACATCAACTTGAGGATTACAACATCTTTGAAACCAATATCCCTTTGTTCTTTGATAACACTTCAGCCATAAACCTAACCAAGAACCCTATCTTACACTCTTGAGCCAAACACATTGAAATAAAACACCATTTCATTAGGGACCATGTTCAAAAAGAGACTTTAAGCATCCAATTTGTGGACACTGATCATCAATGGGATGACATCTTCACCAAAGCATTACCAGAAGATAGGTTCGAGTTCATCAAGAAGCATCTCAGCATTACCTCCATATCTGACTAGCTCAAGTAGTCATCTTAGGAGTTTTTAAATTTCTTGTAATTTTATTTTCTGTCTTTTATTTTCCGTTTTACTTTCTGTAATTTGTAAGGAGAAAAACAAAAAATTACAAAAATAGTAGGACCTCTTTTTGGCTGATGACAAAAAGGGGGAGAGACAGAGAAAAAGGAGAAATAAGTAGAAAAGGAGAGATAAAAAGAAAGGAGGAGTGAAAAAGAAAGAGATGAAAAGAGAATGAGTTGAAAAGAAGATGAATCAGGGAGAGAGAAAAGAAAGAGTGAAAAAGAAGAAGTTGAAAAGGAGAGGAAACAGGGAGAGAGAAAAAGAAAGAGTGAAAAAAGAAGGAGTTGAAAAGGAAAGGCAGTGTGAAGAGAGAAAAGAAAGAGCGAATAAAAAAGGAGTTTAAAAGGAGAGGAGAAGAGAAGAAAAGAAAGAGTGAATAAAGAAGGAGTTGAAAAGGAGAGGAGAAGAGAAGAAAAGAAAGAGTGAAAAGAGAAGGAGTTAAAAAGGAGAAGAAAAAGTCTGTATCAGACTTAGGGGGAGAGATTGGTCTGAGGGGGAGTAATTCAAGTCTTTGAGTTACAAGCTAGCAAAATAAGTTAAGGTTTTGTCATCATCAAAAAGAGGGAGATTGTTGGAACCAAGTTGGTTCTAAGTACTTAGGATTTTGATGTTTACAAAAGCACTCCATGTAATCTTATTTTGTACATTGAATTATTACATTAAATACCACCAGAAAATGAAGTTTGCAGAGGCAGAAAATGCATCCAGAATGCATCCTAGAATTACCAGAGGATACACCAGGATGTCAAAACACTACCAGAGGATATCTTTGCTGGCCCAGGTCAGAAGGAAGCATAGTCAGAAGGAGACTTGGACCAGACCAAAAGGAAGCCTGCCATAGGGAGAGTTGTTCAAGACCAGAATATGTCAAATGTCAGATTTATTCCAGAAGTTATTCTGACCAGAAGATGGCCTGGCAGTGAAATGATAAATAGCCCATACTTGATCCAGACTTAATCAGAGGGTAAATAAATGGGTCCAGAACAAAGGAATTAATCCAGATTTGACCCAGACCAGAAGATAGCATGGTTCAGGGTATGAAACTAAGTCCAGATCAGAAGAAATGATCTCCAGAATTGATCCAGAACTGATCCAAAACAGAAGGTAAAATGTCCAGACTGAAATATTATTTGTCCAGATTTCATTTCAATTTAATCCAGACCAAGTCCAGAATTGGTCCAGATCAGAGGGAAGATTTTCATATCAATGGTTCAGATTTAAGTATTTGGCCCAGTGTTGGCCGAAACCAGAAGGTCAGGATGTGTGGTCCAGCAGTGGCCGAGATTAGAGGATCACAGCAGATCAGTTTGCTAGACCAGGATGGCTGAGATCAGAAGATCAGAAAGTTAGAAAGTGTGGTCCAGGGTTGGCCGAAATCAGAGGATCACAGCATATCACTAAGTATGGTCCAGATGTGGACTAGCGCAGAAGACCAAATGGTCCAAATTTAATCATGAGGATTAACGGTGGAGATTTTAATTTATTTTGATCAAAGTATTAAAAAGATTTATTACAAAAATAAAGTAAAGTATTGTGGAATTCAGGAGCTGTTGGCGGGAAGAAACTAAAGACATGATTGGTCAGTTATTTTTGAAAGAAAATTTGAAGCTTAAAAAAGATATGTTTTTTATTTAAATGAAGCCCAATTAGTCAAGATATTTTTGCAAGAGAATCCAACAAGATTCAGCTCGAAATTAAGCTTGGAAGAGGCCCAAATATGCATCTATAAAAGGAGGCTCAAGGCAGAATACTTAGCATCGAAAATCACAAAAGAGTCATACACTTCCAAAGCAAACACTCAAGTTTTGAGTGAGGTTAATTGTGGGTTCCAGCTTTCAAGAAGCAAGCACTCGTGTTATTTTCTTTCCCTTGTGTTAGATCTAAGTTTGTTGAAGTAGAGTCTACAATCTGAGGGAGTCAGAAGAGGTAGCAGATTACTTGGCAATTAGATTCAAGGCGTTGTAATTCCTTCTATAATCTGGGGTTGTCAGATTGGCAGGAGAAGACTTCACTTAGGAAGTCAAGGTGCTGTATTCCTCAAGAGTCTAAGATTGTTAGAGTGTTTGAGAAGACTGACTTGGAGGGTCAGTGGAACTCTTGTAATTCAAGGTTTGAATTAGTGAAATCCTTCAAGGTGAAGGGACTGGACGTAGCCTCGTTAACGGTGAACCAGTATAAAATTCTGTGTTTTATTTTTCCTTTATATACGCTGCTAACTCTGTTTTTATTCATACATCATGTTTTGTTTTAAAAGTGTAAAAATAGGAAAAGTATTCAAGTTAGTCAAACACAATTCAAGCCCCCCTTCTCGTGTTTGCACCTTCAGTTGGTATCAGAGCTCGGTCTCAAGGCTGAGCACTTAACAGTGTTTGAGGAAAGGTCCAACGGGTTCAACATGGCAGAATCCAGAGATGAACTGGGAGGCAACATCAACAGACGACCACTGTTTGATGGAGAAAGGTTTGAGTATTGGAAGGACAGAATGAGAAGTTTCTTCATATCTCAAGATCCTGAATTGTGGAAGATGGTAGTCAAAGGATACACTGCACCTACTGATCCAGAAGATCCAACTAAAGAACTAGACATGGATGACATGAAACCAGATTAGAGAAGATTACACAAACTTCATCACAAGTCTAGAAACATCATGATTAGTGCCATCACATTCAAGGAATTTGAAAGATGCACAGATAAAGAAACAGCAAAGAGAATATTCGACAGTCTGGTTCTGACCTATGAAGGAAGCCAGCAGGTTCAAGAAGCAAGGGCTATCATACTGGTCAAACAGTATGAGATGTTCATGATGGAAGATGATGAAGACATCGATGGAATGTTCTTTAGATTCCATACTCTGATATCTGGACTAAAAGTATTAAAGAAAAGCTACACCACTACAGATCATGTAAAGAAGATCCTCAGAAGCTTACCAGCCAAATGGAGACCAAAGGTTACTGCAGTACAGGAAGTGTAACACCCCGAGTTTAAAAGACAGCGCGAGTGTATATATATATATATATTTTTAAATAAATAAGTAAAAGAATTTTAAGAATTAATTAAAATAAAATTAATTCATTTTCTAGGAACAATTTTCCGTAAACCTAACGACCAAAAGTAATTAAATAATTACATCACGGTTACTTAAGTAAAATATTTTTGGGAATTAAATCTTCAAAATATATCAAAATGTTATCAGAGTGAACCCACCAAAATGTTATCAGAGTGAGGAAAAATATTAGCGGAAAAGTTATACAATAATTCCCAAAATAACCAATTACATTTTTCAATTCAAAATCCTATACATCAACTCTAACTGATCATGCCCTAACCTACAGTAGCCCGGTCTCCGCCGCATCCTCTACAAAGCTTATTCTAATCACTTTTCGTTCTTAAGGAAGGTATTTCATCCAAAAAGTGCGTTTGTGTCATTGGATTAACATTTACGTCATTTTGTGCATCCTCACGCTTATTCTAAAAACTTTTCGTTCTTAAGGAATATGTTTCATCCAAAAAGTGTGTTTGGGTCATTAGATTTACATTTACGTCATTTTGTGCATCCGAAGTCTTATTCTAATCCATTTTCGTTCTAAACCTTAGTATTTCATCCAAATAGTTCATTCGTGTCATTGGGTTAACATTGACAACATTTTGTGCATTCGAAGTCTTATTCTAATCCATTTTTGTTCTTAACAATTGTATTGCGTCCAAGAAGTGCGTTTGTGTCATTGGTTTAACATTTACGTCATTTTGTGCATCCCAAGATTATTGTAATCCATTTTCTTTCTAAAGGAATGTATTTCATCCAAAATATGCGTTTCTGTCATTGGATTAACATTTTGGTCATTTTTCGCATCCCAAGGCTTATTCTAATCAGTTTTCGCTCTTTAGGAATGTAGTACATCCAATAAGTGCGTTTGTGTCATTGGACTAACATTTACGTCATGTTGTGCGTCCGATGGCTTAATCTAATCAATTTTGGTTCATAAGGAATGTATTTCACCCAAAAAGTGTATTTGTGTCATTGGATTAACAATTACGTCATTTTGTGCATCCCAAGGATTATTGTAAACTATTTTCTTTCTAAACCAATGTAGTTCATCCAAAAGGTGCATTTGTGTCATTAGATTAACATTGAGGTAATTTTGTCAATCCCAACGCTTATTGTAATCATATTTCGTTCTTAAGGTATTTAGTTCATCCAATAAGTGCGTTTGTGTCATTGGATTAACATTTATGTCATTTTTTGCATCCCAAGCCTTATTCTAATCACCTTTCGTTCTTAAGATATGTATTTCATCCAAAAAGTGTGTTTGTGTCATTGGTTTAACATTTACGTCATTTTGTGCATCCCAAGGTCTATTCTTATCCATTTTTGTTCTAAGCCAATGTAGTTGATGCAAAATTTGCGTTTGCGTTATTTGATTAACATTTACTTCATTTTGTGTATCCTTAGGCTTATTCTAATCCATTTTCGTTGTTTACCAATGTTTTTCATCCAATAAGTGCACTTGTGTCATTGGATTAATATTTAGGTCATTTTTTGCATCCCAAGGGTTATTCTAATCCCTTTTCGTTTTTAAGGAATGTAGTTCATCCAATAAGTGCATTTGTGTCATTGGATTAACATTTACATCATTTTGTGCATCCCCATGCTTATTCTAATCACTTTTCGTTCTTAACGAATGTAGTTCATCCGTTAAGTGCGTTTGTGTCATTGGATTAACATTTAGGTCATTTTGTGCATCCCAAGGATTATTCTAATCCATTTTCGTTCTTAAGGAATGTATTTCATCCAAAAAGTGCGTTTGTGTCATTGGATTAACATTATGTCATTTTTTGCATCCCAAGGCTTATTCTAATCACATTTCGTTCTTAAGGAATGTAGTTCATCCATTAAGAGCGTTTGTGTCATTGGATTAACATTTACATCATTTTGTGCATCCCAAGCCTTATTCTAATCACCTTTCGTTCTTAAGATATGCATTACATCCAAAAAGTGCGTTTGTGTCATTGGATTAACATTTACATCATTTTGTGCATCCCGAGGTCTATTCTTATCCAATTTCATTCGAAGCCAATGTAGATGATGCAAAATTTGTGTTTGCATCAATGGATTAATGTTTACTTCATTTTGTGAATCCTTAGGCTTATTCTAATCCATTTTCGTTCTTTACCAATGTTGTTTGTCCAATAAATGCATTTGTGTCATTGGATTAATATTTAGGTCATTTTGTGCATCCCAAGGGTTATTCGAATCCCTTTTCGTTCTTAAGGAATGTAGTTCATCCAATAAAAGCATTTGTGTCATTGGAATAACATTTACGTCATTTTGTGCATCCCCACGCTTATTCTAATCACTTTTTGTTCTTAAGGAATGTATTTCATCCAAAATAAGCGTTTGTGTCATTGGATTAACATTTGTGTCATATTTCGCATCACAAGGCTTATTCTAATCACTTTTCGTTCTTTAAGAATGTAGTACGTCCAATAAGTCCATTTGCGTCATTGGATTAACAGTTACTTAACTTTGTGCATCCCAGGGCTTATTCTAATCCACTTTCGTTCTAAACCAATGTATTTCATCCACAAAGTGCGTTTGTGTCATTGGGTTAACATTTACGTCATTTTCTGCATTCAAAGTCTTGTTCTAATCCATTTTTGTTCTTAATTAATGTATTTCATCCAAAAAGTGCATTTGTGTCATTGGATTAACATTTAGGTAATTCTGTCAATCCCAAGGCTTATTGTAATCACTTTTCGTTCTTAAGGAATTTAGTTCATCCAATAAGTGCGTTTTTGTCGTTGGATTAATATTTACATCATTTTGTGCATCCCTAAGCTTATTCTAATCACATTTCGTTCTTAAGGAATGTCGTTCATCCAAAAAGAGCATTTGTGTCATTGGATTAACATTTACGTCATTGTGTGCATCCAAAGACTTATTCTAATCACATTTCCTTCTTAAGGAATGCATTTCATCCAAAAAGTGTGTTTGTGTCATTGGATTAACATTTACGTCATTTTGTGCTTCCCAATGTCTATTTTAAGGCTTAATATTTACGTCATTTCGTTCTAAGCCAATGTAGTTTATGCAAAATTTGTGTTTGTGTCATTGGATTAATATTTACTTCATTTTGTGCATCCCAAGGCTTATTCTAATCCATTTTCGTTATTTACCAATGTTGTTCATCCAATAAGTGCATTTGTGTCATTGGATTAATCTTTACGTCTTTTTGTGCATCTCAAGGCTTATTCTAATCACTTTACGTTCTCTAGGAATGTAGTATATCCAATAAGTGCGTTTGTGTCATTGGATTAACATTTACGTCATGTTTAGCATCCCAAGGCTTAATCTAATCAATTTTGGTTCTTAAGGAATGTATTTCACCCAAAAAGTGTGTTTGTGTCATTGGATTAACAATTACGTCATTTTTTGCATCCCAAGGATTATTGTAATCCATTTTGGTTCTAAACCAAAGTATTTCATCCAAAAATTCCGTTAGTGTCATCCTGAAAGCACCAGAGGATACTCCAAGATGTCAAAATACCATCAGAGGATATCTTTCCTGGCCCAGATCAGAAGGAAGTAGAGTCCAGAAGGAGACCTAGACCAGACCAAAAGGAAGCCTGCCATAGGGATACTTGTGTTGAGACAAAAATCCCTTTTTCAAGTATTTTAATGATGAACAAAGACAAGCTAATTAATCTTATTAATTATGATTCTAAAACACAAAAGAATTTACCATATCTTCTTGAGTGTTGTTATCAAAAGATAGGTATCAAGTAAATTCTTTCAAGAAAGGAATAGATCAAAAGCAAAATAAACAAGACTGTTTCAAGATCAATCTTGAACTCATCAGAATTAAAACAAGTATATGCAAATGAATGATCAGCCGTCAAATCCATTCTTGATTGAGGGAATCTGTTCCAAGAAGAATGAACAAACTCAAGACTGATCCAAAAGATCGATTACATCATAAGATTATGCAGCAAAGAACAAAACAGAAAATAACAGCAAAAATATAAGAAAACTGGAAACCAAGATCAATCTGGAGATTAACTGGAACTGTCTTCCTTTTCCTCTGACACATGCCAAAAAGTACACAGTCTTTACAGCTTGTATATCAATGGCTACATGAGCTGGCAAGGCCTCTAAAATGCCTATAAAAAGAACTCCAAGGCAAAGGGAACATCATCAAATCCGAGTGCAATCAATCTCCATAAAAGATTATCACTCTCGAATTTCATCAAGCTTACTCAGCAAGGCTGTTTGTCTCTGTCATCATAAAAGATCAAGCTTAGAAATCTATTTGCTCAAAACAGAAACTCAAACAAGAGTTGAGATACTATTGATCAAACCAAATATCTTTCAAAAATAATCATTTGTTAAATCCAAACACTAGAGAGATAGAAATAGTGTGAGGAAAGTTGTAAAGATCCTTGAGAGGATAAGTGTAAAGATACTTTCAAGTGTAGGAAAGTTATCTGTAAAAAGGAAAGTAACCTGCTGTAAATCAGTTTTGATATGTTAAGGTAGAAACAGGATCAATCTTGTTTTACCAAGTTAGTGGAAAATCTCACAAGATTGTGAGGATTGGACGTAGCTCACGGTTGGGTGAACCAAGATACATCACTGCGTTATTCTCTTCACTATTATCTTTACTTCAATTACTACTCACACATTATTCATTGCATTTTAACATTTTACTTATTTCTAACCAAAACATCAATCTGCATGTTTATTTGTCAAACCAAGACCAATCTTGAGTTGAATTTTACATAGTAGAAATTTTAAAAAGAGTCACAATTCAAACCCTCCCTTTCTTGTGACCAACATTGTCACTTCAACTTGTTCTAGACCAGAAGGGTTCATAAGTCAGACTTGGTCCAAAAGTTATTATGACCAGAAGATAGCTTGGCAATGTAATGATAAACAGTCCAGACTTGATCCAGACTTAACCAGAGCTTCAGATAAGTGGTCCAGAACAAGTGACTTGGTCCAGATTTGACCCAAACCAAAAGATAGCATGATTCAGAGTATGAATCTCAGTCCATACTAGAAGAAATGATGTCCAGATTTAATCCACACCTGATCCAGATCAGAAGGTAATTGTCCAAACTAAAATATCATATGTCCAATTTAATTTCAGTTCAATCAAGACCTTGTTCAGAATTGGTCCAGATCGGAGGGAAAAGTTTTAGGTCAATGGTCAAAGATTTAAGTTTATGGCCCAGTGTTGGCCGAGATCAGAAGATCAGACCATGGCCCAGTGTTGGCCGATATAAGAAGATTAGAACGTGTGGTCTAGCATTGGTCAAGATCAAAGGATCACAGCAGATCAGATTGCAAGTCTAGAGTGGTTGAGATCAGAAACTGTGGTCTAGGGTTGGCCGAGATCAGAGGATCACAGCAGATCAGATTGAATGGTCCAGATGTGGACGAGATTAGAAGATCAAACGGTCCAGATTTAATCATGATGATAATCAGTGAAGACTTGATTAAATTTGATCAAAGTATTAAAAGGATTTGGCGGGAAGAAAGATTTCATCCAGAAATAATTAAAGACAAGATTGGCCAAGTTACTTTTGCAAGAGAATCCAGCAAGATATAGCTCGAATTTAAGATTGGAAGAGACCCTAATTCACATCTATAAAAGGAGGCTCATGACTGAAGACTCAACATCGAAAATACTTGAGAGTCATACACTTCCAAAAGCAAAATACTTGAGTTTTCAGTGAGGTCAATTGTGAGTATCCGCTATCCAAAAGCAAGTACTCTAAGTTTTCTTTCCCTTGTGTTAGATCTAAGTTGTTGAAGTAGAGTTTACAATCTAAGGGAGTCTGAAGCGGTAGCAGATTACTTAGCAATTAGATTTAAGGCGTTGTAATTCCTTCTACAATATGGGGTTGTCAGATTGGTAGGAGAAGACTTGAGTTGAGAAGTCAAGGTGTTGTATTCCTCAAAAGTCTACGATTGTTAGACTGTTTGAGAAGACTTACTTGGAGGGTCAATGGTACTGTTGTAATTCAAGGTTTTGAATTAGTGAAATCCTTCAAAGTGAAGGGTCTGGACGTAGCCTCGTTAACGGTGAACCAGTATAAAATTTTATGTTTAAATTTTATTTTACATCCGCTGCTAACTCTGTTGATTCATACATCAGGTTTTGTTGTAAAACTGCAAAAACAGAAAAAGTATTCAAGTTAGTCAAACACAATTCAACCTCCCTTCTCGTGTTTGCACCTTCAATGTGTGCCATCATAGTTGTTTCTTCCTCTTCTTCATCAGACGATTCTTCTTCTGATTCTGATGCATCCCAGGCTGCCATCAAACCCTTCTTTTTGAATCTGGAACTCTTCTTGTGCTGTTTGCCTTTTTCCAGATTTGGACATTCTGAGTTGATATGTCCAGGTTCATTGAATCCATAACAGATGATGCTCTTCTTGTCAGATTCTACCTTTCCTTTGCTGTTATGTTTCTTCTTGGAGCCTCTCCTCTTCTTGTTTTCCCAGATGTTGACCATCTGTTTGGTTAAGTAAGCCATATCATCAAAGTCACTGTCGCTATCCTCTGATTCTGGTGTTGCCCTTGCAGCTTTCTTCTGTTTCCACTTCAAAGCTAGATTCTTCTTCTTCTTTGGTTCATCTGCTTCCAGTTCTATTTCATGAGACTTGAGTGAGCTGATGAATTTTTCAAGTCTTAAGTTATTCAGATCTCTAGCTTGCTGAACTGCAGTAACCATTGGTCTCCACTTGGTTGGTAAGCTTCTTTGAATCTTCTTGACATGATCTGCTGTTGTGTAGCTTTTCTTCAAGACCTTCAGTCCAAATATCAGGGTTTGGAATCTATAGAACATTTCATCAATGTCTTCATCGTCTTCCATCTTGAACATCTCATACTATTCGACCAATATGTTAGCCCTTGCTTCTTGAACCTGCTGGCTTCCTTCATAGGGCAGAAGCAGACTGTCAAATATGCTCTTTGTTGTTTGTTTATCTGTGCATCTGTCAAATTCCTTGAATGTGATGGCATTGATCATGATGGTTCTGGACTTGTGACGCAGTTTGTATAATTTGCTCTGGTTTCATATCTGCCATGTCCAGTTCTTGAGTTGGATCTCCTAGAACAGTAGCTGCAGTGTATCCTTTGACTACCAACTTCCATAATTCAGGATCTTGAGATATGAAGAAACTTCTCATTCTGTCCTTCCAATACTTAAACCTGTCTCCATCAAATTGTGGTGGTATGTTGATGTTGCCTCCAAAATCATCTTTGGATTTTGCCATGTTGTTGACCCCTTGGACCTTTCCTCAAACACTAGTTAAGTGCTCAACCTTGAGACCGAGCTCTGATGCCAATTGAAGGTGCAAACACGAGAAGGGGGGTTGAATTGTGTTTGACTAACTTGAATACTTTTTCTGTTTTTGCAGTTTTATAACAAAACCTAATGTATGAATAAAACAGAGTTAGCAGCGGATATAAAGTAAATATAAAACTCAGAATTTTATACTGGTTCACCGTTAACTACGCTACGTCCAGTCCCTTCACCTTGAAGGATTTCACTAATTCAAAAACCTTGAATTACAACAATACCACTGACCCTCCAAGTCAGTCTTCCCAAACAGTTTAACATTCCTAGACTTCTGGAAAGCGGATACTCACAATTGACCTCACTGAAACTCAAGTATTTTGCTTTTGGAAGTGTATGACTCTCAAGTATTTTCGATGCTGGGACTTCTGCCTTTAGCCTCCAATTATAGATGAGGATTAAGGTTTCTTCCATGATTAAATTCGAGCTGTATCTGACCAGATTCTCTTGCAAAAAATAACTTGGCCAATCGGGTTTCACTTAAATAGAAAACATATCTTTTTAGCTCCAGATTTGCATTCAAAAATTACTTTGGCCAATCCGGTTCTTAATTAATTCTGGATCAAATATTTCTTCCTGCCAATAGCTTCTGAATTTTCACACGACTTCAATTTATTTTTGTATCAAATCCTCTTAATACTTTGATCAAATTTAATCAAGTCTTATTCGAATTTAATCAAGTCTCCACTGATTATCATCATGATTAAATCTGGACCATTTGATCTTTAGATCTCGTCCACATATGGACCATACAATCTGATCTGATGTGATCCTCTGAGCTCGGTCAACACTGTACCACACGTTCTGATCTTCTAATCTCGGCCAATCACTGGACCATATGATTTGATCTTCCGATCTCGACCAACACTGGGCCATATGATCTGATCTTCTGATCTCGGACAACATTGGGCCATGATGCTTAAATCTGGACCATTGATCTGAACATTTTACCTCTGATATGGACCAATTCTGGACTGAGTCTGGATTGAACTGGAATTAAATCTGGACTTATGATTTTTTAATTTAGACATTTACCTCATGATCTGGATCAAGTCTGGATTAAATATGGACAAAATTTCTTCCGATCTGAACTGAGTTCCATGCTTTGGACCATGCCATCTTCTGGTCTGGACCAAGTCACTTGTTATGGACCAGTTATTTTCTGCTCTGGACCAAGTCTGGAGTAAGTATGGACTTATGATATTTCACGACCAGGCTATCTTGTGGTCGGGATAAATTCTTGACCAAGTCTAATTTATGATTCCTTCTAGTCTGGACCAAATCTCCGTCTGACAGGCTTCATTCTGGTCTGGACCAGGTCTCCTTCTGGACTCTGCTTCCTTCTGATCTGGGCCACGAAAGATATCCTCTGATGATGTTTTAACATCCTCTGATATCCTCTAGAGGTGTATCCTCTGGTGCCTTCTGAATGCATCCTCTGGTATCTTCTGGAAGTGTATTCTCTGGTCGTATTTTATCCTCTAGAAACTCATCTTCTGCCTCTTGTGACTTCATCTTCTGGTGGCATTTAATTTAATAATTCAAAGTACAAAATAAGATTACATGGAGTGCTTTTGTAAACATCAAAATCCTAAGTACTTAGAACCAACTTGGTTTCAATAGATTAACATTTACGTCATTTTGTGCATCCGAAGTATTATTCTAATACATTTTCATTCTAAACCAATGTGTTTCATCCAAAAAGTGCGTTTGTGTTATTGGGTTAACATTTACGTCATTTTGTGCAAAAAGCATTATTGTAATCCATTTTGTGCAAAATCCTAAAGTAATGTAGTTCTCATCGTTAACAATTACATCGTTTTGTGCATCCCAAGGCTTATTTTAATCCATTTTCGTTGTAAACCAATGTAGTCGATACAAAAAGTGCATTTGTGTCATTGAATTAACATTTACGTCATTTTTTGCATCCTCCCGCTTATTCTAATCACTTTTTGTTCTTATGGAATGTATTTCATCAAAAAACTGTGTTTGTGTCATTGGATTAACATTTACCTCATTTTGTGCATCCGATGTCTTATTCTAATCCATTTTTGTGGTAAACCTATGCTTTTCATCCAAAAGGTGCGTTTGTGTCATTGGGTTAATATTTACATCATTTTGTGCATCCCAAGAATTATTGTAATTCATTATCGTTCTAAACCAATGTAGCTTATCCAATAGGTGCATTTGCGTCATTGGATTCACATTTAGGTGATTTTGTGAATCCCAAGGCTTATTCTAATCATTCATCATCCTAAAGGAATGTAGTTCGTCCCATAAGTGGGTTTGTGTAATTGGATTAACATTTACATCATTTTGTGCATCCAAAAGCTTCTTCTAATAAGTTTTCTTTCTTAAGGAATGTATAGCATCCAAAAAGTGCGTTTGAGTCATTGGATTAACATTTACGTCACTTTGTGCATCCTAAGGCTTATTTTAATCACTTTTCTTTTTTAATGAATGTATTTCATCCAAAAAGAGCATTTGTGTCATTGGTTTAACATTTACGTCATTTTGTTTATCCCAAGGATTATTCTAATCACATTTCGTTCTTAAGGAAAGTAGTCCATCCAAAAAGTGCGTTTATGTCATGCGATTAACATTTACGTCATTTTGTTCATTCGAAGTCTTATTCTAATCCATTTTCGTTTTAAACCATTGTATTTCATCCAAAAAGTGCATTTGTGTCATTGGGTTAACATCTACTTCATTTTGTGCATCCCAAGGATAATTCTAATCCATTATCCTTCTTAACCAATGTAGTTCATCCAATACGTGCATTTGTGTCACTGGATTAACACTTATGTTATTTTGTGCATCCCAATGCTTATTCTAATCAATTTTCGTTCAAAAGGAACGTAGTTCATCCAACAAGTGCGTTTGTGTAATTGGATTAACATTTAGGTCATTTTGTACATCACAAGGTTTATTCTAATCACTTTTCATTCTTAAGAAATGTATTTCATCCAAAAAGTGTGTTTGTGTCATTGAATTAACATTTACTTCATTTTGTGCATCCGAAGTTTTATTCTAATCCATTTTCGTTCTAAACTAATGAATTTCATCCAAAAAGTGCGTTTGTGTCATTGGGTTAACATTTACGTCATTTTGTGCTTTTGAACTCTTATTCTAATCCAATAATGTTGTTCTTAACCAATGTATTTCATCCAAAAAGTTTCTTTGTGTCATTGGATTAACATTTACGCCATTTTGTGCATCCCAGGGATTATTGTAATCCATTATCATTCTTAACCAATGTAGTTTATCCAATAAGTGCATTTTTGTCATTGGATTAACATTTAGGTGATTTTGTGCATCCCAAGGCATATTCTAATCGTTTTTCGTTCTTAAGGAATGTAGTTCATCTAATTAGTGCGTTTGTGTCATTGGATTAACATTTACGTCATTTTGTGCATCCTAATGCCTATTCTAATCACTTTTCGTTCATAAGGAATGTATTTCATCCAAAAAGTGCATTTGTGTCATTGGGTTAACATTTACGTCATTTTATGCATCCCAAGGATTATTGTAATACATTATTGTAATATAAATCAATGTAGTTCACCCAATAAGTGCGTTTGTGTCACTAGATTAACAATTAGGACATTTTGTGCATTGCAAGGCTAATTCTAATCATTTTTCGTTCTTAAGGAATGTAGTTCATCCAATAAGTATGTATGTGGCATTGGATTAACATTTACGTCATTTTGTGCATCCAAAGGCTTATTGTAATCACTTTTCTTTCTTAAGAAATGTATTTCATCGAAAAAGTGCGTTTGTGTCATTGGATTAACATTATGTTATTTTGTGCATCACAAGGCTTATTCTAATAAAATTTAATTCTACATGAATGTAGTTCATCCAATAAGTGCGTTTGTGTCATTGGATTAACATTTACGTCGTTTTGTGCATCCCAAGGACTATTCTAATCTATTTCTGTTCTTAACCAACGTAGTTCATCCAATAAGTGCATTTGTGTCATTGGATTAACATTTAAGTCATTTTTTGCATCCGAAGGCTTATTCAAATCACTTTTCGTTCTTAAGGAATGAAGTTCATCCAAATAGTGGGTTTATGCCATTGGATTAACATTTACGTCACTTTATGCATCCTCACACTTATTACCATCACTTTTCATTCTTAAGGAATGTATTTCATCCAAAAAGTGTGCTTATGTCATTTGATTAACATTTACGACATTTTGTGCATCCGAAGTCTTTCAAAACCAATGTATTTCATCCAAAAAGTGCGTATGTGTCATTGGGTTCACATTTACGTCATTTTTTGCATTCGAAGTCTTATTCTAATCTATTTTTGTTCTTAACCAATGTATGGCATCCAAAAAGTGTGTTTGTGTCATTGGATTAACATTTACGTTATTTTGTACATAAACCAAGCCTTATTCTAATCACTTTTCGTTCTTAAGGAATGTAGTTCATCCAATAAGTGCGTTTGTGTCATTGGATCAAAATTTACGGCATATTGTGCATCCCAAGGCGTATTCTAATCCCTTTTCATTCTTAAGGAATGGTTTTCTTCCAAAAAGTGCATTTGTGTCATTCAATTAACATTTACGTCATATTGTGCATCCCAATGCTTATTTTAATCCCTTTTCGTTCTTAAGGAATGTTTTCCATCTAAAAAGTGTGTTTGCTCATTTGATTAATAATTATGTTATTTTGTGCATCCCAACGCTTATTCTAATCCATTTTCCTTCTAAGCCAATGTAGTCAATGCAAATAGTGCGTTTATGTCATTCGATTAACATTTACGTCAATTTGTGCATCCCAAGGCTTATTTTAATTGATTTTCGTTCTTATCCAATGTAGTTCATCCAATAAGAGCATTTCTGTCATTGGATTAAAATTTAGGTCATTTTGTGCATCCCAAGGCTTACCAAATCCCTTTTCATTCTTACAGAATGTAATTCATCAAATAAGTGTGTTTGTGACGTTGGATTAACATTTAGGTGATTCTGTGTATCCCAAGGTTTACCCTAATCAGTTTTCGTTCGTAAGGAATGTAGTTCGTCCAATAAGTGGGTTTGTGTATTGGATTAACATTGACGTCATTTTATGCATCCCAAGGCTTCTTCTATTCACTTTTTGTTCTTAAGGATTGTATTTCATCCAAAAAGTGCGTTTGTGACATGGGACTAACATTTTCGTCATTTTGTGTGTCCCAAGGCTTATTCTAATCAGTTTTCGTTCTTAAGGAATGTATTTCATCCAAAAAGTATGTCTGTGTCATTGGATTAACATTTTCATCATTTTGTGCATCCTAAGGATTATTCTAATCCATTTCTATGCTTAACCAGCATAGTTCATCCAATAACTAAATTTGTGTCATTGCATTAACGTTTAGGTCATTTTTTGCATCCCAAGACTTATTCTAATCCCTTTTTCGTTCTAAAGGAATGTAGTACATGCAAAAAGGGTGTTTGTGTCATTGGATTAATATTTACGTCATTTTGTGCATCCTCACGCTTATTCTAATCACTTTTCGTTCTTAAGGAATGTATTTGTTCCAAACAGTGTGTTTGTGTCACTGAATTAACATTTAAGTCATTTTGTGTATCCGAAGTCTTATTCTAATCCATTTTCGTTCTAAACCAATGTATTTTATCCAAAAAGTGCGTTTGTGTCATTGGGTTAACATTTACGTCAATTTGTGCATCCCAAGGCTTATTCTAATCACTTTTCGTTATTAAGGAATTTATTTCATCCAAAAAGTGTGTTTGTCATTGGATTAACATTTACGTCATTTTGTGCATCTCAAGGCTTATCTAATCCAGTTTCGTTCTTACAGAATGTGGTTCATCAAATTAGTGCATTTGTGTCATTTGATTAACATTTAGGTGATTTTGTGCATCCCAAGGATTATTCTATTCATTTTTTTCCTATTGAATGTACTTCATCATAAAATTGCGTTTGTGTCATTGGATTAACATTTACACCATTTTGTGCATCCCAAGGCTTATTCTAATCACCTTTCATTATTAAGAAATGTATTTCAACCAAAAAGTGTGTTTGTCATTGGATTAACATTTACCTCGTTTTGTGCATCCCAAGGCTTTTCTTCTCCCTTTTTGTTCTTACGGAATGTAGTTGATCCAATAAGTGCGTTTGTGTCATTGGATTAACATTTAGGTCATTTTGTGCATCCAAAGGCTTCTTCTAATCCCTTTCATTCTTAAGGAATGTGTTTCATCCAAAAAGTGTGTTTTTGTCATTGGATTAACATATACGTCTTTTTGTGCATTCCAAGGCTTATTCTAATCTATTTTCGTTCTTAAGGAATGTATTTCATCCAAAAATTGCGTTTGTGTCATTGGACTAACATTTACGCCATGTTGTGCATCCCAAGGCTTAGTCTAATCCCTTGTCGTTCTTAAGGAATGTATTTCATCCAAAAAGTGCGTTTGAGTCATTGAATTAACATTTAAGTCATTTTGGGCATCCCAAGGCTTATTCTAATCCATTTTCCTTCTTAGCCAATGTAGTCGATAAATCAATGTATTTCATCTAATAAGTGCATTTGTGTCAGTGGATTAACATTTAGATGATTTTGTGCATTCCAAGGCTTATTCTAATCCATTTTCATCAATAGGTGGTTTTGTGTCATTGGATTAACATTTTCGTCGTTTTGTGCATCACAAGGCTTCTTCTAAATACTTTTCGTTCTTAAGGAATGTATTTCATTCAAAAAGTGCGTTTGTGCCATTAGACTAACATTTACGTCATTTTGTGCATCCGAAATCTTATTCTAATCCACTTTCGTTGTAAACCAATGTATTTCATCCAAAAAGTATGTGCGTGTCATTAGGTTAACATTTACGTCATTTTTGTGCATTCGAAGTTTGATTCTAATCCATTTTTGTTCTTAACCAATGTATTTCATCCAAAAAGTGCGTTTGTGTTATTGGATTAACATTTACTTTATTTTATGCATCCCAAGGATTATTGTAATCCATTTTCTTTCTAAACCAATGTAGTTCATCCAATAAGTGCATTTGTGTCATTGGATTAACATTAAGGTGATTTTGTCAATCCCAACGCTTATTGAAATCATATTTCGTTCTTAAAGTATTTAGTTCATCCAATAAGTGCGTTTGTGTCATTGCATTAACATTGACATCATTTTTGCATCCCAAGCCTTATTCTTATCACTTTTCGTTCTTAAGGAATATATTTCAGCTAAAAAGTACATTTGTGTCATTGGATTAACATTATGTCATTTTGTGTATCCCTAAGCTTATTCTAATCACATTTCGTTCTTAAGGAATGTCGTTCATCCAATAAGTGTGTCTGTGTCATTGGATTAACATTTACGTCATTTTGTGCATCCCCATCCTTATTCTAATCACTTTTCGTTCTTAAGGAATGTATTTGATCCAAAATATGCGTTTCTGTCATTGGATTAACATTTTTGTCATATTTCGCATCACAAGGCTTATTTTAATCACTTTTCACTCTTTAAGAATGTAGTACATCCAATAAGTCCGTTTGCATCATTGGATTAACAATTACTTAGTTTGGTGCATCCCAAGGCTTATTCTAATCCATTTTCATTCTTAACCAATGTAGTTCATCCAAAAAGTGCATTTATGTCAATGGATTAACATTTACGTAATTTTATGTATCCCAAGTATTATTGTAATCCACTTTCTTTCTAAACCAATGTAGTTCATCCAATAACTTCATTTGTGTCATTGGATTAACATTTACATCATTTAGTGCATCCAAGGTTTATTCTAATCATTTTTTGTTCTTAAGGAATGTAGTTCGGCCATTAAGTGGTTTTGTGTCATTGGATTAACATTTTCGTCATTTTTTGCTTCTGAAATCTTATTCTAATCCACTTTCGTTCTAAACCAATGTATTTCATCCAAAAAGTGCGTTTGTGTCATTGGGTTAACATTTACGTCATTTCCTGCATTCAAAGACTTGTTCGAATCCATTTTTGTTCTTAATTAATGTATTTCATCCAAAAAGTGCATTTGTGTCATTGGATTAATATTTAGGTGATTTTGTCAATCCCAAGGGTTATTGTAATCACTTTTCGTTCTTAAGGAATTTGGTTCATCCAATAAGTGCGTTCTTGTCATTGGATTAATATTTACATCATTTTGTGCATCCCTAAGCTTATTCTAATCACATTTCGTTCTTAAGGAATGTATTTCATCCAAAAAGAGTATTTGTGTCATTGGATTAACATTTACTTCATTGTGTGCATCCCAAGACTTATTCTAATCACCTTTTGTTCTTAAGGAATGTATTTCATCCAAAAAGTGTGTTTGTGTCATTGGATTAACATTTACGTCATTTTGTGCATCCCAATTTCTATTTTAAGGCTTAATATCTACGTCATTTCGTTCTAAGCCAATGTAGTATATGCAAAATTTGTGTTTGCGTCATTGGATTAATATTTACTTCATTTTATGCATCCCAAGGCTTATTCTAATCCATTTTCGTTCTTTACCAATGTTGTTCATCCAATAAGTGCATTTGTGTCATTGGATTAATGTTTACGTCATTTTGTGCATCCCAAGGCTTATTCTAATCACTTTACGTTCTCTAGGAATTTAGTATATCCAATAAGTGCGTTTGTGTCATTGGATTAACATTTACATCATGCTCAGCATCCCAAGGATTAATCTAATCAATATTGGTTCTTAAGGAATGTATTTCACCCAAAAAGTGTGTTTGTGTCATTGGATTAACAATTACGTCATTTTTTGCATCCCAAGGATTATTGTAATCCATTTTGGTTCCAAACCAAAGTATTTCATCCAAAAATTGTGTTAGTGTCATCCTGAAAGCACCGGAGGATACTCCAAGATGTCAAAATACCATCAGAGGATATCTTTCCTTGCCCATATCAGAAGCATGCAGAGTCCAGAAGGAGACCTGGACCAGACCAAAAGGAAGCCTGCCAGAGGGAGACTTGTGTTGAGACAAAAATCCGTTTTTCAGCCGTCAAATCCATTCATGATTGAGGGAATCTGTTCCAAGAAGAATGAACAAACTCAAGACTAATCCAAAAGATCGATTACATCACAAGAAACTATGCAGCAAAGAACAAAACAGAAAATAGCAGCAAAAATAAAAGAAAACTGGAAACCAAGATCAATCTGGAGATTAATTGGAACTGTCTTCCTTTTCCTCTGACACATGCCTAAAAGTACACAGTCTTTACAGCCTGTATATCAACGGCTACATGAGCTGGCAATGCCTCTAAAATGCCTATAAAAAGAACTCCAAGGCAAAGGGAACATCATCAAATCCGAGTGCAATCATTCTCCATAAAAGATTATCACTCTCGAATTTCATCAAGCTTGTAAAAAACTCAGCAAGGCTCTTTGTCTCTGTCATCATAAAAGATCAAGCTTAGAAATCTATTTGCTCAGAACAGAAACTCAAACAAGAGTTGAGATACTGTTGATCAAACCAAATATCTTTCAAAAACAATCATTTGTTAAATCCAAAGACTAGAGAGATAGAAATAGTGTGAGGAAAGTTGTAAAGATCCTTGAGAGGATAAGTGTAAAGATACTTTCATGTGTAGGAAAGTTATCTGTAAAAAGGAAAGTAACCTGCTGTAAATCAGTTTTGATCTGTTAAGGTAGAAACAGGATCAATCTTGTTTTACCAAGTTAGTGGAAAATCTCACAAGATTGTGGGGACTGGACGTAGCCCACAGTTGGGTGAACCAGGATACATCACTGCGTTATTCTCTTCTCTCTAATCTTTACTTTAATTACTACGCACACATTATTCATTGCATTTTAACGTTTGACTTATTTCTAACCAAAACATCAATCTGCATTCTTATTTGTCAAACCAAGATCAATCTTGAGTTTAATTTTACAAAGTAGAAATTTTAAAAAGAGTCACAATTCAAACCCTCCCCCTTTCTTGTTACCAACATTGTCACTTCAATTGGCATCAGAGCACCGGTCTCTAAAAATCATAACCTATAAAGTGCTAGAGAAAAAGATCTAACAGACAATGTTAAAAGCTAAGTACATCGTTGAAGGGGGATCTTCAAACAGACCACCATACTTCGATGGAACAGATTATTATTTCTGGAAAAGCAAAATGCAACTGTTTTTAAAATCTCAAGACACAAGAATGGGGCGAATAATAACAGATGGAAATTTTGTTCCAAGAGTTGATCAAGAAGATCCAGCGTCTGCTGAAAAGAAGGAGGCAGATTGGACAGCTGAGGACAAGGCAAAGGTACTTCTTAACTCTAAAGCTCAACTATTTCTATCTTGTACATTAAGCAGGGAAGAAAACGAAAGAGTGGATGAATGTGACAATGCAAAGAAAGTATGGGACACTCTACAGACTCATCATGAAGGAACAAGCCATGTCAAAGAAACCAGAATCGACATTGGCATACGAAAGTTCTAGCTGTTCGAAATGGGCGAAGGTGAGAAAATCGATGAAATGTACTCAAGATTTACAACCATTTTAAACGAAATGCGATCTCTTGGGAAAGCATATTCAACACAGAACAGAGTAAGGAAGATCATGAGGTGTCTTCCAATAATGTGGAGACCAATGGTGACAGCTATAAGTCAAGCCAAAAATCTCGAGACACTAGGATTGAAAGAACTCATTGGAACTCTTCGAGCTCATGAGGTTCTGCTACAGGAAGATAAACCAGCCAAAAAGAACAAAATAACTGCATTAAAGGCATCTTTCGAGATCAATGAAAAGTGTGAATCTGAAGATAGCCAAGAAGAAGCCGATGAGGAGATTGTTCTTCTCACTAGAAAAATTCAGAGATTGATGAAAAGGAGGGATCAAATAAAAAGGAATCTCCCAAATAAAAGAGAAGGAACTAAAACTGAAGTAGACAAAAGCCAGATCACTTGTTTTGGATGCAGCAAGTTGGGACATTACAAGGCAGAATGTCCTTTAAACAAAAAGGTTCCAAAGAAGTTTCCATTCAAGAAGAAATCTATGATGGTAACTTGGGATGACTCTGATGATTCAGAAGCAGAAGAAAGCGAGGAAGCTAACATCTGCTTAATGGAAAACACAGAAGAAGATGAGGTAACAAATTTTGAACATTGTCTACTTTGTGAACAAATGGAAAAAGAGTTTGATAATCTTTTAAAAGACTTAAATACTCTTATACAAAAATGTAGTTCATTCAAGGAAAAATTTTTAAAAGAAAAGGAAGAAAAAGAAAAATTTCAGGCAATAAACATTGAATTAAAAAAGGAGATTCAAAACCTGAAAAATGTTCAACACAATCTTGAAACACCACAATGTTCTACAATCCAAAAGGAGAACATTCTTCTTAAAACTGAAGTTGAACATCTCAAAAAGGATTTATTGAGTTTTATCAAAGCCACTGAAACATTTAAAAAAATTATGGGATCCCAAGTAGGAATCTTTGACAAAGCCGGGCTTGGATTTGATAAAACTCAGAAACAGAAGCTCTATGAGAATTTTTTCGTACCGGAACAAAAAAATGCATGTAAAATTAAGTGTTCATACTGTTGCAAGATTGGGCACTTAGAATATGCATGTTTCTTCAAAAAAAGGGATGAAAAAAATTAAAAAAAGAACTCCTAAAAGGAAAGAACATTCTGAAACAGAACCTTCTCAAGCAAAGGAAGAACGTTCTGGAGAAATTTCAGAACAGTCTTCAAATATGTTCATATTGCTTTAAATATGGTCACAAAGAATCAGTTTGCTTCTTCAAACATTAGTCACAGCCAACTAACTCTCAAGGACCCAAGATCAAATGGGTACCTAAAAGCAATGTAACGTCTAATGCAGGATGGTTCTCGAAATACCAAGAAAAAGCCATGGTTCTTGGACAGTGGGTGTTCAAGACATATGACAGGAGATAAAAACTGCTTCATGTCATTTATCAAGAAAGATGGAGGCTCGGTAACATTTGGAAATAACTACCAAGCAAGGATTAAAGTAAAAAGGATGATGAAGAGGAAATGCATATTGTCCAGCAGCAGCCAGCAGCAAGTCTGGAAAACGAGATTGATAAACAGTCTCCCTTTCACACTCCTCCTAAAAGTTGGAAAATAGTAGGAGATCATCCACAAGATCAAATCATTGGAAACATTTCAAGTGGAATACGAACAAGAAGAACTGTAAAAAATGATAGTGACAACAACATGGCAATGATATCCCAGATTGAACCCAAATCAATTAAAGAAGCCATAGAAGATCAATCTTGGATAGATGCCATGAAAGAAGAATTACTACAGTTTGAGAAAAATGAAGTCTGGACTTTAGTACCAGATCCTCAAGACCAAACAATCATTGGAACTCGATGGGTATTTAGAAAAAAGCTTGATGAAGATGGAAAAGTCATTAGAAACAAAGCAAGATTGGTAGCACAAGGGTATAATCAACAGGAAGGCACAGATTATGATGAAACTTTTGCTCTTGTTGCAAGGTTAGAGGCTATCAAAATATTGCTTGCATATGCATCTCATAATCATATTAAACTTTTTCAAATGGACGTTAAAAGTGCATTTTTAAATGGATTTCTAAATGAACAAGTGTATGTTCGTCAACCTCCCAGATTTGAATATCAATCTAAACCAAACTATGTTTTTAAACTAACCAAAGCCTTATACGGATTAAAACAAGCTCCTAGAGCTTGGTATGAACGATTAAGCTCCTTTTTAATCAAGAAAAATTTTACCAGAGGGAAGATTGATACAACCTTATTCAAAAAATTAAAAGGAGATAATTTATTAATTGTACAAGTATATGTGGATGATATCATTTTTGGTTCCACAAATGAAACAATGTGCGAAGAATTTTCGAATTTAATGCAAAGTGAATTTGAAATGAGTATGATGGGAGAATTGAGATATTTTCTTGGACTACGAATTAAGCAACATAAAAATGGCATCTTTATATGCCAAGAAAAATATACAAAAGATCATTTGGTAAAATACAAAATGAATGAAGCCAAGATCATGTCAACTCCCATGCATCCTTCTTCCTCATTAGACAAAGATGAAGATGGTAAACCAATCTCTGAAAAGGAATACAGAGGGATGATTAGATCTCTGCTATACCTAACTGCAAGTAGACCTGATATTGTCTTTGCAGTAGGACTATGTGCAAGATTTCAATGTTCACCAAAAAAGTCCCACTTAACTGCTGTTAAAAGAATATTTTGTTATCTTGTCGGTACTACTAATCTTGGCCTTTGGTATAGCAAAGGATCTCACTTTAATCTTGTAGCCTATTGTGCTTCTGACTATGCCGGAGACAAGATTGAAAGAAAAAGCACTAGTGGAGCATGCCAATTCCTTGGAGAGGCTCTGATTAGCGGGTCTTGCAGAAAGCACAACACAATTGCTTTGTCAACCACAGAAGCTGAATATGTATCAGCTGCCAATTGTTGTTCTCAAGTTCTATGGATTAAAAACCAGCTTGAAGACAACTCAGTAAGTTATTCCATTATTCCAATATTTCGTGATAAAGCTAGTGCTATCAATTTGTCAAAAAATCCCATCCAACATTCAAGATCTAAACACATTGAGATAAGGCACCATTTTATTAGAGATCATGTCAACAAGAAAGACATTGAATTAATCTTTGTTGATTTTAAAAATCAACTTGCTGACATATTTACCAAACCCTTAGTTGAAGAAGACTTTAACTCTTTAAAGGAAAAATTAAGAATCGTTAAAAATCCAGTTGAAAACGCTTAAAACTGTCTAAAAAATCAAATCAAGAACGTTCTTGGTTTAAAAGCAAACAGTCTTGGTTTGACTCAATCATTCTGGATTTAAAGCAACCACTCTCAACTTTTCTCTCTCTCTCTCTCTCATGCATTAAATGCATAAGTCTTTTCTTGTCCAGAAAGACTAACACGCCTCACTATAGGTAACTGTTTATCTCCCTAGTTTCATCTTTTCCCACAAAAAATCATCATTTCATTTTATCAACTTCTCCTCTTTTCCCACAACTGCCACTCTAAAAAGGGTTTGTAGAACACGTTCTTCATTCCAAAAAACATGTAACTTCTACAATCTTTAAAACCTCAACTCTTCCTGTTCCACAAAGAAATTCAAAAATGGTGCGCACAAAGAAATCCGCCAAAAGAAACCCTAATCCGCAAACACCATCTCCCTCACCATCACCTTTATATTCTCCCTTTAGAATGAGGTCTCCATCACCGCCGCCTCAACCTACTCCTCCTAAAACTTTTTTTTGAAAAAACGTTTTCTGACTCTTCATCTCCATCTCGTAACCATTCTCCCAGCCCCATTACTCCTGCTCCAATATCCACCATGCTTCCTCCACTCCATCAATGTTCACCTCCAACCATATCTGAAATGGCTCCTCATCTTAGGAGAACGCCTCTTCAACCACCACCAAAGACTGCCAAATGAAAATCCATGCGTATCATGGCTGGAATAGGTACATCTTCAAAACCTAAAAATGATGATAATATTGTGCATATAATCTCTGACGATGATGATGAATCAGACTCCATCCAACCACCTCTACAGACTCATTCACACAACCTTCCCACCAAAGAATCACTTAAAACCATCAAAAAGCTTTTCACTTCCTTACCCTAAAAAAATAACTCTGAGAAAACCTCACCCTCACTCAAACTCAAAACAAAAACTCCCCTCACCTTATCTTAGTTTATTGCTAAAAAGAAATTGCAAAACCCTAAAAAGAAAATATCTCAAGAACAATCTTCCTCCAAAAACAACTCTCCAGATCGTTCTAAAAAACAACAATCTTCAAAACCAAAATCCAAATCAACCAAAGAACAAAAAACTCCACCACTAATACCATTAGATGTGGAAGACATCTATCAAGAAAAATGGGCAAAACGTCCTATAGGCATATCAATCAAGCATCACACTGATGCTCTTGGCTGGACGAACTTCTTGCAACTCTCTGATTGCTTCTATCCTGAAGTAATTAGGGCTTTCTATTGGCAGGCAAAAGCATATACTGACGAATCCTTGATTGTGTCAAATATCAAAGGAGTAGAAATTCGCCTTGACCCAATCGTGCTTGCTGAAATCCTTCAAATACCATCTGAAGGAATCTCTGTTTTTGGAAAAAGATGGTATTTTGTTTCTAATTGTGGGAGTCATGAAATCCTTCCTCATTGTGGGAGTCATGAAACTGTTTCTGACTGCGACACCCTAGTCATCTACCATCTCCTCCATGCCAAGAAGATCGATCTTCCTTATCTCATTATCCAACACAAGATTGCTGCTGTCAAGAAAGACTACAAGAGGCACACTGTTCCTTATGGAATGATGTTAACCAAGGTCTTTCGACACTTCAACATTTCTCTTGAAAAAGATGAATCTAAAATCAAAATCTCCAGATTCTCCACACAAAACATTTCGCATATGAAAAAAGAACATTCCGCTCTAATCTCATTTTCATTTCCAGCAATCTCGGCCAAACGCAAACGATCCTCACTCATAGTTTCTCACACTCCCTTGAACGACAACATACCTTCTGCTCCTGCTTCTGCTCCTGCTTCTGCTTCTGCTCCTGCTTCTGCTTCTGCTTCTGCTCCTGCTCTTGCTTCTGCTTCTGCTCCTGCTCCTGCTTCTGCTTCTGCTCCTGCTTCTGCTCCTGCTCCTGCTCCTACTCCTGCTTCTGCTTCTACTCCTCCATTTGATACTCCTGATCAAGTTGACTCTCCATGTCCAGAAAATCCACCAGCACAAAATCTGTCCAGAATGTCACCTGTTTTCCTATCACCACAAAAAACAGCCTCCTCACTATTTGGTGTAAGTAAATTCTTAAACTTACCTGATACTCCTGGTATGTCCGTTGGTCAAGAACATGCTTCTGCAGGAACCCTACCAAATATCAGCTATTCCTTCGAAACACGCTCCACCTTCTACACTACACCAAATCCATCTCACACCTCTGCCAATCCTGATGAAGCTCATCAAACAAAAAGGACCAAGAAGGCTAAACACTCATCTAATACTGACAAGATTTTTTATGCACTTCAAATCATTGCTAACAGACAAATTTATCAGGATAGAGAAAATGCTCTCCTTCGATCTTGGATTACCACTAAGCTGGCACCGAAACTAGACCTTGCACCTCTTGAAAACCTTACACCTCCTATCTTTCTGGATCTTCCAAAGCAGTCCTCATCATCTGAAGGCTTGTCTCCATCCTTGTCTATGTGAAGATCTGAGGGCTCCCCTGATTTTTTGATTTGACAAAAGGGGGAGAGTTCATTTTAGTTTATTTTGATTATCCGTAATTATTTGTAATACTGCTCAAACTTAATTCTGGCAGCTTCACTAATCTGCTTCTGCTTGACTAACCTTTAAACAATTTGCTTCTGTTTACAAATTGCTTATATATCTACTTTTGATTTTGTTTCTGCTTCTGATTATACATATGCTTTTGGCATTGTTTCTGTTTCTGCTTCTGATTATATATATGCTTCTAATTATGCTTCTGTTTATCCGTACTTATATGCTTCTGATTCTGCTTCTGGTTCTGCTTCTGTTTATCCGTACTTATATATATGCTTCTGATTCTGCTTCTGGTTCTGTTTATCCGTACTTATATATATGCTTCTGGTTTTGCTTCTGTTTATCCGTATTTATATATATGCTTCTGGTTCTTCTTCTGTTTATAAGTATTGGTATATTTTGCTTCTGAAAAAGATTTAAAACAAAATTATATTCATCATATTAAGCATATATATATCTGGTTACAATCTGCTTCTAGAAAAAGATTTCAAACAATTATGTGAAGCATATTTTGAGGGGGAGCAAGATCCAAATAAGTATGATTCTGTTAAATTTTTACCATCATTAGTTTCAAAAAATTAAACAGCATAATCTGAGGGGGATCAATCCGAAAAAGATTAGAATCAAAATTAAAGAAAAATTAACATGTTTTGTCATCATCAAAAAGGGGGAGATTGTTGAGACAAAAATCCCTTTTTCAAGTGTTTTAATGATGAACAAAAACAAGCTCATTAATCTTATTAATTATGATTCTAAAACACAAAAGAATTTAACATATCTTCTTGAGTGTAGTTATCAAAAGATAGGTATCAAGTAAATTCTTTCAAGAAAGGAATAGATCAAAAGCAAAATAAACAAGACTATTTCAAGATCAATCTTAAACTCATCAGAATTAAAACAAGTATATGCAAATGAATGATCAGCCATCAAATCCATTCATGATTGAGGAAATCGTTTACATCACAAGAAATTATGCAGCAAAGAACAAAACAGAAATTAACAGCAAAAATCTAAGAAAACTGAAAACCAAGATCAATCTGGAGATTAACTAGAACTTTCTTCCTTTTCCTCTAATACATGCCTAAAAGTACACAGTCTTTACAGCCTGTATATCAACGGCTACATGAGCTGGCAAGGCCTCTGAAATGCCTATAAAAAGAACTCCAAGGCAAAGGGAACATCATCAAATCCGAGTGCAATCATTCTCCATAAAATACCATCACTCTAGAATTTCATCAAGCTTGTAAAAAACTCAGCAAGGCTCTTTGTCTCTGTCATCATAAAAGATCAAGCTTAGAAATCTATTTGCTCAAAACAGAAACTCAAACAAGAGTTGAGATACTGTTGATCAAACCAAATATCTTTCAAAAATAATCATTTGTTAAATCCAAACACTAGAGAGATAGAAATAGTGTGAGGAAAGTTGTAAAGATCCTTGAGAGGATAAGTGTAAAGATACTTTCAAGTGTAGGAAAGTTATCTGTAAAAAGGAAAGTAACCTGCTGTATATCAGTTTTGATCTGTTAAGGTAGAAACAGGATCAATCTTGTTTTACCAAGTTAGTGGAAAATCTCACAAGATTGTGAGGACTGGACGTAGCCCACGGTTGGGTGAACCAGGATACATCACTGCGTTATTCTCTTCTCTCTTATCTTTACTTTAATTACTACGCACACATTATTCATTGCATTTTAACGTTTTACTTATTTTAACCAAAACATCAATCTGCATTCTTATTTGTCAAACCAAGATCAATCTTGAGTTTAATTTTACAAAGTAGAAATTTTAAAAAGAGTCACAATTCAAACCCCCCCCCCTTTCTTGTGACCAACCTTGTCACTTCAACTTGTTCTAGACCAGACGGATTCATAAGTCACACTTGGTTCAAAAGTTATTCTTACCAGAAGATAGCTTGGAAGTGAAATGATAAACAGTCCAGACTTGATCCAGACTTAACCACAGCTTCAGATAAGTGGTCCAGAACAAGTGACTTGGTCCAGATTTGGCCCAGACCAAAAGATAGCATGATTCAGAGTATGAAACTAAGTCCATACCAGAAGAAATGATGTCCTGATTTAATCCACACCTGATCCAGATCAAAAGGTAATTGTCCAAACTAAAATATCATATGTCCAAATTTAATTTCAGTTCAATCAAGACCCTGTTCAGAATTGGTCCAGATCAGAGGGAAAAGTTTCAGGTCAATGGTCAAAGATTTAAGTTTATGGCCCAGTGTTGGCCGAGTTCAGAAGATCAAACCATGGCCCAGTGTTGGTCGAGATCAGAAGATCTGAACATGTGGTCCAGCATTGGTCGAGATCAGAGGATCACAATAGATTAGATTGCAAGTCCAGAGTGCTTGAGATCAGAAACTGTGGTCTAGGGTTGGCCGAGATCAGAGGATCACAGCAGATCAGATTGAATGGTCCAGATGTGGACGAGATTAGAAGATCAAATGGTCCAGATTTAATCATGATGTTAATCAATGGAGACTTGATTAAATTTGATCAAAGTATTAAAAGGATTTGATACAAAAATAAATTGAAGTCTTGTGAAATTCAGAAGCTATTTGCGGGAAGAAAGATTTGATCTAGAAATAATTAAAGACAAGATTGGCCAAAGTTATTTTTAATGCAAATCTGGAGCTAAAAAGATATGTTTTTTATTTAAGAGAAACCCGATTGGCCAAGTTATTTTTGCAAGAGAAACCCGAATTTAAGATTGGAAGAGACCCTAATTCACATCTATAAAGAAGGCTCAAGACTAAAGACTCAGCATCGAAAATACTTGAGAGTCATACACTTTCAAAAGCAAAATACTTGAGTTTTCAGTGAGGTCAATTGTGAGTATCCGCTTTCCAAAAGCAAGTACTCTATGTTTTCTTTCCCTTGTGTTAGATCTAAGTTGTTGAAGTAGAGTTTACAATCTGAGGAGTAAGAAGGGGTAGCAGATTACTTAGCAATTAGATTCAACGCCTTGTAATTCCTTCTACAATCTGGGGTTGTCAGATTGGTAGGAGAAGACTTGACTTGAGAAGTCAAGGTGCTATATTCCTCAAAAGTCTAGGATTGTTAGACTGTTGTAATTCAAGGTTTTGAATTAGTGAAATCCTTCAAAGTGAAGGGTCTGGACGTAGCCTCGTTAACGGTGAACCAGTATAAAATTCTATGTATTAATTTTATTTTACATCCGCTGCTAACTCTGTTTGATTCATACATCAGGTTTGTTACAAAACTGCAAAAACAGAAAAAGTATTCAAGTTAGTCCAACACAATTCAACCCCCCTTCTCGTGTTTGCACCTTCAATGTGTGCCATCATTGTTGTTTTTGCCTCTTCTTCATTAGACGATTCTTTTTCTGATTCTGATGCATCCCAGGCTTCCATCAATCCCTTCTATTTGAATCTGGAACTCTTCTTGTGTTGTTTGCCTTTTTCCAGATTTGGCAAATGATACTCTTCTTGTCAAATTCTTCTTTTCATTTGCAATTATGTTTCTTCTTGGAGCCTCTCCTCTTCCTGTTTTCCCAGATCTTGACCATCTGTTTGGCTAAGTAAGCCATATCATCACAGTTACTGTCGCTATCCTCTTATTCTGGTGTTTCCCTTGCAGCTTTCTTCTTTTTCAACATCAGAGCTAGATTCTTCTTCTTCTTTGGTTCATCTGCTTCCAGTTCTATTTCATGAGACTTGAGTGAGCTGATGAATTTTTCAAGTCTTAAGTTATTCTGATCTCTGGCTTGCTGAACTGCAGTAACCATTGGTCTCCACTTGGTTGGTAAACTTCTTAGAATCTTCTTGGCATGATCTGCTGTTGTGTAGCTTTTCTTCAAGACCTTCAGTCTAAATATCAGAGTCTAGAATTTATAGAACATTCCATCAATGTCTTCATCGTCTTCCATCTTGAATAGTATGTTAGCCCTTGCTTCTTGAACCTCCTAGCTTCCTTCATAGGTCAGAACCAGATTGTCAAATATGCTCTTTGTAGTTTCTTTATCTGTGCATCTGTCAAATGCCTTGAATGTGATGGCATTGATCATGATGGTTCTGGACTTGTGACGCAGTTTGTATAATTTGCTCTGGTCTGGTTTCATATCTGCCATGTCCCGTTCTTGAGTTGGATGTCTTAGAACAGTAGGTGCAGTGTATCCTTTGACTACCAGCTTCCATAATTCAGGATGTTGAGATATGAAGAAATAGTGGTGGTATGTTAATGTTGCCTCCCAAATCATCTTTGGATTCTGCCATGTTGTTGACCCCTTGGACCTTTCCTCAAACACTAGTTACGTGCTCAACCTTGAGACCGAGCTCTGATGCCAATTGAAGGTGCAAACACGAGAAGGGGGGTTGAATTTTGTTTGACTAACTTGAATACTTTTTCTGTTTTTGCAGTTTTATAACAAAACCTAATGTGTGAATAAAACAGAGTTAGCAGCGGATATAAAGTAAATATAAAACTTAGAATTTTATACTGGTTCACCGTTAACTAGGCTACGTCCAGTCCCTTCACCTTGAAGGATTTCACTAATTCAAAAACCTTGAATTACAACAATACCACTGACCCTCCAAGTCAGTCTTCCCAAACAGTCTAACATTCCTAGACTTCTGGAAAGCGGATACTCACAATTGACCTCACTGAAAACTCAAGTATTTTGCTTTTGGAAGTGTATGACTCTCAAGTATTTTCGATGCTGAGACTTCTGCCTTTTGCCTCCTATTATAGATGAGGATTAGGGTTTCTTCCATGATTAAATTCGAGCTGTATCTGACCAGATTCTCTTGCAAAAAATAACTTGGCCAATCGGGTTTCACTTAAATAGAAAACATATCTTTTTAGCTCTAGATTTGCATTCAAAAATAACTTTGGCCAATCCTGTTCTTAATTAATTTTGGATCAAATATTTCTTCCCGCCAATAGCTTCTGAATTCCCACACGACTTCAATTTATTTTTGTATCAAATCCTCCTAATACTTTGATCAAATTTAATCAAGTCTTATTCGAATTTAATCAAGTCTCCACTGATTATCATCATGATTAAATCTGGACCATTTGATCTTTAGATCTTGTCCACATATGGACCATACAATCTGATCTGCTGTGATCCTCTTATCTCGGTCAACACTATACCACACGTTCTGATCTTCTAATCTCGGCCAATCACTGGACCATATGATATGATCTTCTAATCTCAACCAACACTGGGCCATATGGTCTGATCTTCTGATCTCGGCCAACATTTGACCATGATGCTTAAATCTGGACCATTGATTTGAACATTTTCCCTCTGATCTGGACCAATTCTGGACTGAGTCTGGATTGAACTGGAATTAAATCTGGACTTATGATATTTTAATTTAGACATTAACCTTATGATCTGGATCAAGTCTGGATTAAATCTGGACAAAATTTCTTCTGATCTGAACTGAGTTCCATGCTCTGGACCATGCCATCTTCTGGTTCGGACCAAGTCACTTGTTCTGGACCAGTTATTTTCTACTCTGGACCAAGTCTGGTGTAAGTCTGGACTTATGATATTTCACGACCAGGCTATCTTCTGGTCAGGATAAATTCTTGACCACGTCTGACTTATGATTCCTTCTAGTCTGGACCAAGTCTCCCTCTAACAGGCTTCCTTCTAGTCTGGCCCAGGTCTCCTTCTGGACTCTGCTTCCTTCTGATCTGGGCCACGAAAGACATCCTCTGATGATGTTTTGCCATCCTATGAATGCATCCTCTAGTATCTTCTGGAGGTGTATCCTTTGGTCTGATTTTATCCTCTAAAGTCTTATTCTAATCCATTTTCGTTCTAAACCAATGTATTTAATCCAAAAAGTGCGTTAGTGTCACTAGGTTAACATTTACATCATTTTGTGCATCTCAAGGATTATTGTAATCCATTTTCAATCTAAACCAATGTAGTTCACCCAATAAGTGCATTTGTGTCACTAGATTAACAATTAGGTCATTTTGTGCATCCCAAGGCTTATTCTAATCATTTTTCATTCTTAAGGAATTTAATACATCCAATAAGTGCATTTGTGTCACTAGATTAACAATTAGATCATTTTATGCATCCCAAGGCTTATTCTGATCATTTTTCATTCATAAGGAATGTAATACATCCAATAAGTGTGTTTGTGTCATTGGATTAACATTGACGTCTTTTTGTGCTTCCCAAGGCTTATTCTAATCAATTTTCCTTCTTAAGGAATGTATTTCATCCAAAAAGTGCATTTGTCATTTGATTAAAATTTATGTCATTTTGTGCATCCCAAGGCTAATCTTTTCCCTTTTCGTTTTTACGGAATGTAGTTCTCCCAATAAGTGCGATTGTGTCACTAGGTTAATAGTTAGCTCATTTCGTGCACCATAAGGCTTATTCTAATCATTTTTTTTCTTAAGTAATGTAGTTCATCCAATTAGTACGTTTGTGGCATTGGATTAACATTTACGTCATTTTGTGCATCCAAAGGCTTATTCTAATCATTTTTCGTTCTTAAGAAAGTTATGTCATCCAAAAAGTACATTTGTGTCATTGGATTAACATTTACGTTATTTTGGGCATCCGAAGTCTTATTCTTGTCCATTTTCGGTCTAATCCAATGTATTTAATCCAAAATGTACATTTGTGTCACTGGGTTAACATTTACTACATTTTCTGCATCCCAAGGAATATTGTAATCCATTTTCATTCTAAACCAATGTAGTTCACCCAATAAGTGCATTTGTGTCACTAGATTAACAATTAGGTCATTTTGTGCAACCCAAGGCTTATTCTAACCATTTTTCGTTCTTAAGGAATGTAATACAACCAATAAGTGTGTTTGTGTCATTGGATTAACATTGACGTCTTTTTGTGTATCCTAATGCTTATTCTAATAAATTTTCCTTCTAAAGGATTGTATTTCGTCCAAAAAGTGCATTTGTGTCATTAGATTAACATTAACGTCATTTTGTGCATCCCAATGCTTATGTTATCCCTTTTAGTTCTTACGAAATGTAGTTCATCCAATAAGTGCGTTTGTGTCATTGGATAAACATTTAGGTGATATTGTGCATCCGAAGGCTTCTTCTAATCACTTTCATTTCTAAGGAATTTATTTCATCAAAAAAGTGCTTTTGTGTCATGGGATTAACATTAACATCTTTTTGTGCATCCCAATGCATATTCTAATCAACTTTTGTTCTAAAGGAATGTATTTCATCCAAAAATTGCGTTTGTGTCATTGGATAAACATTTACATCATTTTGTGCATCCCAAGTATTATTCTAATCCATTTTCGTTCTTAACCAACGTAGTTCAACCAATAAGTACGTTTGTTTCATTGGATTAACATTTACGTCATTTTGTTCATCCCAAGCCTTATTCTAATAACTTTTCAATCTTCGTGAATGTATTTCATCTAAAAGGTGCATTTGTGTAATTGGATTAACATTATGTCATTTTGTGCATCCCAAGGCTTATTCTAATCACAATTCGTTCTTAAGGAATGTAGTTCATCCAATAAGTGTGTTTGTGTCAATAAATTAACATTTACGTCATTTTTTGAATTCGATGTCTTATTCTAATCGATTTTTGTTCATAACCAATGCATGTCATCCAAAAAGTGTGTTTTTGTCATTGGATTAACATTTAAGTCATTTTTTGCATCCCAAGGATTATTGTAATCCATTTTCGATCCAAACCAATTAAGTTCATCAAATAAGTGCATTTGTGTCGTTGGATTAACATTTAGGCGATTTTGTCCATCCCAAGGCTTATTCTAATCATTTTTGGTTCTTAAGGAATGTATTTCATCCAATATGTGCGTTAGTGTCATTGGATTAACATTTACACCATTTTGTATATCCCAAGGCTTATGCTAATCACTTTTTGTTTGTATGGAATTTATTTAATCGAAAAAATGTGTTTGTGTCATTGGATTAACATTTACGTCATGTTGTGCATCCCAAGGCCTATTCTAGTCCATTTTCGTTCGAAGCGAATGTAGGTGATGCAAAATGTGCGTTTGTGTCATTCGATTAACATTTACGTCATTTTGACCATGCCAAGGCTTATGCTAATCCATTATCATTCTTAACCAATGAAGTTCATCCAATAAGTGCATTTGTGTCATTAGACAAAAACTTAGGTCATTTTGTGCATCCCAAGGCATATTCTAATCCAACAAGTGCGTTCTTAAGGAAAGTAGTTCATCCAACAAGTGCGTTTGTGTTATTGGATTAACATTTAGGTCATTTTGTAAGTCCCAATGCTTATTCTAATTCCTTATCGTTCTTAAGGAATGTAGTTCGTCCAAATAGTGCGTTTGTGTCATTGGATTAACATTTACGTCATTTCGTGCATCCTCACGCTTATTGTAATCACTTTTTGTACTTAAGGAATGTATTTCATCCAAAAAGTGGGTTTGTGTCATTGGGTTAACATTTATGACATTTTGTGCATTTGAAGTCTTATTGTAATCCAATTTTGATCTTAACCAACGTATTTGATCCAAAAAGTGTATTTGTTTCATTGGATTAACATTTACGTCATTTTGTGCATCCCAAGGCTTATTGTAATCATTTTTCGTTCTTAGGCAATGTACTTCATCTAATAAATGCATTTGTGTCATTGGATTAACATTTAGGTCATTTTGTGCATCCCAAGGCTTATTCTAATCTCATTTCATTCTTAAGAAATGTAGTTTATCCAATAAGAGCATTTGTGTCATTGGATTAACATTTACGTCATTTTTGTGCCTCCCAAGGCTTATTCTAATCACTTTTCTCTCTTAAGGAATGTAGTTGATCCAAATAGTGCATTTGTGTCATTGGATTAACATTTATGTTATTTTTTGCATCCGAAGTCTTATTCTAATCTATTTTTGTTCTAAACCAATGTATTTCATCCAAAAAAGTGTGTTTGTGTCATTGGATTAACATTTACGTCAAGTTGTACATCCCAAGGATTAATGTAATCCATTTTGGTTCTAAACAAATGTATTTCATCGAAAAATTGCGTTAGTGACATTGGATTAACATTTACGTCATTTTGTGCATCACAAAGATTATTATAATCTATTTTTGTTCTAAACCAATGTAGTTCATCCAATAAGTGCATTTGTGTCATTAGATTAACGTTTAGGTGATTTTGTGTATCACAAGGCTTATTCTACTCACTTTTCGTTCTTATGGAATGTATGTCATAAAAAAAGTGTGTTTGTGTCATTGGGTTAACATTTAGGTGATTTTGTGTATCATAAGGCTTAATCTACTCACTTTTCGTTCTAATGGAATGTATGTCATAAAAAAAGTGCATTTGTGTCACTGGATTAATAATTAGGTCATTTTGTGCATCGCAAGGCTTATTCTAATCATTTTTCGTTCTTAAGCAATGTAGTTCATCCAATAAGTACGTTTGTGGCATTGGATTAACCTTTACGTCATTTTGTGCATCCCAAGGCTTATTCTAATCACTTTTTATTTTTAAGGAATGTATGTCATCCAAAAAGTGCATTTGTGTCATTAGATTAACATTTACGTTATTTTGGGCATTCGAAGTGTTATTTAAAACCATTTTCTTTCTAACCCAATCTATTTCATCCAAAAATTGCATATGTGTCATTGGATTAACATTTACGTCATTTGTGCATCCCAAGGCTTATTCTAATCACTTTTTCTTATTAAGGAATGTATTTCATCTAAAAACTGTGTTTGTAATTGGATTTACATTTACGTTATTTTGTGCATCCCAAGGCTTATCTTATCCCTTTTCGTTCTTACGGAATGTAATTCATCCAATAAGTGCGTTTGTGTCATTGGATTAAAATTTAGGTTATTTTGTGCATCCCAAGGCTACTTCTAATCTCTTTCATTTCTAAGGAATGTATTTCATCCAAAAAGTGCGTTTGTGTCATGGGATTAACATTTACGTCTTTCTGTGCATCCTATGGCTTATTCTAATCAATTTTCGTTCTAAAGGAATGTATTTCATCCAAAAATTACGTTTTTGTCATTAGATTACCATTTACGTCATTTTGTGCATCCCAAGTAATATTCTAATCCATTTTTGTTCTTAACCAACCTAGTTCAACAAATAAGTGCGCTTGTTTCATTGCATTAACATTTACGTCATTTTGTCCATCCCAAGCCTTATTCTAATAACTTTTTGTTCTTAGGGAATGTATTTCATCTAAAAAGAGCGTTTGTGTAATTAGATTAACATTATGTCATTTTGTGCATCCCAAGGCTTATTCTAATCACTTTTCTTTCTTAAGGAACGTAGTTAATCCAAATAGTGCATTTGTGTCATTGTATTAACCTTAAATTATTTTGTGCATCCAAAGTTTTATTGTAATCTATTTTTGTTATAAACCAATATATTTCATCCAAAAAGTGTGTTTGTGTCATTGGGTTAACATTTACGTCAATCTGTGCATCCCAAGGATTATTGTAATCCATTTTGGTTCTAAACCAATGTATTTCATCAAAAAATTGCATTAGTGTCATTGGGTTAACATTTACGTCATTTTGTGCATCCCAAAGCTTATTCTAATCACATTTCGTTCTTAAGAAATGTAGTTTATCCAATAAGTGCATTTGTGTTGTTGGGTTAACATTTACATCATTTTTGTGCATCCCAAGGCTTATTCTAATCACTTTTCTTTCTTAAGGAATGTAATTCATCGAAATAGTGCATTTGTGTCATTGGATTATCATTTACGTTATTTTGTGCATCCGAAGTGTTATTCTAATTTACTTTCGTTCTAAACTAATGTATTTCATCCAAAAAGAGTGTTTTTGTCATTGGGTTAACATTTACGTCATTTTGTGCATCCCAAGGATTTATGTTATCCATTATGGTTCTAAACCAATGTATTTCATCCAAAAATTGCGTTAGTGTCATTGGATTAACATTTACGTCATTTTGTGCATCACAAGGATTATTCTAATCGATTTTCGTTCTTAACCAACGTAGTTCATCCAATAAGTGCATTTGTGTCATTGGATTAACGATTAGTTGATTTTGTGTATCCTAAGGCTTACTCTAATCAATTTTCGTTCTTATGGAATGTATGTCATCTAAAAAGTGCGTTTGTGTCATTGGGTTAACATTTACATCATTTTATGCATCCAAAGGATTATTGTAATCCATTTTCGTTCTAAACCAATGTAGTTCTCCCAATAAGTGCATTTGTGTCAATGGATTCACAGTTAATTCATTTTGTGCATTGCAAGGCTTATTCTTATCGTTTTTCGTTCTTAAGGAATGTAATTCATCCAATAAGTACGTTTGTGTTATTGGATTAACATTGACGTCATATTGTGCATCCCAAGGCTTATTCTAACCCCTTTTCGTTCATAAGGAATGTATTTCATCCAAAAAGTGTGTTTGTGTCATTGGGTTAACATTTACGTCATTTTGTGTATCCCAATCATTATTGTAATCCATTTTTGTTCTAAATCAATGTAGTTCACCCAATAAGTGCATTTGTGTCACTAGATTAACAATTAGGTCATATTTATGCATCACAAGGCTTATTCTAATTATTTTTCGTTCTTAAGGAATGTAGTTCATCCTATAAATACATCTGTGGCATTGTATTAACATTTACGTCATTTTTTGCATCCCAAGGCTTATTCTTATTACTTTTCATTCTTAAGGAATGTATTTCATCTAAAAAGTGCGTTTGTGTCATTGGATTAACATTTAAGTCATTTTGTGCATCCAAAAAGTCTGTTTTTGTCATTGGATTAACATTTACGTTATTTTGTGCATCCTCACGCTTATTGTAATCACTTTTTGTTCTTATGGAATGTATTTCATCCAAAAACTGCGTTTGTGGCATTGGATTAACATTTATGTCAATTTGTGCTTTCGATGTCTTATTATAATCCATTTTCGTTGTAAACCTATGTATTTCATCAAAAAAGTGCATTTGTGACATTAAATTAACATTTACGTCACTTTGTGCATCCCAAGGCTTATTGTAATCAATATTCGTTCTTAAGGAATGTAGTTCATCCAATAAATGCGTTTGTGTCATTGGATTAACATTTACATCATTTTGTGCATCCCAAAGCTTATTATAATCACATTTCGTTCTTAAGAAATGTAGTTAATCCAATAAGTGCATTTCTGTCATTGTATTAACATTTACGTCATTTTTGTGCATCCCAAGGCTTATTCTAATCACCTTTCCTTCTTATGGAATGTAGTTCATATAAATAGTGCATTTGTTTCATTGGATTAACATTTACGATATTTTGTGCATCCGAAGTCTTATTCTAATCTATTTTTGTTCTAAACCAATGTGTTTCATACAAAAAGAGTGTTCATGTCATTGGGTTAACATTTACATCATTTTGTGAATCCGAAGGATTATTGTAAACCATTTTGGTTCTAAACCAATGTATTTCATCCAAAAATTGTGTTAGTGTCATTGGATTAACATTTACGTCATTTTGTGCATCCCAACGATTATTGTAATCGATTTTCGTTCTTAACCAATGTAGTTCATCCAATAAGTGCATTTGTGTCATTGGATTAACGTTTATATGATTTTGTGTATCCTAAGGATTATTATAATCACTTTTCGTTCTTATGGAATGTTTGTCATCAAAAAAGTCCGTTTTTGTCATTGGGTTAACATTTACTTCATTTTGTGCATCCAATGGATTATTGTAATCCAATTTCATTCTAAACCAATGTAGTTCTCCCAATAAGAGCATTTGTGTCACTGGATTAACAGTTAGGTCATTTTGTGCATTGCAAGGCTTAGTCTAATCATTTTTCGTTCTTAATGAATGTAGTTCATCCAATAAGTGCGTTAGTATCATTTGATTAACATTGACGTCATTTTGTGCATCCCAAGGCTTATTCTAATCACTTTTCGATCATAAGGAATGTATTTCACCCAAAAAGTGTGTTTGTGTCATTGGGTTAACATTTACGTCATCTTGTGCATCCCAAGGATTATTGTAATCCATTTTTGTTCTAAATCAATGTAGTTCACCCAATAAGTGCATTTGGGTCACTAGATTAACAGTTAGGTCATATTTGTGCATCGCAAGGATTATTTTTATTATTTTTCGTTCTTAAGGAATTTAGTTCATCCAATAAGTACATTTGTGGGTTCGATTAACATTTACGTCATTTTTTGCATCCCAAGGCTTATTCAAATCACTTTTCGTTTTTAAGGAACGTATTTCATCCAAAATGTGCATTTGTGTCATTGGATTAACATTTACGCCATTTTGTGCATCCCAAGGCTTATTCTAATTATTCTTCATTCAAAAAGAATGTAGTTCGTCCAACAAGATGGTTTGTGTCATCGGATTAACATTTACGTCATTTTGTGCAACCAAAAGCTTCTTCTAATAAGTTTTCGTTCATAAGAAATGTATAGCATCCAAAAAGTGCGTTTGTGTCATTCGATTAACATTTATGTCACTTTGTGCATCCTAAGGCTTAATTTAATCACTTTTCGTTCTTAATGAATGTATTTCATCCAAAAAGTGCATTTGTGTCATTGGTTTAACATTAACGTCATTTTGTGCATCTCAAGGATTATTCTAATCACATTTCATTATTAAATAAAGTAGTCCATTCAAAAAGTGCATTTATGTCATTCGATTAACATTTACGTCATTTTGTTCATTCAATGTCTTATTCTAATCCATTTTCGTTCTAAACCATTGTATTTCATCCAAAAAGTGCATTTGTGTCATTGGGTTAATATCTACGTCATTTTGTACATCACAAGGTTTATTCTAATCACTTTTCATTCTTAAGAAATGTATTTCATTCAAAAAGTATGTTTGTGTCATTGAATTAACATTTACGTCATTTTGTGCATCCGAAGTCTTAATCTAGTCCATTTTCGTTCTAAACTAATGTATTTCATCCAAAAAGTGCGTTTGTGTCATTAGGTTAACATTTACGTCATTTTGTGTATTTGAACTCTTATTCTAATCTAATTTGTTGTTCTTCACCAATGTATTTCATCCAAAAAGTTTGTTTGTGTCATTAGATTAACATTTACGTCATTTTGTGCATCCCAAGGATTATTGTAATCCATTTTCGTTCTTAACCAATATAGTTTATCCAATAAGTGCATTTTTGTCATTGGATTAACATTTATGTGATTTTGTGCATCCCAAGGCATATTCTAATCATTTTTCGTTCATAAGGAATGTAGTTCATCCAATAAGTGCATTTGTGTCATTGGATTAACATTTACGTCATTCTGTGCATCCCAAGGCCTAATCTAATCAGTTTTCGTTCATAACGAATGTATTTCATCCAAAAAGTGCATTTGTGTCATTGGGTTAACATTTACGTCATTTTATGCATCCCAAGTATTATTGTAATACATTTTCTTTCTAAATCAATGTAGTTCACCCAATAAGTGCATTTTGTGCATCGCAAGGCGAATTCTAATCATTTTTCGTTCTTAAGGAATGTAGTTCATCCAATAAGTATGTCAGTGGCATTGGATTAACATTTACGTCATTTTGTGCATCCAAAGGCTTATTCTAATCACTTTTCTTTCTTAAGGAATGTATTTCATCGAAAAAGTGCGTTTGTGTCATTGGATTAACATTTACGTCATTTTGTGCATCCCAAGACTTATTCTAATCACATTTCGTGCTTAAGGAATGTATTTCATCCAAAATGTGCGTTTATGTCATTGGATTATCATTTAAGTCATTTCTGCATTCGAAGTTTTATTCTATTCCACTTTTGATCTAAACCAATGTAGTTCATCCAATAAGTGCATTTGTGTGATTTGATTAACATCTAGGTGATTTTGTCCATCCCAAGACTTATTCTAATCAGTTTTCGTTCTTAAGGAATGTATTTCATCCAAAAAGTGTGTTTCTGTCATCGGATTAACATTTACGTCGTTTTTTGCGTCCCAAGGCTTTTTCTAATCCATTTTCTTTCTACCCCAATGTAGTCGATGCAAAAAGTGCATTTGTGTAATTGGATTAACATTTACGTCATTTAGTCCATCTTCACGCTTATTTTAATCACTTTTCGTTCTTAAGGAATGTATTTCATCCGAATAGTGCGTTTGTGTCATTGTATTTAATCACATTAGGACATTTTGTGCATCCCAAGGATTATTCTAATCCATTTCTGTTCTTAACCAACATAGTTAATCCAATAACTAAATTTTTGTCATTAAATTAACATATAGGTCATTTTTTGCATCCCAAGGCTTATTCTAATCCCTATTTGTTCTTAAGGAATGTAGTACATCCAAAAAGGGTATTCGTGTCATGGGATTAATATTTACGTCATATAGTGCATCCCAAGGCTTATTCTAATCACTTTTTGTTCTTAAGGAATGTAGTTCATCGAAATAGTGCGTTAGTTTCATTCGATTAACATTTACTTCACTTTATGCATCCTCACACTTATTATTATCACTTTTCTTCTTAAGGAATGTATTTAACCCAAAAAGTGCATTTGTGTCATTGGATTAACATTTAGGTGATTTAGTGCATCCCAAGGCTTATTCTAATCATTTTTCATTCTGAAGGAATGTAGTTCGTCCAATAAGTGGGTTTGTGTCATTGGATTAACATTTACGTCGTTTTATGCATCCCAAGGCTTTTTGTAATCACTTTTCTTTTTCAGGAATGTATTTCATCCAAAAAGTGCATTTTGTCCTTGGATTAACATTTACGTCATTTTGTGCACCCCTAGGCTTATTCTTTTTAAGGAATGTAATTCACTTTTCGTTCCTAAATAATGAAATGTATTTAATCCAAAAAGTGCATTTGTGTCATTGGATTAACAATTATGTCATTTGTTGAATCCCAAGGATTATTCTAATATATTTCTGTTCTTAACCAACGTAGTTCATCCAATAAGTGCATTTGGGTCATTGGATTAACATTTAAGTCATTTTTTGCATACCAAGGCTTATTCAAATCACTTTACGTTCTTAAGGAATGAAGTTCATCCAAATAGTGTGTTTATGTCATTGGATTAACATTTACGTCATGGTGCATCCCAAGGCTTATTTTAATTGATTTTCGTTCTTAACAAATGTAGTTCATCCAATAAGAGCATTTTTGTCATTGGATTAAACTTTATGTCATTTTGTGCATCCCAACGTTTATTCTAATCAGATTTCATTCGTAAGGAATGTAGTTCGTCCAATAAGTGGGTTTGTGTCATTGGATTAACATTGACGTCGTTTTATGCATCCCAAGGCTTCTTCTATTCACTTTTCGTTCTTAAGGATTGTATTTCATCCAAAAAGTGCGTTTGTGACATGGGACTGACATTTTCGTCATTTTGTGTGTCTCAAGGCTTATACTAATCAGTTTTCGTTCTTAAGGAATGTATTTCATCCAAAAAGTGTGTTTGTGTCATTGGATTAACATTTTCGTCATTTTGTGCATCCCAAGTATTATTCTAATCCATTTCTGTGCTTAACCAACATAGTTCATCCAGTAACTAAATTTGTGTCATTATATTAATATTTAGGTCATTTTTTGCATCCCAAGGCTTATTCTAATCCCTTTTCGTTCTTAAGGAATGTAGTACATCCAAAAAGGGTGTTTGTGATATTGGCTTAATATTTACGTCATTTTGTGCATCCTCACGCTTATTCTAATCACTTTTCGTTCTTAAGGAATGTATTTGTTCCAAAAAGTGTGTTTGTGTCACTGAATTAACATTTACGTCATTTTGTGTATCTGAAGTGTTATTCTAATCCATTTTATCCAAAAAGTGCTTTTGTGTCATTGGATTAACATTTACGTCATTTTGTGCATCCTAAGGGTTATTCTAATCACTTTTCGTTATTAAGGAGTTTATTTCATCCAAAAAGTGTGTTTGTCATTGCATTAACATTTACGTCATTTTGTGCATCCCAAGGCTTATCTAATCCATTTTCGTTCTTACGGAATGTGGTTCATCAAATTAGTGCATTTGTGTCATTGGATTAACATTTAGGTGATTTTGTGCATCCCAAGGCTTATTCTAATCATTTTTTTCTTAAGGAATGTACTTCATCCTAAAATAGAGTTTGTGTCATTGGATTAACATTTACACCATTTTGTGCATCCCAAGGCTTATTCTAATCACCTTTCGTTATTACGAAATGTATTTCAACCAAAAAGTGTGTTTGTCATTGGATTAACATTTATCTCATTTTGTGCATCCCAAGGCTTTTCTTCTCCCTTTTCGTTCTTACGGAATGTAGTTTATCCAATAAGTGCGTTTGTGTCATTGGATTAACATTTAGGTGATTTTGTGCATCCCAAGGCTTCTTCTAATCACTTTCATTCTTAAGGAATGTGTTTCATCCAAAAAGTGTGTTTTTGTCATTGGATTAACAAATACGTCTTTTTGTGCATTCCAAGGCTTATTCTAATCAATTTACGTTCTTAAGGAATGTATTTCATCCAAAAATTGCGTTTGTATCATTGGATTAACATTTAGATCATTTTGTGCATCCAAAGGTTTATTCTAATCCATTTTCTCTCTTAAGCAATGTAGTTTATCCAATAAGTGCGTTTGTTTCATTGGATTGACATTTAGGTCATTTTGTGCATCCTAAGGCTTATTCTAATCACTTTACGTTCATAAGGAATGTAGTACATCCAATAAGTGCATTTGTCTCGTTGCATTAACATTCAGGTCATTTTTGCATCTCAAGGCTTATTCTCATCCATTTTCGTTCTTAATCAATGTAATAAATCCTATAGGTGCGTTTCTGTCATTGGATTAACATTTAGGTAATTTTGTGCATCCCAAGGCTTATTCTAATTAGTTTCTGTTCTTTATGTATTTCATCAAAAAAGTGTGTTTGTGTCATTGGGTTAACATTTATGTCATCTTGTGCATCCCAAGGCTTGTTCTAATCACTTTTCGTTCTTATGGAATGTATTTCATTTAAAAAGTGCGTTTGTGTCATTGGATTAACATTATGTCATTTTGTGCATCCCAAGGCTTATTCTAATGACATTTCGTTCTTAAGGAATGTAGTTCATCCATTAAGAGCGTTTGTGTCATTGGATTAACATTTACGTTATTTTGAGCATCCCAAGGCTTATTCCCTTGTCTTTGTTGGAACCAAGTTGGTTCTAAGTACTTAGCATTTTGATGTTTACAAAAGCACTCCATGTAATCTTATTTTGTACCTTGAATTATTACATTAAATACCACCAGAAAATGAAGTTTGCAAAGGTAGAAAATGCATCCATAATGCATCCTAGAATTACTAGAGGATACACCAGGATGTCAAAACACTACTAGAGGATATCTTTCATGGCCCAGATTAGAAGGAAGCAAAGTCAGAAAGAGGCTTGGACCAGACCAGAAGGAAGCGTGCCATAGGGAGAGTTGTTCTAGACCAGAATATGTTAAATGTCAGATTTATTCCTCAAGTTATTCTGACCAGAAGATGGCCTGGAAGTGAAATGATAAACAGCCCAGACATGATCTAGACTTAATCAGAGGGTAAATAAATGGCTCCATAACAAAGGAATTAATCTAGATTTGACCCAGACCAGAAGATAGCATGGTTCGGGGTATGAAACTAAGTCCAGAACAGAAGAAATGATCTCCAGAATTGATCCAGAACTGATCCAAAACAGAAGGTAAAATGTCCAGACTGAAATATTATTTGTCCAGATTTAATTTCAGTTTAATCCAGACCAAGTCCAGAATTGGTCCAGATCAGAGGGAATTTTTTCAGATCAATGGTTCAGATTTAAGTATTTGGCCCAGTGTTGGCCGAGATCAGAAGATTAGACCATGGCCCAGTGTTGGCTGAAATCAGAAGGTCAGGATGTGTGGTCCAGCAGTGGCCGAGATCAGAGGATCACAGCAGATCAGTTTGCTAGACAAGGATGGCCGAGATCAGAAGATCAGAAGGTTAGAAAGTGTGGTCCAGGGTTGGCCGAAATCAAAGGATCACAGCATATCACTAAGTATGGTCCAGATGTGGACTAGCGCAAAAGATCAAATGGTCCAAATTTAATCATGAGGATTAACGGTGGAGATTTTAATTTATTTTGATCAAAGTATTAAAAAGATTTATTACAAAAATAAAGTGAAGTATTGTGGAATTCAGGAGCTGTTGGCGGGAAGAAACTAAAGACATGATTGGTCAGTTATTTTTGAAAGAAAATCTGAAGCTTAAAAAAGATATGTTTTTTATTTAAATGAAGCCCAATTGGTCAAGATATTTTTGCAAGAGAATCCAGCAAGATTCAGCTCGAAATTAAGCTTGGAAGAGGCCCAAATCTCCATCTATAAAAGGAGGCTCAAGGCAGAATACTTAGCATCGAAAATCACAAAAGAGTCATACACTTCCAAAGCAAACACTCAAGTTTTCAGTGAGGTTAATTGTGAGTTCCAGCTTTCAAGAAGCAAGCACTCGTGTTATTTTCTTTCCTTTGTGTTAGATCTAAGTTGTTGAAGTAGAGTCTACAATCTGAGGGAGTCAGAAGGGGTAGCAGATTACTTGGCAATTATGTTCAAGGCGTTGTAATTCCTTCTACAATCTGGGGTTGTCAGATTGGCAGGAGAAGACTTGACTTAGGAAGTCAAGGTGTTGTATTCCTCAAGAGTCTAGGATTGTTAGACTGTTTGAGAAGACTGACTTGGAGGGTCAGTGGAACTATTGTAATTCAAGGTTTGAATTAGTGAAATCCTTCAAGGTGAAGGGACTGGACGTAGCCTCGTTAACGGTGAACCAGTATAAAAATTCTCTGTTTTATTTTTACTTTATATCCGCTGCTAACTCTGTTTTTATTCATACATCAAGTTTTGTTTTAAAAGTGTAAAAACAGGAAAAAATTTCAAGTTAGTCAAACACAATTCAACACCCCCCCTTCTTGTGTTTGCACCTTCAATTGGCATCAGAGCTCGGTCTCAAGGCTGAGCACTTAACAGTGTTTGAGGAAAGGTCCAAGGGGTTCAACATGGCAGAATCCAGAGATGAACTGGGAGGCAACATCAACAGACCACCACTGTTTGATGGAGAAAGGTTTGAGTATTGGAAGGACAGAATGAGAAGTTTCTTCATATCACAAGATCCTGAATTATGGAAGATGGTAGTCAAAGGATACACTGCACCTACTGATCAAGAAGATCCAACTAAAGAACTAGACATGGATGATATGAAACCAGATTAGAGCAGATTACACAAACTTCATCACAAGTCTAGAAACATCATGATCAGTGCCATCACATTCAAGGAATTTGACAGATGCACAGATAAAGAAACAACAAAGAGCATATTCGACAGTCTGGTTCTGACCTATGAAGGAAGCGAGTAGGTTCAAGAAGCAAGCGCTATCATACTGGTCCAACAGTATGAGATGTTCAAGATGGAAGATGATGAAGACATCGATGAAGACTCTGATATCTGGACTAAAAGTATTAAAGAAAAGCTACACCACTGCAGATCATGTAAAGAAGTTCCTCAGAAGCTTACCAGCCAAATGGAGACCAAAGGTTACTGCAGTACATGAAGTGTAACACCCCGAGTTTAAAAGACAGGGCGAGTGTATATTTTATTTTTTTTTAAATAAATAAGTAAAAGAATTTTCAGAATTAATTAAAATAAAATATTAATTCATTTTCTATGAATAATTTGCCGTAAACCTAACGACCAAAAGTAATTAAATAATTACATCACGATTACTTAAGTAAAATATTTTTGGGAATTAAATCATCAAAATAAAGATACATCCCAAAAGCTGTATCCTGAACCCACCAAAATGTTATCAGAGTGCCGAAAAGTATTAGCGGAAAAGTTATACAATAATTCCCAAAATAACCATTTACATTTTCCAATTCAAAATCCTATACATCAACTCTAACTGATCATGCACTAATCTACAGTAGCCCAGTCTCCGCCGCATCCTCTACAAGTCTTGTCTTCAGCCAGCTGTCCATCCCTCTGTTTTGTCCACAAAGACTCCGTATACAAATATCAAGGAAAACTAACGACGTCTCCGTCGTTAGTGTAACCGTCGGTGGGACGGGTTTGGGGTTCATCTGAGGGCAAAGCCAAATTTCCACAATAATGGTAAAGGGTCACCGACCGAAATTAACACATAACACATAGCATATATTTCACAGTAACAAATATAACCATGGCATATCATAAAATCAATGATGATAAATAAAGATGCTCATTTTGAAATTTCATGACATGTATTTTTCAAAACAGCAACCAATTAAGATGGAAAATAAGTTGTAACGTACTTTACACAAGTTTGAAACGTAGTTACAGCAACCAATTTTTCAAAACAATCATTCATCAGAATTTCAGGATTTATAACGTACTTACACACATCAGTTTCTAATCATCATCATATAACCAAATCGTGACCCACCGGTCAATCACCCCGATGCAATATGTATATGCTCATGTATTCAACTTCTTAGAATTACCAAGGTGCAGTCGCTCAACAGACCAGCACAATTTAAATATGTTTGACTTTAACGGCCCTAAAGACCAGGGTGCAATCGCTCAACTGATCAACACCAGTGCAGTCGCTCAACAGACCAGCACGTTTTACGTATTTGAATGGACCACCACGAACACGCGGCTACTCTGAACCTGGATAGAATGGACCACCACGAACACGCGGCCACTCTACAACCCATCACGGTTACTACTTTCACGTGGATTAGCCTCTCAAAGGCAAAATACACAGAAGTTAAATCCTCGCACGGATAGAATGGACCACCACGAACACGCGGCCATTCCGTAGTCCACTACTGTGGTTACTACTTAACTTCGGAGACCATCACGGTTACCGCATTACTCTGTGGCCCATCGCGGTCACCACCTGACTTATGAAATGCATGAATATGTAGTGTTTTCTCTTCACTGAAAACAATATGCAATATCAGAAAAACTCAGCCTTTCCAGCACTCCCCCAAAACATCTCAACACAATTAATTTCATCATCAACACATCAATGATTAAACATTCCAGCAAACATGATCACTTTACATTATCTCAAAATTCCATTCTTAATTATCATAAGTCTTTCCCCAACTCTTAAAATTCATACATCAGTGTTTAAAACTGAGATTTCTGGAAAATACGAATATGTATTCGAATACAGCTTCTCTGTATTCGAATACAGAAGCCAAAATCAGTGCAGAATTAACACTCTGTATTCGAATACAGCATTCTTGTATTCGAATACAGAGGCTGTCACAGTGTAAAAATCAGTATTTCACAACTTCAGTAGAAGTTTCAAAAGCTTTATCATTACCACTTCAAATTATCACAAAACTCCACTTTAATTTGTCACAAAACCTTCCCAAATACTCCCCAACACTTAAAGTTTGTAAACAATGTTTAAAACATTGATTTTATGGAAAAACACAAATCTGTATTCGAATACAGACCCCTTGTATTCGAATACAGAAGCTGAAAACTACAATTTCAACACTCTATATTCGAATATAGCATACCTGTAGTCGAATACAGAAGACAGAACATGTGTAAATTCAGCATTTCCCCAACATCATTTAAGGTTTTCAAGAACTTCATCACCTCTTCTTCAAAACTATTTCAAAAACTCCACTTTAAATCATTTCAAACCTTTCTAATGTTTTCCAACCCTTTATAGTTCTCATGGCAGTGTTTAAAACTTGATTTTCTAAAAAACACGAATCTGTATTCGAATACAGCTTCCTTGTATTCGAATACATAAGCTAAAACTTGAGTTTCTGGAAAAACCCGAATCTGTATTCGAATACAGGTCCCTTGTATTCGAATACAGAATCAAAAATTGTGAAAGTTAGCATCCTGTATTCGAATACGAGGTTGTCGTAGTCGAATACAGATGCTAATATAGTGTTAAAATTTCACTTCTGTATTCGAATACGACAGGGTCATAGTCGAATACAGATGTTAAGTCAGAAGCAAAAATCCTTCCTCTGTATTCGAATACAGAGGCCCGTATTCGAATACAAGTTTGGAAACTTGAGAAAAACAGAAGCTTGGCAGGCTGTATTTGAATACACTCATGTTGTATTCGAATACACCTTCGAATTCAGTGAAAATTTCTTGAGACTTCAACACATTTTCAAACTGTTTCCTTTAAAAAATCAGCAAAAACACCAAAACAGATTCAGCACTCTATGGAACCACAAAACTCAGGCATTTTTCATCAATAACAACTTTTTCAGAAAAACACTTTCATCATTTAAAATCACTTTTCTTTGAAAACATCAGCAACACCAGATCATTCATCACAGTTTTGCTTAAACCATTCAAACAGAATGTCAACCACAGCAAGAGATATTTTTACCCATTTACATTCTAATCATTTCTCAAAATACATGCAAAGCATTTCCAGCTTTCTCACACAAACAGAACAACATGCAAAGCATTTCAGCCAAACAGCAAGCATCACATACACCAAAACACCAATAGAGTGTATTTTCGACTTTTATACAACCAGCACAACATTTTTGAAAATATGCATTTTAAACATCTTCAAAAATATATGCAAGACATTTTTCAACTCTCCCACATGAGCAAAACAGCCTTGAAGCAACAACCAGAACAGCACACATCACAGATTATTAAAACCACCAACATAATGCATTTTCTTCTTTTCTTTCAAAATGTCATTGCAGCAGTTTTCTTTTTAAACAATGATTAGAACATCAGTAATGTCATGATAGTTATGCATTTACAGCCCTAATGCAACTAGAAAGTGGAAGGTGCCCTTACCCTTGTTGCGTTTCTGCTACTGCTCACGTTTATGTTTTCGTTCCCGTTTACGCGTCAGAAATCGGTGAAACTCCCGCTTGCGTTTGCTGCTACGAAAATGGGTTCTCTGGCTTCGGAATGATGAGGGGAACAACTTTTGTACTGGGGGTTTTCTGGTTTGGTGCTTAGATTTCCAATTAATGTCACTTTTGAGGAACTCCCTCTTTTTTTCTTTTGAACGGACTGGAAATGGAAAAACAGAATGGGAGGGAAGGGATACTGTTACATGCAGTATGGGCAGTGAGGGAGGAGGAACGGTGTTCTTGTTTCACCATCCTTCTCACTCCTATGTATAGGCTTGTGTGGGTGCCACCTCACCCGACACTTGTCTGATTTTCAGCACTTAACCCGTCTCGTCGCAATTAGCCGATAATCCCTTGATTAATTGTCCGTTAATTTAATTACTCGTAATTAAATTAATTTATTCTTCATCCAATAGTCTTAATATATCTTCAAAGATAAATATATATATATATATATATTTACTCAAAACATACATATATTAAATATTTTTCAAATATCCCCAAAATACACTTAATATTAATTCCATAATTTTAATTTAGAAATTAAGGGTCTTACACGAAGCTAGGGATCTGAATACCTTGAAGCTTGAAGATGTGATCAGCTCCCTCAGGTCTCATGAAATAGAGTTGAATGCAGATGAACCTAAGAAGAAGAAAAATCTGGCTCTTAAGTCGAAACAGAACAAAGCTGCAAGAGCAGCATCAGAATCAGAGGATAGTGACAGTGATTGTGATGATATGGCTTACTTAACCAAAAAGATGATTAAGATCTGGGAAAACAGGAAGAGGAGAGGTTCCAAGAAGAAACATAACAGCAATGATAAGGAAGAATCTGACAAGAAGAACATCATCTGTTATGGATCCAATGAACGTGGACATATCAAGTCATAATGTCCAAATCTGAAAAAAAGCAAATAGCACAAGAAGAATTCCAGATTTAGAAAGAAGGGTCTGATGGCAGCCTGGGATGTATCAGAATCAAAGAAGAAGAGGCAGAAACAGCAAAGATGGCACACATCAGGTCTGCCTCTGGACTTCACAAAGGTAAGAATTTAGGAATGAAATCAGGCAGAAGGAAGAATGATCGAAGCAGTCATTAAAGAAAGTCTGGAAGCACATCAGAGGGAGCAATTCTGGCTCTGATGGCTCATAAAAACTCAAGTTCGGAATATAGCTCAGGCTCTGGAACAGATTCAGAAGATGAAGACAATGAGGTATTTTCTGATCTCTCTAAATCTGATATAATTGACGGTGTAAAAGACTTGTTAAATGAAAACAATAAGATGTCTTTAAAACTGTAAAATATTAGGGAAGATAAGAAAAATCTAACCAAAGAAGTCCAAGTTTTAAAGAATCGAAATTTTGAGTATGCAACTGAAAACAAAAATTTTAAAACTGAAGTTGCAAGACTCAAATCTGAAAACTAAACTCTCAAAAGTAATATATGTTCCACTTCCAAAACTGTTTGTGAATCTGATGCATGAACAATTTTTTTAAAACTTTATTTCTAATGGAATGGAAAAAAGTAAATATGCATCTATGATTTATGGAAACAGTAACACTGGAAAGAGAGGTCTTGGTTTTACAGAAACGATTACTGAAAGTAAAGTTGTTCATTCTAATGTTTTATGCATTGTTTGTGCTAAGAAAGGTCATTCTAAATTATCTTGTCCAATGGTAATATCTGAACAAGATCAGAGAGCTGTTAAGACTAACAAACTTGGACCCAATCAGTTCTGGGTACCAAAAGATCAAATTGTCTATGTTGTAGATATTCTGAGCAACCAGAAGGAGACACCAACAATGGTGCCTTGACAATGGATGTTGGCAATGCACAAGCAGAAGATGGTTTATGTTCCAACATCTACCAAATAGAAGCCAAGTGACTCTGGTAGAAGAAGAACTGGTCAACACAATACCTATCAGAACCAGAACCAGAATCATTCGAGGAATAGGAAATATTAAAGATCATGCACTAACCTACAGTAGCCCGGTCTCCGCCGCATCCTCTACAAAGCTTATTCTAATCACTTTTCGTTCTTAAGGAATGTATTTTATCCAAAAAGTGCGTTTGTGTCATTGGATTCACATTTACGTCATTTTGTGCATCCTCACGCTTATTCTAATCACTTTTCGTTCTTAACGAATATGTTTCATCCAAAAAGTGTGTTTGTGTCATTAGATTTACATTTACGTCATTTTGTGCATCCGAAGTCTTATTCTAATCCATTTTTGTTCTTCACCTTAGTATTTCATCCAAAAAGTGCATTCGTTTCATTGGGTTAACATTGACAACATTTTGTGCATTCGAAGTCGTATTCTAATCCATTTTTGTTCTTAACAATTGTATTGCGTCTAAAAAGTGCGTTTGTGTCATTGGATTAACAATTACGTCATTTTGTGCATCCAAAGGATTATTGTAATCTATTTTCTTTCTAAACCAATGTAGTTCATCCAAAAGGTGCATTTGTGTCATTGGATTAACATTTAGGTAATTTTGTCAATCCCAACGCTTATTGTAATCATATTTCGTTCTTAAGGTATTTAGTTCATCCAATAAGTGCGTTTGTGTCATTGGATTAACATTTATGTCATTTTTTGCATCCCAAGCCTTATTCCAATCACCATTCGTTCTTAAGATATGTATTTCATCCAAAAAGTGTGTTTGTGTCATTGGATTAACATTTACGTCATTTTGTGCATCCCAAGGACTATTCTTATCCATTTTTGTTCTAAGCCAATGTAGTTGATGCAAAATTTGCGTTTGCGTTATTTGATTAACATTTACTTCATTTTGTGTAACCTTAGGCTTATTCTTATCCATTTTCGTTGTTTACCAATGTTTTTCATCCAATAAGTGTATTTGTGTCATTGGATTAATATTTAGGTCATTTTTTGCATCCCAAGGGTTATTCTAATCCCTTTTCGTTTTTAAGGAATGTAGTTCATCCAATAAGTGCATTTGTGTCATTGGATTAACATTTACATCATTTTGTGCATCCCCACGCTTATTCTAACCACTTTTCGTTCTTAACGAATGTAGTTCATCCATTAAGTGCGTTTGTGTCATTGGATTAACATTTAGGTCATTTTGTGCATCCCAAGGATTATTCTAATCCATTTTCGTTCTTAAGGAATGTAATTCATCCAAAAAGTGCGTTTGTGTCATTGGATTAACATTATGTCATTTTGTGCATCCCAAGGCTTATTCTAATCACATTTCGTTCTTAAGGAATGTAGTTCCTCCATTAAGAGCGTTTGTGTCATTGGATTAACATTTACATCATTTTGTGCATCCCAAGCCTTATTCTAATCACCTTTCGTTCTTAAGATATGCATTACATCCAAAAAGTATGTTTGTGTCATTGGATTAACATTTACATCATTTTGTGCATCCCGAGGTCTATTCTTATCCAATTTCATTCTAAGCCAATGTAGATGATGCAAAATTTGCGTTTGCATCAATGGATTAACATTTACTTCATTTTGTGTATCCTTGGGCTTATTCTAATCCATTTTCGTTCTTTACCAAAGTTGTTTGTACAATAAATGCATTTGTCTCATTGGATTAATATTTAGGTCATTTTGTGCATCCCAAGAGTAATTCGAATCCCTTTTCGTTCTTAAGGAATGTAGTTCATCCAATAAAAGCATTTGTGTCATTGGAATAACATTTACGTCATTTTGTGCATCCCCACGCTTATTCTAATCACTTTTCATTCTTAAGGAATGTATTTCATCCAAAATAAGCGTTTGTGTCATTGGATTAACATTTCTGTCATATTTCGCATCACAAGGCTTATTCTAATCACTTTTCGTTCTTTAAGAATTTAGTACGTCCAACAAGTCCGTTTGCGTCATTTGATTAACAGTTACTTAACTTTTTGCATCCCAGGGCTTATTCTAATCCATTTTCATTCTTAACCAATGTAGTTCATCCAAAAAGTTCATTTGTGTCATTGGATTACAATTTACGTGATTTTATGCATCGTAAGTATTATTGTAATCCACTTTCTTTCTAAACCAATGTAGTTCATCCAATAAGTTCATTTGTGTCATTGGATTAACATATAGGTGATTTTGTCAATCCCAAGGCTTATTGTCATCACTTTTCGTTCTTAAGGAATTTAGTGTATCCAATAAGTGGGTTTGTGTCATTGGATTAACATTTACATCTTTTTGTGCATCCAAGGCTTATTCTAATCATTTTTTGTTCTTAAGGAATGTAGTTCGTCCAATAAGTGGTTTTGTGTCATTGGATTAACTTTTAAGTTGTTTTGTGCATCCCATGGCTTCTTCTAATCACTTTTCATTCTTAAGGAATGTACTTCATCCAAAAAGTGCGTTTGTGTCATTCGACTAACATTTACGTCAGTTTTTGCATCCGAAATCTTATTCTAATCTACTTTCGTTCTAAACCAATGTATTTCATCCAAAAGGTGCATTTGTGTCATTGGGTTAACATTTACGTCATTTTCTGCATTCAAAGTCTTGTTCTAATCTATTTTTGTTCTTAATTAATGTATTTTATCCAAAAAGTGCATTTGTGTCATTGGATTAACATTTAGGTGATTTTGTCAATCCCAAGGCCTATTGTAATCACTTTTCGTTCTTAAGGAATTTAGTTCATCCAATAAGTGCGTTTTTGTCATTGGATTAATATTTACATCATTTTGTGCATCCCTAAGCTTATTCTAATCACATTTCGTTCTTAGGGAATGTAGTTCATCCAAAAAGAGCATTTGTGTCATTGGATTAACATTTACTTCATTGTGTGCATCCCAAGACTTATTCTAATCACCGTTCCTTCTTAAGGAATGTATTTCATCCAAAAAGTGTGTTTGTGTCATTGGATTAACTTTTAAGTCGTTTTGTGCATCCCAATGTCTATTTTAAGGCTTAATATTTACGTCATTTCATTCTAAGCCAATGTAGTTTATGCAAAATTTGTGTTTGTGTCATTGGATTAATATTTACTTCATTTTGTGCATCCCAAGGCTTATTCTAATCCATTTTCGTTCTTTACCAATGTTGTTCATCCAATAAGTTCATTTGTGTCATTGGATTAATGTTTACGTCATTTTGTGCATCCCAAGGCTTATTCTAATCACTTTACGTTCTCTAGGAATGTAGTATATCCAATAAGTGCGTTTGTGTCATTGGATTAACATTTACGTCATGTTCAGCATCCCAAGGCTTAATCTAATCAATTTTGGTTCTTAAGGAATGTATTTCACCCAAAAAGTGTGTTTGTGTCATTGGATTAACAATTACGTCATTTTTTGCATCCCATGGATTATTGTAATCCATTTTTGTTCTAAACCAAAGTATTTCATCCAAAAATTGCGTTAGTGTCATCCTGAAAGCACCAGAGGATACTCCAAGATGTCAAAATACCATCAGAGGATATCTTTCCTGGCCTAGATCAAAAGGAAGCAGAGTCCAGAAGGAGACCTGGACCAAACCAAAAGGAAGCCTACCAGAGGAGACTTGTGTTGAGACAAAAATCCATTTTTCAAGTATTTTAATGATGAACAAAGACAAGCTAATTAATCTTATTAATTATGATTCTAAAACACAAAAGAATTTAACATATCTTCTTGAGTGTTGTTATCAAAAGATAGGTATCAAGTAAATTCTTTCAAGAAGGGAATAGATCAAAAGCAAAATAAACAAGACTGTTTCAATATCAATCTTGAACTCATCAGAATTAAAACAAGTATATGCAAATGAATGATCAGCCGTCAAATCCATTCATGATTGAAGGAATCTATTCCAAGAAGAATGAACAAACTCAAGACTGATCCAAAAGATCGATTACATCACAAGAAATTATGCAGCAAAGAACAAAACAGAAAATAACAGCAAAAATATAAGAAAACTTGAAACCAAGATCAATCTGGAGATTATCTGGAACTGTCTTCCTTTTCCTCTAACACATGCCTAAAAGTACACAGTCTTTACAGCTTGTATATCAACGGCTACATGAGATGGCAAGGCCTCTAAAATGCCTATAAAAAGAACTCCAAGGCAAAGGGAACATCATCAAATTCGAGTGCGATCATTCTCCATAAAAGATCATCACTCTCGAATTTCATCAAGCTTGTAAAAAACTCAGCAAGGCTCTTGGTCTCTATTGTCATAAAAGATCAAGCTTAGAAATCTATTTGCTCAAAACAGAAACTCAAAAAAGAGTTGAGATACTGTTGATCAAACCAAATATCTTTCAAAAACAATCATTTGTTAAATCCAAACACTAGAGAGATAGAAATAGTGTGAGGAAAGTTGTAAAGATCCTTGAGAGGATAAGTGTAAAGATACTTTCAAGTGTAGGAAAGTTATTTGTAAAAAGGAAAGTAACCTGCTATAAATCAGTTTTGATCTGTTAAGGTACAAACAAGATCAATCTTGTTTTACCAAGTTAGTGGAAAATATCACAAGATTGTGAGGTTTGGACGTAGCCCACGGTTGGGTGAACCAGGATACATCACTACGTTATTCTCTTCTCTCTAATCTTTACTTTAATTACTACGCACACATTATTCATTGCATTTTAACGTTTTACTTATTTCTAACCAAAACATCAATCTGCATTCTTAATTTTCAAACCAAGATCAATCTTGAGTTTAATTTTACAAAGCAGAAATTTTAAAAAGAGTCACAATTCAAACCCCCCCCCCCTTTCTTGTGACCAACATTGTAACTTCAATTGGCATCAGAGCACCGATCTTTAAAAATCAACACCTATAAAGTGCTAGAGAAAAAGATCTAAAAGACACTGTCAAAAGCTAAGTACATCGTTGAAGGGGGATCTTCAAACAGACCACCATACTTCAATGGAACAGATTATTAATAGACTTAATTGACTTATGCTCAGAAGATTGTGTTTTAGCCCTTTAACTAACAGAACATTTTTAATAGACAAGGGAGAAGAAGTGTTACCAACAGTTCCTGTACCAATAATCTGACCTTCTTGGTTTCCTCCAAAAGAAACTTTGCCTCCATTCTTCATAGTCAGATCTAGAAACATAGATTTATCTCCTATCATGTGCTTGGAGCAGCCACTGTCAAGATACCAAGTTTTGTGTTGCTGATCAGACCTTGCCTTTTCTCTGTCAGAATCAGAGTCAGACTCAGATTCAGACTTAGCTTCTGTTCAAGCCATTAGAGCCAGTTCTTCTTCTGGCTTGTTTGAGCAGTTTCCTTGATTCTGCTTTGGTTGATAAACCATGTTCCTCTGATGATTCTGGAACATGTTTTGATTCTAGTAATTTTGGTGAATCCAGTGATTCTGATAACCTTGATGATTCTGGTGATTTGGGTGAATCTGGTGGTTCTGATGAATTTTGTAATTCTGGTAATTTATGATCTGATTCTGGTTTTGGTTCCAGTGTTGATTCTGATTTTGGTTCCAGTACTGATTTTGATTCTGGTTCCAGAGTTGATTCTGGTTCCAGTTCCTGTGCTTCTGATACTGATTCCAGTTCTGATTCTGGTTCCAGTTTTTGTGCTTCTGATACTGGTTCCAGTTCTGATTCTGGTTCCAGTTCCTGTTTTGATTCTGCTTCCAGTTTTGATTCTGGTTCCAATTTTGGTTTTGATTCTGATTCTGGTTCTGGTTGAGTTGACCAGACCTTCTTCCATCAGACTCAGATTGCCTTTGTCTTGTTGTAGCAGGAACATAAACCTTCTTCTGCTTGTGCATTGCCAACATCCATTGTCAAGGCACCATTGTTGATGTCTCCTTCTGGTTGCTCAGAATATCTGCAACATAGACAATTAGATCTTTTGGTACCCAGAACTGATTGGGTCCAGGTTTGTTAGTTTTAACAACTGTCTGATCTTGTTCAGATATTAGCATTGGACAAGATAATTCAGAGTGACCTTTCTTAGCACAAACAATGCATAAAACATCAGAATGAACAACTTTACTTTCAGTAATCGTTTCTGTAAAACCAAGACCTCTCTTTCCAGTGTTACTGTTTCCATAAATCATAGATGCATATTTACTTCTTTCTATTCCATTAGAAATAAAGTTTTGAAAAAATTGTTCATGCATATCAGATTCACAAACAGTTTTGGAAGTGGAACAAACATTGCTTTTGAGAGTTTTGTTTTCATATTTGAGTCTTGCAACTTCAGTTTTAAAATCCTTGTTTTCAGTTTCATATTCAAAATTTTGATTCTTTAAAACTTGGACTTCTTTGGTCAGATTTTTCTTATCTTCCCTATGAGTTTTCAGTTTTAAAGCCATCTTATTATTTGGATTTAAAAAATCTTTTAATGTATCAATTAACTCAGATTTAGAGAGATCAGAAAATACCTTATCGTCTTCATCTTCTGAATCTGTTCCAGAGCCTGAGCTGTATTCAGAAATTGAGTTTGTATGAGCCATTAGAGCCAGAATTGCTCCCTCTGCTGTGCTTCCAGACTTGCTTGAATGACTGCTTTGATCATTCTTCCTTCTGCCTGCTTTCCTTCCTGAACTCTTGCCTTTATGAAGTCCAGAGGCAGACCTGATGTGTGCAATCTTTGCTGTTTCTGCCTCTTCTTCATCAGACGATTCTTCCTCTAATTCTGATATATCCAAGGCTGCCATCAGACCCTTCTTTCTGAATCTGGAACTCTTCTTGTGCTGTTTGCCTTTTTCCAGATTTGGACATTCTGACTTGATATGTCCAGGATTATTGCATCCATAACAAACAATACTCTTCTTGTCAGATTCTTCCTTTCCTTTGTTGTTATGTTTCTTCTTGAAGCTTCTTCTCTTCCTGTTTTCCCATATCTTAACCATCTTTTTGGTTAAGTAAGCCATATCGTCACAGTCACTGTCACTATCCTCTGATTCTGATGTTGCCCTTGCAGCTTTCTTCTTTTTCGACTTCAGAGCCAGATTCTTCTTCTTCTTAGGTTCATCTGCATTCAGCTCTATTTCATGAGACCTGAGGGTTATCAGATCTTCAAGCTTCAAGGTATTCAGATCCCTAGCTTCCTGCACTGCAGTAACCTTTGGTCTCCATTTGGCTGGTAAGCTTCTGGGGATATTCTTTACATGATCTGCAATGGTGTAGCTTTTCTTTAATACTTTTAGCTCATACATGATCTGTAGTACTGCAGTAACCTCTTCCATCTTGAACAGCTCATATTGCTTGACCAGTATGTTAGCCCTTTCTTCTTGTACCTGTTGGCTTCCTTCATAGGTCAGAACCAAACTGTCGAATATGCTCTTTGTTGTTTCTTTATCTGTGCATCTGTCAAATTCCTTGAATGTGATGGCACTGATCATGATGTTTCTTGACTTGTGATGAAGTTTTTATAATCTGCTCTGATCTAGTTTCATATCATCCATGTCTAGTTCTTTAAGGTATCTCAAAATTCGTTTGACAGCAGACAATGGATTAGAATAAGCCTTGGAATGCACAAAATGACCTAAATGTTAATCCAATGACAACAATGCACTTATTGGATAAACTACATTGGTTAAGAACGAAAATAGATTAGAATAAGCCTTCAGTTGCACGAAATGCCCTAAATGTTAATCCAATGACACCCAAATATTCCACTTTTCTACTAGCAAAATTGCATTTTTTTTTATTAACGACAAAACAATGGTGCTGTAAAATCTCCATCACTTGATATAAATGTGATAAGTGTTCTTTCCATCCCTTACTATATACTAGGATATCATCAAAAAATACCAAGACAAACTTACGGAGGTGCGGCTTGAAAATCTGGTTCATTGTGGATTGGAAAGTGGCTGGTGCGTTCGTCAATCCAAACGGCATCACTAGAATCTCCTAGTGTCCTTCATGAGTTCGAAATGCCGTCTTATGCACATCACCTTCCTTCACCATTATTTGATGATAACCGGATTTCAAATCAAGTTTTGAGAAAACTTCGTTCCATGTAGTTCATCTAGTAATTCGTCAACTATAGGAATGGATATTTATCCGGTATTGTAACCTTATTTAATTCTCAATAATCAACACACATCCTCCATGACCCATCTTTCTTTTTAACTAAAATAACAAGACTGGAAAAGGCGCTAGAACTGTTTCGATATATACCTTGGGTCAGCATGCTCTGGACTTGTTTTTCAATCTCTTCCTTATGATGGTGAGGATAATGATATGGCCTAACACTCACAGAACCTGCATCATTCTTCAATTCAATCGCATGAGTTATATCTCGTTCCGGAGGCAGCCCTGTATTCTCTTCAAAAACTCCCTTAAAATTCTCCAACAAGTCTTGACACTCTTGTTGTTGGTCTTGACTTAGCTCCTGTAATTCTTCATTTGATGTTTGAACCAATTCTTCTCCAATAAGTTATGCAGTGTTTCAGTTTGTGCTTGAAGTGCTTTAGAATTGGCCGATTCTTTTGTGGTAAAGAACTGACCCTGTAGTTCCACCATTTTTCCTTCCAATTGAAAATTGATGGTCATTTTCTCCCAATCAAAAGTCACCTTCCCATATCTTTGCAACCAAGCCACCCCCAAAATCATATCTAAATCACCCAATTCCAAAACAAAGGCATCAACATTAGTGGTAAAATCATCTAATTGTACTTGCAATTTTCTAAACTTCCCCCCTAGTGGACACACGGTGGTCGTCTCCCAACCTTACTCCCATGGATCTTCCTTGTTCCACAGTTAACCCTAACACAACAGCAACACGAGATGAAACGAAATTGTGACTAGCGCCGCTATCAATTAAAACCACGACGGAAACCCCGTTTAGACTTCCCTTGAGACGCAAAGTGGTTGGAGGAGTATTATCTTCTTTTTTTTTGCTTCAATAATATCAAACAATCCCATGGAATTGCAATCAAGAACTTCATCCTCATCCTCCATGGCTTCTATGGCAATCACTTCACCTTCTTCGTTAACCATCTCGTCGTCTCCCAAAATCACCAATCGAAGCTGCTTTTCTTCGTTAACCGAATACGGAAAACGCTTGAGGCCACGGTTGCGGTCGCCACTGACTCTTCTCCCTTCATCATTTCCAAACCTCACTGTATTTTGAGAAGCGCTTGAGTTCGCATTTGAGGTAGATTGAGTTGAACCAGTTTTGGTGTGCAATGACCTGGTTAAGTTGTTATTAAACCCATTTTCAGGTCTGGTTGAACCCGGGTTATAATGAAATCCAGATCCTTTCTTCCAATTAGACCCTAATCTACTTGGTCCACTTCCCTTCCAATTGTGAAGCCCACCTAGAATACCTCCAATTGAAATCAGAGACCCACGTAATTTTGTTTCGACATCACGAGCAATCTTCATCACTTGCATTCTGGTTTGTGGATTCAACGAACGCACCTTCAGGTGAATGTCATTCTTGAGTCCTCCCATGAAGTACCCAAGGTACTGCTCCTCCGGTAGCCTTGCTACTTGACACGTCACATATTCAAAGGTGGTAATGTATTCATCAATCGTTCCCGTTTGTTGCAAATCTTTTATCTCTTCAAAGGGGTTATCACTTCGTCTTCCACCATACCTTTCAATTAAAGCTTGTTTCAACTTCAACCAATTCAAATCCTCGTCTGTCTCACGCAACAAATTAAACCAGTAAATTGTTGCTCCCTCCATGCTTAGCTTCGCCAATCTAACCAGACCAGAAGGAATCATTAGTCAGACATAGTCCAGAAGTTATTCTGACCAGAAGATGGCCTAGCAGTGAAATGATAAACAGCCCAGACTTGATCCAGACTTAATCAGAGGATAAACTAATAGGTCCAAAACAAGAGATTCAATCCAGATTTGACCCAGACCAGAAGATAGCATGGTTCAAGGTATGAAATTAAGTCCAAACCAGAAGAAATGATGTCCAGATATGATCCAGAGCTGATCCAAATCAGAAGGTAAAATGTCTAGACTGAAATATTATTTGTCCAGATTTAATTTCAGTTCAATCCAGACCCAGTTCAAAATTGGTCCATATCAGACGGAAAAGGTTTAGATCAATGGTCAAGATTTGAGTATATGGCTCAGTGTTGGCCGAGATCAGAAGATCAGACCATGGCCCAGTGTTGGCCGAAATCAGAAGGTCAGAACGTGTGGTCCAATATTGGCCGAGATCAGAGGATCACAGCAGATTAGTTTTCATGTCTAGGTTGGCCGAGATCAGAAGATCAGAAAGTGTGGTCTAGGGTTGGCCGAAATCATAGGATCACAACAGATCACTTAGTATGGTCCCGATGTGGACTAGCGCAGAAGATCAAACAGTCTAGATTTAATCATGAGGATTAACGGTGGAGATTTAATTAAATTTGATCAACGTATTAAAAGGATTTGTTACAAAAATAAAGTGAAGTCGTATGGGAGTTCAGAAGCTATTGGCGGGAAGAAAGATTTGTTCCAGAATTAATGAAAGACAGGATTGGCCCAAGTTATTTATGAAAACAAATCTGGAGATAAAAAGATATGTTTTTTATTTATATGAAACCCGATTGGTCAGAGAATTCTTGCAAGAGAATCCAGCAAGATACAGCTCGAATTTCAGCTTGGAAGAGACCCTAATTCACATCTATAAAAGGAGCCTCAAGGCAGAATAATTAGCATCGAAAATCACAAAAATGTCATACACTTCCAAAAGCAAACACTCAAGTTTTTAGTGAGGTTAATTGTGAGTTCCAGCTTTTCAGAAGCAAGCACTCGTGTTACTTTCTTTCCCTTGTGTTAGATCTAAGTTGTTGAAGTAGAGTCTACAATCTGAGGGAGTCAGAAGGGGTAGCAGATTACTTGGCAATTAGATTCAAGGCGTTGTATTTCCTTCTACAATCTGGGGTTGTCAGATTGGTAGGAGAAGACTTGACTTAAGAAGTCAATGAGTTGTATTCCTTAAAAGTCTAGGATTTTTAGACTGTTTGAGAAGACTGACCTGGAGGGTCAGTGGTATTGTTGTAATTCAAGGTTTTGAATTAGTGAAATCCTTCAAGGTGAAGGGACTGGACGTAGCCTCGTTAACGGTGAACCAGTATAAAATTCTGTGTTTTTATTTTTACTTTATATTTGCTGCTAACTCTGTTTTATTTATACATCTAGTTTTGTTTTAAAACTGCAAAAACAGAAAAAGTATTCAAGTTAGTCAAACACAATTTGCACTTTCAATATCTTCCGATGACTTCATCTTCTGGTCATGTCATCTTTTGGAGACATCTTCTGATGACTTCATCTTCTGGTGACGTCATCTTCTGGAGACATCTTCTGATGACTTCATCTTCTAGTAACTTCATCTTCTGGTGACGTCATCTTCTGGAGATTTTCAGAGTGTTGTCCAGAATGTTCTTGAATCTACAGATATGTTCTTGCTTCTCACATAATGATCCTGTTTAAGTTTCTTGGTACCTATCTTGAATCTAACTCTGTTTTATTCATATATCAAGTTTTGTTTTAAAACTTCAAAAACATAAAAACTATTCAAGTTAGTCAAACACAATTCAACCCCCCTTCTCGTGTTTGCACCTTCAATTGGCATCAGAGCTCGGTCTCAAGGCTGAGCACTTAACAGTGTTAGAGGAAAGATCCAAGGGGTTCAACATGGCAGAATCCAAAGATGATTTGGGAGGAAACATCAACAGACCACCACTGTTTGATGGAGAAAGGTTTAAGCATTGGAAGGACAGAATGAAAGGTCTCTTCATATCTCAAGATCTTGAATTATGGAAGATGATAGTCAAAGGATACACTACACCTACTGTTCCAGGAGATCCAACTAAAGAACTGGACATGGATGATATCAAACCAGACCAGAGCAAATTATTCAAACTGCATCACAAGTCTAGAAACATCATGATCAGTGCCATCACATTCAAGGAATTTCAAAGATGCACAGATAAAGAAAAGCAAAGAGCATATTTGACAGTCTGGTTCAGAGCTATGAAGGAAGCCAGCAGGTTCAAGAAGCAAGGGCTAACATACTGGTCAAACAGTATGAGATGTTCAAGATGGAAGATGATGAAAACGTTGACGGAATATTCTGCAGATTCTAGACTTTGATATCTGGACTGAAGGTCTTGAAGAAAAGCTACACAACAGCAGATCATGTCAAGAAGATTCTAAGAAGCTTACCAACCAAGTGGAGACCAATTGTTACTGCAGTTTAGCAAGCCAAAGATTTGAACAACTTAAAACTTGAAGATCTGATCAGCTCACTCAGGTCTCATGAAATAGAACTAGAAGCAGATGAACCAAAGAAGAAGAAGAATCTGGCCCTGAAGTCGAAACAGAAAAAAGCTGCAAGGGCAGCATCATAATCGGTGGATAGCAACAGCGACTACGATGATATGGCTTACTTAACCAAACAGATGGTTAAGATCTGGGAAAACAGGAAGAGGAGAAGCTTCAAGAAGAAACATAACAACAAAGGAAAGGAAGAATCTAACAAGAAGAGTTTTATTTGTCATGGATGCAATGAACCTGGACATATCAAGTCAGAATGCCCAAATCTGGAAAAAGGCAAACAGCACATGAAGAGTTCCAAATTCAGAAAGAAGGGTCTGATGGCAGCCTTGGATGCATCAGAATCAGAAGAAGAATCGTCTGATGAAGAATAGGTAGAAACAGTAATGATGGCACACATCAGGTCTGCCTCTGGACATCATCAAGGCACAGCTTCAGGAAGGAAAACAGGCAGAAGGAAGAATGATAAAAGCAATCATTCAAGCAAGTCTGGAAGCACATCAAAGGAAGCAATTCTGACTCTGATGGCTCATACCAACTCAAGCTCTGGATACAGCTCAGGCTCTGGAACAGATTCAGAAGATGAAGACAATGAGGTATTTTCTGATCTCTCTGAATCTGAATTAATTGAGGCTGTAAAAGACATTCTAAATGCAAACAATAAGATGTCTTTAAAACTGAAAACTCTTAGGGAAGATATGAAAAATATGACCAATCAAATGCATGTTTTAAAGAATCAAAATTCTGAGTATGCAACTTAAAACATGGATTTTAAAACTGAAGTTGCAAGACTCAAATCTGAAAACCAAACTCTCAAAAGTAATATTTGTTCCACTTCCAAAACTGTTTGTGAATCTGATGCATGAACAATTTTTTTAAAACTTTATTTCTAATGGAATGGAAAAAAGTAAATATGCATCTATGATTTATGGAAACAGTAACATTGGAATGAAAGGTCTTGGTTTTACAGAAATTGTTGTTGAAACTAAAAATGTTCCTTTTGATGTTCTATGTATTGTTTGTGCTACTGAATTATCTTGTCCAATGATAAAATCTGAACAAGATCAGAGAACTGTTAAAACTAACAAACCTGGACCCAATCAGTTCTGGGTACCAAAAGATCAAATTGTCTATGTTGCAGATATTCTGAGCAACCAGAAGGAGACACCAACAATGGTGCCTGGACAATGGATGTTGGCAATGCACAAGCATAAGAAGGATTATGTTCCAAAATCTACCAAACAGAAACCAATTAACTCTGGTAGAAGAATAACTGGTCAACACAATACCTATCAGAACCAGAACCAGAATCATAGGAGGAACAGGAAATATCAAAGAAATCACACATATCACACGACTAAGAACAGGAACTGGAACCAGAATCAGAACTGGAACCAGTATCAGAGGTACAGGAACAGGAACCAGAACCAACGCTGGAACCAAAATCAGAACAGGAACTGGAACCAGAACCAGAACTGGAAATAATATCAAAGGCATAGGAACTGGAACTGTAAGACCCTTTAATTTAAAATTAAATTATGGATTTAATATTAGGTGTATTTTGAGGATAATTTTAAAATATTTAATATATGTATATTTTATGTAAAAATATATATATAAATATTTATTTTGGAGGTTGAATTAAAAATTATTGGATGAAGGATAAATTAAATTTAATTACGAGTAATTAACTATCGGGCAGTTAATTAAGATGTATCTGTTAATTACGACGAGAGTGGTTAAGTACATGATGATCAAGCAATATTACAAATTATTGTTGGATGAGGTGGCACATATATATGCCTATATATATGAATGAGAAGGATAAGCAAAGGCATAAACATTACCCTCCTTCCTTACTGCATGCGACAGTACCCTTCTTCTTCTTCCTCTCCCCATTCTGTTTTCTGTTGGTAGAAAAAAAAAAGAGCATCCTAAAAAGTGAGATTACTTGGAAATCCAAGCACTGAACCAGCAAGTTCCCAGAACAAAAGTTGTTCCTCTCCTTATTACGGAGCTAGAGAACCCACTTTCGTAGCGGCAAACGTGAATGGGAGTTTCGCCGCCATTGCCGTGGTAGCATAAACAAGCACAGGAAACATAACAAAGGTAAGAGGCACCTTCCACTTTCTAGTTTGCATTTTAGGGCTGTAAATGCATGATTGATGTGTGATTATATTTGAGTTTCTGGTTTGAAAAACGAAACTGTTGTGCATGTTGTTATAAAATGCGAAAAATGCATTCTGTTGATGTTTTGATGATCTGTGATGTTTGCTACTTAGGCTGATACATCAATGTTGTTTTGTTTGTGTAGGAAGCTAAAAATTGTCTTGCATGTTGTTTTAGAGATGATCCAAATGCATGAGTGGTTTGTGCTACACTGTTTTGTGGTTGACTTTCTGTTTTGGTAAATAAAGAAAACTGTGATGTTATTCTGGTTTTGGTGATTCTGTTTTCTGCTGTGTTTTGTTAACAATCTGGTGTTGATAGGGGTTTTTCAAAAGAAAAAGGATTTTAAAATGGTAGAAGGTGTTCTGAAAAAAAAATCTGTTGTTGTTGTGTTGATGGTGGTTTTTAAGAGAAAAGGATTTTTAAAATGGGTGGAGGTGTTTTGAAAATCTTTTGTTGTTGTGTTGATGAGTAGAAACATTTATAAGTGATGAGAAAAACTCTGAGTTTTGTGGTTCAAAAGAGTGGTGAATCTGTTTTGGTGTTGTGTTGGTTTTTCAAAGGAAAAAGTTTGAAAATGAGTTGAAGTTTCTGGAAAATTTCACTGAATTCGAAGGTGTATTCGAATACGGCATAAGTGTATTCAAATACGGCATGAGTGTATTCGAATACAGCCTGCAAAGCTTCTGTTTTATTCAAAATTTTGAACTTGTATTCGAATACGGGCCTCTCTATTCGAATACAGATTTGGGATTTTTGCTTCTGACTTAGCATCTGTATTCGACTACGATCCTGTCGTATTCGAATACAGGATTGCCATTTTTACCACTGTATTCGCATCTGTATTCGAATACAACACCCTCGTATTCGAATACATAATAATGATTTGTCAACTGTTTTAGCTTCTGTATTCGATTACAAGGGAGCTGTATTCGAATACAAATTGTTTTTTTCTAGAAAGTTCAGTTTTAAACATTGTTTTATAAACTTTAAGAGTTGGGGAACATTGGGAAGGTTTGTGATGAATTAAAATGGAGTTTTTGAGATGGCATGAGGTGATGATGATGAGGTTCTTGAATTTTTATTGATGTGGTGAAAAATGTTGATTTTGCACTATTTTAGTTTCTATATTCGAATACAACGAAGCTGTATTCGAATACAGAGTGTTGATTTTGCACTGTTTTAGCTTCTGTATTCGAATATGAGGAAGTTGTATTCGAATACAGACTATTTTTTTCAGAAATCTCAGTTTTAAACATGTGTTTATGAACTTTAAGAGTTGGGGAAATATTGGGAAGACTTGTGATGAATTAAAATGGAGCTTTTGAGATAGTGTGAGGTGGTAATGATGAGGTGCTTGAATTCTTTGTTGATGTGATGATAATGAAATTATTTGGGTTGAGATGGTTTTGAGGGAGCGATGGAATGGCTGAATTTTTGCTGATGTTTGCATACTGTTTTCAGTGAGAGAAAACATTGCATGTTCATCCATTGCATAGTCAGGTGGTGACCGCGATGGGCCACAAAGTAATGCGATAATCGTGATGGTCCGCGAAGTTAAGTAGTAACCACCGTGATGGGCTACGGAATGGTCGCGTGTATTAGACGGTCCATTCTATCTGTACGAGGATTTAACTTCTGTATGTTCTGGCCTGTGAGAGACTAACATACGTAAAATGTGTTGGTTTGTGAGCGACTGCACGAGTGCTGGTCTGTGAGCGACTATACCTTGGTATACGTAAAACATGCTAGTCTGTGAGCGACTGCACGTGTGCTGGTCTGTGAGCGACTGCATTGGTGCTGATCTATGAAAGATTGCACCATGGTCATGTTGGCCATTAAAGTCTAACTTATATAAATCGTGCTGGTCCGTGAGAGACTGCACGTGTGCTGGTCTGTGAGTGACTGCACCTTGGTTATTCCAAGAAATTATGAACATTGGCATATCCATATTGCATGGGGTGGTCGACTGTGAGTCACATTTGAATCCGAGTTGATGAGTGGGAATCGATGTGTGTAAGTACCTTATGAAATCTAAATTTCTAATGAGTTGTTGTGATTGTTGAATTGATATTTGTACTGACAACATGAATTTATATTAATTTGGTTGCTGTTTTGCAAAGGTATAAATGTCATATAATTTCAAAATGAGCATCCTTATTTATCATCATTGTTATATAACATGCCATGAATATGCTTGTTATTATTATAAACATTAAATGTTATGTGGTATTTGTTAATTTCGGTCGGTGACCCTTTACTATTATTGTGGAAAATTGGGCTTTGCCCTCAGATGCCCCCCAAACCCATATCACCAGCAAGTACCCAGATGACGGAAACGTCGATCAATTTCATTGACCGTCTTTTACCTACTGCTTGGGTTTACGACCCCGTCTCAAGCAGGGCGACATACAAGGGTAGACTGGCAAGGACTTGCAGGACTAACGGGGTAGTGGACTATGTGGAGCACACCCATACGCGGAGGAGCCGACTGGAGGGGTTGAGACGGAGGCCACGGTAGGTGTGGTGACTCCTAACCCAGTGGCTGTAGGGGCTGTACGTGCACCCGAGGTGGGAGAGAAGAATCAAAGACCAACGCTAGTAGCAGATGATATTCCGGGTCCATCTAGGACATCCGATGATTGCTTTGAGATTCCAGCACCGCCGAAGCGACCCCGATTGTGTATTGATCTGACTTCAGAGGAGACTGATCCTCCCTTGTATGATGAAGACGAGGACGTTACGTCGAGGCAAGCTGCGGAGTCAGACGAGACTTGTATGGGCTGCGGAGGGAATCCTTGCTACTGTAGCTTTAGTGCATGATCAGTTTAGATTTTTGTATAGGGTCTTGATTTCGGTGGATGTAATTATTTATTTTGGGAATTATTGTATAACTTTTCCGCTGATCTCTTCCGCACTCTGATACTGTTTAGTGGGCCGCAGGCCGGGAGTTCTTTTTGAGATGATATGACACCGTCTTTTTGAAATGTATTAACTTCTATTATATTGACGTATTAATTCTCAAAGTTTAAGTACTTAGTGATATTATGATGAAATTATTTAATTACGTTCATCGATTGAATTACGACGTACTATTTTATGAAATGAAATAATTTAATTTTCTTTTAATTCTTTTGAACTAATTTGAAAATTCTTTTATTTATTTATTTTGGTTAAAAAAAATACACTATCGCCTGTGTTGTAAACTCGCGGTGTTACAGGAACCAGAACCAACACTAGAACCAGAATTAGCATCAGTACTGGAACCAGAACCAGAACCGGAATCAGAACTACCAGAACCATCAAGGTTATCAGAATCATCAGATTCACCAAAGTTACTATAACCAAAACATGTTCCAGAATCACCAGAGGAACATGGTGTATCAGCCAAAGCAGAAAGAGAAAAATCAGAATCAGGAGAATTCTTCAAACACTCCAGTGAGATTCATCAAGACTACAAACGTGGAAGGGAATTCAAATCCCCTCATCCAAACCATGTAATCACAGAACATACAGATTCGGAATCTAAATATCAGAAGCAAGAGGATTTTTAGAGTAAAACTGAAACTGTTGACATAGAGGTTACATCTTGCTATTATTATTTGAAATTTATGTTTACTGTGATAACAAGAAGCTTGATCTTAAAAATCAAAGCTAGATAAGTATTCTGCATGTTATCAAACTGTCAAAGGAACCAGATGATTCACACGAATTGAACACTTCAGCAAAAACAGCAATCCAATGGTTTCAAAAACAAGCAGAAACCACCAGAAGCAGAATTAATGGTTTGGCTATATTGAGTTCATTTTTAAATTATTTGATTTATATTATGTTATATGACAAACTGCTTGATCTTGACAAATCAAAGCAAGATAAAGATAGTGCAGGTTCACCAGAACCAAAGGGAGCAGAAGTGTAACACCCCGAGTTTAAAACACAGCGCGGGTGCATTTTTTTTTTTTAATAAATAATTGAAATGAGTTTTTTTTTAAAATTAATATCAAGGGAATTAAAATAAAATCAGTTCATTTTAAAGATTATCACCCAATCAGTGTCAAAGTGCGGAAAATACAGCGGAAAAAGTAATACATTAATTCCCAAAATAAAATTACATTTCCCAAAATTCAAAACCTATACAAAAGTCTAGACTGATCATGCACTAAGCTACAGTAGCACGGTCTCCACCGTATCCTCTATAAGTCTCGTCTTCAGCCAACCGTCCGTCCCTCTGCGTTGTCCGCATAGACTCCGTACGTAAAGATCAGGGGAAACTAACGACGTTTCCGTCGTTAGTGTATCCGTCGGTAGGACGGGTTCGGGTAACATCTGAGGGCAAAGCCCAAAGTCCACAATATAATAGCAAAGGTCACCGACCGAAATTAACAAATATTCACATAGCATATATTGCACAGCAACAATTATAGTCATGGTATAACATATGATGATAAGGAAAATAATAATGCTCATTTGAAATTTAATGACATATATGCCTTTTCAAAAACAGCAACCAATCATTATGAAATATGTGGTAAGTACAAACAACATATCAGCAAAACACAATCATTAAATCAAAATTTCAGATTATGGACAGTACTCACTTGCAATCGCTCAACAGATCAGCAAGTGGTTGCGCATTCCAGGGTACAGACGCTCAACAGTCCAGTACCAGTGTAGTTGCTCAAAACAGACCAGCACTCGTGCAATCGCTCAACAGATCAGCACGTGGCTGCGCATTTCAGGGTACAGACTCTCAACAGTCCAGTACCAATGCAGACGCTCAACAGTCCAGCACTTATATACCAAAGTATAATCGCTCAACAGATCAGTACTTAGTGCAGACGCTCAACAGTCCAGCACTCGTGCAATCGCTCAACAGATCAGCACGTGGTTGCACATTACTCTGTGGCCCATCGCGGGTACCACTTGACTATGCAATGCATGAATATGCAGTGTTTCACTTCTCTAGAAACAGAATGAAAAATAGAAATTCATGCCTCTCAATCATATTTAAATATTTCAGCACAGTCATACATAACAACATCACAATCATGAATTAACTGTGAATTAATCATTCACACTTTGAAATGTTTTCCCAACCTCTCAAAAATTCAGATACAGAATTAAAACTGGGATTTTTCTAAGATTTACGAATCTGTATTCGAATACAGCTCTTCTGTATTCGACTACAGGAGCCAAAACAGTGCAGATTCACTCTCTGTATTCGAATACATCCCTCTAGTATTCGAATACAGAGGCAGATTTCAGTGCATAAATCGACCTCTTTCATTACATCAGTAAAGTTTTTAAAACTTCATCACCACTACTTCAAAATCTCATCAAAAGTTCCACTTTAACTCACCACAACATTCCCAGTATTCCCCAGACACTCAGGGTCTTCAAAACATTCTTAAAACTGGAAATTTGCAGAAAACACGAATCTGTATTGGAATACAGACTCCCTGTATTCCAATACAGAAGCAGGAATTGAAATTTAACATTCTGTATTCGAATACAGCATGGCTGTAGTCGAATACAGGAGTTCAACCTTTGAAAAATCCAGCCTTTTCTCCCATGTCACTTAAAGATTTTCAAACACCTTTCTCTCCTCTTTAAAACCATTTCACAGACTTCTTTTCAAATCATTTATACCTTCCCAGAGTTTTCTCAACATTTTAAAATCCACTTGACAGAGTTTAAAATTGGATTTTCTGGAAAACACGAGTCTGTATTCGAATACAGCTTCCTTGTATTCGAATACAGAAGCTAAAAACAGTGCTTCTGGAAAAAACACGAATCTGTATTCGAATACAGATTCCTTGTATTCGAATACAGAAACTGAACCAGTGAAAAACAGCATTCTGTATTCGAATACAGCATGCCTGTAGTCGAATACAGATGCGAATACAGTGTTAAAATTTCACTTCTGTATTCGAATACGACATGATCGTAGTCGAATACAGATGCGAATACAGAAGCAAAAATCTTTCCTTTGTATTCGCATACAGGGGCTCGTATTCGAATACAGGTTTGAAAACTTTAAATAAAACAGAAACCTGGAAGGTTGTATTCGAATACACACATGTTGTAGTCGAATACACCTTCAAAAACCAGTGAAAGGTCAACCCCTTTCAATCTGGTTTCTTTAAAAATGATAACCAAATATCAAACAGATTCTGCACTTTTTCAAACAAACCCTTTCTTCATTTAAAATCCCTTTTTCCTTTAAAATCATCAACATCACCAGAATCACACAAAACAACCAGAATCAGAATCATAAATATCACCAGAATCACACAAAACACCCAGAATCAGAATCCTCAATATCACCAGAATCACACAAACCTCAACAGAATCAGAATCATCCAGTTTTCCAAACCATCAGCACATTCATGCAACATTTCAGATTTCTCATTCATCAGAACAAACATGCAAGTGCTCAGTTTTTCTCAAACATCAGAAACATGCAAATACTCAGTTTTCTCAAACATCAGAACATGCAAATACTCAGTTTTCTCAAACATCAGAACATGCAAATGCTCAGTTTTCTCAAACATCAGAACATGCAAATGCTCAGTTTTCTCAAACATCAGAACATGCAAATACTCAGTTTTCTCAAACATCAGAACATGCACATACTCAGTTTTCTCAAACATCAAAAACATGCGAAGCATTTTAGCTTCCTCAAACAAAATAATATGCACGCATCACAGAGCAACAAAACACCAGCATAATGCATTTTTGCATGTTAAGACCATTTTCAAAACAGTTTTAAGACATGCATTTTAATCATAATTAAAATAACATACAAACATTTTCAGCTTTCACACGTAAGCAAAACAGCATGTTTTATTAGAAAAACAGCCAGCAACAACCATCAGAATAATCACATATCGACAGAATGCATTTTCTTTCAAAATGTCATTTTCGAAAAACAGTTTTTCTTTTGAACACAGAACTGAAATAACACACATTCGTGGTCCTAATGCAGCTAAAAGATGGAAGGTGCCCTTACCCATGTAGCGTGTTCTGCTTCTGCTCTTGTTTCAGCCGTCGTTCCCCTTTTTGCGTCCAAAAACAGGTGGAAGCTGCTGCCTGAGTGTGCTGCTACCAAACTGGGTTCTTTGGCTTCGTAATGAAGTGAGGATTAACTTTACTATTGTGGGTTTTCTGGTTTGAGGTTTGGATTTTCAGTTTATGGTTGTTTGGAGGAATTCCCTCTTTTAAATTTAAAGAAACCGTGAAGCTGTTTTTCAGAAAACAGGGGCAGAAATGGGAGCAAAGTTACTGTTACATGCAATCACTCATTACATGCAAAATAGGGAGGTGTGAGTTCTGGTCTTAGCTCAGTCCCCCTGCCGTGTACTTATAGAACTACTTGAGTGCATTCCTTCTTAAAAATACTAATAAAATAATGTTGTATCATTTCAGCACTTAATCCTTTAATTAACCACTAATCCTTAATTAATGGTCCAATTAATTTAATTACTTGCAATTAAATTAATTTAATACTTCATCCAATAATTTTAATTCCTCTTCCAAAATAAATATTTATATATATATTCACTTAAAACATACATATATTAAATATTTTACAAAAATTCCCAAAATACCCTTGACATTAATTCCAAAATTAATATTTAAATTTAAGGGTCTTACAAGAAGCAGAAGAAACAGAAGTACTTGGAAAGGTAGAGGATACAAGCAAGTCAGCAACAAATGACAAATCTTCAAAAGTAAATCTAATCAAGTCAGAAACAGCCAAGATTTACCAGAACCAGAAGTTGATTTATCAGAATCAGAAGCTATTGCAGGCAAAAGAACTTGAAAAAGAAGAATCTTCAAGCAAGAATACGACAAATCTTCAAATCTGAAGTAGAAGGTGGGATACTTGCAATGCAAGAAGAGCTGAATGAATTTCAAAGGAATGATGTTTGGGATCTGGTATCCAGACCAAACAATAACATTATTGGAACCAAGTGGGTGTTCAGGAATAAACTCAATGAAAAAGGTGAAGTGGTAAGGAACAAAGCCAGGTTAGTAGCTCAAGGATACAGTCAACACGTAGGTATATATTAAACTAAGACTTTTGCTCCAGTGGTCAGGTTAGAAGCAATTAGAATTCTTTTATCATTTGCTGCTAATCATGATATAATGATGTATCAAATGGATGTTAAAAGTGCATTCTTAAATAGCTATATAAGTGAGGAAGTCTATGTCAAACAGCCCCCTGGATTTGAAAATTCTGATTTTCCAGACCATGTTTTTAAACTTAAGAAATCTTTATATGGTTTAAAACAAGCACCAAGGGCATGGTATGACAGATTTAGTAACTTTCTGCTTAAGAATGAATTTGATATAGGCCAGATTGATAATACTCTATTTAGGAAATCCATTAAAAATGATATTTTAATTATTCAAGTGTATGTTGATGATATCATCTTTGGATCTACTAATGGCACTTTGTGCAAGGAGTTTTCTAACCTAATGCAGAAAGAGTTTCAAATGAGCATGATGGGAGAACTCAAGTTCTTCCTGGGAATTCAGATTCACCAAGGTAAATCAGGTATACTCATTCACCAATCTAAATACACTAAAGAACTTCTTAAAAAGTTCAAAATGAGTTAATGTAAGCCTATGGCCACCCCCATGCACCCAACCTGCTCACTTGAGAAAGATGAAACCAGCCAAAAGGTAGACCAGAAAACATACAGTGGTATGATTGGATCCCTTCTTTATTTAAATGCTTCTAGACCTGACATCTTGTTTAGTGTTTGTGTCTGTGCCCGTTTTCAAGCTGACCCTAGGGAATCCCATTTAACTGCTGTCAAACGAATTCTGAGATACCTTAAAGGAACTACCAACCTTACCCTGTTATACAAGAAAACCACCACCTACAAACTAAGAGGTTTTTGTGATTCCGACTATGCTGGAGACAAGCTGGAAAGGAAAAGTACAAGCGACAACTGCACTTTCTTAGGTGATAATTTGATCTCTTGGTCAAGCAAAAGACAAAGCACCAATGCTATGTCAACAGCCGAAGCAGGATGCAGCTCACAGTTAATCTGGATGAAACACCAACTTGAAGATTACAACATCTTTGAAACCAATATCCCTTTGTTCTGTGATAACACTTCAGCCATAAACCTAACCAAGAACCCGATCTTACACTCTAGAGCCAAACACATTGAAATAAAACACCATTTCATTAAGGACCTGTTCAAAAAGGGACTTTAAGCATCCAGTTTGTGGACACTGATCATCAATGGGCTGATGTAACACCCCGAGTTTTTAAACAGCGCGAGTGTATTTTTTTTTAACCAAGACAAATAAATAAAAAAAATTTCGGATTAATTCAAAATAATTAAAATGAACCTAAAAATTTAGTTGTTTCATAAAATAATACCTCTTAAATTCCAATGACAAGAATAATTAAATAATTACATCATAAATATAATTAAGTAGTTAAATTTTGGAAATTAATACTTCCAATATAATAAAAGGTAATGTGTCACAAAAGTCGGTATTATAATATCCCAAAAACATTCGGCCTGCGGCCCACTGAAACAGTATCAGAGTGCGGAAAAGAGATACAATAATTCCAAAATAAATAATTACATCCCCCGAGCTCAAGACCCTGTACAACAAGTCTAAACTGATCATGCACTAAAGCTACAATAGCAAGGGTTCCCTCCGCATCCCATACAAGTCTCGTCTGACTCCGCAGCTTGCCTCGATGTGACATCCTCCTCCTCATCATACAAGGAAGGATCAGTCTCCTCCGACGTCAGATCTATCCACGATCTGGGTCGCTTAGGCGGTGCCGGAATCTCAAAACAATCATCTGCTGTCCTAGATGGACCCAGAATGTCAACTGCTGCTGGCGTCGGTCCTTTATTCTTCTCTCCCGCCTCGGGTTCACGCACAGCCCCTCTAGCTACCGGGTTCGGAGTCACCACACCTACCGTGGCCTCCGTCTCAACCCCTTCAGTCGGATCCTTCGCGTCCTCAAAAACTCTGTACTCCTCCAATATCAATTTGGAAGGTACCGGAAAATCAATCCTCGCGTGAGTGTGCTCTACGTAAGCCACTGCCCCATCATTCCTGCAAGTCCTCGCCAATCTCCCCGTGTAAGTCGCCCTGCTTGAGGCGGGGTCATATACCCAAGAAGTAGGCAAATGACGGTCAAGGAAATCTAGCGACGTTTCCGTCGTCAGGGTACCCACCGGTGGTACGGGTTTGGGGGTCATCTGAGGGCAAAGCCCAATTTTCCACAATAATAGTAAAGGGTCACCGACCGAAATTAACAATTACCACATAACATTTAAGTCAACAACAACAAGTATATTCATGGTATGTTCCAATGTTTATGACAACAAGAATGAATAAATATGCTCCCTTATTAAAATGTATGACATTGACATTTTTCTAAAACACAAACAGTTTAACATATAAGTCATGTTGCAAGTACAAATACATTCAACAAAAACACAACAACCCATTCAGCACTTAGAGTTCATAAGTTACTTGCACACAACGATTTCCACCCGTCAACATCATATCCAATCATGACTCACCAGTCGACCATCCCAATGCAATATGTATATGTCAATGTACACAACTCTTGGAATTACCAAGGTGCAGTCTCTCACGGACCAGCACGATTTACCCATGATAGCCTCTCACATGCCAAACATTACCAGAGTGCAGTCTCTCACGGACCAGCACCAATGCAGTCTCTCACAGACCAACACATGTGCAGTCGCTCACAGACCAGTATGTTTTAAGTATCCCAAGATGCAGTCTCTCACGGACTAGCAGCAGTGCAGTCTCTCACATACCAGCACACATGCAGTCGCTACAGACCAACACGTTTTACGTATGTTAGCCTCTCACAGGCCAAAACATACAAAATTTAAATCCTCGCACGGATAGAATGGACCACCACGAACACGCGGCCATTCCGTAGCCTATTACGATTACTACTTAACTTCGCGGCCCATCACGGTCACCGCATCAACTCTGTGGCCCATCGCGGTCACCACCTGACTATTCAATGCATGGACATGCGATGTTTTCTCTTCACTGAAAACAGTATGCAAATACCAGCTGAAAATCCAGCCACTCCATCACCACCTCAAACCATCTTAACAATTTCATTATCACCACATCAACAACAAAAAATTCAAGAACCTCATCATCACCACCTCAAACCATCTCAAAAATTCCATTTTAATTCATCACAAGCCTTCCCAATGTTTCCCCAACTCTTTAAGTTCATAAATCAATGTTTAAAACTGGGATTCTTGAAAAAAAAACCAATCTGTATTCGAATACAGCTTCCTTGTATTCGAATACAGATGCTAAAATAGTGAAAAATCAGCATTCTGTATTTGAATACGAGGTTGTCGTAGCTCAATACCGATGCGAAGCCAGTGGCAAAACCAGCAAATCTGTATTCGAATACAACAGGGTCGTAGTCGAATACAGATGCGAATACAGTGGCAAAAATTGCAATCCTGTATTCGAATACGACAGGGTCATAGCCGAATACAGATGCTAAGTCAGAAGCGAAAATCATTGATCTGTATTCGAATACAGAGTGTCGTATTCGAATACAAGTTCGAAATTTGAATGAAACAAGAATTTTGCATAAATGTATTCGAATACACCAATGCCGTATTCGAATACACCTTCGAATACAGTGAGATTTTCCAGAAAACTTCAACACATTTTCAAACTCTTTTCTTTGAAAAACCAACACAACACCAAAACATAATCACCATTCTTTTGAACCACAAAACTCAGAACATCCTCAACACATATAAATAATTCTACTCATCAACACAACAACAACAACAAATTTCTAGAAAACCTCCACCCATTTTAAAATCCTTTTCCTTTGAAAACCACCAACACCAGAATGTTAACAACACAACAGAAAACAATCTCACCCTCTAAAACAGTCACAAACAGTACAGCCACATTCCAACTCATGCATTTTGATCATCCCCAAAACGACATGCAAAGCACTTTCCAGTATCCACGCACAACCAAAACATCATTGATGTATCAACCAAAACAGCAACAACACAGATCATCAAAAACATCAACAGCATGCATTTTCATCATTCATAACAACATGCACCACAGTTTCGTTTTCAGACCAGAAACATCAAATATAATCACACATCAACATGCATTTACAGCCCTAAATGCAATCTAGAAAGTGGAAGGTGCCCCTTACCTCTGTTACGTTTTCCTTGCTCGTTCACGTTACCGCGACAAAAGTCGGTGAAACTCCCATTCGCGTCGCCGCTACAAAAGTTAGTTCTCTAGCTCCGTAACGATGAAAGGAACTGGACACTTTCTAGTTCGACGCTTGGATTTCCAAGTAATTTGAATTTTGAGGATGCTCTTTTGTTACCACCAACACAAAAACAGAATGGGGAAAGAAAGAAGAAAGTTGGTGCATGCAGTGAGGAAGGAAGGAAATGTTTCTACCTTTGTTCTTGCTTCTCACTCATATATATAGGCATATATGTGCCACCTCACCCAACACATTAATATTATAATATTGCTTGACCATCAAGCACTTAACCACTCTCGTCGTAATTAAAAGATAACATCTTAATTAATTGCCCGATATTTAATTACTCGTAATTAAATTTAATTTATCCTTCATCCAATAATTTTAATCCAACCTCCAAAATAAATATTTATATATACATATATAAAAAAATATACATATATTAAATATTTTGCAAATATTCCCAAAATACACTTAATATTAAATCCATAATTTAATTTTAAATTTAAGGTCTTACAACTGACATCTTCACCAAAGCATTACCTGAAGACAGGTTCGAGTTCATCAAGAAAACATCTCAACATTGTCTCCATATCTGACTAGCTCAAGTAGTCTTCTTAGGATTTTGATGTTTACAAAAGCACTCCATGTAATCTTATTTTGTACCTCGAATTATTACATTAAATGCCACCATAAGATGAAGTTTCCAGAGGCAGAAGATGAAGACATCATATCATGCATCCAGAAGGTACCAGAGGATGCATCTTGAAATTACCAGAGGATATCTTTGCTGGCCCATATCAGAAGGAAGCAAAGTCAGAAGGAGACTTGGACCATACCAGAAGGAAGCCTGCCAAAGGGAGACTTGATCCAAACCAGAAGGAATCATTAGTCAGACTTAGTCCAGAAGTTATTCTGACCAGAAGATGGCCTGGCAGTGAAATGATAAACAGCCCAGACTTGATCCAGACTTAATCAGAGGATAAATTAATGGGTCCAGAACAAGAGATTCAATAGAGATTTGACCCAGACCAGAAGATAGCATGGTTCAGAGTATGAAACTAAGTCCAGACCAGAAGAAATGATGTCCAGATATGATCCAGAACTAATCCAAATCAGAAGGTAAAATGTCCAGACTGAAATATTATTTGTCCAGATTTAATTTCAGTTCAATCCAGACCCGGTTCAGAATTGGTCCAGATCAAAGGGAAGATATCAAGATCAATGGTTCAGATTTAAGTATATGGCCCAGTGTTGGCCGAGATCAGAAGATCATATCATGGCCCAGTGTTGGCCGAAATCAAAAGGTCAGAATGTGTGGTCCAGCATTGGCCGAGATCAGAGGATCACAGCAGATCAGTTTGCATGTCCAGGTTGGCCGAGATCAGAAGATCAGAAAGTGTGGTCCAGGGCTGGCCGAAATTAGAAGATCACAGCAGATCACTTAGTATGGTCCAGATGTGGACGAGAGCAAAAGATCAAATGGTCCATAATTAATCATGATGATAATCGGTGGAGATTTAATTTAATTTGATCAAATTATTAAAAGATTTTATTCAAAAATTAAGTGATGTCTTGTGGAATTCAGAAGCTATTGGCGGGAAGAAAGATTTGTTCCAGAATTAATTAAAGACAGGATTGGCCCAAGTTATTTATGAAAGCAAATCTGGAGCTAAAAAGATATGTTTTTTATTTATATGAAACCCGATTGGTCGGAGTATTTTTACAAGAGAATTCAGCAATATACAGCTCGAAATTAAGCTTGGAAGAGACCCGAATTCACATCTATAAAAGGAGGCTCAAGGCAGAAGACTTAGTATCGAAAATCACAAAAGAGTCATACACTTCCAAAAGCAAACACTCGAGTTTTCAGTGAGGTTAATTGTGAGTTCCAGCTTTTCAGAAGCAAGCACTCGTGTTATTTTCTTTCCCTTGTGTTAGATCTAAGTTGTTGAAGTAGAGTCTACAATCTGAGGGAGTCAGAAGGGGTAGCAGATTACTTAGCAATTAGATTCAAGGCGTTGTAATTCCTTCTACAATCTGGGGTTGTCAGATTGGTAGGAGAAGACTTGACTTAAGAAGTCAAGGTGTTGTATTCCTCAAAAGTCTAGGATTGTTAGACTGTTTGAGAAGACTGACTTGGAGGGTCAGTGTTATTGTTGTAATTCAAGGTTTTGAATCAGTGAAATCCTTCAAGGTGAAGGGACTGGACGTAGCCTCGTTAACGGTGAACCAGTATAAAATTCTGTGTTTTTATTTTTACTTTATATCCGCTGCTAACTCTGTTTTATTCATACATCAAGTTTTGTTTTAAAACTGCAAAAACATAAAAAGTATTCAAGTTAGTCAAACACAATTCAACCCCTCCTTCTCGTGTTTGCACCTTCAGTTTGGGCCTTTCACTAGTCTTAGGTCCAATGATTCTATCATGGTGCAACTAAATTGAAGTTGTTTAGCTTCTTTTTTTAATGTTTCCTACTATGCTACATAAAGTTTAAAAATTTAGCACTTTTCACTTCGATATTGAAACTTTTCCCACAACTTAAATTGGTACAATTCATAGAAATTATACTTTATTCTTAAAAAACCAGTTGCTTCTATAAAAATTGTTCTTAATATAGTCTTAAGCACTTGCTCTAATTAGAGCCGTCAAACTAGGCTCAGCCCAATGGACCAAATTGAAGAAACAAATCAAAATGACATGTTTTTAAAGAGTCCAAATTAACCTAAAATATGGATCCTTCGTATTAGACCAAAATTGGCAAGTCTAACTCTAACTCTAAGAATATGGATCCTTCTAGTTACTATGAACTCTTCCTCTAAGTAATTTTATAATTAAGGTTTTAGACTGTGAAACGAAGTTGTTCTTGATACTGTAAAAGTTAAAGTTAAATACGATTAATAACATAAATTTTTTTGAAGCTGTAGCTACCATCAACATTGCAGACAATTTTTTAAAATCTTAAATACTATACTTTAGAGTTAGAAATTATGTAGTATTGACACTTTTGAAGGTATGTCTGATGTTGATTCTAACACGATACTAAGAGTCTAACCTATGTGGTTATATGTATAGTTTTAAATTGCGGTTGTAGTTACACTGCAAATCTTTTACATTGCAAGAAAATGCAAACAAATACGTCAATGCAACCTAAATTGAAGCAACAATACCTTTACGAAAACTTTAAAATCTGCAATATTGCGGCTATAATTGCACAATTTAAAACCAGTTACAAGATACATTCACTTACTCCATTTTCGTAAATAATTATCGGTGCTTGTTGATCAGTATAGTGTGACTTATTCCTAGACTAGAAGCTGTCCAAAGAGACCCCCACTTTATTTTACTAAAAGTTAAACAAAACAGCCAACTTTGCAAGACTACAAGGCACAACAATCACACTGTTTTTGTTTTTATTAACCAACTTGCACAGCTAATGCACAGTAATGGACAAAAGAGAATAATAAAATGGGGTGGGGGCATGAAGACATCAAAGTGCCATTGAGAAACTTGATAATAAATATACACCTATTTTTATATTATAAATGTAGAGTCAAATTGGTTTTTTGCCGCACTTAAATGATTTTGATTTTCATGACAAGGGTCACAAGTTCAAAACAAACATCATTAAAGTACTGATTCATTTGCATGAACTTAATACTACAAAAAACAAAGACAAATTGATCAAAACCACCAACTATTATAATATTAATAATGATTAGACAAATTGATCAAAACCACCAACTATTATAATATTAATAATGAACAAAATCATCATTCTCAAGAACTGGCTGAGTTCTAATTATTGAAGCCAATGGCAATTTAGTTTCACCGATCCAAAATGTATCAAAAGGCTCACCTCCTTCTGAATTTCTCTCCAATTTTCTTATCCTCCTCTTCTCAGCAACCTTAACTAAAGCTACCAACATCACCAACCCAACATAACCTATAACAAATACTAACACCAACCATTTGTTAAATCTCTTGTTTTCACTCTTTTCTTCATGAGATGGAACCACAAGAGTATAGTGTCCTGTGCTATATGCTTCACAAACATAAGGCTATGGTGGTGCATGTTTCAAAATTCAATTTCGTGAAAACTAAATAAACAGAGAAAATGAAAATACCGTTTTCCTTCTTAATATCCTCACGTCTCCCCTTACGATGACGAGCCCAATCAGCTATGGTGGTGCGTGTTTCAGAATCAGGCTGAGGATCAACGGTATCAGCCATGATCTCGATTCGTAAAACCCTATCGGAGAAATTGCTATAATTGAAATACTACCGTGGGCCCATTCGGACTCCATCACGGAGTTATATATCCAGAAACTATGTAAGACTGCAAGACTGAAAGATTCATATCACAGAACAATGACAAGGTTTCACTTTCACATGTCAAGCTATTGCTAACACACCTCCAAAACCACCACAACAATTTACCTCAAGCCAAACGATTATAATCACTTCTTCCAATGAAAAAAAAACCATAACAATGAAAACCCCATAAAAATCACCAAATAATATACTTTCATTCTCATTTCAAGACCGCTAGAGCAAACCAAAAATCAACTACAACCCTCCAAAACAACAAACACATCACAACAAAATCATCAATAGCAAAAATACAACATAAACAAACAAAGACACAACAACAATAACAATAACAACAAGCTCACAGTAACCTACATCATGATTTTTTATATCACCACATTTACAAGACAATCACAATTGACGCCGCGTCAAACAATTGACGTATCCTCCGATCACAGTTTACCACAATTCTAACCCTTTGACAGTATAATCCTTATGAAACACCAACTCAAGACACAACCACTGAACGTCAACAGTCGGATACACTTTTGATTAAAAGTTTCGTGCTATAAAACACTTTTGATTAAAAGTGTCGTGCTATAAAACACCAATCAAAATATGAGAAAATGAATTATTAATTGAATGTTACATAGGATGGCATCTAGTCAGATACACTTTTGATTAAAAGTGTCGTGCTATAAAACACCAAATAAACTAAAAATAACAAGCTTTCAATCTATCATTATTATCCATTCAAATTAGCCATAACATCATAACTATATCTCACAGTAAAACATAATTCATTAAAACACCTCAATAATAAATCTCTCAACATTACACATCATCATTATCATCATAGTATAATAAAAATTGAAACTCCAACTACAAAAAAGGTTCAATTAAATCTTATCAATATCCTCATCTTCAAACTCGATGTAATCATTAGCAGTAGCATCATCTTCTTCATCAAGACCACCACCAATACCTTCATTAAGTCTGGTATTATCAGGAAGCTCGCCATAAGCCTTAAGAAGACGAGCTTCATCGGGCATGTATTTAAGGATGACGTCAGCCTTATCATCCTGATAATCACGGAGTCCGACGAGGATGATATCGCCGGCGGCGATCCACACTTTCTTGTGCATCTTACCACGGATATGACAGAGACGCTTTGTTCCGTCGATGCACATCGCTTCACAACGACCGTTACCTAACATACGGAGAACCTGAGCGTATTCTTGACCGTCTTCTTTGAATACGAGTTCTCGTTTCTCGTCGTCGGCTTCGTTCTTACCTCTTTTGCGATTCTTTCCTCCCTTTCCCTTGTTCTTCGGCATGATCAATTGAGATGTTTCTCTGCGGCTGAAACCCTAATTTTCTCTGCGGAATCTTGTGGCTGTGGCTCGGTTGACAACCTTTGTAAAGTTGGATTAAGGTGAGTGACTCAGGACAGAGTAAGCCTCACTGTGGAAAAAAAAAACGAAACAACTCCGAAGATAAGTATCCTTCTTGTATTGAAGGCCCAATACTAAAAGCCCAGTATATCCATGAATTTCTAAAATATTCTAAAATATTTATAAAATTTTCCTTTGTTTTTTCTTTTCCGTGTTTAGTTTTTTTATCTTTAATTTATTTTTAAAACTTCTTTAAAAATGTTAATGTGTTATAAAAAATGCTTATTGACCAGTTTACAAATGAGTAAGATATGTATAAAAAAAAGAATGAGCAAGAAGTTGTTTGTTTTCACGGAAAAAACTAACAAGCGAATATGAATACTTGTTATGTGGGTAGTAAAATATATTGAAATTTGTACGAAGTTAGAATCATAAAAAAATGTAATTTTTTATTTTCTTTTTAGTTTTCTTAACAGGATTCTTAAATCACATTTTTTATGTATAAATAAATAATAGTATATATGTTATATTAGTATGGTGTTCATTTTTTATGAAAATTTAAATTTTGGTCTTTATATTCTTTCAACCTTAGTTCGAATAAGATGATGAATGTTAATGTATTATTTTGTGGCTTTGAAGAACTTTAACAATTAACTTTTGAGTTTTATTTTTATTAAAATTTTATTAATAATCATCCTAGAGTGACTTGCTAGTCATTATTTTTAAGACACATCAACATTTTCAAAAGATAATTTTGTAAACTAGAAGAAAAAGGACACAAACATTTGTAAACATCTAGAAAAATAAAAGATAAGTTTGTAAATGTTTTAAATGATATAAGATTCAAATGAAAAAAAAAATTAAGATAATGAGCCTTACACTTAAATAACATAAATGATTTCTAGTGTAATTTTTTTTTTATAGATTTAAGTTTAATTATTATGCACCGATAATCTAAAGTAGTTTTACTCTATCGTCTAATGAGAATCTATCATCTTATCATGTAGGCATATTTAATAATCGTCTTTTAATAATAATTATCTCATACTCTATTCTTATTTGATGTTAGTGAAAGATTAGTTTACACCGACAATAATATAGGGAGCTAGAACACATATTATAGAGCTACTTTTGTAACACTATAATATGTGAATAAAATCGGCATATCTGCCATGTAGTTTTTTTATAATTTGGATGTCCAAAGGATCTCTATGCAATGATCATGGTCGTTCGACAAAAACCTTATAGTCATTGGAGTAATGTGGGAGGGACAAGTTCTATCTCAAGTGTTGGTGTATCAATATCAATGTTTAAGTGCAAGTCTACAATGTGTGACAAGATTCACGTCAAAAGAAATAGTGCGACATTTTGCTAATTTTATTCATGAGTTTTTTTTAGTATGATAACAAAGATCTAACCTTATCATTTACTTAGTTCTTTAAAATATTTAATTTAACATATATAGAGAATCTAAATTTACAAATAACATCATTAATATAGAACGGAAAATCATTGTATTTGAAATTAAGATTGAATATATATTTTAATAAACATTAATTTATAACAATATTTAGGGATCAAGTTCTCCACCTAAGTTATGTTGTTTCAAATTCTGAACAAAAATCAAGTTAGCTGCTTTGGCAACTGCTTCCTTCCCATCAACATAAGAAACAAATTCTAGGATCATGTAATCTGGTACATGGTGTGTTATGCCTCCATTGACTTCCTGCACTAAGTTAAAGCTAGATCAGATCAAACAAATGAAAAAAAAGTTGAAGTTACAATTGAATGAGCCACTTTATAATTACATATTTTATATTAATGAATCTGAATGAATCGTATGGATGCATAGAGAAAATGGAAATAAAGCAAATGGGAATAATGGTATTTGTCCCTCCACTTGTTTAGATGAGGAAGAAGTTAAGGTCTTTCACTCTTATAATTTCTTATGATTAGGTGAAGAAAAAGAAAAAGAAAAAAAAATGGAGCTTCTGTATCATAGAGTATGTTCTCCCCTTTTCACCTCACCCTACAGAGGACTTATATTGTGGGCTCAAAGGTACTTTTTCATGCCAATTTTCTGTCACACCTAAAACTAAATAACTTTCTAGCCTAATTTCTTTCCTTACTTTTCCCTCTTCCAACTTACTAATATCTTACCCATGCATTAAGTCTATTCAAGAATTGAGAGTTATGTAGCTTACACAATATATCAACAGAAACATGTATTTCATCTCCTCGTCAATAATTTCTTAGATGACATATCGACATAGACTATAGGCAGGTCCCATCAGTTACGAACTTCTTAAGACAAAAGGGCAACTGAAAATAGGGGTAAAAGAAATGTATTCAACAAATTTCATGTGTGAAACCAATTGAACGTGATATGGGACACATCATTTCCTGTTGCCTCATACAGGTTTGTTTAAATAAAAGTGCACAGAAAAAGAACCAGTCAAGTTGCAACAAGGCAAAGGTTGGATTAACCCAAACTATGTGATTAATATGGAAAACATATGAGATGCAGTGCCTAGTCAAAATAACGTTAATAATATCATAAACCACAACAGCAATTTATCAATATATTAAGAAAGAAGCAATATGGTGGGAACAACAACATGATATGTTACCTCTATGGATTTTGCATTCTCCATTTTTTGAAATATGGTCTCCTTTGACTTTTTCAACACTCCTAGAATGTAAAGTTCAAAGAAAACATTATATCATACGGCCCAAGTAAAAGAAATGTTATCATCACTGATTAACCAAACCTTTCATACCATTCATGTCATAGAGGCATACATTTTTAACACCAACTGAGTCCAGCAACCGTAAAAGTTTAACAACTTTTGAAGTCTGATGAGCATCTTCACTCTCTACGACAATGGCAAGGTACTGAAGCTTTCATATACGAAGAGACTTTTACTTCTTCAATACTCCATAAGAGATTAAATAGCTTTCAAACAAATGACCAACGGCTAGTATGTAATACCACATGCTGACAATGATTTGCAGAAAGTACCATAGTAGTTGAAGCCCGAGATTTACAATCTGGAAAAAAATTTGTCTGAATAAATTTCTGAAGAAGCACTTATGCAAAAAAAAAAAATTAAACGAATCTTGCAATAACTATGAGTTTTTTAAAGAACAGCTTATTATTATATAAGTGGAAAACTAGGTCTTGCATCTTAATTTTTTCAGAAGCTCTATTATTTGACTTCTCTATGAACATCTATAAGCTTATTAGAACTTCACGAGAATTAGTTGTAGAACATGAATTTATTGCAAAAAATAAAATAATTCGGGAAACCTAAATGATGAAGATAATAAAAATTGAAGACTTACGGAAAGAATAGAACGATACAAGTTGTGAAATCGATCTCTGAAATCCATAATCTTACAACTATGAAAACATTAAATCCATGAATTTCAAAGATAAATGATTAATAATAAGTAATTAAAAATTGTTGTGAAAAGGAATTAGAATATTACGAGAGGTGTGTAATGTAAAGGAGAAAGCAGTTAAGAATACTATCCTTCTATTCTATCACACTCTACTACGCTTCTATATTCTCACGTAAAACATGTGATGTTATCAAACCCCGGGACATAATACTCTCACTTTCTCAATAAACCCTCATATCATATTCTTTATCTTTATCTTTATCTTTATTTCCCATTTATTTTTATCTCTTACAACGTACCTTTATTTTTAAAACAAACTATATTTCACATCAAAAATTTTATCTTTAAAAAATTATTTTCCTTCATTTTTTTTAGACAATAAATTTCGTTCAAATGTAATTTATATACATATCTCCAATATAATTTTACTATTTAGATATTTTTATGATTATTTTAGAAAATAATATTATAAAATTTATATCATGATTTAATATGTGAAACTTTTTCTTACTTTTTTGAAAAAAAAAACTTATTATTATTATTATTATTATATTATTATTATTATTATTATTATTATAAATATATCTTCCATTTTCCACCATTTAAATTTTCAAATAATTGGTGCGTTTTTTTTCAGCTTTTTTCATGAAAAATTTTATTTTTTCAACTTAAAAATTATTTATTATTGTTTGAACGGTGTTTGTTTTTTATTTTTGAAAAAATATATTGTTAACAAAATTATTTTTTGGCTAAAAATGAAAAACGAAAATTAACTCGCTAATTAACCTATTATTCATGTGCTGATACCAATTTTTTTTTTACTTTCGTATGTTTATTTATTGTTTTTTATATTGTACAAGAATTTGAAAATTACGTTAAAATTTGAATTCCGTCTTAAAAATGAATTAACACAATAATAATAAAGTTTGAAGTAATAATTAGGATTTGAAATATTTGATTTGTTGTATCATAGTAAATTTCATACTAGGATACAATGAGATCATTACATAATCACAACAGAATTTTTTATGTCTTTTACGGTAATTTTATAGTTTAAAAAATTACTTTTACAAAATTGTATACAAACAAGTTAAATATCATTTTTTTATTAATTAATTTTTATAATAATAAACAAGCAGAAGTTAAAAAGTTATTTTTAAAAAAATTTTAAATTATTTAAAACAAAAAATATTTTTTATTTAAACTGAAACAAAGGCACCCAATATTTTTAATTATCTTATTCTTCAAAATATTATTTTAAAAGTATTATTATATAGTTTTATACGGTTTTAGATCCTCTTTTAAAAGTATTATTATATAGTTTTATACGGTTTTAGATCCTCTTGTAATCCGACGTTCTAGTATTATATTGATGATCTCACTGTTAAAATTCATTGATCTCACTTATTTTTTTTTTTTATAGATCCTGATAAATTTGTATGGTGAGATCCCCAACAAACTCTCATTTAATTTCAATATAAGAGGATACAAATCCGTTTTAAACTAAGCCGACATTAATCCACATTAATAATTGTCCCATACGAATTCAAGAGATACAGAAGGATGGCAAGAATTTTGCCTTGATTTATGCTTGTGCTTAGACATATTAAACAGCAAACTTCAACGAAAAGCTCATGTTTGAAGAGGTGGTCTACCACACACGGTATATCAAACCTGAATCAATCGCAAAAACAATAGATGTTGTTATACTACAAACATTACGCGATTGCAAAAGGGGGAATGAAGATGGGGTGTGTATACAGGAGACAATGAGGCCTACTCATTCAAATATCTAAGTCACTATGTGATCAAAGTGTGACACAGTTAAACTAAAAATGAGGAGTAATAATGCATACACTTGACTAGATCAGCTCAGACTCAACAATGCCATGCTATCTTTTAAAGTCCTGTGACTGCACTTCACTACTTCAGCCCACCAGCCATTATCACAAAAGATATATGTCTTGCAAGAAGCTGCTTCTGACTGGCTGAAGCTCAATTCGCTATTATAAAAAAATCACGATGCAATTGTCTCTGACTCTGGCTGTCCAAAACAAGCTAGGCCACAAGAGCTTCAAGGAAATCAAATAAGCTCATAAACACTTTCAAATTCCTTTGCAAATCAATAATGTCTTCCCTAAAGATAAGCCAATCGATTTCACTCATGTGTAATAAAAGAAGAAAAGGGATGTCACTGCAATCTATCTATGTGGACGTTTGGGAAACACCAAAACTACACGGTAGACCAAAAGCTATATTACACCGAACATCCCCTTTTGGAGCAAAATTACACTATGAAGCTTCTAAAAATCATGGTGGAAGGGCCTTAAACTCACGGTAGAAGTTGTCCACCGTTAAACCAAACACGCTATATACACCACCATAAAATAAGGGCAGCTCAGCTCATGAAAATCCCACCACACCACTCTGAAGTCTGTGGATGTCAAGTGTACACACTGCACAGTGAACTGAGAAGTTATTTCCACAACTCCACTGTGAAGATGATTTTCACTTCAAACTAGACCAGTTTCACAACTAAACCTTGACCATATCTAGTTTGTTTTGAAAAAATTAACAAATTAAAACGGTATCATATTTTGCTGGTATAATAGCATACGTGATTGGTTAGTGAATGTAACATAAACCCTACATGATATACCATTCTGCAAGGACTCAAAATATTGTACAATTTTGAATCAATCAAACAGGGTTAAATAGAAAAACAGATAGCATTAACAAATAAAAGTTCATTTGTATATCTGAAGATGAACATGCCAAGCAAATGTCTATCCAAAAATAGATCTTTGAAATCAGCACTTAGTTTGTGTTCCCAAACGATGAGATTGTGAAAAAAAGTCAAACAACTTACTATACAACAATTCAGTATATCAACCTTAATTTCTTAGTTCTTTGAAGTAGGAATGTAACACTACATATATTTTACCTCTTTCTAGAATATTAGCAAAACACAAACATTATTGAGTTTGTAAATTTGCTCCAAAAGGGATCAAGGATAAAAGTTTGACTATATACCTTAACATCAATTAGCATGCACGACCATAGATGATAGCATCGTCACGCCCGCATGATGTAATGATGGGTGGACCTAATGCATAGGATTTGGACATCAATGGAATATGATGAGCTCAAGAGCAACTTTCCAAGATGTCTTCAGAATCCTCTGCTTCTGCTTTCATTATCGCTGTTATTACCTAAACACAAACAAAAAAACACACTTCAAATAAAGATCAAGAATACAAGAAAGGCATCACAGAAAACTAGATATTAAAAGAGATGAACCTCTGACCAGCTTGACAATTTCTTCCATCCAACCTGTATCCATTTTCCTTCAGTTATATTCAACCTGTACAACAGAAACTTAATTTATACTTGTTTCCTCTTCATTAAGCCAGCGGATATCCTACAACGTTGATAGGAATAATATCGTAAGTCCAAAACATATTTCAACCACTAACTGTGTAAAGGAATTGCTAATGTTAACATATTTAAATTAACCAAGTAAAATGTCACGGAAAAACTATTCTTCTATTGCATTGTACTTCATAAAGATAGAAAGAGCATGTGTGAGACAAACCATTTGGCATATGCTATCCGATAATTCCAGTGCTTCTTGCCACTTGTCAACCTTGATAAGGCCTTTGATGAGGTGGACAAGTATGCTAAGCTCTGGAACAACATTCTTACTTATCATGCTAGCATACAGCTCTAAGGCTTTATCAACCCTACTTGCATGTGACAGATTCTCAATTAAAGAAGTATATAAATATTTGTTGGCAACTGCGAGGCTTGGAGATGATGAAATTTCTTCAAGAAGGTTCAATGCAACTTCTAGTCTCCCAGCCTTGATGTAACTATCAATCAAAATTATGTACAAAGAATCAACAGGCACTGATTCATTCTCACTCAACTCATCTAAAAGCCCGATCGAGGTTATAAACTCTTGGCTGAAGCCCTCAATAATTTTACGGTGGCTTAATATATGCCTTGGCCAATATGTTTGTTTCATTTCATCTAAAAGTTTGTAAGCTTCATCCAGAAGGCCATTGGAACAACATTTGGGGTGCAAGAATTCTCTAGCATCTTCGACAACACTTCCAAAACAAGATCCAATCGATTATCTTGGAACAGGCAATCAATTAAAGAGCTATAGGTATACAAATTTGGACTGTATCCACGCTCGGACATCTTTGCAAACACCTCTTGCGCATCCTGAAGCTTTCCAAGCTTTCCAATCTTACAAAACCCATCACATTGGGCGCACAACCTTCGCTTAACATTTCATCAAACCATTTGCGAGCCTGCTGAATAAGACCAGCTTTGCAAAAGCTATCAATTAAAATAGTATAGGTGTAAACGCTGGGAATAATTCTGTTCCCTTTCATTTCTTCGAACAACGAAAAAGCCTTCTCTACCTTGGACGCTTCACAGAGGAAGCCAATCACTTTAGAGTATGTACTATCATCGGGGACAAAACCCTTGCCCATCATTTCACATATAATCTTAAAAGCTTTATCAAACTTTCCAGCTCCACAAAGACACCGCGCAAAATTGCTGACATTAACCTTATTTAACACAACCCCTGAATCAAGCATCTCACTATAAGATTTCTCCGCCAATTCTAAAATATCCGAGCTAGGCTGTTCCTCATTGTTACATATATTACCAATGAATATATTATAAACCAGATATCCTGGCTGGCACCCACATTTTATCATTTTCTTAAACAACTTATAGGCATAAGAGTAATCCCTTGATTTACAATAAGCATGTATAAGAGAATTAAACATCTCGCGATTTGGATAACATCCCTCCGTAATCATCATACTCAGAATTCTCTTACACCTTCCTAGCTGTCCTTTTCTCAAACAACCAGAAAGCAAAATCCTATAAGTGACAACATTGGGAATGCAAGAACTAGACCTCATTCTATGTAAGACATCCATAGCTTCTTCAAAAAGTGAAGCTTCACACAACCCAGAAATCATCCTATTATAAAAAACTGTATCAGGCACAAACTCCTCAACCTCCTCAATCAAAGCAAAAGCATCCCTGCACTTACCAGCTTTACATAAAGAATAAGCAAAACAACTCATAGTAAACCTATCCATAACAAACCCATAATTCAACATCTCTTTCTTAACCAAATAAGCAGTATCTAACTTATCAGCTCTAAGAAAAACTTGAACCAAAGCATTATAAGTTGTTTGAGAAGGTTTATACCCAAAATCCTTAAGCCTACCCAACTCTTCCAAAGCCATATTCCACCACCCATTTTGACAACAATTTATTACTAAAAAATTTAACAATCTACGAAGAATTTCTCTATCATCATCCGTAATTTCCATCAAAAACTTGACAGGAACCCTATCACTGCCATTATTACATCCCAATAACTCAATCAATTTATCAAACACTACCGGAGTGTGAGTGTAACCAATTTGTCGACCGGTCCACAAGAAAAACTTCACACACAAATCAGGATTCTTAACATTATCCATCACGTGCAACACCAAAGACTGATTTAACCTAGTACGGAAGTGTCTAAAAAATTGATGAGTTTCAATGTGAAAACCGGTTTTGATTGCGTTTGAAATCAAAAGAGCGTCGTTTGAGGAGTGAGTGGAAGGAAGGGTTTGTGGGGGAGTGGAATTGAGTAAAGTGTTGCGTAGGAATTCGTAGTGTTGTGATAAATCATTAGGCGATGGGGTTGAGGGATTAGTATTGTTGTTAAGGGAAAAAGTAGGGTCGTTGGGATGAAGCAAACCGGGAAGAGTGTGTTGTGAGGATGAAGAAGAAGAATAGAAATGGAGAGAGCGAGAGAATAATAGAGTTTTGATGAAGAAATCTCTATTTCTTCTACTCATACTCATATTCATATTCGTCAATTCATCCAAATCAAAGGGTTTTTGATTTAGGGTTCCCTGAACGTCTGAGACAGACATGGCATGGCCATTCTTCTGCTGTCTTAGTGTGATACTCAGTTTTTTATTTTTTTACAAAAATTATGATTTATTTTGCATAATTATATTAAGATTCTTTCTTAATGCTAATTTTTGTGTGTCTTGTATTGGGTGCGTTTTTTAGCTTAATAAAAATGTTTTCTAATTTAGAAAATTTTAAAATCATTTTGTATTTTTGTAGAGATGTGTTTAAAAATAATTTTTTAATTTTTGTTTGTTTTTTTTAATTTATTTATATATAATTTTATAAAAGTAATTTTTTAAACTATAAAATTATTATAAATGATATAATTTCTCTAAATACATTAATCTCTCTTCTCTGTCGTATCTATTCTTCCTCCCTTATTCTTTTAAAACTATCACCAATAACAAAATTAAATTTTATAATAGACTTCATACTTTTTTTTTATCAATTTAAATACCTTTAATGTTTTACTACTATAAAATATTTAAAATAATGGAGAATATTTATGTGATAAAAAAAATTAATCATAAATTGAATTAAAAAAAGTAACATGTTATAATATTTATATAAAAGTCATCTAAACAATTTGTGTGTTTGTGTTGGTCTTTTATATATATATATATATATATATATATATATATATATATATATATATATATATATATATATATAAATCTAGTAAAAATTATTGGAGGACAATTTTAAATTTTTAAAAAATGATAAAGGTAATTACATTTTCTTTTTCTAATGATTTAAGTTATGTGTTTTTTTAAATTTGTAGTCTTTCATCTATCAGAAGCTACTGTTTGTACTTTTAATTTTTAGCCAAAAAATCTAAAACAATACCGTTTAAAAAATAAAAAATAATTTTTAATTTAAAAAAATAGATTTTTTTCATCGAAAGAATTCACTCATCGTATTATACTTCTTAGTCACGTGGGAGCACGATGGACAGTAAAAATTGAAACATTTTTTAGAACATAGAAATTCCACACAATTTATAATCATCTAGAGGCCCAACAAGACCCACATCCCACTTTGTTTCAAGTCTTTCAAATGACACAAACAATGGACACTGGAGTGGACATATACCAAACCAGCCGAATATTTAATAAGCACAATAAACACTTTTTATTGTCAAAAGATTCCTACAACATCTTAATCTTAATATAATTTATTTATACAAACCACAACACAACATACAGTAATCTCACTCTATATTCTATATCACTACCTTTTCTTTATTGTTCTTCTTAAATTTCTTTTGTTGGGAGATTATTTTCTCTTAATTTTGTTCTATGCTACAAGATTAGTTCCAGTCTCAGTGAACAATCTTCATGCAATGTAACTTTGTAAAACTATATATTTCTGATAAATGTAATTTGATAAATAAAATATAAAAAATTGATGTATTTAATTTTAATTTTTAAATATTATTTTTATTTATATTTTATTCTGAATGGAGTATTTAAAATGTCATATGAATTGGCAACAATTTTTTTTAGGCAATTGGCAACAATTTTGTGGTGTATAATTTTGAGTGTACCAAAACCCGATAATGCAGCAGCTATATTATGAATAACATCATTAATAATTATTGTACCAAAAAAAAAAACATGATTAATAATTACTATAAATTGTATTCTATAATAAGGTCTCCACCCATTGGGGCTCTATGTGGGACCTCTTTCCTCCTCTTAGCAGTTTTGTAAGGTGGTGGTGTTGAAGGTGTGAAGCTATGGATTCTGTTTTTGTTTCTGCCACTTCCACTACTAATTGATTCTTCACCATCACACTCATTTTTCTTTTCGAATTTCTTCGAGATACCAACTATCTGATTCAATAAACACAAAAACTTTTTACTCAGATATATTAATATTGTTAATTTAATTAATACATTTTTATAAAATAATAAATATAATATTCGATTTCACAACTTGTATCGTTCTATTCTTTCCGTAAATCTTCAATTTTTATTATCTTCATCATTTAGGTTTCCCGACTTATTTTATTTTTTGCAATAAATTCATGTTGTACAACTAATTCACGTGCTCTATACACTTATTTAATTCAATATATCTCTAAAAAATTTATGGACTTTACTGTTAATTGTGAAGTTCTAATAAGCTTATAGATGTTCATAGAGAAGTCAAATAATAGAGCTTCTGAAACAATTGAGATGCAAGACCTAGTTTTCCACTTATACAATAATAAGCTGTTCTTTAAAAAACTCATAGTTATTGCAAAATTTTTATTACAATAAGTGCTTCTTCAGAAATTTATCAAAACAACTTTTTTTCCAGATTGTAAATCTCGGGCTTCAACTACTATGGTACTTTCTGCAAATCATTGTCAGCATGTGGTATTACATACTACCCATTGGTTATTTGTTTGAAAGCTATTTAATCTCTTATGGAGTATTGAACAAGTACAAGTCTCTTCGTATAGGAAAGCTTCAGTACCTTGCCATTGTCATAGAGAGTGAAGATGCTCATCAGACTTCAAAAGTTGTTAAACTTTTACAGTGGCTGGACTCGGTTGGTGTTAAAAATGTATGCCTCTATGACATGAATGGTATGAAAGGTTTGGTTAATTAGTGATGGTAACATTTCTTTTACTTGGGTCGTATGATATAATGTTTTCTTTGAACTTTACATTCTAGGAGTGTTGAAAAAGTCAAAGGAGACCATATTTCAAAAAATGGAGAATGCAAAATCCATAGAGGTAACATATCATGTTGTTGTTCCCACCATATTGCTTCTTTCTTAATATATTGATAAATTGTTGTTGTGGTTTATGATATTATTAACGTTCTTTTGACTAGGTTGTGCATCTCATATGTTTTCTATATTAATCACATAGTTTGGGTTAATCCAACCTTTGCCTCATTGCAACTTGACTAGTTCTTTTTCTGTGCACTTTTATTTAAACAAACCTGTATGAGGCAACAGGAAATGATGTGTCCCGTATCACGTTCAATTGGTTTAACAGGAAATGATGTATTCCACTCACTATCTCGGGTTTCGGTGATTCTGTTTTTTCAAACTTGTCATTCAAGAGAATGTTTTCTTCTGGTAAGCTTTGTCGAAGTCCTTCTTTATTGGCCGAAACTGAAAGCTCGCCCTTGGATATGACTTCTCCTTCGTGTCCATTCTCTTCGGAGAATTCGACTACTTTAGGAAGCAAATCATAGTCCTTCTCGCTAGCGGTTAGATCCTTATTTTCCTTGCTCCCGTTTCGCGTTGTAGCTTCTTCGAGCAACTTAGATAACTCGTCCACCTTCTTAATGGACGTGAATTCCCTAGATCGAAGCTCCTCATTTTCTTGAAAAATATACTGAAACTCGTTTTCTTTATCCAATAAACTCTCCCTCAAATTCATGTTCTCGCCTTGTGCTTCTTTAAGTGCTTCCTGTAGGTTGATCACCTCGGCCTCAACTTCTTTCATATTTTCTTTCAATTGAACTTCTTCTTTTCTTTTCGCACTGGCTTCTTCCTCGATTTCTTTCAATAAAGAAATCAACTTATTTATTTCATTTCCAAGAGACGAGTTATCTTCTTCAGTTTTCTTTAAGCAACTGACAAGATGATGTTCTTTCTGCTCCCATTCTACCCTGAAGTTCTCAATTTCCATCTTAGAATTGTCAATACTACTTGTAAGAACCTCAATCTCGTTATGTGAATCATTAAGCATGGACTCATATTTTTCTTTACTAGTTTCGAAGACTAACTTTAAGTCTTGAATCTGAGTCTCATAGCTTTCATGTTCAGCTTGGTTGGCTAATAGCTTCTCTTTAGCATCTCTAGCTTATGCAGATACTTCATGTAATGCTGAAGCTAAGCTGTCCATTGCCGTTTTGGTCTTTTCTTCTTCATCTCTACAAATCTCCAATTCATTGGTAAGTTTGCTTTTCTCTTCTAATAGGGTTTGCACACTTGAAGCTGAAACCTTTTCATTGTAAATGGCAGAAAGTAAAACACACATAAATTTATCCTGGTTCCCCTTATAACCAAGGGTACATCCAGTCCTCTTGCACCCCACAAGAGATTTTCCACTATCTGTTAGAATAAGTACAAGTCTAACCCTAAGACTTCAATTACAAATTCCTAACACTCTTTCTAAGATAGTACACCACTATCTTAGTTTACAACACTTGAAGAAAATACACCACTTTCTTCAAACAATAACTTTAATGATTTTTTAACAATGTTCTTAGTTAAGAACAACAGGATATAACAGTTTGTACAAGGATAACAATCCAATATACTTTCAAGTACAATAGAGAACATTTCTCAATGATATGAAAATGTAGAGCATGTACTTGAAGTATGAAAATATAACTTTGAAAAGTTCACAAAATATTTCAGAAAGTTGTTCAAAGTTCGTGGTAGGATTGATTAGTTTAGAACTGAAGTTATGAGGTATTTATACTTCATAGATAACACTTCAGATCAATGGCAATTGTTTCCATAAGTTTTGATGAACTTATGCAATGTTTCAAAACTGAAAAGTTGCATTGTTTTGAAGTTGTATTCGAATACAACCTTAGTGTATTCGAATACACTTCTATAACGTTCAATTTAAATTTAAAATTTGAACTTCGTATTCGAATACAATACCTTGTAGTCGAATACAAGTATGAGATTTTTGCCACTGACTTAAGTTGTATTCGAATACACAAAGCTGTAGTCGAATACAAAAGTTTAAATTTAGCTACTGACTTGCAATCTGTATTCGGCTACGACACTTCGTATTCGAATACAGATCTTCAGTTTTGGCTACTAACTTGCAATCTGTATTCGGCTACGACACTTCGTATTCGAATACAGATCTTCAGTTTTAGCTTCTAACTTGTAATCTGTATTCGGCTACGACACTTCGTATTCGAATACAGATTTTCAGTTTTTGTAAAAACTTTATTTTCAAACATATGTTTATGTTATTAAATATTTTTATAAAATATTTTAATGCATATGCTATCAAGAAGGTTCTCATAATATTGTATTTGAAATGTATTTGGATTTTTATCAAGTACCTTAAAATCTAAGTTTCCTAATAGATGACTTGAATGTTGATTTCACTTTGAGCTGACATCTTGATCTTTATTCATAATCTTTTGTCTTCTTCAAAAACATAGATCTTATATATTTTCATTAATATTTTATATCCATTAAACTTAATTTATGCTTTTCTCGCCAACTATCTGGTTTTTATACAAAAATTGTACACTTTTCATAAGAAGTTGAATTTTGATCATGAGAGTGATAACATTTTAAAAATAATGCACCTTATGTCTTGCAATAATAAATTTATTTGTAGAAAAAATTGTCTAAAAATAATTGAGAATTTCAATTTTCAATTTATGGCATGTATGTTTGGTTCTACTTCCATGACAATCTTACATTCCAAAATCAATATCGCCATGATATTTAAAAGCTAGAAACCGTAGAATTTCATGATATTTAAAAGTTAGAAACCGTAGAATTTATTGACCTGAGATGTGAATGTTACTTTCTATTTTTTCAAACAAGCTTGTAATATTCTTAATATTTTTTTCAACTTCACTATCTACTAAATATTTTTCACTTTACATTTAAAGATGATTTAATAATAATAAAAAAATCTCTTATCATAAATCTCTCTCACACACACTCACAAGTTATAAGGCTTCCATAAGGCTTTGAGTCTACTTGATCGATTCTCACCCTTCTTCCAATCAATTGGGTGTGGCCACGATTAATTTTCAATTTTACATATCAACTCGAGTGTGACCACTTTTTGCACGTTTATTAGGGAGTTTCTATGATACTTTGACTATGGTACTTTGACAAAGTGAAGTGTTTCGAAACAGCTATTCCTTTAACTAATGACTTTCTTTTAACCAACAAGCTATTTGTAACATTTAGATCTTTTTAAGAAACATCAATTCATACAAAAAAAATTGTTTTATTATCTAGATATTATGGTAACTTTTTATATATTTTCTTATAATAACTCATTTAATAAAGTTGTGATGGTCTTTAAATCAATTATCTTGTTTATTTAATCATATTATTAGTGTAAAGTATCCATCAACTATATGATATCGACGACTATTTTGTACTAAGAAACTTGATTGACACTTTTAATAGTCTCTTAAGTTCTCTCAATCACATTTTCTGTATCCCCCAAGTTCAAATTGAAGATGTTGCTTAAGGGACTTAAAGTTTAGTTTCACTCAAAACTTATCTAACGTTAGTTGAATAGTGTTGCTTACCTTCAATTTGTATTCACTTAAATTAAAGAATCCATGGTTTCTGATGTGAAGTCTTTCTCTTATGAATGACTATTGTTAATTGTAACTTCCAGATATCCTCCTTCTTTTGGGCTTCCAAGTAGTTCCTATGAAGAGTACTACTACAGACATAAGTTACATTGCAATGGCAAATGCACAGAATTAGCACACTTTATTCTCTCTTTTTTAAACATAAAAAAGATCTTACAAAGAGATTAGGAAAAGCATAATAGTTGAAATATTGTGAATGTATTTTGAAATTTATCAAGGATCAAACTTTGTATCTAATAGGGACCCAAGAAATAAACATTATATCAAATGCTACACACAAGAAATTTTTAGTGAGTGAAACTTAGTCATTACTTGTTATTCTATTTATTTATTTTAGTTAAAAAAATTTAAAGTTCATAAACTTTTAGTTAATTTGATTCAAGTGAAGATAAAAAGTTTGAGTTTAATTAATGTTAGAATGTTAGTAACACACTCTTTAACATATATTTTAACACATATTTTTTCTTCTATTTGTTGAAATTCATATGTGATTCTACATCCATATAATTGTGTAGGTCTTATTTAAATTTATTGAGACTAATATAAAATTTAATTAATAAAAAAAAGTGTGTTTTAAAGACTATGTTATTATATTTATTATCAATGAAAAAATATTTTAGAATGCATCAAATCATATCTCAAGAAATAGATAGTTGTGATAAACTAATATAATAAAAAGATAAATGAGTGAATAAACAAAAAATTAAATGAGTGAAACTAATCCATCGGTCCGAAAAGTCTATAATAGTTAAATTTTGCGATCTAATAATAAATTCATCTGTCAAATCTAACTCATTTATATAAACGAGTCATATTGGTCTGAGACTACCCATTTGACAACTTTGTCACAAACACATATCAAATTTTTGAAAAGAAAAACACATCTTAAATAAAAAATTTCTCCACCTCGACATATCAGTTTTACTCTAACATTAATATTATTTTGTTAACATTCTTTTATAAGTATTAATGTATCAAACATAAATAAATAATCTCACATAAGATAAAAAAATAAATATTAAATATTATAATGTGACATATTACCCATATACTAAAGTTTTATCTTAATCTAGTAAGTAACACAATATATCCCTTTCAAAGTTAGCACCTATAATATTATGTAACATAACATTATTATTATGCTGAGTTTTTGCCACAGTCAGAAGATAAAGGAAGGATTGTTGGTTGCTAGTCAGTTTCCCCACCATACAAAAATGGATGGATCGATCCAATTAATCCGATGGCAAAATCTCATTTGGAAAATACAAAATTTGTTTATTACGCCATTTACGTAAAGCACATAGCTAGTGGTTCCAAATCCAATTAACAATATATATCCCATCGCGGTTAATTTATAATAATCTAGAAATTACAAAATTAGTTAAACTGTCACTACATTTGAAACACAACTTAAAATGTTTGTGTAAATTGTCATGCCACAAGTCTGTCTCCCAACACCCTTTTGTCTACATTTTTGCATCTAATTTTCTTGTTCAAATTTTTTTTTTTTACTAATTTTCTTGTTCAACTTTAATCCACTATATTATTGAGTATATATGATTGATATGATTCTCATAATAACCCAAGGGAAAAAAATAAGGGCACTATATATTCTCTTTTGAAGTTAAATATCTATTTGACTATTTCAAATAAGTTCATTTAAAGAGATTAAATTTACATTTAGGCTGCAAATATTAACAATTTATTTTGAAACTATCTTGTTATACTTCTAGGCTAAAATAAGTAATTGTGTAGTGGTTTTGTGTTAACATTCAGTCATTCACTTATAGAATTCTTCAAACAAAAAAATGGCTATTAGAAAAATTAAATTTAGAGAGGGTATAAATCCGTAGGCCGTAGCTAATGTATTAAATTTCCATCGCTGACTATTTAAGCAACATATTTGTGATGAATCAAAATTTGTAACAAAATTAGGCCTCACAAAACATTTTAGGGTCTGGATTGAAGCGTTTAGGAAAATATATAAGAAATCTCTATAATTAATGTTTTGTCTGGGAATATTTGATCTGTTGTTGTTTCTGTACTCCCGAACTTTTTCAACAAGACAATGATACCATAATTGGGTCACGAGGGAGGCACGAGGGATCATCACATTAGACTAAGAGTAACTACACAAATGAGTTTAACATTATATTCTTACCTAAAACTTTAAGGCAATAATTATACGCGTCATCTAATTTATATATTGTCGAAAATTCTCTTACCCTTAACTTTTTAGTTATGTGTTTATGTTTTTATCGTTTTCATATTTTTGTGCTTATTGATGCAAAATTCTATTTATGGTTTTTGAATGATATAAAGATTAGTGACATAAAAAAATTCGTTTTGAGACAATTTCATATTTTGAATCGTTGAATTAGAAAATTGTTTTGAACTTATCACAATATTTAAATTTTTTACTCACTTTCATCTTGTAACAACGACCCATTTGACCGTCATTATTATTCGCAAACTTCTTGCTCTCCTCTTTCTTCCGATTAAAAATTAGCGAGATTTCATTTTCCATAGAAATCAAACTCGATACCTAGATAAATAAGTTAGACTCCCACATTTAGTAAATATAAAATGTTATTTAAATTTTGAACTGCATTAATTACTTTCTTATCACATACTTACTCTATTTGTCTCAAAATTAATGATTTATTTAAATATTTTATATAGATTAAGAAAATTTATAAATAAAAAAAATAGAACAATACATTTACAAATTTATCCTTATCAATTACTAGTGTATTCACAATTAGCATTAATAAAAATTAGAAAATAATGAATTGAGAGTGATACATTTAGTATTTAGTATTGATTATTAACTATATGATATAATTGAAAAAATAATTAATATTATACTAAAAATTGAAATCATCATTCATTTTAAGATAACTTTTTTATGTATAAATTAGTTGCTCATTTTAAAATTGAAGGAATTTTTTTTATACAATCAATCAAATGAAAGAGAGACCAAATTTATTTTATCTTTTTCAAGAAAAATATGAAATTAAAA
>JBBPBO010000002.1:19663996-19755567 GCA_037974295.1 Cicer cuneatum | reverse complement strand
GAAATTAAAAAAAAAAACAAAAGAGAAAAAAAAATTGAAAGTCTTTTCTATTTATTTTCTTGAAACTTGATCTCATATTTTCATCCAAAAAAACAACATAAACCCAATCTCTCTTTCCTAAAAAGCAAATTTATAAAAAATAATATAAATTGGCAATAACTTACTATTATTATCAACTTTTTATAATTTTTATAAATTGATCCACGTAGTCTTTTATTTAAGAATCAAGATAATAATTTGCAATGTATTTAAAACCATCACAATCATTTATATAATTATAAATGCCAAAGATTAAATGACACTCAATTATTGTTTTGTATCTAGTGCAAAAAAGTTTATAAATATTTATATAAATAAAGTAAGCATTAAAAGAAAACGATTTATCCCCAAAAGAGCATGAATATAGAGAAGTAAAAAATAGTCAAAAAGAGAGAAGTAAAGAAAAATTACTCTTTTGTAAAAAAAAAAAAGAAAGAGAAAAAAATACTCTTTTAAACAACATCTAAGCCATAAACTCAATTTAGTGACAACATGTAGAATTAAGAAAATAAATCTCAAATTATTAAAGAAAGTTAGCAAATGTTAAAATCACACACAGTTGTTTGGTGATTTGAGCTTTGTGCATTTTCATTTTTAAAACACAATCCAGTTTTACTTTTCCAGGTCATACAACTAAGTTTGTTTTTTTATTCCCTTTGAAATTCTTTGGACATGCACATGCCTAGTACCAATTCTTATAAATTAATTTAAAAAACTTTATATTATTATTTAAACCATCCATTAAACATTCACCAAATAGACTATTTACACATGCACCACACAAGCAAGAAACAAGTTAATTAATTTGCTTCGTAAATTAAAAACTCAACTACAACATATATAAAAGAGAAAATAGACACTGCCGAGTGTAAATAAATTTTACGATAATAAATATAAAATAACATTTGATTTTATTATTTTCACAAAAATTATCATTAATAAATAGATGTATGGTTGATTGTGAGTGTAAAAAAATTTATAAAGTTCAATGGTAATTTTTTTTTAGGCTAAATAGCACACGTGGTACCTTAACTTAACTTCAGTTAACGTTTTAGTCATTTATTTTTTTTTTCGATTTGATCTTTTATTTTAATTTTATGTGAAATAAAGAATGAAAATGTGAATTTATTTATAGATTTGAGTTACGAATCTGATGAAATTTGTATTATATGAAAGAATATAATTAATTTTATGGGTTTTTGTTGAAAATTTTGATGAATTTTTGTAAAGAAAAAGATTATATTGTTGACATTTTAAAACATAAAAGATCAAATTGTCACTTAAAATTAAAATAAAGGACCAAATAAAAATAAAATAAAATAAAGAACTAAAACATTAACTAAAATTAAGTTAAGGGACCACAAGTACTATTTAGCTTTTTAACGAAGTGCATGTTTATTAAACCTTATATAAAATATTTGAATATGAATAATCTATAAATTAAAATATAGTGCAGAATCCTATGGCAAATGAGGTCTTTTAAATTTTCCTGAAAAGAAGGGAAAGTCTTTGGTTTTGAAAAAATAATAGATACATAAACATAAAACATGCCTTTGGCTTTGACAGATTACAGAAAATAGAGGGTTACTTTTGTCAATTCAAGTCTCCACCTGAAGATATACACTACTACTTTGTACTTGTTGAGAAAGTGAAGCAAGAAAATGGGTGCATAGTAAGAGAGAGAAACAAAAACAACATTAAGAGAGAGAAAGTGGGTTTTTGTGTGGCCACTCTGGAGACATGAATACCAACTCTAACTTATTTGATTTTAGTTTATATGTTCTCTGTAAATTCCTCTGAAATCTTCTTCTTCTTCATCATGGCTTCTAAATCCAGGTTTGTCAAAGTTTGAAGCTTTTTGTGTTTCTGTTTGTTTATTGCTTTAAGATCTGATTTGGGTTTCATCAACTTCATCACATTCTCTTCTTTTTATTTTCTATCTGGGTTATTATTACTGTTAGATTTTCTTATTAATAGGTTTGATCTGCTAGTTGATGATTTCTTTTTTGTTTGAATTTTCCAACTTTATGTATAATCCTTTTTTTATTTATCTCTTCAAATTTTTGTGCTTTTTTGTGTTTTTTGTTTTTTGTTTTTGCTTTTTTTGTTTTGATGTTTAAATTTGTGTTCTTTTTTGGGTTTCATTCTTGTTTTATTGTTCCATCTTATTTTGGTTTTATAATTTATTGTTTTATTGTTGCATCTTAATTCTTGATTTTTGCTGTTCTTGTTATCTCATACACTTTTATCACTATCTGTGATTCTTCTAGCCCTAATGCTCAATTCTGGTTGATAATTAATTACTATCCTCATTTCTCCTTTTCTTGATGGATTTTTCTTGTTTGATGAATTTGGCTTGACAATGTAAATAGATACTGAATTTGGTATGTAAATTTACTTAAATTACTTAACTTAGGCTTTAGATTAGATCCAGCTATGTGATTTAATAAAGATGTGACATTTTGTTATTTTATAGTGTCTTGTCTTTATTTGATTTCATTTAATGCATTTGTTGATTTGGTATTTCACATTGTGAATTTGATAGATCCAGTTTATCTGAAACATCAAACAAATCATCATCACCAGCTACTCCAAACAAAGCACCTCCATCAATTCTCAACAAAGCACCACCAGCAACTCCAAACAAAACATCACCTGCAACTCCAAGAGTTAGTAAACTCAGCCGAGGAGTGTCCAAACCAGAATCTGAGTCGCCTTCGCCTTTGCAAACTTCGCGCCTTTCTGCGGAAAAATCATCGCCGCGGTCTTTGAATTCTAAGCCGGTTGTCGAGAGGAAATCGCCAAGACCGACCACACCAGCTGATGTAAGTTATAGTAAATGCACCTTGTGTTCCCTCTTTCTTAAGATTGAGTTATGTTTGGGTTAAATTTTGAGAGTCAAAAGTTATTCTTAAGACTTAAAAATGATTTTGGTATGTTTGGGGGTGCCTGATTAGAATTTATTTTATCTCCAGAATTGATTCTAACATGAATATGGGATTAGTAGCTTTTGCTCCCAAACGTGACTTTTACTCTCAAACTTCTTGTTCAACTTACTTTTACGTCAATGTATGCAAACATATTTCATTTTATCTTAAACTTTTAACTAAAATCAGTTTTACAAAATCACAACTCAATCTAATCAAAATCATTTTTCGCTACCGTAGAACCAAACGCTCAGTTATTTTTGGCTCTATTGACAAATGGTTGTTGCACTTGGACAGTTGAACTGTGTTTTTCTTTTCCAAATCTGTTTTAGGAAGAAGCATTTGAACATTCCAATTGTCTCTTGACCAGTATAAAAAAAATAAGTAAACATCTGAAAATGTGTGGCCATCTTTTAATCAGTTAGTGTTAGGATGTTAGTTATTAGACAAATTTTCATGGAATGTGAAATTTTTTATTATCCTCAGCTTTTTATCTGTTATTATGAGATGTCTAGTATATCGGTAGTGAACTGTCATGTATGTCTCGTTCATTATGCGTGCTAATTGATACAAGAAAAGAATCAAGTGGTTAATGTGTTTTAGTTAATGACGAAACGATAGGGAGTATCCAAGTTCGAACTTGGGTTGGAATAGTCGTTGGTTGCGCTATACTTACATGCTGGCCGAACTCCGGATTACTAGAGGCCCTTTCCCCCGGGGAACGGGAGGGTTAAGACAAAAAAATTGAAACAGGAAAAAAATTGCTTTGGTCATGCTTTTCTTTGGTTATCTGTACTCTGATATGTGCTTACTATTTCCTTTATTTTTCAGAAGCCAACTCCAAGAGTTGCAAAGAGTTCAGAATTGCAGACACAGTTAAATGTTGCTCAAGAAGATCTAAAGAAAGCAAAGGAACAGCTGATTCATGCCAAGAAAGACAAGGAAAAGGCAATAGATGAGCTTAAAGAAGCACAGCGAGTGGCTGAGGAAGCCAATGAGAAACTTAGGGAGGCAATGGTGGCTCAAAAGCGTGCTGAGGATGATTCTGAGATTGAGAAATTCCGAGCTGTTGAGCTGGAACAGGCTGGAATTGAAGCTGTTCAGAAGAAGGAAGAGGAATGGCAGAAAGATCCTGAAAGTGTGAGGAACCAGCATGCTTTGGATGTGGCTGCTCTTCTCACTACCACTCCGGAGCTTCAGCGAGTTAAGCAAGAACTTGTCATGACTTGCGATGCAAAGAACCAGGCGCTCAGTCATGCTGATGATGCAACTAAAATTGCCGAGCTCCATGTTGAGAAAGCGGAGATTCTTTCAGCTGAACTGATACGGTTGAAGGGCTTATTAGATTCGAAGCTGGAAACCGAGGCTAATGAAATCAAGATTGTGTTGGAGCTGCAAATGGAGATAGAAGCTCTTAAGCAAGAACTTGAAAAGGCAAAGGGTTACGATGAAGAGTTGGCAGAGAAAGAGACTTATATTGAACAGCTTAATGTGGAGTTTGAAGCTGCTCAGATGGCCGAATCTTATGCGCATAGTGTGCTAGACGAGTGCAGAAGAAAGGTTGAGGAACTAGAAACAAAGGTTGAAAAAGCAAATAAGTTAGAAAAATCTGCGTCATTCTCCTTGGAATCTGCGACAAAACAGCTAGAAGGAAAAAACGAACTGTTGCATGATGCAGAATCTGAAATTTCTAGTCTTAAAGAGAAAGTGGGAATGTTGGAAATGACAATTGGGAAGCAAAGAGAAGATCTTGAGGATTCGGAGCGTAAATTTTTTTTTTTTTTGCATAACTGCTTCTTCAGAAATTTATCCAAACAACTTTTTTTCCAGATTGTAAATCTCGGGCTTCAACTACTATGGTACTTTCTGCAAATCATTGTCAGCATGTGGTATTACATACTAGCCATTGGTCATTTGTTTGAAAGCTATTTAATCTCTTATGGAGTATTGAACAAGTACAAGTCTCTTCGTATAGGAAAGCTTCAGTACCTTGCCATTGTCATAGAGAGTGAAGATGCTCATCAGACTTCAAAAGTTGTTAAACTTTTACAGTGGCTGGACTCGGTTGGTGTTAAAAATGTATGCCTCTATGACATGAATGGTATGAAAGGTTTGGTTAATTAGTGATGGTAACATTTCTTTTACTTGGGCCATATGATATAATGTTTTCTTTGAACTTTACATTCTAGGAGTGTTGAAAAAGTCAAAGGAGACCATATTTCAAAAAATGGAGAATGCAAAATCCATAGAGGTAACATATCATGTTGTTGTTCCCACCATATTGCTTCTTTCTTAATATATTGATAAATTGCTGTTATGGTTTATAATATTATTAACGTTCTTTTGACTAGGCTGTGCATCTCATATGTTTTCCATATTAATCACATAATTTGGGTTAATCCAACCTTTGCCTCATTGCAACTTGATTGGTTCTTTTTCTGTGCACTTTTATTTAAACAAACCTGTATGAGGCAACAGGAAATGATGTGTCCCATATCACGTTCAATTGGTTTCACACCTGAAATTTGTTGAATACATTTTTTTTACCCCCATTTTTAGTTGCCCTTTTGTCTTAAGAAGTTCGTAACTGATGGGACCTGCCTATAGTCTATGTCGATATGTCATCTAAGAAATTATTGACGAGGAGATGAAATACATGTTTCTGTTGATATATTGTGTAAGCTACATAACTCTCAATTCTTGAATAGACTTAATGCATGGGTAAGATATTAGTAAGTCCTTTGAGCCCACAAGTTAAGTCCTCTGTAGGGTGAGGTGAAAAGGGGAGAACATACTCTATGATACAGAAGCTCCACTTTTTTTTCTTTTTCTTTTTCTTCACCTAATCATAAGAAATTATAAGAGTGAAAGACCTTAACTTCTTCCTCATCTAAACAAGTGGAGGGACAAATACCATTATTCTCATTTGCTTTATTTCCATTTTCTCTATGCATCCATACGATTCATTCAGATTCATTAATATAAAATATGTAATTATAAAGTGGCTCATTCAATTGTAACTTCAACTTTTTTTTCATTTGTTTGATCTGATCTAGCTTTAACTTAGTGCAGGAAATCAATGGAGGCATAACACACCATGTACCAGATCACATGACCCTAGAATTTGTTTCTTATGTTGATGGGAAGGAAGCAGTTGCCAAAGCAGCTAACTTGATTTTTGTTCAGAATTTGAAACAACATAACTTAGGTGGAGAACTTGATCGTCAAATATTGTTAGAGCCCCACCTGAATGAGGCACTGCAAATTGTTGGTATGTTTGCTTCCTAAACCTACTATTAGGTTGAACTTAAGTGTTTATTTCCGTGTGCAGTGTAACATTATTTGGCTGATGCCAATCTTATTTTACTGTCAGGTTGCAAAGGCCCCGAACCTGACCTTTTACTTGTCTATGGACCCGTGAGGAGCCATCTTGGTTTTCCTCCATGGAGAATTCGGTATACAGAGATTGTGTAAGTTGTTTCTAGGATATTATTATTTTATTGTTGTCATCGTCGTTATCGTCATCGGGACAATAAAACGTTAGCTTCTTTATTCTCATGAAGTGCAATATTGGTAATGCACAGAAGCTAAAAGAAGCAGTAACTCTGTTACATGGGTGTTTTGTTCTGCATTAGGCTAATGGATTAGTCTGTTGATAATCTGAAATAGAAGTCCATGTAAATGAAAGTAGTTTGTTTCTCTCCCTTTTTGTTATATTTTCTTTCTTGGGTAGTAAACCTGTGGCAAAGTTGCTACTCCACGGTGTGTTGCCGATGCAACAAACCATAAAAACGAACCTCCATGTATTGCATAGGTTGTATGAGATGTTAATATGAGAAGTTCCATTTTGTACATAGCTTTGTTTTTTTCGGTTTTTCAGTTGAGTAGATTTTGACTAAAGTTTCTTGCAGACATATGGGATCGTTGAACTGCATGAGATACGGTTCTTTAATAAAATCCATTTACAACTTCACAAAAGTGAAACAAAATTATGGTAAGTTTTCTCGGAATCTGCCCTGGTTTGACACCCAATAATTGGTAAAATTTTTAGAGTAATTTTAATTGTTAATTGAATTTTGCTTCTTGCATCTCCATATTCATTTGTTTAGTCTTATCTCAGATTATCCAAAAACTGGCCCACAGCCTTACCATTTATATGATGTTGCCTTTGAAACCCTAGGCAGAGTTAGAATAAAGTATCTTACACATATTTCTATATGTGATTGTAATTTTGTTTTAATTATTTTTTTTTTGGATTGCTAACAGGTACATAGGGAAGGAAATCAATCAGAAGTTAATTGACTGTGCAAGCACAAAGCATTGGCATTAAACATCTTGGTGGAGGAATAGCTAGCTAAACATCTTTGTGGAGGAAGGGTTTCTAGCCAGTAATGTATAAATGTGTTATGACAGAAATAGAATAACAAGTAATGACTAAGTTTCACTCACTAAAAATTTTCAAAAAATAAAATAAAAATAATGAATTAATATATCTTTACCCTCACCAAATAGTATTGCTTTATGAGTTTTAGTGGCCCTAGCCTCTTTATTTTGCTGTCTGTGGCGCCAAGTTTCTTGTGTGTAGCATTTGATATAATGTTTATTTCTTGGGTCCCTATTAGATACAAAGTTTGATCCTTGATAAATTTCAAAATACATTCACAATATTTCAACTATTATGCTTTTTCTAATCTCTTTGTAAGATCTTTTTTATGTTTAAAATAGAGAGAATAAAGTGTGCTAATTCTGTGCATTTGCCATTGCAATGTAACTTATGTCTGTAGTAGTACTCTTCATAGGAACTACTTGGAAGCCCAAAAGAAGGAGGATATCTGGCAGTTACAATTAACAATAGTCATTCATAAGAGAAAGACTTTACATCAGAAACCATGGATTCTTTAATTTAAGTGAATACAAATTGAAGGTAAGCAACACTATTCAACTAACGTTAGATAAGTTTTGAGTGAAACTAAACTTTAAGTCCCTTAAGCAACATCTTCAATTTGAACTTGGGGGATACAGAAAATGTGATTGAGAGAACTTAAGAGACTATTAAAAGTGTCAATCAAGTTTCTTAGTACAGAATAGTCGTCGATATCATATAGTTGATAGATACTTTACACTAATAATATGATTAAATAAACAAGATAATTGATTTAAAGACTATCACAACTTTATTAAATGAGTTATTATAAGAAAATATATAAAAAGTTACCATAATATCTAGATAATAAAACAATTTTTTTTGTATGAATTGATGTTTCTTAAAAAGATCTAAATGTTACAAATAGCTTGTTGGTTAAAAGAAAGTCATTAGTTAAAGGAATAGCTATTTCGAAACACTTCACTTTGTCAAAGTACCATAGTCAAAGTATCATAGAAACTCCCTAATGAACGTGCAAAAAGTGGTCACACTCGAGTTGATATGTAAAATTGAAAATTAATGGTGGCCACACCCAATTGATTGGAAGAAGGGTGAGAATCGATCAAGTAGACTCAAAGCCTTATGGAAGCCTTATAACTTGTGAGTGTGTGTGAGAGAGATTTATGATAAGAGATTTTTTTATTATTATTAAATCATCTTTAAATGTAAAGTGAAAAATATTTAGTAGATAGTGAAGTTGAAAAAAATATTAAGAATATTACAAGCTTGTTTGAAAAAATAGAAAGTAACATTCACATCTCAAGTCCAGTAAATTCTACGGTTTTTAGCTTTTAAATATCATGGCGATATTGATTTTGGAATGTAAGATTGTCATGGAAGTAGAACCAAACATACATGCCATAAATTGAAAATTGAAATTCTCAATTATTTTTAGACAATTTTTTCTACAAATAAATTTATTATTGCAAGACATAAGGTGCATTATTTTTAAAATGTTATCACTCTCATGATCAAAATTCAACTTCTTATGAAAAGTGTACAAGATCTATGTTTTTGAAGAAGACAAAAGATTATGAATAAAGATCAAGATGTCAGCTCAAAGTGAAATCAACATTCAAGTCATCTATTAGGAAACTTAGATTTTAAGGTATTTGATAAAAATTCAAATACATTTCAAATACAATATTATGAGAACCTTCTTGATAGCATATGCATTAAAATATTTTATAAAAATATTTAATAACATAAACATATGTTTGAAAATAAAGTTTTTACAAAAACTGAAAATCTGTATTCGAATACGAAGTGTTGTAGCCGAATACAGATTACAAGTTAGAAGCTAAAACTGAAGATCTGTATTCGAATACGAAGTGTCGTAGCCGAATACAGATTGCAAGTTAGTAGCCAAAACTGAAGATCTGTATTCGAATACGAAGTGTCGTAGCCGAATACAGATTGAAAGTCAGTAGCTAAATTTAAACTTTTGTATTCGACTACAGCTTCGTGTATTCGAATACAACTCAAGCCAGTGGCAAAAATCTCATACTTGTATTCGACTACAAGGTATTGTATTCGAATACGAAGTTCAAATTTTAAATTTAAATTGAATGTTATAGAAGTGTATTCGAATACACTAAGGCTGTATTCGAATACAACTTCAAAACAATGGAACTTTTCAGTTTTGAAACATTGCATAAGTTCATCAAAACTTATGGGAACAATTGCCATTGATCTGAAGTGTTACCTATGAAGTATAAATACCTCATAACTTCAGTTCTAAACTAATCAATCCTACCACGAACTTTGAACAACTTTCTGAAATATTTTGTGAACTTTTCAAAGTTATACTTTCATACTTCAAGTACATGCTCTACATTTTCATATCATTGAGAAATGTTCTCTATTGTACTTGAAAGTATATTGGATTGTTATCCTTGTACAAACTGTTATATCCTGTTGTTCTTAACTAAGAACATTGTTAAAAAATCATTAAAGTTGTTGTTTGAAGAAAGTGGTGTATTTTCTTCAAGTGTTGTAAACTAAGATAGTGGTGTACTATCTTAGAAAGAGTGTTAGGAATTTGTAATTGAAGTCTTAGGGTTAGACTTGTACTTATTCTAACAGATAGTGGAAAATCTCTTGTGGGGTGCAAGAGGGTGGATGTACCCTTGGTTATAAGGGGAATCACGATAAATTTATGTGTGTTTTACTTTCTGCCATTCACAACGAAAAGGTTTCAGCTTCAAGTGTGCAAACACTATTAGAAGAGAAAAACAAACTTACCAATGAATTGGAGATTTGTAGAGATGAAGAAGAAAAGACCAAAACGGCAATGGACAGCTTAGCTTCGGCATTACATGAAGTATCTGCAGAAGCTAGAGATGCTAAAGTGAAGCTATTAGCCAACCAAGCTGAACATGAAAGCTATGAGACTCAAATTCTAGACTTAAAGTTAGTCTTCGAAACTAGTAAAGAAAAATATGAGTCCATGCTTAATGATTCACATAACGAGATTGAGGTTCTTACAAGTAGTATTGACAATTCTAAGTTGGAAATTGAGAACTCCAGGGTAGAATGGGAGCAGAAAGAACTTCATCTTGTCAGCTGCTTAAAGAAAATTGAAGAAGATAACTCGTCTCTTGGAAACGAAATGAATAAGTTGATTTCTTTATTGAAAGAAACCGAGGAAGAAGCCAGTGCGAAAAAAGAGGAAGAAGTTCAATTGAAAGAAAATGTGAAAGAAGTTGAGGCCGAGGTGATCAACCTGCAGGAAGCACTTAAAGAAGCACAAGGCGAGAACATGAAGTTGAGGGAGAGTTTATTGGATAAAGAAAACGAGTTTCAGTATATTTTTCAAGAAAATGAGGAGCTTCGATCAAGGGAATTCACGTCCATTAAGAAGGTGGAGGAGTTATCAGTTGCTCGAAGAAGCTACAACCCGAAACGGGAGCAAGGAAAATGAGGATCTAACCGCTAGCGAGAAGGACTATGATTTGCTTCCTAAAGTAGTCGAATTCTCCGAAGAGAATGGACACGGAGGAGAAGTCATATCCAAGGGCGAGCTTTCAGTTTCGGCCAATTAAGAAGGACTTCGACAAAGCTTACCAGAAGAAAACATTCTCTTGAATGACAAGTTTGAAAAAACAGAATCACCGAAACCCGAGAATGTGAATGGAATACATCATTTCCTGTTAAACCAATTGAACGTGATATGGGACACATCATTTCCTGTTGCCTCATACAGGTTTGTTTAAATAAAAGTGCACAGAAAAAGAACCAGTCAAGTTGCAATGAGGCAAAGGTTGGATTAACCCAAACTATGTGATTAATATGGAAAACATATGAGATGCACAACCTAGTCAAAAGAACGTTAATAATATCATAAACCACAACAACAATTTATCAATATATTAAGAAAGAAGCAATATGGTGGGAACAACAACATGATATGTTACCTCTATGGATTTTGCATTCTCCATTTTTTGAAATATGGTCTCCTTTGACTTTTTCAACACTACTAGAATGTAAAGTTCAAAGAAAACATTAAATCATACGGCCCAAGTAAAAGAAATGTTACCATCACTAATTAACCAAACCTTTCATACCATTCATGTCATAGAGGCATACATTTTTAACACCAACCGAGTCCAGCCACTGTAAAAGTTTAACAACTTTTGAAGTCTGATGAGCATCTTCACTCTCTACGACAATGGCAAGGTACTGAAGCTTTCCTATACGAAGACACTTGTACTTGTTCAATACTCCATAAGAGATTAAATAGCTTTCAAACAAATGACCAATGGCTAGTATGTAAACCACATGCTGACAATGATTTGCAGAAAGTACCATAGTAGTTGAAGCCCGAGATTTACAATCTGGAAAAAAAGTTGTTTTGATAAATTTCTGAAGAAGCACTTATTGTAATAAAAAATTTGCAATAACTCTGAGTTTTTTAAAGAACAGCTTATTATTGTATAAGTGGAAAACTAGGTCTTGCATCTCAATTTTTTCAGAAGCTCTATTATTTGACTTCTCTATGAACATCTATAAGCTTATTAGAACTTCACAATTAATAGTAAAGTCCATAAATATTTTAGAGCTATATTGAAATAAATAAGTGTATAGAGCACGTGAATTAGTTGTAGAACATGAATTTATTGCAAAAAATTAAATAAGTTGGGAAACCTAAATGATGAAGATAATAAAAATTGAAGACTTACGGAAAGAATAGAACGATACAAGTTGTGAAATCGAATATTATATTAATTATTTTATAAAAATGTATTAATTAAATTAACAATATTAATATATCTGGGTAAAAAGTTTTTGTGTTTATTGAATCATATAGTTGGTACCTCGAAGAAATTCGAAAAGAAAAATGAGTGTGATGGTGAAGAATCAGTTTGTAGTGGAAGTGGCAGAAACAGAAACAGAATCCATAGCTTCACACCTTCAACACCACCACCTTACAAAACTGCTAAGAGGAGGAAAGGGGTCTCACATAGAGTCCCAATGGGTGGAGACCTTATTATAGAATACAATTTATACTAATTATTAATCATGTTTTTTTTTTGGTACAATAATTATTAATGATGTTATTCATCATATAGCTGCTGCATTATTGGGTTTTGGTACACTCAAAATTATACACCACAAAATTGTTGCCAATTGCCTAAAAAAAATTGTTGCCAATTCATATGATATTTTAAATACTCCATTCAGAATAAAATATAAATAAATAAAAATGATATTTAAAAATTAAAATTAAATACATCAATTTTTTATATTTTATTTATCAAATTACATTTATCAGAAATATATAGTTTTACAAAGTTACATTGCATGAAGATTGTTCACTGAGACTGGAACTAATCTTGTAGCATAGAACAAAATTAAGAGAAAATAATCTCCCAACAAAAGAAATTTAAGAAGAACAATAAAGAAAAGGTAGTGATATAGAATATAGAGTGGGATTACTGTGTGTTGTGTTGTGGTTTGTATAAATAAATTATATTAAGATTAAGATGTTGTAGGAATCTTTTGACAATAAAAAGTATTTATTGTGCTTATTAAATATTCGGCTGGTTTGGTATATGTCCACTCCACTGTCCATTGTTTGTGCCATTTGAAAGACTTGAAACAAAGTGGGATGTGGGTCTTGTTGGGCCTCTAGATGATTATAAATTGTGGAATTTCTATGTTCTAAAAAATGTTTCAATTTTTATTGTCCATCGTGCTCCCACGTGACTAAGAAGTATAATACGATGAGTGAATTCTTTCGATGAAAAAAATCTATTTTTTTAAATTAAAAATTATTTTTTATTTTTTAAACGGTATTGTTTTAGATTTTTTGGCTAAAAATTAAAAGTACAAATAGTAGCTTCTGATAGATGAAAGACTACAAATTTTAAAAAACACATAACTTAAATCACTAGAAAAAGAAAATGTAATTACCTTTATCATTTTTTTAAAATTTAAAATTGTCCTCCAATAATTTTTACTAGATTTATATATATATATATATATAAAAGACCAACACAAATACACAAATTGTTTAGATGACTTTTATATAAATATTATAACATATTACTTTTTTAATTCAATTTATGATTAATTTTTTTTATCACATAAATATTCTCCATTATTTTAAATATTTTATATAAAATATTTTATAGTAGCAAAACATTAAAGGTATTTAAATTGATAAAAAAAAGTATAAAATCGATTATAAAATTTAATTTTGTTATTGGTGTTAGTTTTAAAAGAATAAGGGAGGAAGAGTAGATACGACACAGAAGAGAGATTAATGTATTTAGAGAAATCATATCATTTATAATAATTTTATAGTTTAAAAAATTATTTTTATAAAATTATATATAAATAAATTAAAAAAAAACAAACAAAAATTAAAAAATTATTTTTAAACAAATCTCTACAAAAATACAAAATGATTTTAAAATTTTCTAAACTAGAAAACATTTTTATTAAGCTAAAAAACGCACCCAATACAAGACACACAAAAATTAGCATTAAGAAAGAATCTTAATATAATTATGCAAAATAAATCATAATTTTTGTAAAAAAATAAAAAACTGAGTATCACACTAAGACAGCAGAAGAATGGCCATGCCATGTCTGTCTCAGACGTTCAGGGAACCCTAAATCAAAAACCCTTTGATTTGGATGAATTGACGAATATGAATATGAGTATGAGTAGAAGAAATAGAGATTTCTTCATCAAAACTCTATTATTCTCTCGCTCTCTCCATTTCTATTCTTCTTCTTCATCCTCACAACACACTCTTCCCGGTTTGCTTCATCCCAACGACCCTACTTTTTCCCTTAACAACAATACTAATCCCTCAACCCCATCGCCTAATGATTTATCACAACACTACGAATTCCTACGCAACACTTTACTCAATTCCACTCCCCCACAAACCCTTCCTTCCACTCACTCCTCAAACGACGCTCTTTTGATTTCAAACGCAATCAAAACCGGTTTTCACATTGAAACTCATCAATTTTTTAGACACTTCCGTACTAGGTTAAATCAGTCTTTGGTGTTGCACGTGATGGATAATGTTAAGAATCCTGATTTGTGTGTGAAGTTTTTCTTGTGGACCGGTCGACAAATTGGTTACACTCACACTCCGGTAGTGTTTGATAAATTGATTGAGTTATTGGGATGTAATAATGGCAGTGATAGGGTTCCTGTCAAGTTTTTGATGGAAATTAGGGATGATGATAGAGAAATTCTTCGTAGGTTGTTAAATTTTTTAGTTATAAAGTGTTGTCAAAATGGGTGGTGGAATATGGCTTTGGAAGAGTTGGGTAGGCTTAAGGATTTTGGGTATAAACCTTCTCAAACAACTTATAATGCTTTGGTTCAAGTTTTTCTTAGAGCTGATAAGTTAGATACTGCTTATTTGGTTAAGAAAGAGATGTTGAATTATGGGTTTGTTATGGATAGGTTTACTATGAGTTGTTTTGCTTATTCTTTATGTAAAGCTGGTAAGTGCAGGGATGCTTTTGCTTTGATTGAGGAGGTTGAGGAGTTTGTGCCTGATACAGTTTTTTATAATAGGATGATTTCTGGGTTGTGTGAAGCTTCACTTTTTGAAGAAGCTATGGATGTCTTACATAGAATGAGGTCTAGTTCTTGCATTCCCAATGTTGTCACTTATAGGATTTTGCTTTCTGGTTGTTTGAGAAAAGGACAGCTGGGAAGGTGTAAGAGAATTCTGAGTATGATGATTACGGAGGGATGTTATCCGAATCGCGAGATGTTTAATTCTCTTATACATGCTTATTGTAAATCACGGGATTACTCTTATGCCTATAAGTTGTTTAAGAAAATGATAAAATGTGGGTGCCAGCAGGATATCTGGTTTATAATATATTCATTGGTAGTATATGTAACAATGAGGAACAGCCTAGCTCGGATATTTTAGAATTGGCGGAGAAATCTTATAGTGAGATGCTTGATTCAGGGGTTGTGTTAAATAAGGTTAATGTCAGCAATTTTGCGCGGTGTCTTTGTGGAGCTGGAAAGTTTGATAAAGCTTTTAAGATTATATGTGAAATGATGGGCAAGGGTTTTGTCCCCGATGAAAGTACATATTCTAAAGTGATTGGCTTCCTCTGTGAAGCGTCCAAGGTAGAGAAGGCTTTTTCGTTGTTCGAAGAAATGAAAGGGAACGGAATTGTTCCCAGCGTTTACACCTATACTATTTTAATTGATAGCTTTTGCAAAGCTGGTCTTATTCAGCAGGCTCGCAAATGGTTTGATGAAATGTTAAGCGAAGGTTGTGTGCCCAATGTGGTGACTTATACTGCTCTCATTCACGCCTACCTGAAAGCAAGAAAGGTGTCTGATGCAAATGAACTTTTTGAGATGATGTTACTTGAAGGTTGCAAGCCTAATGTTGTTACGTATACAGCTTTAATTGACGGTCATTGTAAGGCTGGGCAAATTGAAAAAGCTTGTCAGATCTATGCTAGAATGCGAGGTGACATAGAATCCTCTGATATGGACAAATATTTCAAGCTAGACCAAAACAACTGTGAAGAACCAAATGTTATTACATATGGGGCTTTGGTGGATGGTTTATGCAAAGCAAACAGGGTTAAGGAAGCCCGCAAATTATTGGATACCATGTCGGCTCATGGTTGTGAGCCTAACCAGATAGTGTATGACACTGTTATTGATGGGTTTTGTAAGATTGGAAAGCTTCAGGATGCGCAAGAGGTGTTTGCAAAGATGTCCGAGCGTGGATACAGTCCAAATTTGTATACCTATAGCTCTTTAATTGATTGTCTGTTCAAAGATAATCGATTGGATCTTGTTTTGGAAGTGTTGTCGAAGATGCTAGAGAATTCTTGCACCCCAAATGTTGTTATTTACACAGAGATGGTTGATGGCCTCTGAAAAGTTGGAAAGACAGATGAAGCTTACAAGCTCATGCTTAAGATGGAAGAAAAGGGTTGTAATCCAAATGTTGTAACTTATACTGCAATGATTGATGGCCTTGGGAAATCAGGAAAAACTGAACAGGGCCTTGAGCTCTTTAGAGATATGTGCTCAAAGGGCTGTGCTCCAAATTTTATAACCTATAGGGTTTTGATCAGTCATTGTTGTTCCAATGGCCTTCTTGATGAAGCTTACAAACTTTTAGATGAAATGAAACAAACATATTGGCCAAGGCATATATTAAGCCACCGTAAAATTATTGAGGGCTTCAGCCAAGAGTTTATAACCTCGATCGGGCTTTTAGATGAGTTGAGTGAGAATGAATCAGTGCCTGTTGATTCTTTGTACATAATTTTGATTGATAGTTACATCAAGGCTGGGAGACTAGAAGTTGCATTGAACCTTCTTGAAGAAATTTCATCATCTCCAAGCCTCGCAGTTGCCAACAAATATTTATATACTTCTTTAATTGAGAATCTGTCACATGCAAGTAGGGTTGATAAAGCCTTAGAGCTGTATGCTAGCATGATAAGTAAGAATGTTGTTCCAGAGCTTAGCATACTTGTCCACCTCATCAAAGGCCTTATCAAGGTTGACAAGTGGCAAGAAGCACTGGAATTATCGGATAGCATATGCCAAATGGTTTGTCTCACACATGCTCTTTCTATCTTTATGAAGTACAATGCAATAGAAGAATAGTTTTTCCGTGACATTTTACTTGGTTAATTTAAATATGTTAACATTAGCAATTCCTTTACACAGTTAGTGGTTGAAATATGTTTTGGACTTACGATATTATTCCTATCAACGTTGTAGGATATCCGCTGGCTTAATGAAGAGGAAACAAGTATAAATTAAGTTTCTGTTGTACAGGTTGAATATAACTGAAGGAAAATGGATACAGGTTGGATGGAAGAAATTGTCAAGCTGGTCAGAGGTTCATCTCTTTTAATATCTAGTTTTCTGTGATGCCTTTCTTGTATTCTTGATCTTTATTTGAAGTGTGTTTTTTTGTTTGTGTTTAGGTAATAACAGTGATAATGAAAGCAGAAGCAGAGGATTCTGAAGACATCTTGGAAAGTTGCTCTTGAGCTCATCATATTCCATTGATGTCCAAATCCTATGCATTAGGTCCACCCATCCTTACATCATGCGGGCGTGACGATTCTATCATCTATGGTCGTGCATGCTAATTGATGTTAAGGTATATAGTCAAACTTTTATCCTTGATCCCTTTTGGAGCAAATTTACAAACTCAATAATGTTTGTGTTTTGCTAATATTCTAGAAAGAGGTAAAATATATGTAGTGTTACATTCCTACTTCAAAGAACTAAGAAATTAAGGTTGATATACTGAATTGTTGTATAGTAAGTTGTTTGACTTTTTTCACAATCTCATTGTTTGGGAACACAAACTAAGTGCTGATTTCAAAGATCTATTTTTGGATAGACATTTGCTTGGCATGTTCATCTTCAGATATACAAATGAACTTTTATTTGTTAATGCTATCTGTTTTTCTATTTAACCCTGTTTGATTGATTCAAAATTGTACAATATTTTGAGTCCTTGCAGAATGGTATATCATGTAGGGTTTATGTTACATTCACTAACCAATCACGTATGCTATTATACCAGCAAAATATGATACCGTTTTAATTTGTTAATTTTTTCAAAACAAACTAGATATGGTCAAGGTTTAGTTGTGAAACTGGTCTAGTTTGAAGTGAAAATCATCTTCATGTGTTATATTTATTGTCTATTGTTGAAATTCAGAGACAAATAATCATCTGTTTTTTCATTATGAAGCTTGGCAGCTGAGGAATCAGCTTTTGACATTTGTTGAGCCAGGTGTTCCAAAGCATCCTTGGTTCAATTTTTTGCTATTCCTTTCAGAACAAATATCTGTGGATAGATTTGTTGGTATGGATTGGTGGTCACAGTGGAGTTGTGGAAATAACTTCTCAGTTCACTGTGTAATGTGTACACTTGACATCCACAGACTTCACAGTGGTTGGATTTTCATGAGCTGAGCTGCCCTTATTTTATGGTGGTGTATATAGCGTGTTTGGTTTAACCGTGGACAACTTCTACCTTGAGTTTAAGGCCCTTCCACCATGATTTTTAGAAGCTTCATAGTGTAATTTTGCTCCAAAAGGGGATGTTCGGTGTAATATAGCTTTTGGTCTACCGTGTAGTTTTGGTGTTTCCCAAAAGTCCACATAGATAGATTGCAGTGACATCCCTTTTCTTCTTTTATTACACATGAGTGAAATCGATTGGCTTATCTTTAGGGGAGACATTATTGATTTGCAAAGGAATTTGAAAGTGCTTATGAGCTTATTTGATTTCCTTGAAGCTCTTGTGGCCTAGCTTGTTTTGGACAGCCAGAGCCAGAGACAATTGCATCGTGAATTTTTTGTAATAGCGAATTCAGCCAGTCAGAAGCAGCTTCTTGCAAGACTCGTTCCCAAATATATCTTTTGTGATAATGGCTGGTGGGCTGAAGTAGTGAAGTGCAGTCACAGGACTTTAAAAGATAGCATGGCATTGTTGAGTCTGAGCTGATCTAGTCAAGTGTATACATTATTACTCCTCATTTTTAGTTTAACTGTGTCACACTTTGATCACATAGTGACTTAGATATTTGAATGAGTAGGCCTCATTGTCTCCTATTGTTGTATACATACCCCATCTTCATTCCCCCTTTTGCAATCACGTAATGTTTGTAGTATAACAACATCTATTGTTTTTGCGATTGATTCAGGTTTGATATACCGTGTGTGGTAGACCACCTCTTTAAACATGAGCTTTTCGTTGAAGTTTGCTCTTTAATATGTCTAAGCACACGCATAAATCACTACAAAATTCTTGCCATCCTTCTGTATCTCTTGAATTCGTATGGGACAATTACTAATGTAGATTAATATCGGCTTAGTTTAAAACGGATTTGTATCCTCTTATATTGAAATGAAATGAGAGTTAGTTGGGGATCTCACCATACAAATTTATCAGGATCTATAAAAAAAAAATAAGTGAGATAAATGAATTTTAACAGTGAGATCATCAATATAATACTAGAACGTCAGATTACTAGAGGATCTAAAACTGTTTAAAACTATATAATAATACTTTTAAAATAATATTTTGAAGAATAAGATAATTAAAAATATTGGGTGCCTTTGTTTCAGTTTAAATAAAAAATATTTTTTGTTTTAAATAATTTAAATTTTTTTTAAAAATAACTTTTTAACTTCTGCTTGTTTATTATTATAAAAATTAATTAATAAAAAAATGATATTTAACTTGTTTGTATAAAATTTTGTAAAAGTAATTTTTTAAACTACAAAATTACTGTAAAAGACATTAAAAACTCTGTTGTGATTATGTAATGATCTCATTGTATCCTAATATGAAATTTACTATGATACAACATATCAAATATTTCAAATCCTAATTATTACTTCAAACTTTATTATTATTGTGTTAATTCATTTTTAAGACGGAATTCAAATTTTAATGTATTTTTCAAATTCTTGTACAATATAAAAAACAATAAATAAACATACGAAAGTAAAAAAAAAAATTGGTATCAGCACATGAATAACACTGTAAAGATAAAACGATTCAAAGGTGGAGAAAAACTGCGACGAGTTGAATGTGTACGCACCTAAGGGTAATTTCATATTTTTGAAAAACAATAGGGTAATTACGTCATTTTCTATGATTAGCGAGTTAATTTTCGTTTTTCATTTTTAGCCAAAAAATAATTTTGTTAACAAAATGTTTTTTCAAAAATCTAAAACAAACACCGTTCAAACAATAATAAATAATTTTTAAGTTGAAAAAATAAAAATTTTCATGAAAAAATCTGAAAAAAAACGCACCAATTATTTGAAAATTTAAATGGTGGAAAATGGAAGATATATTTATGATAATAATAATAATAATAATAATAATAATAATAATAAGTTTTTTTTTCAAAAAAGTAAGAAAAAGTTTCACATATTAAATCATGATATAAATTTTATAATATTATTAATCATTTATCGTCACTCTATATCTTTGAAATTCATGGATTTAATGTTTTCATCGTTGTAGGATTATGGATTTCAGAGATCGATTTCACAACTTGTATCATTCTATTCTTTCCGTAAGTCTTCAATTTTTATTATCTTCATCATTTAGGTTTCCCGACTTATTTTATTTTTTGCAATAAATTCATATTCTACAACTAATTAAACGTGCTCTATACACTTATTTATTTCAATATAGCTCTAAAATATTTATGGACTTTACTATTAATTGTGAAGTTCTAATAAGCTTATAGATGTTCATAGAGAAGTCAAATAATAGAGCTTCTGAAAAAATTGAGATGCAAGACCTAGTTTTCCACTTATACAATAATAAGCCGTTCTTTAAAAAACTCATAATTATTGCAAGATTCGTTTAATTTTTTTTTTTTTTGCACAAGTGCTTCTTCAGAAATTTATCCAAACAACTTTTTTTTAGATTGTAAATCTCGGGCTTCAACTACTATGGTACTTTCTGCAAATCATTGTCAGCATGTGGTATTACATACTAGCCATTGGTCATTTGTTTGAAAGCTATTTAATCTCTTATGGAGTATTGAAGAAGTACAAGTCTCTTCGTATAGGAAAGCTTCAGTACCTTGCCATTGTCATAGAGAGTGAAGATGCTCATCAGACTTCAAAAGTTGTTAAACTTTTACAGTGGCTGGACTCGGTTGGTGTTAAAAATGTATGCCTCTATGACATGAATGGTATGAAAGGTTTGGTTAATTAGTGATGGTAACATTTCTTTTACTTGGGCCGTATGATATAACGTTTTCTTTGAACTTTACATTCTAGGAGTGTTGAAAAAGTCAAAGGAGACCATATTTCAAAAAATGGAGAATGCAAAATCCATAGAGGTAACATATCATGTTGTTGTTCCCACCATATTGCTTCTTTCTTAATTTATTGATAAATTGCTCTTGTGGTTTATGATATTATTAATGTTCTTTTGACTAGGCAGTGCATCTCATATATTTTCCATATTAATCACATAATTTTGGTTAATCCAACCTTTGCCTCATTGCAACTTGATTGGTTCTTTTTCTGTGCACTTTTATTTAAACAAACCTGTATGAGGCAACAGGAAATTATGTGTCCCATATCACGTTCAATTGGTTTCACACCTGAAATTTGTTGAATACATTTTTTTTACCCCCATTTTCAGTTGCCCTTTTGTCTTAAGAAGTTCGTAACTGATGGGACCTGCCTATAGTCTATGTCGATATGTCATCTAAGAAATTATTGACGAGGAGATGAAATACATGTTTCTGTTGATATATTGTGTAAGCTACATAACTCTCAATTCTTGAATAGACTTAATGCATGGGTAAGATATTAGTAAGTTGGAAGAGGGAAAAGTAAGGAAAGAAATTAGGCTAGAAAGTTATTTAGTTTTAGGTGTGCAGAAAATTGGCATGAAAAAGTACCTTTGAGCCCACAAGATAAGTCCTCTGTAGGGTGAGGTGAAAAAGGGAGAACATACTCTATGATATAGAAGCTCCTTTATTTTTCTTTTTCTTCACCTAATCATAAGAAATTATAAGAGTGAAAGACCTTAACTTCATCCTCATCTAAACAAGTGGAGGGACAAATACCATTATTCCCATTTGCTTTATTTCCATTTTCTCTATGCATCCATACGATTCATTAATATAAAATATGTAATTATAAAGTGGCTCATTCAATTGTAACTTCAACTTTTTTTTCATTTGTTTGATCTGATCTAGCTTTAACTCAGTGCAGGAAGTCAATGGAGGCATAACACACCATGTACCAGATCACATGACCCTAGAATTTGTTTCTTATGTTGATGGGAAGGAAGCAGTTGCCAAAGCAGCTAACTTGATTTTTGTTCAGAATTTGAAACAACATAACTTAGGTGGAGGAGAACTTGATCGTCAAATATTGTTAGAGCCCCACCTGAATGAGGGACTGCAAATTGTTGGTATGTTTGCTTCCTAAACCTACTATTAGTTTGAACTTAAGTGTTTATTTCTGTGTGCAGTGTAACATTATCTAGCTTATGCCAATCTTATTTTACTGTCAGGTTGCAAAGGCCCCGAACCTGACCTTTTACTTGTCTATGGACCCGTGAGGAGCCATCTTGGTTTTTCTCCATGGAGAATTTGGTATACAGAGATTGTGTAAGTTGTTTCTAGGATATTATTATTTTATTGTTGTCATAGTCGTTATCGTTATCGTCATCGGGACAATAAAACGTTAGCTTCTTTGTTCTCATGAAGTACAATATTGGTAATGCACAGAAGCTAAAAGAAGCAGTAACTCTGTTACGTGGGTGTTTTTTTCTACATTAGGCTAATAGATTAGTCTGTTGATAATCTGAAATAGAAGTCCATGTAAATGAAAGTAGTTTGTTTCTCTCCTTTTTTGTTATATTTTCTTTCTTGGGTAGTAAACCTGTGGCAAAGTTGCTACTCCACGGTGTGTTGCTGATGCAACAAACCATAAAAATGAACCTCCATGCATTGCATAGGTTGTATGAGATGTTAATATGAGAAGTTCCATTTTGTACATAGCTTTGTTTTTTTCGGTTTTTCAGTTGAGTAGATTTTGACTAATGTTTCTTGCAAACATATGGGATCGTTGAACTGCATGAGATACGGTTCTTTAATAAAAGTCATTTACAACTTCACAAAAGTGAAACAAAATTATGGTAAGTTTTCTCGGAATCTGCCATGGTTTGACACCCAATAATTGGTAAAATTTTTAGAGTAATTTTAATTGTTAATTGAATTTTGCTTCTTGCATCTCCATATTCATTTGTTTAGTCTTATCTCAGATTATCCAAAAACTGGCCCACAGCCTTACCATTTATATGATGTTGCCTTTGAAACCATAGGCAGAGTTAGAATAAAGTATCTTACACATATTTCTATATGTGATTGTAATTTTGTTTTAATTATTTTTTTTTTGGATTGCTAACAGGTACATAGGGAAGGAAATCAATCAGAAGTTAATTGACTGTGCAAGCACAAAGCATGGGCATTAAACATCTTGGTGGTGGAGAAATAGCTAGCTAAACATTTTTGTGGAGGAAGGGTTTCTAGCCAGTAATGTATAAATGTGTTATGACAGAAATAGAATAACAAGTAATGACTAAGTTTCACTCACTAAAAATTTTCAAAAAATAAAATAAAAATAATGAATTAATATATCTTTACCCTCACCAAATAGTATTGCTGGGTATGTTTTGATTCAAAATTTGTGTGTAATTGGAATATGCTGGGTATGTTTTGATTTTGTTATGCTCTATTCCTGAAAGCAGAGGACCAGGCAGACCTTGAACGAAAAGATAGGCCAATTAAATTCTGCCATTGATAATATATCTTCACGTCTGAGAGGTAACAATAATGTGCCTGCTGCTGCCCCTATAGAAAGTGATCCCGAAGTTGAAGCTACCATGTGAAGCATTTCCAGTTTGATATAGTTTCAACTATTCTTTGAAGCAGTGGGAAAACATTGAAAATTGGATATATGTTTTTAGACGATATGAAGGGTAAAAAGTATTGGTGTTGGATTGATATGGTTAAAGCTGTCAAATTCTAAACTTTTTTCCTTTTTTGTTTTCAATCATGGAGGAATTTTTTCTTCTATGGTTAAAGCTAGTTTCTTCTTAGCTTTAGCCTGTTTCTTATTTGATGACTGTGGTACCGGCCAGTTTTTAGCCCGTTTCTTTTTTCAATTCAATAAATCTCCATTTTTGAAAAGTAATTATATATATGTTCTTACTATCATATTTTCTCCAAAAATATTTTAAGTCTTTTTGTAAATTTTTTGAAGATTTAATGAATAATTGAGATTTGAAATAATTTTTAGACTAAATGTTACAAATTTAGCAAAGCTATGACAATTGAGAAGAAAGATTTTGTTTGAAGTAAGATTAGTTTTAAAAGGGAAAATTGCGAGTTTTTTTTTTTAAAATGGAATAGCACTTGCCACGCCCCAAACTTTTAAATGGAATCACAATCTCTCAATTTTAGGATGTAGACCAAAATGAATCGCATTTGCCATACTCCAAATAGTTTGTTTTAAAAAAAAAAAAATAAGTAGTAGTAAAAATAATGACACCTAAACTGAGTAACGCATCCATTGCGTGTATTTCTTTAAAATTGAATGCCTTGAGACTCGAGAGTTTGCCAGTTTAGTAACCTGATTTATATAATCACAACATCCACTATGTCAGCCTCTGTGGATTGCTAAATCTGTATAGTTTGATTCTTCTAAAATGTAAAAAGTGAAAATTTTCAACAATAAAGAAGAAAATCAACTGCCCAGGTTTCAATATATAAAAAATTTGTCCTGCATGTATATGCAGGGGAGGCTCTACAGAGTACAAAAGCTGTATATGGAGTCAAGAATGTTAAATCCCCCCTTATCACAAGTTCTAATATAAAATTATTTTTATATTGTATAAGGAAAAAAAGATTCCAATGTAAACTATGTGCGCAAGTGCATGGTTAACACTGCTCTTAAGAGGTACATAAAAGTGCAGCATCATACCTATAACCGGTTGCTAATCATTAGTATGCTCAATATTTTAACTGATGCAGCTAGAAGAAAAATCAAACAGTTGAGACATTGAAAACCACTAAGCCAAAATCACAAATAATCATTGCAAGAAAATTGTCCTTAGCTAATATGATGGAGCCTATTGGCATCTCTAACAAGAAATTCGCTACCAGTTACCACCGAGACTCTCTTTGCAAACTCATGACAGTCTTTGCAAGATCGAGTATTTTTAAATACCAAAATGAGGGTCTCACCGTACTTGTCAATCATTGTATCCAAAAAGTGCTTCCCTTCTTTAATTAAACCTGCATGACTACAAGCATTTAACAGATCTATGAATGTGGACTCTCAATAAGAGAATAATGAAATATTAAGGGGCATGACATTCATTTGGATTTTGGTCTTGGAGCATAAAACTTGTTAAGGTTTCATTTATAAGCCACATAAAAAATTCAATTAGTATAATTCCTTGATAAATACTAGTCTCTTTCTCAACTAATAACTTAATGCAAAATAGTTTTTACATCTCAATTTTTTTTTTTACAGGACATCTCAATATTTTTAAAAGTTGTTGTAAATTACAAGTTTTTTTTTTCTTAATTAAGAGTCAAATCAAATACTTATTTCAATTGAAAAGTTATGGTGAGCCAACACGCTACTACAAAAAATTCAGCTTTACCACTTGCCATAGAACGAATGCATGGAGCATGTAACTCTAGACTAACCTGTTATAGATTTCAAAAGATAAGATTTTAGAGGCAATGGTTTTCAGAAAAGCCTCATTCACCTTCACACTTCACTTCATCAATTCTACTTTATATGAGTTATGACTAGTTTGGTCAATGTATTATATATGATGTTACCTACCTACGGAACAAAGTTATAGTCTATGATAAATTAATATACTCGTATATATGGACCTTTTCAAATATTCACACCATTTAATATATAGGTGATAGCAACTTAGAGTATTATTTAAGTGAATTTTTTTATATATTTAATGTTTTAACATTTTAGAAAAAAAATGTGATTATTTTATGTGATTGTTCTTAACTAATTTAATGTGATAATTTTTTGAATCGTGAGTCAAATTTAGTATGAGAGCTGATGAAGTATGGTGAGAGTGAACTTTGAAATATTATACTAATACCTTTATTTTATTTCATTTTGACCACCATGAAATTTTTTTGCACTTTAAACTCAACAAACTTAAAACCTGAAAATACCATAGAAGAAGAATGCATAGAAATAAAAAAGAAAAAAGTCATGCAATTTCATTTATTTATTTGTTTAATTTAAATTTAATATAATGTAAAATAAATAACAATACTTAATGGAGATATAAAATAATGTTTAATCTAAATAATAATGGTTGATTTTTTTATTTTGTTTATATAAAAAACACTTATTGGTATTTTTATTCCATATTTGATTTGTTACTATTTTATTGTATGAATGTTCGTTTGGTGTTTTGAATTAGGTAAATAAAGATGATAATAGAAAAATTATCCTTTATCAGTTTAAGATTAAATTTTTAGATTACGTGATTTTAAAAATTATTTAATATTAAAACATTTTATAAACAATCTAGTCTTCTTTCTATTCAATTTAGAAAACTTTATTATCTCATACTCCATGTTTTATAAAAACTACCTATCACTCATTTTCTTTTTTATTTTCAAAAAATAAATTTTAAATGAGAGTTAGTTGGGGATCTCACCATACAAATTTATCAGGATTTATAACAAAAAAAATAAATAAGTGAGATCAATGAATTTTAAGAGTGAGATCATCAATATAATACTAGAACGTCGGATTTCAAGAGGATCTAAATCCGTTTATAATATTTTGAAGAATGATATTCTTAAAATTATTGGGTGCCTTTGTTTCAGTTTAAATAAAAAATAATTTTTGTTTTAAATAATTTAGAAACTTTTAAAAAAATAATTTTTAACTTTCGATTGTTTATTTTTATAAAAATTATTTTAAAAAAAAAAAAATAATATTTAATTTGTTTGTATATAATTTTGTAAAAGTGATTTTTTAAACTATAAAATTACTATAAAAGACATAAAAAACTCTCTTGTGATTATGTAATGATCTCATCCTATCTTAGTATGAAATTTACTATAGTAGAACAAATGAAATATTTTAAATCCTAATTGTCACTTCAAACTTTATTATTATTGTGTTAATTCATTTCTTAGACGTATGCACCTAAGGGCAATTTCAGATTTTTGAAAAGCAATCAGAGTAATTACGTCATTTTTTATGATCAGTGTGTTAATTTCCGTATTTCATTTTTAGCCAAAAAATGATTTTGTTAGCAAAATATTTTTTCAAAAATCTAAAACAAACACCATTCAAACAATAAAAAATAATTCTTAAATTGTAAAAATAATTTTTTTCATGGAAAAATCTGAAAAGAAACGTACTAATTATGTGAAAATTTAAATGGTGGAAATGGAAGATATATTTATAATAATAATAATAATAAGTTTTTTTTTCAAAAAAAGTAAGAAAAAGTTTCACATTTAAAATAATGATATTCTGATATTGGCCAATCTGGACTAGCAAACTGGTCTGCTGAGATCCTCTGATCTCGTCCAACACTGGACCATTTATTGTCCTTCTGGTTTCGACCAACACTGGGCCAGGACTGTTTTTCACTTCACTGTCAGGCCATCTTCTGGTCAGAAGAACTTGTTGAATAAGTCTGACTTATGATATCTTCTGGTCTGGATCCAGTCTTCCTCTGGCAGGCTTCCTTCTGACTTTGTTTCCTTCTGATATGGGTCAGCAAAGATATCCTCTGGTGATTTCAGGATGCATCCTCTGGTATCTTCTGGATGCATTATCTGGTGTTTTCAACTCTTAGGTTTTCTGCTTCAGCTTCTGGTTTTCTGTTCCAGATGTTTTGCTTCTGGTTTCCCAGATGTTCTGCTTCTGGTTTCCCAGATGTTCTGCTTCTGGTGTTTTCCAGATGTTCTGCTTCTGGTGTTTTCCAGATTTTCTACTTCTGGTGTTTTAACTTCAGATTTTCTTTATGGATTAAACAGCTTTGTTTCCTGCATGCATTCAATCTTCTGGACAGGAGGTTGCGATCTTTGGATCCTGTTCCTTTCTTAGTACAAAACTTAAATGCACGCATTAGTGTAATCATAATCTTAAGATAATTTTGTTATCATTAAAAGAGATTTTTTCTCAACAAATACCTCATTCGCAACATTTTAATTAAGATTGTGGGTATAGAGTTGAGTTTTCGAACGTCATAGTCAAGTGTGTTGAAGATTATCTGTGGGAGTTTTAAGCGATTGCTAGTATCTTCAATATATTATGGGGGTATCTTTATAACATGCAAATGAAGGAAGACACAATATCAATAACATTAGGGTTGTGAGTGAATGCATATTGGGGCATAGAACGAGAATGGGAGAATACCATTGAGATTGACTTTGAGGTATAAGAAACAAGAAAAGTGAGATTACTATTATTAATAAAATAGGAACGACTTTGCTGTGAATGAGTGTATGGAATTTAGTTGTATGATAGAAGGAGTATGTGTGTGTGTGTATATATATATATATATATATATATATATATATATATATATATATATATATTACACATTTGTTATAGTATGTCGTTGACCGTGTAAACATCATCATCATTATCATTGATTCATAGATGATGGAGCAGAAAAAATAAGATCTATTTGCTTTTGAATGCGTATTGATTTTTAGATGATGGTGCGGAACTAAATTTAAGTATTGTTCTATGTATAGAACTAAATTTAAGCATTTGTTTATTTTAAGTATTGTTATATGTATAGAACTAAATTGTAATAAAAAAATATAGGCTAAATAGCACCCGTGGTCCCTTAACTTAATTTCAGTTAACGATTTAGTCTTTTATTTATTTATTTTTTTTCCGATCTGGTCCTTTATTTTAATTTTAAGTAACAATTTGATCCTTTATGTTTTAAAATGTCAACAATGTTATCATTTTTTTTACAAAAATTCATCAAAATTTTCAACCAAAACCCATAAAATTATTTTTATTATTCAATACAATACAAATTTCATCAAATTCGAAACTCAAATCTTAAAATAAACTCATATTTCCATTTCTAACAATATCAAATAAAGAATGAAATTTGATGAAATTTTTGTATGGGTTTATTTGAAGATTTGAGTTACGAATTTGATGAAATTTGTATTATATTAAAGAATATAATTAATTTTATGGGTTTTGGTTGAAAATTTTGATGAGTTTTTTGGATTTTTGTAAAAAAAAGGATAATGTTGTTGACATTTTAAAACATAAAGGATCAAATTGTTACTTAAAATTAAAATAAAGGACCAAATCGAGAAAAAAAAAGATAAAAGACTAAAACGTTAACTGAAATTAAGTTAAGGAACCACGGGTGCAATTTAGTCAAAAATATATTATATTCTTAAATTAAGAAATAAATTCTAAACAAAAATATAAATTATATATTTTAATGATATCTTATTCTAAATCTTAAATATAAATCTAAATAAAATCTTCTATTATTTTCAAGAATCTTCCTTGATTAAATATCTCTTTTGCATTCCATTTGAATTTGAAGTTAGAAAATTTAGCTTTATTCTTTTTGACTGTTTGATTTTTTCCTTGTATGTTGGTTGTACATCTTGTCAATATCTTTTTTTTGGAGGCTAAATCTACATTTGACTTGACATTCCTTTTTTAAATTCATCTTGTTTTAATCTCATTATTTTACCTTGTGAGCTCCATGGTAGAAAAATTATATTTTTAATGGCTTTTAGGTGGTTTTAGACCTACATCCTTATTGTCCTTCTTAACATAGAATTTATTCAAAACACATGCATTTTCATGGTCTTCTTTGAATTCATATACTTCTTTTTTCTCTTCTCTAACAATAACACGTTCATTCTTCATCAAATCTAAAACAAATTGGTTGCCTTCCATATGAACTATAATCACTTCTTTGTTGTTTTGATCTTTAGTCACACAAGTTTTATGTTCAAATACAACTTTTAAGAATAATTTTATGTTCAAATTTTATAATCACTTCTAAGCAACACTTAAAAGGTTTTGATCAATTCCAGAAACATATAAAGCATTGAAAATTAATTTCAAACTTGGTGACTTTTGATTGTAATTGTTTCAATGCCTTCCACTATAATGTGTTCTCCATTTCCAATTCTCTTTGGAAATAGAAGTTTTGTCGAGCTATTTGAAAAGATATCAATCATAAATCATACGGTATGTGCAACTACTATCAATAAGTCAATATTTTGAGGGTTTGTTAGTTTTAAAACTCACCATTACAAGTGGTACACTACAAGAAAACACTCAATTTGTGGTCAACTTAAAAAAGATTTTGTGGCCTAAAAAACTCACAAATTACTGATCGAAAAAGCTTTCACAAATACTAAAATTCAAATTGGTTGTTATTTGTGGCTGAAAAAGCCCTGACAAATCAAAAATATTTTTTTTGGCTAATTGTAATATTTGTGGCGGCAAAAAACGGTCACAAAATTATTGGAGGGAAAAGTTATTTGAATTTGTGGCGGCCAATACCTTCACAACGGACTTGATTAATTGAAAATATTAGTAGGATTTTGTGGCAGCATATACCCTCACAAAATCATAACGTTGGAGCATTTTGAGGGCTTAGGCCGCCACAAAATCAACCTGTTGGAGCATTATGAGGGCTTAGGCCGCCACAAAATCAGTCTGTTGGAGCATTGTGAGGGTATTGGCTGCCACAAAGGCATCATTTTATAACTGTCTAGGCCACCACAAAAACAATAGTACCATTGACATTTTGTGGCCGCCACAAATGCCCTATTTTCTCCTTATATATATATATCACTCATCCTCTCATTTCTCATTTCTACCATCTCTCTAAATTTTTTCTCTACTTTCTCTCTACAAATATTTTTCTTCAAATTTTATTTTTCTCCAACTTTTCCCTTTACTTTCTCTCTTGAATTTAGGTAAGTTTTTCTTTTATGTTTTGTTTTTTAATGTTATTTTTTATTTGAAGTTGTTTATTTTGAAGTAACTAAAATATCACTAGAAGGGGGGTTGAATAGAGATATTTGCAGTTTTAAAATTTTCTCAAGTGTTTAAATCAATATCCTCTTTGAGAGGACGAAAGTCAGAGAATGGAAATTAAAACTTTAATTATGAGCCGAATGAATAAAAGAGAGAGAGAGAGAGTGTGTAAGACCCTTAAATTTAAAATTAAATTCAGATTTAATTTTAAGTGTATTTTGGGAATATTTGTAAAATATTCAATATATGTATAATTTGTGTAAATATATATGTATATATATATATTTGTTTTGGAGGTGGAATTAAAATTATTGGATAATGGATGAATTAATTTAATTTCGAGTAATTAAATTATCGGGCCGTTAATTAAGATATTCTCTGCTAATTTCGACGAAACGGGTTAAGTGCTGGAGGATCAAAAGATATTTTAATATAAGAGTTGGGTGAGGTGGCGAAGATATTTATTAAGAAAGAAAAAATTCCTTCTTTCCTCTGCTGTGTCAGTCTGCATTTATGTGAATATTTAAGTGAGAAGCTTTTTCTTCTTTCCACTACTGCGCCAGAATTCTGCTTTATCATCTTCTTTTTCTTCTAATTTTCTGTGTTGGTGAAGGAAAAACAGTTTACTCAAAATACTTTTTCTTGAAAATCTGAGTGTCGAATCAAAAAGTTTCGAGTACGAAAGTTATTCCTCTGATTGTTACGGAGCTAAAGAACTAACTTTCGTAGCGGCGAACGCGAAACGAGAGTATCGTCGACTTTGTCGCAGAAGCGTACGAGTTAAGGGAACGTAATTAAGGTAAGGGCACCTTCCAACTTTCTAGATTTTCATTTAGGGCTGTAAATGCATGGGTGATAAATGATTATTGGTTTATGTTTGTGAAAAACATTGTGTTATGTTTTGGAAATCAAACTGTTTTGATGTTCCTGCTGTTTTCAGTGAAGGAACTTATTGTGTTGTTGTGTTGATGATGTATTGTTTGTTGTGTTGAGTAAGAAATCATTCTGTTGTGTTGAATGATGATTTGGTTGGTGTTGTATTGGAGATGATCCAAATGCTTGAGCTAGTTTGTGTGGGACTGTTTTGTGGTTGACTTTCTGGTTTTAGTGATTCTGTGTTTTTGCTGTATTTTGTTAAACAGTCTGGTGTTGATGGTGGTTTCAAAAGAAAAGGGATTTAAAATGGTGGAAGTGTTTTTCTTGAAAATCTGTTATTGATGTTTAATGAAAAATGTCTGAGTTTTGAGGTTTATAAAGATTGGTAATTATGATTCTAGGGTTTTGGTTGGTTTTTCAAAGGAAAAGGTTTTGAAAATGTGTTGAAGTTTCAGGAAAATTTCACTGAATTCGAAGGTGTATTCGAATACGGCTTGAGTGTATTCAAATACAGCCTGCAAAGCTTCTGTTTTCTTCAGATTTTTGAACTTGTATTCGACTACGACCCTCTATAGTCGAATACAGTTTTGCCAATTTTGCTTATGACTTAGCATCCGTATTCGACTACGACCCTCTGTAGTCGAATACATATTTGCAACTTTTGCCACTGACTTCGCATCTGTATTCGACTACGACAACCTCGTATTCAAATACAGAATGCTGATTTTTCACTATTTTAGCTTCTGTATTCGAATACAAGGGAGCTGTATTCGAATACAAATTCGTGTTTTTCAGAAATTCAAGTTTTAAACATTGTTTTATAAACCTTAAGTGTTGAGGTACCTTGGGGAGGTTTGTGGTGAATAAAAAATGGGATTTTTGTGATAGATTTGAAGTGGTGGTGGTGAAGTTTTTGAGACTTTAGTGAAGTTGTGGAAGTCTGACTTTTGCACTGTGAAAGCCTCTGTATTCGAATACAAGGAGTCTGTAGAATACAGGGTGTTGATTCTGCCCTGTTTGGCTTCTATATTCGAATACAATGAAGCTGTATTCGAATACATATTCGTTTCTTTCAAGAAATTGCAGTTTTAAAACACTGGTTCTGAATTTCGAGAGTTGGGGAAAGACTTTTGATAATTAAGAGTGGAACTTTGAGGTAATGCGAAGTGATAATGTTACTTGAATGGTTAATCATTGATGTGTAGATGATGACATTGATTGTGTTGAAATGTTTTGAAAAATGATGGAAATGCATGAATTTTACTGATGTTGCATACTGTTTCCAGTGAAGTGGAACACTGCATATTCATGCATTGCATAGTCAAGTGGTACCCGCGATGGGCCACAGAGTAATGCGCAACCACGTGCTGATCTGTGAGCGATTGCACGAGTGCTGATCTGTGAGCGATTGCACTAGGTACTGATCTGTGAGCGATTGTACCTTGGTATATAAGTGCTGGTCTGTGAGCGACTGCACTGGTACTGGATTGTGAGCGTTTGTACCCTGAAATGCGCAACCACTTGCTGATCTGTGAGCGATTGCACGAGTGCTGGTCTGTGAGCGACTGCACTAGGTACTGATCTGTGAGCGATTGTACCTTGGTTTATGTCAAACGTGCTGGTCTGTGAGCGACTGCACGAGTGCTGGTCTGTGAGCGACTGCACTGGTGCTGATCTGTGAGCGATTGCACCCTAGTCTTGAGGGCAGTTAAAGTCTTACATATGTAAATGTGCTGGTCTGTTGAGCGACTGCACCTTGGTGAATCCAAGAGGATGTATTCATGAGCATATACATATTGCATCGGGGTGATTGACCGGTGGGTCACACTTTGGTGATATAATGATGGTTGAAAATTGTTGTGTGTGTAAGTACTTTTTGAAATATGGAATTTTCTGATGAATTGGTGTGGTTACTGAATTGATGTTTGTGCTTACAACATGATTTTCATATTAAATTGGTTGCTATTTGAAAAGGTACAAATGTCATGTATTTTTAAAATTGAGCATCCTTATTTATCATCATTGTTTTATGATGTGCCATGAATATGTCTGATATTGCTGATATAAATGCTATGTGATATTTGTTAATTTCGGTCGGTGGCCCTTTACAATTATTGTGGAAAATTGGGCTTTGCCCTCAGATGTTAATCAAACCCGTACCCCCGACGGTCACACTAACGACAGGGAACGTCGTTAATTTTCCTTGATCTTTACATTGTGGGCTACGTAAAGGGATGGACAGCTGGGTGAAGATAAGACTTGTGGATAATGCGGTGGAGACCGTGCTACTATAGCTTAGTGTATGATCAATTTAGACTTATGTATAGGATTTTGAGATCAGTGGTTGTAAATATTTATTTTGGGAATTACGATGTCGAATGATATTTAATTTGAATTGATTTTAATTCCTTTGAAATTAATTCGGAAAACTCTTTTATTTATCTATTCGTTTTAAAAAAAATACACTCGCACTGTGTTTTAATCTCGGGGTGTTACAGAGAGAGAGAGTATAGAAGATGAAACACCCAACTTTATACAGGTTCACCCAATGAAGGCTACGTCAGTCCTCACACACTTGTGAGATTTTACTATGAATCAAAACAGATCAACCTCTCACTGAGGTTTGTTACAAGTTTGTGTGTTCTCTAGCCTCACCAAGCTTACAACTTTGTTTTCCACAAATTCAAATATTCCTAAGTGTAACTCACTTGGAAATTTCAAAGTGATATGAGAAATGTTTTGTGATTGATCTCTTTTCTAACACTTTCTAAAAGAATATTTCAAAGATATAGTGTAAAACTTGAGAAAGTATTAAGAGAGGATGGGTTTGCTCTTGATAGCCTTTGTAAATGCTCTTTTTATGCTTTGTTGTTGTGTATTGAATGATGGAGAGCTCCCTTCCTTTTATAGAGATGAAGAAAATTTTTCTTCAAGAAAAAGATCCTTTATGACTGTTGCATATAGATGTAATGGTCCTTGAAGTTTGTCTTGATTTACAAAAATGCCGTTGAGTCTGTCCTCACACTGCCTTGTACGTAGGAGGATGAGTTTTACGAATTTGTCTTTGGAGGTTTGATCTTTCTAGAAGTTTGGACCTGGAATGTAATTTTCCTTTTCTTCTTTTCCAAGACATGTAAGATCTTACTTTACGTGTCAAGTACAACCTTTTTCGTACTTTGGTACTTTTGGCCATTCCCTATGTATGAGGATGAATAAAACCTAGAAGTTCATCCTCTTATCGTTCATCCTCTGGCGTGGAACCTCTTCTTATGAATTTGTTTATCTTTTTGATTTTTGTCTACAAATTTATATTCTCTTTATTTTGACTTGGATTCATTGTTTTAGTGATAAAGTATATTGTCTTCCATAAAGGTTCATCCTCTGATAGGAGGATAGAGCTTCCATAAATTAGGACATGACTTGTACTTTTGCCTTTGGAGCTTCAAACATATGAGTTAGCAAAATATAGCTGTTGGAGGTTTTGCTAAGTTTCCTTAGACTTGTCTTTATATGCAAAGCTTCCATTTAGCCTTTATCCTTATGTTAAGTATGCTGAGAGGATGAGTATTGCAGTCTATCATCATATTTGAGTTGTAGGAGGATGAAGCTTTCATTTGTGATGTGACTTGTGCTTTTTGATTTTTCCTTTTCCCAACAACTGTAGTGTATTGCTTTATCAATCAAGGACATTGTTTTTTGTACTTTTGTACTTTTACCTATTTCCCATGCGAGAGGATGAATAAATTACATAAGCTCGTCCTCTTTTTTGTTTTGTTCATCCTCTTTTCTATCTCGTTTATCCTCTAACATAAAGGTCAAGAAATCATCCTTAAACTTTAGCATTGCTTGTCTTTTGACATAGATTCATCTTCTTTTAATTTATGACGTACATTCATCATCTCTTCAATATTGTTTGTCCTCTGTCTTAGAGGTTACAATTTCATCCTCCACTTGTTTATCCTCTAACGTAGAGGACATGTTAAAATGTGTAAAATACATTTCATTTGATCAAGGAGGTGAGGAACCTGTTTTCCAAATTTAATACACTTAAGAGAACAAGTTAGATAACACGCATATTCATAATCTTCGAAATAATTTTGTTATCATTAAAACATTTTAGAGAGATTTTGTCTCAACATATTTATGAATATTATTTAATTTTTATTTTGATAGTAGTATATTGTGTTGATTGCGAAGAGTTTTTATTTGTTTGTAAACTTCAACTCAGACACTATCATGCATCAAGTTAGTATGTAATAATGCATTTTAAATATAGATTAGTAATTTATATAATTATTATTAAAAAAGTTATATGGTTATAAATTATTTTTAGAGCGTTAATATTTTATTTTAGAATGTAAAATGTATTATTTTTAAAATTGGTTACAATATTATTTTTAAACTTTAATATTAGTAAGATTTGTTAAAAAGAGTACTAGTAAAAATTTTAAATTGTAAAATTTATTTTTTTAAATGTTGATCAAGTATTATTTTTGCTATTATGATTTTTTAAATAGAATTTTACTAAGAAATTGTAATTTTTTTAGCAACAAAATAATACTTACGAAAAAAAATTATAATATTGATCTAATCATAAAATATGTAATATTGTACATATAAAATGTTTTTATATTATTTTCAAAATACATAAAAAGTTCATAATTTGAAACGTTAGTAGATTTTTTAAAAAATATATATATTATGTTGTTTACATAATATATGATGAATAAAAATTTGAAACAAATGTAAAACGTATTGACTTTAATGTAACTATTTTTTTATAAAAAAATTATTAAAATTAATGATATTAATATTTGTTGTTAGTCATTACAATGAGTTGTAGTTGTGTTCAGAAAAAAAATTTATATACTTTTACGGTCTCTATTTTAGTTTATAGGGACTTATTTTATGAAAAAATTCATTAAACATCGTTTAACATTTTATTTTAGTTTATATATAGCCTTTATTCGGATTTATTATATTGTTTGTAGATCAAACTCCATACCACCAACTATGTCAACAAATGGCTTGATCATATCAGATTTAATGATGGAGGGAGTAGAGCTAATGATCAAAGGAATTATTATGATGATTGATGTATTCGAAGAATATTTTCTATTTTTATTTTTGGTTTGTATGGATATATTGTACATTATTATTTAATTATGGTGTGTTTTATTTTTGGTTTGTATGATATAATTTTTTAATTTTGGAATGTTTTATTTTGTTTGGTAGTAATAATTTAATTAATATTAAAATTATATTTTTATTTTTATATATAATATTTTATTTTATTTTATTGAAATTTTCAATTTTTAAATTATATAAATATTAATTTTTAATATTAATTTTGAATTTTATAAAATTATTTTTTTTAATAAAGTTACCCATTTGTGGCGGCTGAAACAATCACAAATTGGACACTTTGTAGCTGCCTAAGCCCTCACAAAAGGGAGAATTTGTGGCGATATTGACCCCCACAAACTGTGGATTTTTTTAATCAGTTTTATCCTTTGTGGCGGGCGGGTTTTTCTGTAACAAATTTGTGAAGGATTAAACCCTCACAAATGGTAACAAAAAAATAACTTTTGTGACCGTTTTGGCCGCCACAAAACTGTGACTGGGTTATTTGTGGCTATCTTAAGCTGCCACAAATGTGTCTGTTTTGGTTGTTTTTCTCCTTTGTGAGGGTTTTTGGCTGCCACAAATAAAAGGTTTTCTTGTAGTTGTAGTACCTCTAGATCTTTAGCGATGCTAACATCTCATTGTTGTTGTAGTTGCTACTGAGACATGCATACTTTCTCCATATGTTTGACTAGTCTTCTTGCAATATGGACATGGTGAAAAAGATTAAGAATCTTTGTTTGTTGGTCTTTTTCACAATCTTGGAATGATTCTTTTTTCTTACTTTTTCCACCATTGTATTTCTTCCATTTAACTAAGTCTATATCTTTAATAATTATTTCTTCTCTCATAAGACTTCTTTTGCTCTAGGGCTTGCAATGCATGTAACACTTATACCAAAGTGATCTTTCTCAGATCCTTTGTATTCTCCAAGGCAACTATAGAAGTTCATATCTTTCAAGTATTGTTACAAAAAAAAAATCTACAATTCTAGAATAAAAAAATTGAGTGCTTAATAATTATACCTTATTAGCAATACTCAGTAATTTATCTTACTATTTTTTATTGTCTCATCCTTCTTCATTCTTTGTAACTCAAACTCTATCATTAAATTCAACACTTGCATGCTTTTTATTATTATGTCTCCTACATATTCTTCCTTTAGATAATCTCAAATTTCTTTTACTGTTTTGAGAGTCATGATTATGGTGAAAACAATTTGTGAGATGCCAACAAATAAACATGACTTTGGCCTATATAAAAAAAAACATGACTTTGCCTTTGTTTTTCTAGATTTTTCTTTCTTTATAACTTTTATCTTGACCACTATGAGATTTTTTGGTAGCAAAGAGCCTAAAAACATGATTCGGCATTGATGGAGAGATCCTCCATAACTGAAATGATATCATGGTCATGAGGAAAAAGACAAGAATTACACCGTCTAGATCGATAAATCCGAATGTTTTTTCTGCATGTCTGAATCAGCTAATCTGGATAGAACCAATAAAGAGTTTGAAAAGGAAAAAACGTAAAGACGAAATAAGTGTAGAAACAGTAAATGGATAATAGGGTTATGTATTTAAATACAATTTTTTTTTTATTTAAAAAAAGGGGTTATCTTAAGAGGGTTTTAAGAAAACTTGTTGGAGAAGATGAAGTGTTTTAAGGTCTGATTTTGCAATATATTTATATTGTCCCGATTGGTCAATCTGAACAAATGTCATATGGATCCCTCAATTTGGAGGGGGATAAATTGATTATTTTTAGGGGCTTTGAGAATATAGAAGAGAGGAGAAATTCTCTCAAATTAATTATAGTAATGCTTAGAACCAATCAATCCCTTTAAACCTTCAAGAAATTTGTTTTTGACATTATAAAAAGGCCTCCAAAACAAGAAAATTATTAGAAAGGTCTCTAAAAACACTAAAATTTTTGTTTAATAAAAAGACCTCATATTCTAATATTTTCAAATCTAAAACTGATCAAATGTTGTCTAAAATTAATATTGTCTTATCAAATATTAAACTAATCGACTTAAACTATTGAATAATAAATATTATACAAAATTGATTATATTAATTAAATAAATAATTTTATAAATAAAAATAATATATTTTTAAAAAAATTTATTAATTTTACTAAAATACTATTATTGACTTGAAAAACTTTCGTCTTTAAAATTTGTCTCTAACCTCTGTATATATATATTGGATCAAAACTTATTTAAACAATTAATGCTATACAAAGTTGAAATTTGAAATTTGAAATTTGAAATCAGTCCTTGTCAACTCAATATCATGACAATCATTTACATATTTGACACAAATGCTCAAAATACATAAAAAATTTCTCATATACCCTTTAACCTGTATATCAAGAAACTGATTTTGCTTGTGTGAATGTCTACAACATGACCCTTTTGGAGTTCAACAAATTCTGATCATCTTATGAGTGTCAAACCAATAGCAGTGACTATGAGAGTTGAAGGGAGGCCAAATTTCAGATGGTTCCAGAAGGTTAATGTGTATGAAATGTTCGGTGCTCGGCGAGCTTGTTCGCAAACTATCAAGTTTGCGGCCGATCCCAATAGTGATAGATTTCCTGCTATGGTGCTGACCCATGCCAAGATGAGCCATGCCTTTTTCTCATCTTCTTGTGAAATTGTAGCAGCTGAGGCTGCAACTCTTGCTCCTAGCAATAGTACTTGAAGAAAAATATATATAAGCACACAAGATTCTTAAAAAAGATACATTAGATCAAAAAAAATTTTAAGCAAAAATTCGAGTGCTAAAGCATCGCATGACAACTTCGACATCTCAATTAAGTTAATACTCTAAAATTATCATCTATCATTTGTAGCACCCTAATTAGTACGCCCTCCAATCTTAAATATAAGCAAAAATATGGTCAAAGTAAATTGATGTATCTAGTTCAAATATTTAACACTTACATCAACTTTCTTTAACTCTATTTTTATTTATATTTGAGACCAGAGTAGTATAAGTCTAGTTATGTCATCTTTAAATTGCTTATAAGAGTTTGGATATGAAAATAAATATTTTTATGTTCCATTATGACAAATCCTAGCATCTATATGGACTTTTGACTAAATTTTTTGAACTTCTAAAAATTTCAAAGAAAGAAATGTGAAAAGCTATGATAAGAAAATCCATCCTTGTTTGGTGCTTGAAGCAGAACTTTGGGGAATCTTTTATGGTCTCAAGCTTACATAGGATAGAGGCTTCTGTGAAGTTCATATTTTTTCGGATTAAACGGATTTGACGAAAAAATCTTAATAACAAATTAGTAAAGATCTCCTACAACAGTACGTATTTGAGGAAAAAATGGCAAATAAAAGAAATGTGAATCTCCGCCACTTGTCATTAGGAGAAATTATTTCTTAAGATTAATATGGCAAAAAAATAAAGGTGTGAAATTCTGTCACGTGTTATTTGGGAAATTTTTTCTTAAGATAGTTAGATTTTATGCTATTTATACATTCATTTCCTACAAACTTTATCTTTGTTTTTCCTTGATTCTCTTAAAACACTATTTTCCATAAATTATAGGTTACAAATAATAAAGAACATAAGCTACTATATTGACTATGTCTAATCACTCCTTTGACTTTGAAAATCCTTTAAGAAGACATTCATGTGCTTTAATGATTTTCTGCAAACAACCATGTGATTTCTGTATTTCTTAGATCATTAGGAAATTTGCAATAAAGAGAATTTCAAGAGTCAACTAAGTGAATGGTAGGAACAATTTCAATCTATCAGAAAGTTTTTGTATTATTAGTAAAAAAAAACACTAAAAACAGTAGTAAAACTATAGAAAGGTAACATCAAATGCTTCCGGCAAAGGTAAATTCCTATGGTCTCAAATCAAAATCCTAATCTCATGAAAAACACACATAGGCTATGTTTAGCAAGGGTAAACAGTTGGTTTATAGCACATAGCTTATAGCTTATAATGTATAAACTCATATGATCAAAGTATATGATCACAAGATTATAATATTTTTTGAGATATTATTACTTCAAGTAACGTTTGAACTTATAACTCATAGCGTATCATTTTGACCATCAGTATCATAATTGAAAAAATTTAAATATTAATTAAAAATACCTTTTTTCTATCATTTCATATTTATCTGTGAGCTCAACTACTAATTTTATCCAACACTTCAAATTTAATCTACTAACCTATCCACTATAAGATCTTCCGCTACCAGCTAAATTATCCTTCGTCCCTATTTTTACCACATAGTAACTTCTCCATCTAAACTACTCTATATAAACAGATCTCTCTCCTACAACAAGTTTCATATAAGTTGATTCAATAAGTCCACATAAATAACTCACTAGATCCTTATAGGGTCCATTTTTGGGTCCTTATAACTCATTATCAGTTAAACAATATGGGAAAAAAAATAGACTTTACAAATCATCTTCCTACCATAACAACTTGATGCATTAATTCAATTACAAAAATCATATGACATGTGAAACATAAAAAAGAATAAAAAATGAAAGATAATCATATGCACTTACCAGTTGGTACATTTGAAGCCAAATTTGATAAGACTAGAATAACTAGTGAAAGTATTGCTATTCCACTAGAATGATCAACTCTAGAATAAGGCTCCATTAAATCCCATAGAGCACTTGGAATTCCAGTTTTGTTGAATCCATCTACTGTGATAAACATTCCACAAAAGAATATCAAAAGTGAATATGAAACCTGTTCCAACAACAACAAAATCTTTCTTAGACATTTGTTCAATCTTCAAGTGGCATAAGAAAAAAAATTATCATCCATGTTTGGATAAACAGCTTAATTAAACACTTATAGCATAAGCCTTTATCATATAAGTGCTTGTGTATTAACTATATCTAAGGTAAATTAAAGTCAAATTGTTTTCATATAAACTATAAGTTGTTTCCATAAGCTATCTCCTAGAGAGCTTTACATGTCATAAGTTGGTTTCATACGTTTTGTCGAATAGTCTCACAAGTGTTTATGCTAGTAAGTAGATAAGCTCAAATAAGACAATCCAAACAGATCCAGAACGAGATATTGTGTTTGTTTAAAGATTTTAATACCTTCTCTAAGCTTGGCCTAGCATCTTTGAAATCAAGAACAACCAAAGCTAATGCAGCTGAAATTGCAGACCATGACATATTCAAACCAAGAAGCATTGCAATCAACATTCCTAATGTGATCATATAAACACAAGTTTTCCACAATAAATGTTTCCAATTCGCACTTATATAGTCCTTTTCATCAGAAGAAATCAAAACATGTCCTTCCATAGTTCGATCCATGTCCACAACGGTTTTCATCGGATTAGTTTCCTCCTTTGTTTGAGAAGAATCCAAGTCATTAGTCCCTTCCTTTGACGCAATTGAATTTCTAGCCGAATCAATCGCACTACCAATCACCCTTTGAATTTCGCTATCGCTCGAAACTAATCGGTTTCGTAGAACTTGAGGAGAGTTTTGAACACTAGAAGAATCTAAATAATCATTCAACTCTTGAGAATTATTAATTGATGAATAATGAGACATAGTAGCCGGTGAAAACTGATGAGAATTGACCTCTTCTTCAGCCGCAACTTCCGAAACCGGATCCTCAACATCTTTATGAATAGATAATAACTTCCAAAACATAACTATAAGAATCAAAGCATTCACAACAACTCCTAAAAGCATAGAAGGAAGAATACCAAACAAAAAATCACCAAATGAAATTTTACTTTGAACAGCTATAACAAGATTTTGAGGGTTACCAATTGGTGTAGCTGAAGAACCAATGTTAGCACTTGAAGCAAGGGCAAGTAAAAAAGGGTGTGGTGGTAAATTATGTTGTTTTGCAATTTTCAATATGAATTCAGTCAAAACAACACAAGAAGTATCATTTGTGAAAAGTGCACTTGACAAAGCAGAAATCAAACAGATTCTACAAAGTAAATCTTTTGCTCCTAAACTTTTCCAAGAAAGTAATTTTCCTATGTACTTAAACATATCTGCTCTTTCAAGATAAACACTAACAACCATTGTACCGAAAAGAAGACCGAGGATCGGTAGATCGATCGCAGCGTAAGCTTGATCCGGACTAATAACTCGGAATATTACCATAAGCATTGCACCTAAAAGGGAACCTGCTGTTCTACCAATTGGTAGGAATGGAACAGCTGGGAAAACTGCTAAGATCCAAAAGATTGCAAAGGCAATTGAACCTAGAACAACTTTCGGAATCGGAGCTAGTGTCATTATAATCTATCAAACTTCGATGATACTCCAAAATATGCGAAATATCTGTGTCGGACACGTATCAGATACTATAAGGATATTCTCTGATGTGTACCTTAGAAGTATCCGTGTCAGACACGTATCAGATGTTTTTAGAATATTCTCTTATACGGACCTTAGAAGTATCAGTATCAGTGTTGGACACGTATCAGATACTTTTAGAATATTCTCTCTGATACGTACCTTAGAAGTATCTGAATTTTTTTAAAAGCAATAGTAAGCTCCAATCAAAGATCAAAAACTCCACCTTAACAACACCATAGAATTTACTTTGGTGGAATGAAATTACCTGAACAAGAAAAGAAAATTGGTTAGAAAAAATACATGAAAAAAATCCAAACTATTGAAACTTTATTGTGAAATATTGTGAGATTGTGAATAATTAAAATCAACAGAGACCAACTATCAAGAAGATAGAGAAGATATGTTTATGAAATTATGATATCTTACAGAGATAAACAATTGACATAAAGTCAACATTGAGCAAAAACCACATGATGTAGATTTTTGCAAAATCAAGCTATGATTAGAGATTTTCTTAACTAATAATAAGTGTAGATATATAAATTTGCGAAGAAAAATTCAAACACTTTTCTTTTTCAGAAAATTCAAGTTTCTACACTCCTATAAGAGAATCAAACCAATTCACAAAACAAAGAAATGGAAAATAGTTAGATAATATTAACAAACTTATTTTCAGTTAAATAAATAATAATATTTATTTAGAAGAAGAAAAAAATAGATATGCAATTTTTTATTTCAATTTTATGCTACTATGGTAAACTTTTTGTTGTGAAAAATATCAGCAACAAAAGTATATTACCTTATATAACTTTTCTTTTGAAAAAATTATATTACTTTTAATTAAGATAAAGATAAATAAATAAAAAAACAGCATAAAATGTGAACCACACACCTTAGAAAGAAATATCTATTTTGTGTTGATGTGTAACTAAGAAGCTGTTCTGTTCCTATCCTCGAATTATTATTTTGTCATCTCCATGAAAAAGCTACAAAATTTTTGAAAAGGGTGGTTTTTTTTTCTTTTTGTACAAAGGGTATTTTTTTATAGATTAAGATTGAGAAAATTGCAGCATTTATCCATGGAGCTCTCTAACACAAACATTCAATACTCATAGTCACATGGTGAAACGTGTGTTACTCTAGTTACTGGAATCATGGGAAAAGACAAATATTTTCTCTTTTTTTTTTGTGGGCCATCAAATTATAGGCACAAAATAATTATTTTCACACCAATAATTTTTGTTGAAATAATAAATCTTTTGGCATAACACCTTGTCACCTACTTTATTTTTATTATATATTTAAATTTTGGGTTTGATTTTTATTAAAAAATTAACTAATGCATATGTACATAGCGTCACTACTTTTTGTCATTTATTATACTAGTTTTAAGATAATGATATTTGGATATGATGGTGAGAAAAAAGAATCATGAATTGGATCTAGTGGAAACAATATTAAATCTCAACTTTGATAAATGTTCAGAATTAGTTATCAATTGTGTTTAGAAGATGATTTTCTTCGATATAGAAGACTGTGGGAAAAAAAAATAGACAAATGTTTGGGCCGGACCGTTTCGTCCACATAAATGAATGTCAGGTCTTAAAAAAATGGTAAAATAAGAAAATTGGATTTTATATCCATCAGTTTGATTTATACCCCAAAATAATGAAAATTTCAAATTACCTATTTGAATTTTATTTTATCCACAGTTAAAAAAATTTACTCTAAAATATATCATTTCAGCTAAATTTCCAGTACGTTAATTTTAACTACTTTTGCCAAATTTTCGGTAGTACAAATTCTCGGAAATTTGGTGATTTGAAATTTCTGATATTATTTTATACTACCGGAAATTTGGCATAATGAAATTTCTGGTGTGTATTTTTTTTTTTTTGCTTTTTTGTAATTTTTTTTTCAATTAGGAATGGAGACCAAAATATGTAAGATATGTAAAAAAAAATTATAAATAATGCAAACAAACAAAAAAAAAAGAGAAAAAAGAATTTTTGAAAAATGAAGTTATTGTTCCGGAAATTTCAAATTTCCGATAGTTCATTTTGTGTACAGAAATTTCAAACGGGAGTGCCAACCGGAAATTTGAAATTTCCGGTAGTTGATTTTTAATACCGGAAATTTCAAATTTCCAGTTTAGGGTTTAGGGTTCAGTAAATTTATACTTACTGATCTCATCTTTTATGGAATTGATCCCCCTTTGACTGTATAAGAATATGTGGAGCTCGGCATGTTTGGAAGCACAGAAGAACGTTCTTTTGCTGATATTATTACCAGTATTTGATACTGGATTATTCATAGCATTATTATACCCTCCCTATTCATTGCGGGTTGGTTATTTGTCAGCACGGGTTTAGCTTACGATGTATTTGGAAGCCCCCGGCCAAAGTATTTTATAGAAAGCCGACAAGGAATTCCATTAATAACTGGCCATTTTGATTCTTTAGAACAACTCAATGAATTTAGTAGATCTTTTGAGGAGGCTCCAATGTCCATAGATAGGACCTATCCCATTTTTACAGTACGATGGTTGGCTGTTCATGGACTAGCGGTACCCACTGTTTCTTTTTTGGGATCAATATCAGCAATGCAGTTCATCCAACGATAAACCTAATCCGAATTATAGAGCTACGACACAAGCAAACCCAAATGAACAAAATGTTGAATTGAATCGTACCAGTCTCTACTGGGGGTTATTACTCATTTTTGTACTTGCTGTTTTATTTTCAAATTATTTCTTCAATTAGTAGAAGAAAAGGGAATACTATATATATTAGGAATTCTCTTATCCCATTCGGAAGGATATCATTTCATAATTATCTAGGACTGTTTAGGTCTTTAGCATGACTGACTACTTGATCAAATGTGGAGGAAAGTGGGATAAATGGCCGATACTACTGGAAGGATTCCTTTTTGGATAATAGGTACTGTAGCTGGTATTGCCGTGATTGGTTTAATTGGTATTTTCTTTTATGGTTCATATTCCGGGTTGGGATCATCCCTGTAGTATAGTAATCAGATGAATTTAGTTTTCGAAATGAAAGCATAAGAACTCAACAGAGATCCACTCTTTCTTTGACGAATTCGAGGGGGTCCCGTTGAGTTCTTCATAATCAAAATATTTTTGTAAATGACTCAATAGATAACTTTTTGGTATGTTTCAAAAAACTCCATTTCATTTTTTTAGAATGTTTTTTTTTAAATGAACTTCATTAATTGATTCAAAACATTTTTTTTGGATAATATCTGTCGATACTTTTGCTTTCAAGTTGAAAGAAAAGTAAAAGAAAGAAGGAATACTTCTTGGGGGTGGCGCAATAATATAGTATTCTATATGAAAGAATTCTATTTTGTAAGAATTATTATGTAATATAATATATTTATTATATAATATATATTTTATACCACTCAAATATTCTATAGAACCGAACTTTTTTGATACTATACTAATGAAATCTTACTCGAAATCTATTTTAGTCTCTAAAAATATCGAATCAAGATTTCATTCTTTTTTTTTTAAGTTAATTAAAGAAGTACTATTTAGTGAATCAAATTTACGCTCGTTTTTGTTTGTCCATTACTTCACTATGTATCTATTTCGATATAAACAAGAAGGAATCGGACTCTAGGAAAAGACTAATTTTCTATCCTAGAATCCCCTTTTCTCCATTTCTATTCCTACTTTACTTAATATTCTCTGCCTATTTTTTAAGATTTAGTATCAGGTCAAATTTAATTCAAATTCGATTACCATAGAAAGGGATTAATTTTTTTCTATTGTAGTACATTGAAATGTGAAAACAGCGACATAATAATATGGTTCTAATTAATTATAGAGTTGAAAAAAAAAAAACAAAGAACCAAAGTGAAATAGTCTTCTTCCCAATATACATACTATGACTTACTGGTTCTATGGTATAAAGAATTCTCTAAATATGGTCGAATAAGAGTGTAGAGAACCAAAGGTCTTTACATAATTTATCAACAAAAATTGAGTTGTTTTTACGAGCTTAATATGTTGATAAATTTGCGTCCCTAGAAATTCAAATTTCCGGTTGGCACTCTCGGAAATTTCAGATTTTGAAATTTTCAGTACACAAAGTGAACTACCGGAAATTTCAAATTTTTTGAAATTTTCGGTAAAGAGAATGTGGGGTATGGGGCAGTGAATCTGTTTTTACTGAATGATTTGGGATGATTTAGTAATTTGAAGCTCAAAATTTTTATTTGGGGGGTATAAGGTTAATTGGGGGTATAAATGAACGAATTATTTGTTTGGTCCGTTTAATCTATATTAAAAATGAAGTTGGGTAGAGTCGGCCCAGTGAGCTACAAGTCGGCCTACTACAGCTTAAAAAAAAGAAATTTATAATTAAATTATTATGGGTAAATTTAGACTGATTCAAATAATGATTTTTTGTTGTTGCTATTTTTGAATTGATTCTAAAAAACAACTAAATGTATTTCATTAAAAGTCAACAACAATGTAACATTACTGCAATGATTTTACCGCCGACCAAGATCAAGATCGTCGACAATCACCTTTGTCGCTTTGTTTTCCAGTGTCGACCAAAACTAGCATCGATTGCAACTTCACTTTCATTCAAAAGACCGAACTCGACCAACTTTTATGTGGTGATATGTGGTACTTTGTGATAATTTTAGGGCTAAGTATGAATTTTTAAGTGCTAAAAGCTTAAATAATTCATATTTAATTAATCACTTGTTAAAAAAATTTTGAATTTTTGTGCGAGAGATTATTATAATATTTTAAATATATTTGTAAAAAATCATTTAAAAATTCACACGATACATACAAATTGATTTATAAGTTGGGACCAAAATTGCGACAGAAAATATTTGAGGTTCATTGTTTGAAGAAAAATTTTAGTGGGACTAAAAACAAAATATGGTATATTTATTGTAGGAACCAAGTTGGTTCTAAGTACTTAGGATTTTGATGTTTACAAAAGCACTCCATGTAATCTTATTTTGTACCTTGAATTATTAAATTAAATGCCACCAGAAGCTGAAGTAATCAGAAGCAGAAGATCAAAGGGTTCCAGAGATTGAATCCTGAAGGTACCAGAAGATAATCTAGGATGTCAAAACATCACCAGAAGATATCTTTGCTGGCCCAGATCATAAGGAAGCGAAGTTAGAAGGAGACCTAGACTAGACCAGAAGCAAGCCTGCTAGAGGGAGACTTGATCCAGACCAGAAGGAATCATTTGTCAAACTTAGTCCAGAAGTTATTCTGACCAGAAGATGGCCTGGCAGTGAAATAATAAACAGTCCAGACTTAAATCAGAGGATAAGTTAATGGGTCTAGAACAAGAGATTCAATCCAGATTTGACCCAGACCAGAAGATAGCTTGGTTCAGGGTATGAAACTAAGTTCAGACAAGAAGAAATGATCTCCAGAATTGATCCAAAACTGATCCAAAACAGAAGGTAAAATGTCCAGACTGAAATATTATTTGTCCAGATTTAATTTCAGTTGAATCAAGACCAAGTTCAGAATTGGTCCAGATCAGAGGGAAGATATTCAGATCAATGGTTGAGATTTAAGTATTTGGCCCAGTGTTGGCCGAGATCAGAAGATTAGACCATGGCCTAGTGTTGGCCGAAATCAGAAGGTCAGAATGTATGGTCCAACATTGGCCGAGATCAGAGGATCACAGCAGATCAGTTTGCTAGTCCAGGTTGGCCGAGATCAGAAGATCAGAAAGTGTGGTCTAGGGTTGGCCGAAATTAGAGAATCACAGCAGATCACTTAGTATGGTCCATATGTGGACTAGCGCAGAAGATCAAACGGTCCAGATTTAATCATGAGGATTAACGGTGGAGATTTAATTAAATTTGATCAAAGTATTAAAAGGATTTGTTACAAATATAAGTTGAAGTCGTATGGGAGTTCTGAAGCTGTTGGCGGGAAGAAATTAAAGACAGGATTGGCCAGTTATTTTTCAAAGCAAATCTGAAGCTTAAAAAGATATGTTTTTTATTTAAGTGAAGCCTGATTGGTCAAGATATTTTGCAAGAGAATCCAGCAAGATACAGCTCGAAATTACGCTTGGAAGAGACCCTAATCTGCATCTATAAAAGGAGGCTCAAGGCAGAAGACTTAGCATCGAAAATCACAAAAGAGTGATACACTTCCAAAGCAAACACTCAAGTTTTCAGTAAGGTTAATTGTGAGTTCCAGCTTTCCAGAAGCAAACACTCATGTTATTTTCTTTCCCTTGTGTTAGATCTAAGTTGTTGAAGTAGAATCTACAATCTAAGGGAGTCAGAAGGGGTTGCAGATTATTTGGCAATTAGATTCAAGGCGTTGTAGTTCCTTCTACAATCTGGGGTTGTCAGATTGGTAGGAGAAGACTTGAATTAGGAAGTCAAGGTGCCGTATTCCTCAAGAGTCTAGGATTGTTTGACTGTTTGAGAAGACTGATTTGGAGGGTCAGTGGAACTATTGTAATTCAAGGTTTTGAATTAGTGAAATCCTTCAAGGTGAAGGGATTTGACGTAGCCTCGTTAACGGTGAACCAATATAAAATTCTGTGTTTTTATTTTTACTTTATATCCGCTGCTAACTCTGTTTTATTCATACATCAAGTTTTGTTTTAAAACTGCAAAAACAGAAAAAGTATTTAAGTTAGTCAAACACAATTCAACCCCCCTTCTCGTGTTTCCACCTTCAATTGGCATCAGAGCTCGGTCTCAAGGCTGAGCACTTAACAGTGTTTGAGGAAAGGTCCAAGGGGTTCAATATGGCAGAGTCCAAAGATGAATTGGAAGGCAACATCAACAGACCACCACTATTTGATGGAGAAAGATTTGAGTATTGGAAGGACAGAATGAGAAGTTTTTTCATATATCAAGATCCTGAATTATGGGAGATGGTAGTCAAAGGATACACTGCACCTACTGTTCCAGATGATCCAACTAAAGAACTGGACATGGATGATATGAAACCAGACCAGAGCAGATTATAGAAACTTCATCACAAGTCCAGAAACATCATGATCAGTGCCATCACATTCAAGGAATTTGACAGATGCACAGATAAAGAAACAGCAAATAGCATATTCGACTGTTTGGTTCTGACCTATGAAGGAAGACAGCAGGTTCAAGAAGCAAGGGCTAACATACTGGTCAAAAAGTATGAGATGTTCAAGATGGAAGATGATGAAAATATTGATGGAATGTTCTACAGATTCCAGACTCTGGTATCTGGACTGAAGGTCTTGAAGAAAAGCTACACAACAACAAATCATGTCAAGAAGATTCTAAGAAGTTTACCAACCAAGTGGAGACCAATGGTTACTACAGTTCAGCAAGCCAAAGATCTGAATAACTTAAGAGTTGAAGATCTAATCAGCTCACTCATGTCTCATGAAATAGAACTAGAAGCAGATGAACCAAAGAAGAAGAAGAATATGGCCCTAAAGTCGAAACAGAAGAAAGCTGCAAGGGCATCATCAGAATCAGAGGATAGTGACAGTGACTGTGATGATATGGCTCACTTAACCAAAAAGATGGTTAAGATATGGGAAAATAGGAAGAGAAGAAGCTTCGAGAAGAAACATAACAACAAAGGAAAGGAAGAATCTGACAAGAGTATTTTTGTTATGGATGCAATGAACCTGGACATATCAAGTCAGAATGTCCAAATCTGGAAAAAGGCAAACAACATAAGAAGAGTTCCAGATTCAGAAAGAAGGGTCTGATGGCAGCCTCGGATGTATCAGAATCAAAAGAAAATCTGTTAAGACAAACTCTCATTTTTAAAGTTTTGATGAAAATAAACAAAGGTTAATTAAAGATTGTTAATTATGATTCTAAATGTATTGTTAATTTAACCTGTGCTTTTGAGTGTGTTAATTCAAAGATAGGTTTCAAAAGAATCAAAGAAAACAGCATAAACAAAGGCTGAAGAACATTCTTCACATATTCTGGAAAACGAAGAATGTTTGCCAAGCTGTGACAGCATAAAGACCAAACTTTCTCCATCACTTAATTGAAGTTATTGTCTCTGGTATTTACATCAGTATTAAGAGTACATGACAAGGAACAGATGTGATCAATTACAATCAAAAGAAACCATTCGAATCACAAAGAAAAAAAGGCCATGAATCAAGTTGCTCAAGCAGAAACTGAACATTCTCCAGTTCTGCTGTCAAGACTGATAAACAATCTTGACAATGTACAATGCATCAAGACAGCTTCTAGTATGTTCAGAAATCAGTCCAGATTGATTATCAATCTCCAGGATATCCAAAAGCTAAAGCTCCAGATTGATCATCAATCTCCAGCAACTACACTACAGTTTTCTGCAACAACATTTTGTGATCATTTTCAATCTGTTTTAAATGATCCAAAGCTTCCGTTCAAGCCAGCAATATTGTTACTTATCAGAAGCATTAAAGGATCATTAATTACTCAAGAAAATTTGATTCAAAACGCAACACACAGTTCAGTCTGAAAAGAAAATAAAAATAGTCAAAAGTTAGATAATTTTTATTCAGAAATAATGCCTCTAGTCAAGCCTGACAAGGGCACTATCAACGGCTCTATTGACCTCCATTAAATGCTCTCAATCCTATAAAAGGAAGGCCACAACTCAAGGAAAACGTAGAAGTTCAAGTGCTAACAAGTCTCTCAAAATCATTCACATTTACATACTTGAAATTCTCCAAAGCACTTACAAGAATCAGTTTGTTTAAATTCGTTTTACTCTGATATATTTATACTGATTTCTTTGTAAAGAATCGAATCTCAAACAAGAGTGGAGAGATCTTTGATTCTAACAAAACAATCTCTTCATTATTGTAAAACTCAAACTATAAGAGTTAAGTATAGTTTGGGGTAGATTGTAAGAAATCCTATCAAGGTTGATAGGTGATTTGATTAATCTCTTTCTCGGTGGAATTAGATTAAGTTCTGTAAACAAAGGTCATGGTTGATCTAGGCTAGGTGCTGTAAAACCAAGAAGGTTCTTGTTTTAAACACTTAGTGGAAAATCTCACAATTGTGAGGACTGGACGTAGCCCAAGTTGGGTGAACTAGGATACATCTGTGTGTGGTATTTCTTATCCTTAATCTCTTTATTAAGTTTGATTGTTTTTCAAAGATTAAAATACAAAACTGTTTTTCTGTTTTACACACTAATCTGAACGTTCTCGGTTTTCTGATAAAACCAAGAACGTGCTCCATTTTTCTGCTTCCTTAACCAGGAACTTTCTTGAGTTCAAAACTGAAGTTTTTTAGGAAATTTTAAAAAGGGAGATTTACAATTCAAACCCCCTTCCTTATAAATTAATTTTGCTACTTCAGAATCGTTCGATGAAGAAGAGGCAGAAACAACAAAGATGGCACACATCAGGTCTGCCTCTGGACCTCATAAAGGCACGATTTCAGGAAGGAAAGCAGACAGAAGGAAGAATGATCGAAGCAATCATTCAAGCATGTCAGGAAGCACATTAGAGGGAGCAATTTTGTCTCTGGTAGCTCATACCAACTCAAGCTCTGGATAGGGCTCAGGCTCTAGAACAGAATCAAAAGATGAAGACAATGAGGTATTTTCTGATCTCACTAGATCTGAATTAATTGAGACTTTTAAAGACTTTTTAATTGAAAACAATAAGATGTCTTTAAAACTGAAAACTCTTAGGGAAGATAAGAAAAATCTAACCAAAGAAGTCCAAGTTTTAAAGAATCGAAATTCTGAGTATGCAACTTAAAACAAGGATTTTAAAACTGAAGTCGCAAGACTCAAATCTGAAAACCAAACTCTCAAAAGTGATATTTGTTCCACTTCCAAAACTGTTTGTGAATCTGATATGCTTGAGAAATTTTTTCAAAACTTTATTTCTAATGGAATGGAAAGAAGTAAATATGCATCTATGATTTATGGAAACAGTAACATTGGAAATAGAGGTCTTGGTTCTACAGAAACTATTGCTGAAACCAAAACTGTTCATTCTGATGTTTTATGTATTGTTTGTGCTAAGAAAGGTCACTCTGAATATCTTGTCCAATGGTAAAATCTGAACAAGCTCAGAGAGCTATTAAGACTAACAAACCTGGACCTAATTAGTTATGGGTACCAAAAGATCAAATTGTCTATGTTGCAGATATTCTGAGCAACCAGAAAGAGACACCAACAATGGTGCCTGGACAATGGATGTTGGCAACGCACATGCAGAAGAAGGTTTATGTTCCAACATCTACCAAACAGAAGCCAAGTGACTCTGGTAGAAGAAGAACTGGTCAACACAATACCTATCAGAACCAAAACCAGAATCATAGGAGGAACAGGAAATATCAAAGAAATCACACATATCACAGGAATCAGAACAGGAACTGGAACCAGAATCAGAACTGGAATCAGTATTAGAGGTACAGGAACTGGAACCAGAACCAACATTGGAATCAGAATTAGAACAGGAACTGGAACCAGAATTTGAACAGGTATCAGTATCAAAGTTTGAGGTATGATCATTAGAATTACTTTAATTATCAGAATCAGTATGATTACCAGAATCACCATAAGTTCCAGAATCACCAGAGGAACATGGTGTATAAGCGAAAGTAGAAAGAGAAGAATCAGAATCAGGAGAGTTCTTAAAACACTCCAGTGAAATTCATCAAGACTACAAACCATGAAGGGAATTCAAATCCCTTAATCCAAACCATGTAATCACAGAACATACAGATTCGAAATTTGAAAATCAGAAGCAAGAGGATTTCAGAGTAAAACTGAAACTGCTGACATAGAGGTTACATCTTGCTGTAAATACTATTATTATTTGATATTTATGTTTACTGTGATAACAAGAAGATTGATCTTAACAAATCAAAGCTAGATAAGTATTTTGCAGGTTTTCAAACTGTCAGAGGAACCAGGTGATTCACACGAATTGAACACCTCAGCAGAAACAACATTCCAGTGGTTTCAAAAACAAGCAGAAACCACCAGAAGCATAATTAATGGTTTGGCTGTATTGAGTTCATTTTTACATTATTTATATTATGTTATATGACAAACTGCTTGATCTTGACAAATCAAAGTAAGACAAAGATAGTGCAGGTTCACCAGAACCAAAGGGAGCAGAAGCAGTAGCAGAAGAAACAGAAGTACCTGGAAAGGTAGAGGATACAAGCAAGTCAGCAACACATGACAAATCTTCAAAAGTAAATCTGATCAAGTCAGAAACAACCAAGATTTACCAGAACCAGAAGTTGATTTATTAGAATCAGAAGCTGTTACAGAACTTCCAGAAGTTGATGCAGACCAACCAATGTTGAGGAGGCTTTGGCAGAGGAAGGTTGGATACTTGCAATGCAAGAAGAGCTGAATGAATTCCAAATGAATTATGTTTGGGATCTAGTATCCTGACCAAACAAAAACATTATTGGAACCAAGTGGATGTTCAGGAATAAAATCAACGAAAAAGGTGAAGTAGTAAGGAACAAAGCCAGATTAGTAGCTCAAGGATACAATCAACAGGAAGGTATCGATTACACTGAGACATTTGCTCCAATGGCCAAAAAGAGTTTCAAATGAGCATGATGGGAGAAATCAAGTTCTTCTTGGGAATTCAGATTCACCAAGGTAAATCAGGTATACTCATTCACCAATCTAAATATACTAAAGAACTTCTTAAAAAGTTCAAAATGAGTGAATGTAAGCCTATGGCCACCCTCATGCACCCAACCTGCTCACTTGAGAAAGATGAAACCAGCCAAAAGGTAGACAAGAAAACATACAGAGCTGACCCTAGGGAATCCCATTTAACTGCTGTCAAACGAATTCTGAGATACCTTAAAGGAACCACCAACCTTACCCTGTTATACAAGAAAACCCCCACCTACAAACTCAGAGGTTTTTGTGATTCCGACTATGCTGGAGACAAGCTGGAAAGGAAAAGTACAAGCGGCAACTGCACCTTCTTAGGTGATAATTTGATATCTTGGTCAAGCAAAAGACAAAGCACCATTGCTATGTCAACAGCCGAAGCAGAGTATATATCAGCAGCAGGATGCAGCTCACAGTTAATCTGGATGTAATACCAACTTGAAGATTACAACATCTTTGAAACCAATATCCCTTTGTTCTGTGATAACACTTCAGCCATAAACCTAACCAAGAACCCGATCTTACACTCTAGAGCCAAACACATTGAAATAAAACACCATTTCATTAGGGACCATGTTCAAAAAGGGACTTTAAGCATCCAGTTTGTGGACACTAATCATCAATGGGATGACATCTTCACCAAAGCATTACCTGAAGATAGGTTCAAGTTCATCGAGAAACATCTTAACATTGTCTCCATATCTGACTAGCTCAAGTAGTCTTCTTAGGAGTTTTTTTTTAATTTTCTTGTAATTTTAATTTTATGTCTTTTATTTTTTGTTTTTAATTTTTGTACTTTGTAAAGAAAAAAACAAAAATACAAAAATATTAGGACCTCTTTTTGGCTGATGACAAAAAGGGGGAGAGAGAGAAAAGGAGAAATAAGTAGAAAAGGAGAGAAAAAGAAAGGAGGAGCGGAAAAGAAAGAGATGAAAAGAGAAGGGATTGAAAAGGAGAAGAATCAGGGAGAGAGAAAAAGAAAGAGTGAAAAGAGAAGGAGTTGGAAAGCAAAGGCAATGTGAAGAGAGAAAAGAAAGAGCAAATAAAGAAGGAGTTGAAAAGGAGAGGAGAAGAGAAGAAAAGAAAGAGTGAAAAGAGAAGGAGTTGAAAAGGAGAAGAAAAAGTCAGTATCAGACTTAGGGGGAGAGATTGGTCTGAGGGGGAGTAATTCATACCAGAAGGAACCATTTGTCAGACTTAGTCCAGAAGTTATTTTGACCAGAAGATGGTCTGGCAGTGAAATAATAAACAGTCCAGACTTGTTCCAGACTTAAATCAGAGGATAAGTTAATGGGTCCAGAACAAGAGATTCAATCCAGATTTGACCCAGACCAGAAGATAGCTTGGTTCAGGGTATGAAACTAAGTCCAAACCAGAAGAAATGATCTCTAGATTTGATCCCGATCTGATCCAAAACAGAAGTTAAAATGTCTAGATTGAAATATTATTTGTCTAGGTTTATTTTCAGTGTAATCAAGACCAAGTCCAGAATTGGTCCAGATCAGAGGGAAGATATTCAGATCAATGGTTCAGATTTAAGTATTTGGCCCAGTGTTGGCGAAGATCAGAAGATCAGACCATGGCCCAGTGTTGGCCGAAATCAGAATGTATGGTCCAACATTGGCCGAGATTAGAGGATCATAGCAGATCAGTTTGCTAGTCCATGTTGGCCGAGATCAGACGATCTGAAAGTTTGGTCCAAGGTTGGCCAAAATTAGAGAATCACATCAGATCACTTAGTATGGTCCAGATGTGGACTAGCGCAGAAGATCAAACGGTCCAGATTTAATCATGAGGATTAACGGTGGAGATTTAATTAAATTTGATCAAAGTATTAAAAGGATTTGTTACAAAAATAAGTTGAAGTCGTCTGGGAGTTCTGAAGCTGTTGGCGGGAAGAAACTAAAGACAGGATTGACCAGTTATTTTTGAAAGCAAATCTGAAGCTTAAAAAGATATGTTTTTTATTTAAGTGAAGCCCGATTGGTCAAGATATTTTTGCAAGAGAATCCAGCAAGATACTGCTCAAAATTAAGCTTGGAAGAGACCCTAATCTGCATCTATAAAAGGAGGGTCAAGTTAGAAGACTTAGCATCGAAAATCACAAAAGAGTCATACACTTCCAAAGCAAACACTCAAGTTTTTAGTGAGGTTAATTGTGAGTTCCAGCTTTCCAGAAGCAAGCACTCGTGTTATTTTCTTTCCCTTGTGTTAGATCTATGTTGTTGAAGTAGAGTCTACAATCTGAGGGAGTCAGAAGGGTAAGCAGATTACTTGCAATTAGATTCAAGGCGTTGTAGTTCCTTCTACAATCTGGGGTTGTCAGATTGGTAGGAGAAGATGTAAGACCCTTTAAATTTAAAATTAAATTATGGATTTAATATTAGGTGTATTTTGGGGAATAATTGTAAAATATTTAATATATGTGTATTTTGTGTAAATATATATATATATATATATATAAATATTTATTTTGGAGGTTGAATTAAAATTATTGAATGAAGGATAAACTAAATTACGAGTAATTAAATTATCGGGCAGTTAATTAAGATGTTATCTGCTAATTGCGACGAGACTGGTTAAGTGCTGGAGGGTTAAACAATATTATAATATTGAGGTGTGGGTGAGGTGGCACCTAAGTGTCTCTATATATAGATGGGAGAGGCTAGGACAAACAAACCCATTTCCTTCTCCCTTACTGCATGAAACAGTAAACTTCTTCTTCCTCTTCCCATTCTGTTTCCCGTCTATAGAAAAAAAAAAGAGTTGCTCAAAAGTGAGATTACTTGGAAATCCAAGCACCAAACCACCAAGTACCAAGAAAAAAAGTTGTTCCTCTCCTCATTACGTAGCTAGAGAACCAACTTTGGTAGCGGCAAACGCAAACGGAAACTTCGCCGACTTTTGTCGCGAAAACGTGAATGGGAGCAGGAACGTAACAGAGGTAAGGAGCACCTTCCATTTTCTAATTTTCATTTTAGGGCTGTAAATGCATATTTGATGTGTGATCATATTTGAGTTTATGTTTTGAAAAACGAAACTGTTATGCATGTTGTCATAAAATGCGAAAAATGCATTATGTTGGTGTTTTAATAATCTGTGATGTTTGCTGTTCTGATTGTTATCTCAATGCTATTTTGTTTGTGTGGGAAAGCTGAAAAATGCCTTGCATGTTGTTTTGAGGATGATCCAAATGCATGAGTGGTTTGTGCTGTACTGTTTTGGTGGTTGATTTTCTGTTTGATGAATAAAGAAAACTGTAATGTTATTCTGGTGTGGGTGATTCTATTTCTGTTATGATGAAAACAATCTGGTGTGGATGATGGTTTTCAAAAGAAAAGAATTTAAAATGGTGGACGTGTTTTCTGGAAAATATGTTGTTGATGAAAAATGTTGAGTTTTGTGGTTAAAGAAAAACATTGATGTTATTCTGGTGTTGATGGTTTTGTTTTTCTGTTGTGTTGTTAAAAATCTGTTGTTGATCATGTTGAGGGTGATTTTTAAAGGAGAAGGATTTAAATGGGTGAAGGTGTTCTGGAAAATCTGTTGATGATGAAAAATGTTTTGAGTTTTGTGGTTTCAAAAGAATGGTGATTGTGTTTTGGGTTGTGTTGGTTTTTTTTAAAAAAAGAATTTGAAAATGTGTTGAAGTTTTCTGTAAAATTTCACTAAATTCGAAGGTGTATTCGAATACGACATGAGTGTATTCGAATACAGCCTGCAAAGCTTCTGTTTGTATTCAAATTTTTGAACTTGTCTTCGAATACGAGCCTCTGTATTCGAATACAGATACGGAATTTTTGCTTATGACTTGGCATCTGTATTCAGATACGACCCTGTCGTATAAGAATACAGGATTGGAATTTTGCCACTGTATTCGCATCTGTATTCGAATACAACACCCTCGTATTTGAATACAGAATGCTGATTTTTCATTATTTTAGCTTCTGTATTCGAATACAAGGGAGCTGTATTCGAATACGGATTCATTTTTTTCCTGAAATTCAAGTTTTAAACATTGTTTTATAAACTCTAAGACTTGGGGAAACATGGGAAAGGTTTGTGATGAATTAAAATGGAGTTTTTGAGATGGTTTGAGGTGGTGATGATAAGGTTCTTGAATTTTTATTGATGTGGTGAAAAATGCTGATTTTTTGCATTGTTTTAGCTTCTGTATTCGAATACAAGGAAGCTGTATTCGAATACAGAGTGATTATTTTGCACTGTTTTCACTTATGTATTCTAATACAAGGGAGCTGTATTCGAATACAGACTGTTCTTTTTCAGAAATGTCAGTTTTAAACATGTGTTTATGAACTTTAAGAGTTGGGGAAACATTGGGAAGACTTGTGATGAATTAAAATGGAGGTTTTGAGATAGTGTGAAGTGGAAATGATGAGATGCTTGAATGTTTTTGTTGATGTGATGATAATGAAATTATTTGGGTTGAGATGGGTTTTGGGGAAATGATGGGTTTTGAGATGGGTTTTGTTGATGTTTGCATACTGTTTTCAGTAAAGAGAAAACATTGCATGTCCATGCATTGCATAGTTAGGTGGTGACCGCGATGGGCCATAGAGTTGATGCGGTGACCGTGATGGGCCGCGAAGTTAAGTAGTAACCATGGGTTATAGGATAGTTCTGCGTGTATTAGACGGTCTATTCTACTCGGGCTACGAAGTGGTTCCGTGTGTATTAGACGGTTCATTCTATCCGTGCGAGGATTTAACTTCTGTATATTCTGGCTTGTGATAGGCTAACATACAAGAAACGTGTTGGTTTTTGAGCGACTGCACTGGTACTGGTCTGTGAGCGACTGTACCTTGGTATACGTAAAACATGCTGGTGTGTGAGCGACTGCACGTGTGCTGGTCTGTGAGCGACTGCACTGGTGTTGATCTGTGAGAGATTGCACCATGGTCATGTTGGCCATTAAAGTCTAACATATGTAAATCGTGCTGGTCCGTGAGAGACTACACGTGTGCTGGTCTGTGAGCGACTGCACCTTGGTAATTCCAAGAAGTTGAGTACATTGGCATATACATATTGCATTGGGGTGGTCGACCGGTGAATTATGATGGGATATGATGTTGACGAGTGGAAATCGATGTGTGTAAGTACTTTATGAAATTTGAATTTCTGATGAATTGGTGTGATTGCTGAATTGGTATTTGTACTTACAACATGAATTTCATATTAAATTGGTTGCTGTTTGAAAAGGTATAAATGTTATGTAATTTCAAAAGGAGCATCCTTATTTATCATCGTTGTTATATAACATGCCATGAATATGCTTGTTATTATTGACATAAATGCTATGTGGTATTTGTTAATTACGGTCGGTGACCCTTTACTATTATTGTGGAAAATTGTGCTTTTCCCTCAGATGATACCCAAACTCGTCCCACCGACGGTTACACTAATGACGAAGACGTCGTTAGTTTCCCCTGATCTTCACGTACAGAGTATTCATGGACAACGTAAAGGGACAGACAGCTGGGGTGAAGATGAGACTTGTGGAGGAGGCGGTGGAAATTACTTGCTACTGTAGCTTAATGCATGATCAGACTAGAGTTTTTGTATAGGGCCTAGTGTTGAGGGCTGCATTTACTTATTTCGGGATTATTGTATATTTTCTTTCCGCAACTCTGATAATATTTTGGTTTGGGATAATTGTATATTTTCCGCACTCTTATAAATATTTTGGTGGGTCCAGGATACAACTTTTGGATGTATTTTATTTTGGTATATTTTGAAGATTAAATTCCCAAAAATATCTTACTTGATTTCAATCACGGTGTAATTAATTAAATACTTTTGTCGTTTTGGATCACGACAAATTATTTTAAGAAATGACTTAATTTTATTTTAAATCCTTTGAATTAATTTGAAAATAATTTTAATTTTCTTGAATTAATTCGAAAATTATTTTATTTAATTACTCAGTTAAAAAAAAAAAAATACACTCGCGTTGTGTTTTAAACTCGGGGTGTTACAGAAGACTTGACTTAGGAAGTCAAGGTGCCGTTTTCCTCAAGAGTCTAGGATTGTTAGATTGTTTGAGAAGACTGATTTGGAGGGTCAGTGGAACTGTTGTAATTCAAGGTTTTGAATTAGTGAAATCCTTCAAGGTGAAGGGACTGGACGTAGCCTCGTTAACGGTGAACCAATATAAAATTCTGTGTTTTTATTTTTACTTTATATCCGCTGTTAACTCTGTTTTATTCATACATCAAGTTTTGTTTTAAAACTGCAAAAACATAAAAAGTATTCAAGTTAGTCAAACACAATTCAACCCCCCTTCTCGTATTTGTACCTTCATTTATAAGGATCAAAAACTTATTTAACTCATAATTTTATTTTATTGTTTCTATCGTAGTCACTGACTAGGGTGCTTTGTGTCATATTTTTTGTTTGAGTTTTTATTCATTAAAATAAGAAAATAATAAAACAAAAATGGGTCAGGTTGGCCAGTTGGCCCACATAGCCAATATTGAACGAACCAATCTCGATAAAACTGCAGCTAATAATAAAAAGGGTCTGGCCAAACTGGCCTATTCGTTTGATTGAATCCTTCGGGCCAGAGCGGGTTGGATCGGGCCAGCCTATTTGACAACTCTGCAATTTGCTTTAAGTTAGGGGCAAAAGATTTGATGGACTTTTAGCATGAATAGTTTTTACTCGGTCAAACTATTGAAAATATTTACTTTAACTATAATTGTGATAAGTTACACGTGAAATTGGTTATGAGTAAATATACATTTTAGTTTGTTTTATTGACATTAGTTATTGTTTTGATGCATCAAATAACTATTTTAGTTAATATATATTTTTTATTTATATTGATGGATGGTTACGGAAGAAATTTTTTGATGAAGGAACTTAATTGATTAATATTTTTTTGATTTAAGGGACTAATTTGTTATTTCGTAAATTTACATCATTAAATTGACTGACTCTTAAAATTTCAATTATTAAAATATCTATTTACTAAATTAGTTATTATACTACTGTAATAATGATTATGTATAGTTTTTGTATCGTAAATTTTTGAAAAGAATCTTAGAGTGTGTTTGGATGGGGTAGTTGAAAATTGTAGGGAAATTAGAATTCTAGGAAATTAAAATACTTTAATTGAATTTCTTTCATTTCTAATTTTTTTTTATAAAGGAATTGTTCTTTTAAGATTAGGATATTTTTATAAATCTCAAAAGTTTTGGGGTAAAAATGAAAATTAAATTTGGGCCAAAATTGAAATTTTAGAAACATTGAGGGGCTATTTTGCAAATTTTTAGGGACCATTTTTAAAAATTTGAAATTTTAGGGATCAATTTGCAAAAAAAATGGAGTAATATGCAAATTTTGAAACATATAATGTCAAAATTGTAAATTTGAAAAAATGATAGGGACCATTTCATGTTCATATTTTATAAAGTAAAGAGAGAATTTGAAATTCCTAGATTTTAGGTGGTATTTAAAGTTCTCTATGGGTTTTGATTGCAGTAATTTTAAGAACATAAAACCATCGATCAATGTTTAGAAAAATAATTAAACAAGAGAGAATTATAGGGAGATATATATTAGGGTTCTTGATATAAAACCCAAAATTCTTTTAATCCAAATCATGAAAATTTATTAGGTTGTTCTTTATATGATCAATAACAAAACTTATTGTAATATTTACTTTTTGTGATATTTTCATGTAACTTAAAAGGAAGGACTATGTTTCAAAGTCGCAATGCAATAGTTTCACTAAAATCTTAAAAACCCATTACCTATTTTCCCCTCAAAATTCAAGAAAAAAGGGAAAATAGACACACACACACATAAGACCATGTTTATAGCCTTCTTATAATTACTTTTTCTCTCTCTCTCTCTCTCTCTCTCTATCTGAGTTCCAAAACTACAAAAATACTTTCCTAACTAGGGTTATGCTTAGAGAAGACTGAAACCAACCCTTTCGGAAAGAAAAATTCCTTGCAGGACTCCTAACTCTTTTAAGAGAAAAGGTGAGAAATAAGATCAAAGAAATTTACTCAACAAACCAAATTCCATATAATCAATTGACTTATGTAGAATTGGTAAGTTTCACCCAAAAGGAAGGTTTAAAAATCTGTCAAGATTTAAAACTTCAAAAAAATTTAAAATGGGAAATGAAACGAACTAGAATCGTTTTGCAAACAATTTGAACTCCCCACAACAAATGTTTCAAAAGACTGTGGAGGATCTTGTTCAAAAACATACAAAAAACCTCACAGAAAGTTTTTCTCAAAACCTAATAACCAAGAATTTTACAGAAATTATAAACCTCAAAAACATTACAAACAAAGAAAACCTTTTGAAAGAAAATTTCAACCAAAAAATACAAAACAAGTAACTTGTTATAAATGTGGCCAACCAGGACACATTTCCAAACATTGTAGAAAAAACAAAAAACTTCACGAACTACAAATAAGTGAGGATATTATTCAAAAAATTGAGGCAATACTTCTTGAAACCTCTGAAAATGAAACAGATTCTGAAATAGGTTTATCAGAAAAAGATATACCTTTACAAATTGATGACATAGGAAACTCAGAGTCTCCTAGTGAATTAGAATCTAGTTTAAAATCTATAAATGTTTTGACAAAAGATCAAGAATTGATTCTTTATATAATAAACAAAATAGAAGATACAAGACTTCAAAAAGAACTAATAGAAAAATTACTAAATAGTTCTGAATCAAAACAAAGCCAACCTTCTACATCATCAAAATTACTTCCAAAATCAACTTATGACTTAACCAGCATTTTACGAACAAAAAAAAAATCACAAACTCATGTCACAATCCAATCTCTTCAAGAAGAAATCAAGATTGTGAAAAATGAATTAAAAACTCTAAAACAAAAACAGGAAATAGATTCAAATATTCTTCAAAATCTCATTTCCAAATTACAAGAGAAAAATTCTTCCGAATCAGAACATGAAGAAGAAGAAGATGAGGAAAACAAAATTGAAAACTTAGAAAAAATCCCTCAAGATTTCTTGTTCGTTCTTAGAGCTGTAACGACAAGAAAATATTTAATAAAAACTACTATAGTTTTTTCTAATGATTTCAAAATTGAAGCAATAGCACTTTTTGATACAGGAGCAGATCTAAACTGCTTAAAAAGTAGCATTGTGCCAAAAAGATTTTTACAAAAATCAAATGAAAAACTTGTTGCAGCCAATAACTCCAACATGATTATAACAAACAAAACCGAGGGTTCTGTTACCAACGGAAGAGTTTCAATCAAAACTCCTTTTGTATTACTAGAAAATATAACTCATAGTATCATTCTAGGGACACCATTTATCAACATGATAACACCCTATTCTGTTAATTATGACAATATTTCTTTTAAAACAAAAGAAAATAAAATCATTTTTCCTTTTATTGAAAAACCCAGAACAAGAAACTTAAACCTTTTAAAAGCTTGTTCAGTTTACAAAAGCGAATTAAACTGCTTAATTATGGGAAAAGAAAAACATTTATGTTTCCTAAAACAAGATGTTTCTTTTTTCATGATAGAAAAACAATTGCAAACAAATTTCATAAAACAACAGATTTCAGAACTTCAAAAAAGAATTGAAAATGAAATCTGCTCAGATATACCAAATGCTTTTTGGGATAGAAAACAACATGTGGTAGATTTACCATATGAAAATGATTTCTCTGAAAAGCAAATCCCGACAAAAGCGAGACCTATACAAATGAATCATGAACTCGAAGAACATTGTAAAAAAGAGATTCAAGATTGAAAACAAAAGGGTTTAATAACAAAATCCAGATCTCCCTGGAGTTGCTCAGCTTTTTATGTTAATAAAAATTCTGAGATCGAAAGGGGTACACCCAGATTAGTTATAAACTATAAACCATTAAACAAAGCACTAAAATGGATCCGATATCCAATTCCAAATAAAAAAGATCTTTTGCAGAAACTTCATTCTGCATTAGTATTCTCAAAATTTGACATGAAATCGGGATTTTGGCAAATACAAATTGATCCAAAAGACCGATACAAAACTGCATTTACTGTCCCTTTTGGTCAATATGAATGGACAATCATGCCCTTTGGATTAAAAAATGCCCCATCAGAATTCCAAAGAATTATGAATGACATTTTTAATCCATTTTCAAAATTCTGCATTGTCTATATTGATGATGTCTTGATTTTTTCAACAACTACTGAAGAACACTTCAAACACCTTAAAACGTTCTTGATGATCGCCAAGAAAAGTGGATTAGTTGTTTCAAAATTAAAAATTTCACTCTTCCAAACAAAAATACGATTTTTAGGACACTGCATATCTCGAGGAACGATCACTCCTATTGAGAGATCCTTAGCCTTTGCGGATAAGTTTCTTGACAAAATCAAAGATAAAACCCAATTGCAAAGATTCTTAGGAAGTCTCAACTACGTGTTAGATTTCTGTCCAAATATTAATAGAACTGCAAAACCACTCCATGACAGGCTTAGAAAAAACCCTGTTGCATGGACAGAAGAACATACTAAAATTGTCAAAATAATCAAAATGCAAGTCAAAGAAATACCTTGCCTGCATCTAGCTGACCCAACAGCACAAAAAATTGTTGAAACAGATGCATTCGACATAGGATATGGTGGAATTCTTAAACAAAAAACCAATGGTAGAGAGTGTATTGTCCAATATACATCGGCACATTGGAATGATTGTCAAAAGAATTACTCTACCATAAAAAAGGAAATTCTTTCCATTGTCATATGCATAACAAAATTTCAAAGCGATTTACTTAATAATTTTTTTTTACTCCGCATTGACTGTAAATCTGCCAAAGAAGTTTTACAAAATGATGTTCAAAACATTGGATCAAAACAGATTTTTGCCAGATGGCAAGCCATTCTTAGTATTTTCGATTTTGATATTGAATTTATAAAAGGAGATCAAAACTCAATTCCGGATTTTCTAACCAGAGAATTCATTCAAAACAGGACCTGACTAATGCCTAGAAAGCCAAAAGAAAATACGGTCCAAAAGGACCAGACTCAAAAAAACCCAAAACCTATTTCATCGGCAAAGCCAATCAGATCGTGGGCTGAAGCCGTAGAAGAAGATGATATCAAAACAGATACCCAAAACCAAGTTCAAAAATGGCTCAACAACCAACAAATCTCACAGCCTCAAAAATACCTTGATGATCTTGAAGCTTCAATCCTTAAACAAAAGCTTCAATTACAAAAGTTTACAGAACTCCATGAGCTCCAAGAGAAAATCAAAAGTCTCTCTAAGGAACTTACTATTTTTCAAAACCTAGAGAAGGGAGAATGTTCTTCTTCAAAAACCCCTTCTCAAAATATTCTTTCAAGACCCCTACAGGAGGGATCATCCTGTAAAATCATTTTAAAACCCCCACAAAAAGAATTTTCAAAAATTGTTTTAAAACAAGATGAATCTCATATTGTTTTAAAACAGAATGATTCTCAGATTATTTTCAAACAAAAATCTGAGTATTTTGTCAAAAATGATTTTCAAAACATTTTAACCATAGAGGATGGTTTTTATAATAAAAATACTCTATTAGTCATTTCAAAAGTTTTCCTAGAAGGATGGTTTTTCAAACCATGGGATTTATCAAAACCCCAAAATTTTTACAGATCAATTCTTGAAATTTCCGATCGGTAACCTTTCAAGACCACCCAAAAGAAGGCCCGGTGGCCTACTCAACTGCAAAAATCCATAAAATCATTTCTCCATCAGAATGGGGCTCAAATCTACATACACCAAAATTTTCCCCCTTGACGTCAAAACAACAATTAACCATTGTAAAAGCTTTAATTACTGGGACTATCAACAAGCCTGATATAACGCTTTTCTTATTCAAAACCAGAAATTTAGCCATACTTGGTTATTTTTCTTCAACCTTACCATGGATCCCGCAAAAATCCCATACTGGTTTTCCCATTGGTGGAAACTTTACGGGTCCATTCCAGAAATCCTAAAACCTGAAGTTCAGGACAGTTTCCATCTGTTCAAAACCATTTATAAACCCACTGACAGGGAACGAACATTTCACCCGCTTCTTCATTTCTCAACCAAATTCTTTTTGCCGTGGGTTATAGCATGGTATTTTGAATTTGAACAAAAAGAAGCTCAAACCATTCTTGTCAGAAAATTCAAAGTAAGATGGTGGACAAAATTCTTTATTCCACCAAGCATAAAAGTTCAAGCTGTGAAAACATGGCTACAAAAACAGGGATTCAAAAAGCCTGATCAAAAGGCAACACAGTTCCTGGCACAAAAATCATTCACTCAGACACAGCTTGCAGCTGCCAAAAGCGAAGAAGAGTATTTTGAAATCACGACTCAACTTATCAGAAGCAAGGAAGAGTCATCCAAAACTTGTTCAAACAGTGGTTTGGTCAAATCTGATCCCCTCATCAACCTAGACGAAGACGACGAAGAAGAATGTTTTTACTTGTCATCATCAACAAAATAGTTGGTCCAGTTTTGGGCCTATACAAAAATTGATTACTTATTGTAATTATTGTAAGTATTGTAATTTTTGTTTAGATTGTGTTTTGTAATGGGCCTAGCCCAGTTTGTAAAAAAAAAATTTAAATTTTTATTTTCTAGGATTCCTTTTTCTTGGATTCCTTTTCTTGGATTCCTTTCCAAGTGAGGCTCTTTCCCTATAAATAGGGGCCTCCCCTCACTTCGCAAAACAAGTCTTGTTTACACAATTCTTCCACACATAGAATTCTTTCCTTTCTCTTAGAAATCTTGAGATCTTATCTCCAAAGCTTGTAATTTTCTTTCATTATCAAAAACTTTGTAAGTATTTTATTATGTAATTATTTTATTTTCTACATATTTATAGTTTCATATTATAAGTATGCTCTGCACTTGCAGCTTCGGTTGATCTTGTGCAACAGAAAACATGTTCATCATGCATCCATGCATCCATAAACTTTGAAAATCTTTGATCCTTTGGTTCTTTCGTTCTAGATCTGTACCCTTGGATCCTGCAGCGTCTTTGGTATCAGAATTGGGAGGGTATAGGTGATATAAGATCTGTTTAACATACTTAAAATTGGAAGTTTAATTTGAAAAAGGTTAGTTTCTGGGTCGTAAGTCCCGTTTTAGCCGACGGACATGCGTTTAGGGCAGTGAATCCTTTGAAAGGTTTTCAAATTAAAAACAAAATTTTAATTATGGAAAACATATTTTGTAGAACTTCATCTTTTTCAAATCCTACTACTCAAAGCACCTCAAATCAAAGGGAACCTATCAATAGCGAAGAAATCACTATTGAAGATTTTCAAAAATAATTAACAACTGGAAAATCCCAAAAATAAAAAAAGATCAAGTATATGAATTTGGACTATTCAAAAACCTTCTCAAAACAGATTACGTAATCAAAATAGAAGAAAAAGATGTCCCATTATCAAAACCCTTTGAAACAATACAACTTCTTTCTCAAAAAACAATACAAAAACATTGTGAAAGAAAATATAACTTCATTCACATAGGCATTGTCCAAGTAGGTATCAAACCTCTAACAAGGGAAGGTTTAAACACATAAATCCTTTGTGTCTTACGAGATGCAAGGTTCTTGAACTTCCAAGATTCAATTATAAGTTCAATTGAATCTAGTTTATGTCAAGGACCAATCTACTTTGAATGTTACCCAGACTTTTCATTATCTTTAAAAGATCCAAATATTCTGAAATCTCTGGTATTACAAATTAAAACTCATAACTACAAAATGCTAAGTGGATCTATTCCCGTAGCAATCATTTACAGAATTCATTACAAAGCTATGTTTTCAGCCTTCACGGCAACAAAAAATATTGAAAATAAAAAAGGCAAAACCCTATTTTTACAAACAGACCTATGAAAATCAAATACTGTAATTCCAAAAACCATCCTTTGGAAAGACATAGATCTTCCTGAAGAATGGATCCTTGAAGGAGCAGCTAGACAAAATAGAAATTTTTTCAAAACCCAGATTCTCTTGTTCAAGTATTCCAGGAGCTTCTTTCCAAAACGTTGACTAATCAACAAGTATTCCTCATCAGATCCATACAACATCTCAAACTGTTGACGAGGAACAGCAAAATAATTTACCAAACATTTCTCCACCAACTTCACCATCTTTTTCTGCAATAACTGAAAATGTTATTAACGAATTAAACGTTATAGAAAGAGATTTTTGAGGTTGATAAGAAATCACTTCATGATGAATTTTGGAAGGGACAGAAGAACCTAGACGAAGACGAAGAAGAAGAATGTTTCTACTTGTCATCATCAACAAAATAGTTGGTCCAGTTTTGGGCCTATACATAAATTGATTACTTATTGTAATTATTGTAATTTTTGTTTAGATTGTGTTTTGTAATGGGCCTAGCCCAGTTTGTAAAAAAAAAATCATCATGAAGTGATTTCTTATCAACATGAAAATCTCTTTCTATGACGTTTAATTCGTTAATAACATTTTCAGTTATTGCAGAAAAAGATGGTGGAGAAATGTTTGGTAAATTATTTTGCTGTTCCTCATCAACAGTTTGAGATGTTGTATAGATCTGATGAGGAATACTTGTTGAATAGTCAACGTTTTGGAAAGAAACTCCTGGAATACTTGAATAAGAGAATCTGGGTTTTGAAAATTTTTCTATTTTGTTGAGTTTTGAAGTCAGATCCACTATATTGGTGGAAGATCCAACATCAAAATATCTAGCACTGGAAGTCCTTGTAAAACTTAGTTTTACCTTTCCATCAATATATTGGATAACTTCTTTTAAAACAAAAGAAGAGTGTATAACTTCTTATCTTCTCTTTCGGGACATCTTTCTTATCGTTGCTGCTTCTTGTTCTTTCTCTCTCTCACACACACTCTTATCTTCTCTTTTGATACATCTCTCTTATCATTGCTACTTCTTGTTATTTTGTTATTGTTGTTTTTTTTGCCTACCTACAACATTGAGATAAGGGGAATTAGGATTTTGTTCTCTTACCCAATTTTATTTATTTCACTATCTAAGATATTATTATCTTTTTAACCACTTGTTGTGATACTTTGTTCAAATTTTATGATGGTAGGTTTTAGCATAATTTTCTTCAACTTAATATATCATAAGTTTCAACACCATTGTATCCTGTACATAAGTTCAATTAGCTCCATGTTTGTTTCATTTTAGTTAACATTTTATATATTGAATTGCTCTCTACATTGCTTTGGTCCATGTGCTTGGGAGGCTACTCTTACTTTCAAGTATAGCTACTCTTTGGACTAATTTTAATTTCAAGTATTTAAGGCGTGAGAACAAAATTGGTATAAAATACAAAACACCCTTCTTGTTTTGATGATAACAAAAATAATGAGATTAGTAGATTCAAAAATAATGTCATCAACATAAATTTGATCTACTTGTCCTTTTTCAAATTTATTTTTAAGCAAGAAGTTACTAAGTCTATCATACCATGCCTTAGGTGCTTGTTTTATACCATACAGAGATTTTCTAAGTTTAAAAACATGATTTAGAAATTTAGAACTTTCAAAACCTGGAGGTTGTTTAACATAGACTTCGTCTCTTATATAACCATTTAGAAAAACACTTTTAACATCCATTTGAAATAATGTAATGTTATTATTTGCAGCAAAAGAAAGTAGGATACAAATAGCTTCTAACTTGGCCACTGGAGCAAATGTCTCAGTGTAATCAATGCTCTCTTGCTAACTGTAGCCTTGTGCGAGAAGTCTTGTTTTGTTTCTGACCACTTCACCTTTTAAATTTAACTTGTTTCTTGAAAATCATTTGGTTCCAATAATGTTCTTCTTTGGTCTAGGTACTAGATCTCAAACATCATTCCTCTTAAATTCATTTGACTCTTCTTGCATTGCAAGAATCCATCCATCATCTGCCAATGCTTCATCAATAGAGGTAGGCTCAATTAATGAGAGTAAGCCAAACATAATGATATATTTTAGTGATGATCTGGTCCTCAAAGGATCACTTGCACTTCCAATGATTAGAGTTTCAGGATGAGATGACTTGTACTTCCATCAAGATCTTTGTAAGACCCTTAATTTTAAATTAATTTATGGATTAATTATCAAATATATTTTGAGATATTTGTAAAATATTTAATATATGTATATATATATATATATATCGAGATTGACTAAAATTATTTGACGAAGGATAATTTAATTATATTACGAGAAATTAAACACCGGGCAAAATCCGTCAATAGAGTTACGACGAAGTATTTAAATATTGTGGGTTGATTATAATATATATATATATATATATATATATATATATACATAGTAGGTGGGAAGTCAGTAATATATATATATATATAATGTGAGAAGGCAAACAAAGGAAAAATCAGAAAGAAAGAAAGAGAAAACATCTTCTTCCTCCCTCACCTGCCCACGGAAAACACTTCTTCTTCTTCCTTCTGTTTGTGTTAGTAACAAAAAAATCATACTCAAATCCTAGATTACTTCAAAATCTAAGCTTCCATTCCAAGAGCGTCAAGAGGGAAAGTTACTCCTCTCCTCACTACGGTGCTAGTGAGCTAACTTTGGTAGCGACGACGCGGGCGGGAGTTTTGCTGGTTTTGGTCGCGGTAACGAAAATGATCGAGAAAGCATAACGAAGGTAAGGGGCTCCTTCCAACATTTTAGTTTGCATATAGGAACCCTAAATGATTGTTTGATGAACGAGTTATGTGTTATCTTTGCTAAAAACGTGAATGTTGTGTTGTGATGATGAAAAATGTCATTGTTGTGTTGTTGATGATGATGCTGTTATGTTGATGTGTTAATGATGTTCATGTTGTTGTTGTTGTGTTGTTGTGATGACGATGTTCTGATTTCTGTTGTTAAAGAGGTTGTGGTTGTGTTGTGGTGTTTGTGGTGATTTTTCAAAGAAATAGTTTGAGCTCAAGTGAAATTTACTTGAAAAAGTATACTGTCTTCGAAGATGTATTCGAATACGAAACTAGTGTATTCGAATACACCTATGAAACATTCAGTTTTTATTCAAATTTTGAACCTCGTAATCAAATACGACACCTCGTATTCGAATACAATTACGTGATTTTTGCTATTGACTTAGCATATGTATTCGGATACGACACTCTCATATTCGAATACAGAATTGCAGATTTTGCTTCTGACTTCGCATCTGTATTCGGCTACAACAACCTCGTATTCGAATACAGAATTGCAGATTTTGCTTCTGACTTTGCATCTGTATTCGGCTACGACAACCTTGTATTCAAATACAGAATTGCATATTTTGCTACTGAATTAGCATCTGTATTCGGCTACAAAGAAGCTGTATTCGAATACAGATTTGGATTTTTGTCAAAAATTATATTTTTTTAAATATTGGTTTATGCACTGAATTATTTGGAAAACATTTTTAAGGCATATGATAAATTATATGAGATTCTTTTAAGATTGTTTTGAAATGATGATGAAGTGTTCGGGTTTCATATTTGCATTTACGTACTGATTTCAGTAAAGAGAAACAGAGTACGCTCATGCATTGCATAGTTAAGTGGTGACCGTGATGGGCCACAGAGTTGAGCGGTGACCGTGATGGGCCGTGAAGTTAAGTAGTGACCTTGATGGGCTACAGGATGATTCTGCGTGTATTAGACAGTCCATTCTATATGTGCTAGGATTTAACTTATGTGTAGTGCATGTTATAGGCTACACTTTGAGTAAATCGTGCTAGTCTGTGAGTGACTGCACCTCGGTAATTGGTACTTTGGCCCGTGATAAGCGGTACAATTACGATTTACGCCCCTTCGAGGAGGGTTTTGTTGTTATGTAGTGATCATGATGGGCCATAAAGTTAAGTAGTGACCGTGATGGGCTACAGGGTGGTTCCGCGTGATTAGACGGTCCATCTTATCCTTGCGGAGATTTAACTTATGTGTAGTGCTTGTGATAGGCTACACCAGTAAATCGTGCTAGTCTGTGATGCGACTGCACCTTGGTAATTAGTACTTTGGCATGTGATAAGCGGTACAATTATGATTTACGGCCGTTCAAGGAAGGTTGTTATCCTGAAAATTCCAGAATCATGTGCATTGGCATATACACATTGCATTGGGTTGGTTGACCTGCGAGTCATGATTTTTATAAGTTGATGTGTGGAAACGATATATGCAAGTACCTTGAAATTCTAAGTTCCTGATAAGTTGTTGTTATTGTTGATTGTATTTGGACTTGCAACATGATCTGTATTCTAAGTCTTTGGTTTTTTCAAAAATGAAGATGTTATACATTTTAATAAGTGAGTATACTTATTTTATCACTGTTGTTATAATGTTAGAGTATGCCATGTATGTATTTGTTATCTTTGACATAAATGCTAATTGTTAATTGTTAATTTCGGTTGGTGACCATTTACATTATGGTGGAAAATTGGGCTTTGCCCTTAGATGATACCCAAACCCGTACAACCGACGGTTACACTGACGACAAAGATGTCGTTAGATTTCCTTGATTGTCACATGCCGACTGCTTGGGTGTACGACCATGTCTCAAGCAAGGCTACTTATATAGGGAGATTGGTGAGAACCAGTAGGATCGCTAGGGCAGTGTCTTATGTGGAGAACACTCATGCACGAATATATTTTCTGATACCTTTAGGATAGGTGCTTGAGGCGAATGGGGTATTTGCGGACGCAGAGGGTCCGACAGTTGGAATTGAGATGGAGGCCACTATAGGTGTGGTGACTCCTACCGTGGTGGCAGAAGATGCGCTGCCTGAACCAGAGGCGGGAGAGAAGGACAAAGGGTTGACGACAGCAAAGGTTGACATTTCAGGTCTGTCTAGGCCAGTAGAGGACTGATTTGAGATTTCAACGCCGCCGAAACGGCCTAGATCATGGATAGATATGACTTCAGAGGAGACTGATCCTTCTCGGGCTGATGAGGAGGAGGATGTCACGTCGAGGCGAGCTACTGTGTTGGACGAGACCTGTGGATAGTGTGGTGGTAACCCTTGCTATTGTGGTTGTAGTGCATGATCAAACTAGTTTTGTTGTATAGGGCCCTAGTGTTTTGGTGGTTGTATTTATTTCTTTTTGGGATGACTGTATTTATGACGTACTCTGACAGTGACTTTTGTCAGTGGGTCCATGATCCAATTTTTTGACGTGACCATGGGGGGAGAGATAGCATTCTTGGAGCATCACTTCATGCGCAGGTGTCTACCGAGAATACCCCAGGGGTATGAGCGTTGTCAGACTGGTCTCATAGCCCTGGTGTATTTTCTATTTGTATATTTTGAATGTTAGTTCCCAAAACTATTTTAACTGGTTATATTTATAATGTAATTACTTAATTACTTTTGTCGTTTTTGTATGACGACGTATTACTTTATTGAATGGTTGTATTTTAATTCTATTATTTGTTTTGAAAAAAAAATACACTCGCGCTGTTAAAAATCGGGGTGTTACAATCTTCCTTCTGACTTATCTTGACTGTTTCTAACTTGATTAGATTCATCCTTTGATGATTTGTCATATTCTTCTGATTTGCTTGTATCCTCTGATTTTGTAAGTTCTTCTAGTTTGTCTTGATCTGCTTCCTTTAGTTTTGGTAAACCTACAATATCCTCAAATTGTTTTGACTTTTCAAGGTCAAGCTATTTGTCATTTAACATAATATAAATTAGATAATTTAAAAATGAAATAATACAACACAAAAAACTAGTTTGTTTCTGGTGGTTTATGCTTGTTTCTAAAGAAACAAACTTGTATTATGCTTCTGCTGACATGTTCAGATTTTGTGATTCACCTGGTTCCTCTGAATTTTTTAGAACCTGCAAAATAACTATCTAGCTTCTTGTTATCACAGTAAACATAATATCTAACAAAAATTAAATTTAAAGAACGATATAACCTATATGTCAACATTTTTAGTGTCACATTGAAAACCCTCTTATTTCTTCTTTTTTGGTTTTTAGATTTTGAATTTACATATTCTCTTATTAGAGGGTCTGGATGAAGGTATTTGAATTCCCATCCAGGTTTATAGTCTTGATGAATTTGATTGGAGTATTCAAAGAAGTCTCCTGATTTTGATTGTTAATCTGACACTTCTGTTTTTGCTGATGTATTAGGTTCCTATGGTAATTTTGAAACTTATTGTAATTTTGATTCTTCTAGTAGTTTCAGTTCTGTTGATATGTGTGATTTCTCTGCCAATTTTGATTTTATTGATATGTTTGATTTCTCTGCCAGTTTTGATTCTGTTGATATTCTAGATTTTTTTAATATTTCTAGTTCATCATATGTTTCTGGTTATGATATGTATTGTGTTGAATAGTTCTTCCAGCAGACTCTGTTGGCTTCTGTTTGTTAGGTCTTGAAACGTAAACCTTTTTCCCTTCATATATTGCAAGCATCCATTGACCAGGCACCATGAATGGTGTTTCAATTTGGTTGCTTAGAACATCTGCAACATAAACAATTTTATCCTTTTGTACTCAAATCTGGTTGGGTCCTGCTTTGTTAGATCTTAAAGGTTTCTTGTCTTTCCATGTGGTTAGCATAGGACAGGATATTTTAGTGTGACCTTTCTTATAGCAAATAGTACATAAATCATTAGAGGGAACAAACTTTAAAACCTTCCTATGGTTTCTCCATATATATCTCTTCCTCCAAATCACCATGAAGGAATATAGTTTTCACATCAAGTTGTTCAACTTCTAGGTTCAAACTAGCTGCTAACTCAAATGTGTGATTCTCATGCAAGGAATTCATCTCTTCTTGCATGGCCTTCAACCACTTTTCTTTATCAACATTTGTAATAGCCTTTTGGTAGTACTCTGCGTCTCCCCTATCAGTGATCATCACATACTCATGTGGATGGTATCTTTGAGAAGGTTGATGTTCTCTAGTAGATCTTCTCAACTCAAACTCAATTGGTGGCTCAACTAGAACCTGTTCATCATAGTGAGGAATATGATCATCAGTTACATTCTCATCATCTACCTATATATATCCCCCATCAACAAATGTTTCTACAGAGGCTTAGGCACAACATCAATGTAACTTTTGGAATTTGATTTATGTTTCTCAGCTTTATCAAATTCTTCAATTTCCTTCCTTTTTCTCTTTCAACACTTGCGTGAAAATGCTTGAAGACTCCAAGTAACTGGTCTTTAGATTTCAAAGGAAAATCCCTCACTTTTCTAGAGTGGTCATCAATAAAAGTAACAAAATATGATGCACCATCAAGAGATTTACTATCCATCATGCAAAAATAATATTGACTAAATCAAGAATATTTTGCCTCATATGAGGACTAGTATTATGAAAAGAAACTCTGTTGTTTTCCAACAAAACAATGGGTGCAAGTTTTTAGAGATGTACCTTTCACAGGAAGGAAACTTTTCTTCGCAAGTATGTTGAGTCATTTCTCACTCAAGTGATCAAGGCGCATATGCCATAAATCAGAAGAGGCATCTTCAATTGCATTAACTTATTCCTTGCATAGCTTCATCAGCATCCTATAGAAAGAAGTAGAACATTGCTCATTTGCAACCACTAGAGACCCTTTGGTGATTTTACATATACCACCACCCCCAAATTAAGTGTGATAACTGTTAATTTCTTCTCTTTGTCTTCATCTTGATTGATCTCTCTTAAGGAACTTGCAATTTCTTTTTATGTGACATGTTTTGCCACAATTATAGCATATCACTTATTCTCTAGTTCTCGATTTGCTTATTGACTTGCTACGTGGTTAGAGAAGTCAATTGTGCAGTGATTGTGATGCTACAAGTTGGAGCTTTAGCTTGGATGTGATTTTTCACCATGGAACAAGGTTTCATTTATTTTGTGAAAACATTTTGTGTTTTTATTTCTTAAAATGTGTTCTCATTTTATCTTGATTAGAGACTCTTTAAGTGAAAAAATTTCACGAAGATAAGTGAAATTCTAGTTAACGAAAATACATTTACGAAAATAATGAATACTATTTTGGCATTATCGTTATTTTTAGAAATAAAGATAATTGTTCACTTTACAAAAGTTAAGAAATGAAAACAACAAATATTTTCAAGAAAAGTAAACAGACCCTTATATTTCTTCAAGCATAAACTCCATCATATTCCATCAATCAAAATGTCACTTAAAATCCTAAAAATAATTTCATATAAATAAATCCATTTAAATTCAAATGGTAAAATCTTATATAAATATTTTTTTTGGTAACAGCTAATAAATTTTTTTGAAAACAATCTTATTTTTTTAAAGATTTTAAAACAATCTTATAACTTATTACAATCTTACTTTTCCTTTTTTAATTTTCACCATTTCAAAAAAAAAAAAAAAGTTTCAAAATTGCAATGCAATAGTTTCACTTTCGCCTCAAAATACAAGAAAAAGGTACAAACTCTTTTCCATTGTCGGTGTTGCACGACAGACAACCAGAAGACCACCGCAATACCATCTTAAGCCTTCTCTTATATTTTAGATACAAATCAAGGTCTCTCTCTATCTCTCTCCCCTCTGTTATTATCTTATCTCTGTAAATGTTGTTTCGGTTCCAACATCTTTTTTTGTTGTTTCTTCTTGTTTTGTTATTGTTGTTGCCTTTGCCTATCTACAACATTGATAAGAAGAGAATTAGGGTTTTGTTCTCTCCATGTCACATGATTAGTTTAAAAATAATCATAAAAAGATGGAGTGATGTAGCAAAGTAATGAGTTTTTATTGAATGATTGACAATATATACTCTTCATTTCTTAAATTTTTGAAAGTAATAATATTAATAGTTATATCAGTATTTTACTCATGTTGTTGTTGTTCATCTATGCTTACTTGTGTAGGAGGTGGATCTTCTTAGCAGTGGAGGAGCTTGACTAAAAAGTTTGGGGTGGTCGACATAAAATTATAATGTATAAATCAGATATAGTTTCAGATGTAGAAGTTATAATTTCTTCATCTCTTTCACTCTCATAAATTTTCCTCTTGAAAAAAGAATCAATTCTTTTACTCTTCTTCATTCTCACAAACTTCTCTAATACAGATAAAAAAAATTAAATAAATCAACAAATAGAACCATTTGAAATGCCATTATGGTTGCATTCTAAAAAAAGAGTTGCATTCTAAAACAGGCAGATGTAGAAAAATTCAAGGATGCAAAACACAGTGAAAAAACAAATGCATCTATTATATATCACATTTTTTAAATGCATCTAATATCAAGTAAATTACAACTTATTTATGTTTCTTTGTTCTAAGCAAACTCAAAAAACTCAAGCCTTTGGTGTTTGCTAGAAAACCCCATATATCTTGTTCAATAAATCAACCAATTTATGAAACATAAAACATCTTTTCAAAATGTGAAAATTAAATGGAAACAAAAATCAAACACCTTATATGCAACAAAAAAACTCCATAACATAACATGCATTAGAATTTAGAACAAAACAATATCTTTTTTGTAAACCTAATTTTCTATCAGTAGTCAAAATTAACATCTATCCATTCACATTCTGATTCACTCAACAATTGTAAATAGAAAACAGAGATAGATACTAATCGAGTTGATAACAATGGCATAATAAAGTAAGTAGTAAACAATTCTTTTGATGAGCGAAATTGAGAGATGAATTGAAATGGGAAGCCGAGCCTTTTGACAAACGGCCGAGGTGAGCAACCGAATACGCACAAATCGGAAATTGGAAATTGGTTGGAGGCGAGCAGCCGAGCACAGATCATTGAAGGTGCAAACATGAGAAGGGGGGTTGAATTGTGTTTGACTAACTTGAATACTTTTCCTGTTTTTGCACTTTTAAAACAAAACTTGATGTATGAATAAAAACAGAGTTAGCAGCGGATATAAAGTAAAAATAAAACACAGAATTTTTATACTGGTTCACCGTTAACAAGGCTACGTCTAGTCCCTTCACCTTGAAGGATTTCACTAATTCAAACCTTAAATTACAACAGTCAAACTGACCCTCCAAGTCAGTCTTCTCAAACAGTCTAACAATCCTAGACTCTTGAGGAATACAGCACCTTGACTTCCTAAGTCAAGACTTCTCCTGCCAATCTGACAACCCCAGATTGTAGAAGGAATTACAACACCTTGAATCTAATTGCCAAGTAATCTGCTCCCCCTTTCTGACTCCCTCAGATTGTAGACTCTACTTCAACAACTTATATCTAACACAAGGGAAAGAAAATAACACGAGTGCTTGCTTCTTGAAAGCTGGAACTCACAATTAACCTCACTGAAAACTTGAGTGTTTGCTTTGGAAGTGTATGACTCTTTTTTGATTTTCGATGCAAAGTATTCTTCCTTGAGCCTCATTTTATAGATGCAGATTAGGGCCTCTTCCAAGCTTTAATTTCGAGCTGAATCTTGCTAGATTCTCTTGCAAAAATATCTTGACCAATTGGGCTTCATTTAAATAAAAAACATATCTTTTTTATGCTTCAGATTTTCTTTCAAAAATAACTGGCCAATCATGTCTTTAGTTTCTTCCTGCCAATAACTCCTGAATTCCATAATACATCACTTTATTTTTGTAACAAATCTTTTTAATACATTGATCAAAATAAATTAAAATCTCCACTGTTAATCTTCATGATTAAATCTGGACCGTTTGATCTTCTGCGCTAGTCTACCTCTGGACCATACTAAGTGATCTGTTGTGATCCTCTAATTTCGGCCAGCCTTGGTCCATACTTACTGATCTTCTGATCTCGGCCATCCTTGTCCAGCAAACTGATCTGCTGTGATCCTCTAATACTCGGCCTTTGCTGGACCACACATTCTGACCTTCTAATTTCGGTCAACACTGGGCCATGGTCTGATCTTCTGATCTGGACCAATTCTGGACTTGGTATGGATTAAACTGAAATTAAATTTGGACAATTAGTATTTCAGTCTGGACATTTTACCTTCTGTTTTGGATCAGCTCTAGATCAATTTTGGAGATCATTTCTTCTGTTCTGGACTTAGTTTCATACCCTGAATCATGCTATCTTTTGGTCTGGGTCAAATCTGGATTGATTCTCTTGTTCTGGACCCATTAAATTATCCTCTAATTAAGTCTGGATCAAGTCTGGGCTAATTATTATTTCACTGCCAGGCCATCTTCTGGTCAGAATAAGTTATGGATTAAGTCTTACTTATGACATCTTCTGGTCTGGAACAACTCTCCCTTTGGCAGGCTTTGCTCTGGTCTGGTCCAGGTGTCGTTCTGACTTTACTTCCTTTTGATCTTGGCCAGCAAAGATATCATCTGGTAGAGTTTTGACATCCTGAAGTATCTTCTGGTACCTTCAGGATTCAATCTCTGGAACCCTTTGATCTTCTGCTTCGGATTACTTCAGCTTCTGGTAGCATTTGATTTAATAATTCAAGGTTCAAAATAAGATGACATGGAGTGCTTTTCTAAACATCAAAATCCTAAGTACTTAGAACCAACTTGGTTCCAACAATCTCCCCCTTTTTGATGATGACAAAACCTTAACTTATTTTGCTAGTTTATAACTCGAAGACTTGAATTACTCCCCCTGAGACCAATCTCTCCCACTAAGTCTGATACTGACCTTTTCTTCTCATTTTCAACTCCTTCTCTTTCACTCTTTCTTTTCTTCTCTTTTCTTCTCCTTTTCAACTCCTTCTTTATTCTTTCTTTCTTTTCTCCCTTCACATAGCCTCTCCTTTTCAACTCCTTCTTTTTCTCCCTTTATTTTTCTCTCTCCCTGTTTCCTCTCCTTTTCAACTTCTTCTCTTTTTCACTCTTTCTTTTTCTCTCTCCCTGATTCTTCTCCTTTTCAACTCCTTCTCTTTTCATCTCTTTCTTTTTCACTCCTCCTTTCTTTTTATCTCTCTTTTTCTACTTATTTCTCCTTTTTCTCTCTCTCTCTCTCTCTCTCTCCCCCTTTTTGTCATCAGCCAAAAAGAGGTCCTACTATTTTCGTAATTTTTTGTTTTTCTCTTTACAAATTACAGAAAGTAAAAATAGAAAATTAAAAAGCATAAAATAAAATTACAAGAAAATTAAAAAAAAACTCCTAAGAAGACTACTTGAGCTAGTCATATATGGAGACAATGTTGAGATGCTTCTTGATGAGCTCGAACCTATCTTCTGGTACTGCTTTGGTGAAGATATCTGCCCATTGATGATCAGTGTCCACAAACTGGATGCTTAAAGTCCCTTTTTGAACATGGTCCCTAATGAAATGGTGTTGTATTTCAATGTGTTTGGCTATAGAGTGTAAGATAGGGTTCTTGTGGTTGTATCTTCTCCCTAATGAAATCATTGTTGAGTAACAACTTTGATATGAAAGACCTCGGAGAAGCGAGTGTAATCCTAGCAATCAAGATTACTAGGTTAAAAAAGGGAATTTCTTGGGATTAGTCTCACTATATTGAAAAGATCCTAAAGAAATATAAATACTTTGACTGTAAACTTGCTTGCGCACCATATCATCCAAGTGTGAAGCTTTTGAAGAACACTGGTGAAGGTGTTAGACAAACTGAATATGCGAGCATCATTGGCAGCCTCAGGTATGCCAATGATTTTACTAGATCTGACATTGCCTACGTCGTGGGAATATTGTGCAGGTTTACCAGTAGACCTTAGTATGGAGCATTGGCATGCTATCGAAAGAGTCATGAGATACCTAAAAAAGACCATGAGTCTAGGATGACATTATAAAAGATTTCCTACTGTTTTGAAAGATACATTGATGCTGATTGGAACACCTTGTCAGATGTCTCCAAAGCAGCTAGTGGCTATATTTTTAGTATAGCTGATGGTGATATATCTTGGAAATCAAAGAACGGACGATATTGGCTCAGTCCACTATGGAGTCTAAAATGATAGCACTAGCTACTACTAGTGAAGAAGCGAGCTAGTAGAGATGCTTGCTAGCTGAGACCCCTTTATGGGAAAAACCTTGCCAGTTGTGTTGATCACTTCCGATAGTTTCTGCGGTTATTGCAAAGATTGAGAATCTTTATTACAATGGTAAGAGACGACAAATACATCGTAAGCACATCACAGTTAGAGAATTACTTTCTAAAGGAGCTGTTATAGTGGATCATGTACGCAATAATGAGAATTTAGCATATCCTTTGACGAAACGGTTAGCTAGAGAGAAAGTCCTAAATACAACCAAAAGGATGAGACTAATGCCTATAGATTCACTCATGATGGTAACCCGACCTAAAAGACTGGAGATCCCAAGAATTAGGTTCAATGGGTAATAACAAGTCGTGAAGTGATATGAGATGAACATGCTATTATATATCAGAGAAGCATGATTCCTGAAGCGATGATAGGATGAGATAATAAAACCTCTTATTGAGATCTATACTCCATGTGGAGTGGAGTACCTAGATACAAGAGTACTCTTGATAGACTCACATATGTGAATGTGGAAATGGAGCTGCTTCTTATGGAATTTTGAGGAAGAATTCCTGGAGCGTTCACTATACTGGGATAGACGTGTAAGGTCATTAACACACGAGCTTTTGAGAATACACCTTATGAAAAGGTTGTGTGTGGGTTTGATGTCAGAGATAGAGTTCAAGACTATGAGTCACTCCAGTTGAATCTGAATCTCACTTATTATGCAAAGGTTCAAGTCAAGAGACACCTTTGCTTATGCACAATCTTATAGAAGCATTTGACGCTACTTCAGAAACAATTTTTTTAATTCAAGTGGGGGATTGTTCGAACATAGAGAGTACGTTAGTGTGTGAACTACAAAATTGTTGAAGTCCGACATTGGAAAACTCTCATATATTGAGTAGTTTTCATCACTATATAAAGAATGTCAAATTTTTGTTGATGTCCCACATTGGATAGAAAACATATGTGGGTTAGCTTCCATCACTATATAAAGAGAGCGACCTAGTCTGCGACTCAACCCAATAATATCTTCGGTGACATAAATTGATTTTCAAAATTGCAATGCAATAGTTTCACTTTCCCTTGAAAATACAAGGAAAAGGGAAAAACTGTTTTCCATTGTCGGCATTGCCCGACGGACAACCATGGCATAATAAAGTAAGTAATAAAAAATTCTCATTATGAACAAAAATGAGAGATGAACTGAAATTGGAAGCCGAACCTTTTGACGAACGGTCGAGGCGAGCAGACAGAGCTACAACTTTTATGTTGGAACAAAAGTCAAATGCCGAACTTTACTGGGTCTAAACTGTAGATTACATGATATGAGGTTTTTGTAATAATTTTAAGTAGCGGGCCACATTTTTAAAGCCCTAAACAAGTACCATATATTTGTACTCAGAAAGATATAGAGCGTTTTTCTTATTTTCATGGAAGGCTAAATTTCTCAGACTAATCCACTGTTTCATCAAGACCTTGAGGTTTATTTTATAATGTTAATTTCACGTTATGACTCTATTTCTTTTTATTCGATTATATTGTTATTCTGTTTGCTTAATTTGAATCTCAATAGGATTGATAAAATTAGTTTGATAGAATTCGGTTTCTACACTAAATAAATTGTAGTTTTTCGACGCTTGATCGTTAACTGTAATACATCGATTACTATGATGCTTAATATATTCAAAGAAACAAAATTCACATGGGGTTGATTACGCTTGTTTGATCAATTCTATAGTGAAATCCCAAATTCCTTCGTTTAGACCACTTTTTGAATTTTTTGAATTTTTCATATTCTCAAAAAATTTCAAAAACATATTTGCGTTATCTTTATTTGATTCTTAGAAATTTTTTTGTGGTATTTTTATATTTTTTGGATTTTATATGATATGGTTTTTCATTTTCCACTTCAATTTTAGCGATAGGGACATTGTTGGAATTTTCAAAATTGTGTGTTGCATTGCATTGTTATATTCTCATGATGCATGACTAGGGCCAATGAGTTAGGTAGAGAAAGTGATTTTGTGTGTGAGTTCACTAATCACAATATGGATGATATGGGTAATAGAACCTTAAGACAACTTGCTACACGTAATGTCACTTATAATGCATTGTGTATCGAATATCGTGAAGTTATTGTACCATTTGAACTTAAATCTGGTTTAATAAACTTGCTTCCAAAGTTTAATGGTTTTCCAGGTGAGGATTCTCACAAACACTTGAAGGAGTTCCATGTTGTGTGTTCTACCATGAAGCCTCAAGGAGTCACAGAAGACCATATCAAGCTGAGAGCCTTCCCGTTGTCACTTCAAGATGCTACCAAGGATTGGTTGTACTACCTTTAGCCAGGTTCTGTTACAAGTTGGAATGATCTGAAGAAGCTATTCATAGAAAAATTCTTCCATGCCTCCAAAGTTGCTTCAATCAGAAAAGAAATATGTGGCATTAGGAAGATTGACAAAGAATCCTTACATTAGTATTGGTTAAGATTCAAGAAATTAGTGGATAGCTGCCCTCATCACCAGATTTCAGAACAATTGCTCATCAAATATTTTTATGAAGGCTTGCTACCTATGGATAGAAGCATCCTGGATGTTGCTAGTGGGGGAGCACTTATCGATAAGACCACAAAAGCGGCAAAAGCCTTGATTGACAACATGTCTATTAATTCTCAGCCGTTTACAACAAACATATACAATCCGCAAGCCAACTATGATCTGTCATCTAACAGGTACAATCCTGGTTGGAGAAATCATCCCAACCTGAGATGGGGGAATTCATCTACACAACAGCAACCTAGGCAACATCAAAACATTGCGCATTAGTAGTAGAACAATGCGCAACAACGGAATGCACCTTTACTGGAGGACCTAGTCAAATAGAAGGGTGTCCAGAATTTTCAATTTCAACAAAGAACATATTCTACAATATTTGGAGACAAAGATTTGCTAGGTGGCCACTTCAGTTAATTAGATACAGACTCAGGGATCAAACCAACTACCTGCCCAGTTAGTAGTAAATCCAAATGTTCCTAATGTAAGTGCAATTACCTGGAGATCAAAGGGTAGTGCGTTTTGTGTCATTGGATTAACATTTAGGTCATCCTATGCATCCCAAGGCTTATTCTTATCCATTTTAGTTCTTAGAAAATGTAGTCCATCCAATAAGTGAGTTTGTTTCATTGGATTAATATTCAGATCATTTTGTACATCCCAAGGCTTATTCTAATAGCTTTTTTTCTTCTAAACCAACGTAGTTCATCCAATAAGAGCGTTTGTGTCATAGGATTAACATTAAGGTCATTTTCGTCATCCTAAGGCTTGTTCTTTTCCCTTTTCGTTCTTAACCAATATAGTGCATGCAATAGGTGCGTTTGGGTCACTGGATTAACATTTAGGTCATTTTGTGCATCCCAAGGCTTATTCTAATCCCTTTTAGTTCTTAACAAATGTAAATAATCCAAAAAGAGTCTTTGTGCCATAGGATAAACATATAGGTCATTTTGTGCATCCCAAAGCTTTAATCTAGTTTCGTTCTTAACATTTAGGTCATATTATGCATCCCAAGGTTTATTGAAATCCCTTTTCGTTCTTAACGAATGTAGTTCAGCCAATAGGTGCGTTTGTGACATTGGATTAACATTTAGCTCATGTTGTGCATCCCGTAGCTTACTGTTATCCATTTTCGTTTTTAGACAATGTAGTTCATCCAATACGTGTGTTTGTGTCATTGGATTAACATTTTGGTCATTTTGTGCATACCAGGGATTATTAAAATGCCTTATCGTTCTTAACGAATGTAGTTCATCCAATAAGTGTGTTTGTGATATTTTATTAAGATTTAGGTCATTTTGTGCATCCCTTGGCTTATTCAAATCCTTTTTCGTTGTTAACGAATGTAGTTCCTCCAAAAGTTAGTTTGTGTCATTGGATTAACATTTAGGTCATTTTGTGCATTCCATGGCTTATTCTAAACCCATTTTGTTCTTAACGAATGTAGTTCGTCCAATAAGTGCCTTTGTGTCATTGGATTAACATATTGGTCATTTTGTGCATCCCAAGGCTTATTCTAATCCATTTTCGTTCTTAACCAATGTAGTTTAACCAATAAGTCCGTTTGTGTCATTGGATTATTAGTTAATTCATTTTTTAATCCCATGGATTTTTCTAATACATTTTCGTTCTTAGACAATGTAGTTCATCCAATAAATGCGTTTGTGGCATTAGATTAACATTTAGGTCATTTACAGCATCCCAGGGCTTATTGTATTCCGTTTTCGTTCTTAACCAATGTAGCTCATCCAATAAGTGCGTTTTTATCATAGGATAAATATTAAGGTCATTTTCGTCATCCCCTGGCTTATTCGATTCCTTTTTCGTTCTTAACAAATGTAGTTCATGTAATAGGTGCGTTTGTGTCACTGGATTAACATTTAGGTCATTTTGTGAATCCAAAGGCTTATTCTAAATCCAATTTGTTCTTAACGAACGTAAATAATCCAATAAAAGCCTTGATGTCATTTGGATTAAGATATAGCTCATTTTGTGCATCCCATGGCTTATTCTTATCCATTTTCATTCTAAACCAATGTAGTTTATCCTATAAACGTGTTTGTGTCATTGGATTATTAGTTAGGTCTTTTTCGTCATCCCATGGCTTATTCAAATCCAATTTCGTTCTTAACCAATATAGTTCATCCAACCAGGTCGTTTGTGTCATTGGATAAACATTTAGGTCATTTTGTGCATCCCAAGGTTTATTGGAATCCCTTTTCGTTCTTAACAATTGTAGTTCACCCAATAAGTGCGTGTGTATCATTGGATTAACATTTAGGTCATTTTATGAATCCCAAGGCTTATTCAAATCCCTTTTTGTTCTTAACGAATGTAGTTCGTCCAATAAGTTAGATTGTGTCATTGGATTAAAATTTAGGTCATTTTGTGCATCCCTAGGTTTATTCTAATGCTTTTTCGTTCTTAACCAAATATAGTTCATCCAAAAGTGAGTTTGTGTCATGGATTAACATTTAAGTGATTTTGTGCATTCCCAGGCTTATTCAAATCCATTTTCGTGCTTATCGAATGTAATTCATCCAATACGTGCGTTTGTGTCATTGGATTAACATTTGGGTCATTACGTGCATACAATGCTTATTCTAATCCCTTTTCATTCTTGACGAATGAAGTTCATCAAATAAATGTATTTCTATCATTGGAGTAACATTTAGGTCATTTTGTGCATCCCAAGGCTTATTCTAATCCCTTTTCGTTCTAAACCAATGTTGTTCATCTAAAAAGTGTGTTTGTGTCATTGTATTAACATTTAGGTCATTTTGTGCATCAGAAGGCTTATTCTAGTCCCTTTTCGTTCATCACCAATGTAGTTCATCCAATATGTGCGTTTGTGTCATAAGATTAAAATTTAGGTCATTTTGTGCATCCCAAGGCTTATTCAAAGCCTTTTTCGTTCTTAACGAATGTAGTTCATCCAATACATGAGGTTGTGTCATTGGATTAACATTTAGGTCATTTTATGCATCCCAAGGCTTATTCTTATCCCTTTTCGTTCTTAACCAATGTAGTTCATCCAATAAGTGTGTTTGTGTCATTAGATTAACATTTAGGTCATTTTGTGCATCCCAAGGCTTATTCTAACCTCTCTTCGTTCTAGAGGAATGTAGTTCTTCCAATAAGTGCGTTTTTGTTATTGGATTTACATTTAGGTCATTTTGTGCATCCCAAGGTTTATTCAAATCCCTTTTCCTTCTTAACGAATGTAGTTAATCCAATAAGTGTGTTTGTGTCATTGGATTATCATTTAGGTCATTTTGTGCATTCGAAGGCTTATTCTAATCCCTATTCGGTTTTGACCAATGTAGTTCATCCAATAACTGCGTTTGTGTCATTGGATTAACATTAAGGTCATTTTCTTCACCCCAAGGTTTATTCTATTGCATTTTCGTTCTTATTCAATGTAGCTCATCCAATGGCTCCGGTTGTGTCATTGGATTAAGATTTCGGTCATTTTGTGCATGCCTTGGCTTATTCTAATCCCTTTTCGTTCTTAACAAATGTAGTTCATCCAATAGGTTTTTCGTATCATTGGATTAACATTTAGCTCATTTTGTGCATCCTTATCCTTATTCTAATCCATTTTCGTTCTTAACTAATGTAGTTCGTCCAATAGATATATTTGTATCATTGGATTAACATTTAGGTCATTTTGGGCATCCTAAGGCTTATTCTAATCCCTTTTCTTTCTTAACAAATGTAGTTCATCCAATAAGTGCGTTTGTTTAATTGGATTTACATTTAGGTCATTTAGGTCATCCCAAGGCTTATTTTATTTCCTTTTCGTTCTTAACCAAATTAGTTCATCCAACAAATGCATTTGTGTAATTGGATTAAAACTTAGGTCATTTTGTTCATCCCGTGGCTTTTTCAAATCCTTTTTCGTTCTTAACGATTGTACTTCATCCAATAGATGCGTTTGTGTCATTGGATTAACGTTTATGTCATTTTGTGCATCCCAAGGCGTATTCTAATCCCTTTTCATTGGATTAAAATTTAGGTCATTTACGGCATGTCAAATCCATTTTTGTTCTTGAGGAATTTAGTTCAACCAATAGGTGCGTTTGTAACATTGGATTATTATTTTGGTTAGTTTGTGCATCCCAAGGCTTAATGAAATCCTTATTCGTTCTTAACGAATGCATTTCATCCAATAGGACCGTTTGTCACTGGATTAACTTTAAATAATGTTGTGCACCCAAAGGCCTATCCTTATCCATTTTCATTCATAGACAATGTAGTTCATCCAATAATTCTGTTTGTGTCATTGGATTAACGTTTAGGTCATTTTGTGCATCCAATGTCTTATCCAAATCCCTTTTCATGCTTAACCAATGTAGTTCATCCAATAAATGTGTTTGTGTCATTGGAATAACATTTAGGTCATTGTGTGCATCCAAAGGCTTATTCAAATCCCTTTTCGTTCTTAACAAATGTTGTTAATCCAATAAGTTAGTATGTGTCATTGGATTAACTTTTAGGACTTTATGTGCATCCCGTTGCTTATTTTAATCCCTTTTCAATCTTAACGAATGTAGTTCATCCAATAAGTGTGTTTGTGTCATTAAATTAACATTTAGGTCATTTCGTGCATACAAGGCATATTCTAATCCCTTTTCATTCTTAACGAATGAAGTTCATCAAATAAATGTATTTATGTCATTGGACTAAAATTTAGGTCCTTTTTTGCATCCTAAGGCGTATTCTAATGTTATTTCTTTCTTAAGTTTGTGTCGTTGGATTGACATTTAGGTCATTTATGTCATCCAAAAAGTTATTTTATTCCCTTTTCATTCTTAACAAATGTTGTTTATCCAATAAATGCGTTTGTGTTAGTGGATTAAAATTTAGGTCATTTTATGCATCCCAAGGCTTATTCTAATCCCTTTTCATTCTTAACGAATGTAGTTCATCCAATAATTGCGTTTATGTCATTGGATTAACATTTAGGTCATTTAGTGCATGCCATGGCTAATTCTAATCCTTTTCTTGTTTTAATCAATGTAGTTCATAAAATAACTTTTAGGTCATTTTGTGCATCCCAAAATTATTAAATCCCTTTTCGTTCTTAATGAATGTAGTTCGTCCTATAAGTGTGTCTGTCACATTGGATTAACATTAAGGTCATTTTGTATATCCAAAGGGTTATTTGATTCCATTTTGGTTCTTAACGAATGTAGCTCATCCAAGAAGTCCATTTGTGTCATTGTATTAACATTTAGGTCATTTTCATCATCCCAAGGCTTATTCTAATCCCTTTTCGTTCTTAACCAATGCAGTTTATCCAATAAGTGCGTTTGTGTTATTGGATTATAAGTTAGGTCATTTTCGTCATCCCATGGATTTTACTCATCTATTTTCGTTCTTAGAAAATTTAGTTCATCCAATAAGTGCGTTTGTGTCATTCAATTATTATTTAGGTCATTTTCGTCATCAATTGGCTTATTCTTATCCATTTTTGTTCATAGACAAAGTAGGTCATCCAAAAAGTGCGTTTGTGTCATTGGATTAACATTTAGGTCATTTTGTGCTTCCCAAGGCTTATTCTTATCCATTTTCGTTCATAGAAAATATAGTTCTTCCAATAAGTGCTTTTGTGTCATTGGATTAGCATTTAGGTCATTTCATGCATCCCAAGGTTTATTCAAATCCCATTTCATTCTTAACGAATGTAGTTCAAGTAATACGTGTGTTTATGTCATTGGCTTAACATTTAAGTCATTTTGTGCATCCCAAGCCTTATTCTAATCCCTTTACGTTCGTAACGAATGTAGTTCATCCACTAGGTGTGTTTTTGTCATTTGATTACTATTTAGGTCACTAGGTGTGATTACTAATAAGCACATTTTTGTCATTGGATTAACATTTAGGTCATTTTGTGCATCCCAAGGCTTATTCTAATCCATTTTCGTTTTTAAACGATGTAGTTCTTCCAATAAATGTGTTTGTGTCATTGGATTAACATTTAGGTCATTTTGTGCATCCCAAGGCTTATTCAAATCCCTTTTTGTTCTTAACGACTGAAGTTCATCCACTAGGTGTGTTTTTGTCATTTGATTACTATTTAGGTCATTATGTGCATCCCAAGGCTTATTCAAATACCAGTTTGTTCTTGACAAATGTAGTTCATCGAATATGTGCGTTTGTGTGATTGGATTAACATTTAGGTCATTTTGTGCATCCCAATGCCTATTCTAATCACTTTTAGTTCTTGACAAATGTAAGTTATCCAATAATTGCGTTTGTATCATTGGATTAACGTTTAGGTCATTTTGTTCATTCCACGTCTTGTTCAAATCCCTTTTCGTTCTTAACGAATGTTGTTTATCTAATAAGTATGTTTATGTCATTGGATTAACATTTAGGTCATTTTGTGCATCCCTATGGTTATTGAAATCCCTTTTCGTTCTTAACAAAAGTAGTTCATCCAATAATTGTGTTTGTGTCATTGGATTAACATATAGGTTATTATGTGAAGCCCAATGCTTATTGTTATCCATTTTCGTTCTTAGACAATATAGTTTATCAAATAAATGAGTTTGTGTCATTGAATTAACATTTAGGTCATTTTGTGCTTCCCAAGTCTTATTCTAATCCCTTTTCGTTCTTAACCAATGTAGTTCATCAAATACATGCGTTTGTGTCATTGGATAAACATTTAGGTCATTTTGTGCATCCCAAGGCTTATTCAAATCCTTTTTTGTTAGTAACGAATATAGTGTTGGAACCAAGTAGGTTCTTTAAATCGTTGTTTTGATGTTAACAAAAGTATTTTATGTTAATTGTATTTTGACTTAGAAGAACAAATCTGAGGCTGTGCAAAATCAGAGGATGACACCACCAGAGGATACATCTAGAGGATGTCACCAAAAGTTTCGGCCAGAGGATACCAAAGGATGTCACTAGAGGATACACCTCCAGATGATATTAGAGGATGTCATCAAAGGCAAACATCAAAGGATAACATCAATCAGAGCATATCATTTAAGGGAAGGAAAAATAACATCATCAGAGGATATCTTTCTTGGCCCAGATCAGAAGAAAGAAGAGTCTAGAAGGAGACCTAGTCTATACCAGAAGGAAGCTTGT
>JBBPBO010000002.1:19545348-19663496 GCA_037974295.1 Cicer cuneatum | reverse complement strand
AGGCTTATTCTAATCCCTTATCACTCTTAACGAATGTAGTTTATCCAATAAGGGCATTTGTATCTTTGGATTAACGTTTAGGTCATTTTGTGCATACAAGTTTTATTCAAATCTCTTTTCGTTCTTAACGAATCTAGTTAATCCAATAAGTGCATTTGGGTCATTGGATTACCATTTAGGCCATTTTGTGCATCCTATGGCTTATTCTAATGCAGTTCATCCAATAACGAATGAAGTTCATCCAAAAAGTGCGTTTCTGTCATTGGATTATTATTTAGGTAATTTTGGGCATCCCAAGACTTATTCTAATCCATTTTCTTGCTTAACCAATGAAGTTCATCCAATAAGTGTGTTCGTGTCCTTGGATTAACATTTAGGTAATTTTTGTGAATCCCAAGGCTTATTCTAATCCGTTTTGTTGCTTAACCAATGATGTTCATCCAATAAGTGTGTTTATGTCATTTGATTAACATTTAGGTAATTTTGTGCATCCCAAGGCTTATTCTAGTCTGCTTTCGTTCTTAATGAATGGAGTTCATCTAATAAGTCCATTTTGTCATTGGATTAACATTTAGGTCATTTTGTGCATCCTATGGCTTATTCTAATCTCTTTTCGTTCTTAACGAATAAAGTTCATCCAATAAGTGCGTTTGTATCAGTGGATTATTATTTAGGTAATTTTGTGCATCCCAAGGCTTATTCTAATCGATTTTCGTGCTTAACCAATGTAGTTCTTCCAATAAATGTGTTTGTGTTATTGAATTAACATTTTGGTCATTTTGTGCATACAAGGTTTATTGAAATCCCTTTTCGTTCTGAACAAATCTAGTTCAACCAATAAGTGCATTAAGGTCATTGGATTAACATTTAGGTCATTTTGTGCATCCCAAAACTTATTCTAATCCATTTTCATTCTTCATAAATGTATATCATCCAATAAGTGCGTTTGTGTCATTGGATGAACATTTAGGTCATTTTGTGCATCCCAAGGCTTATTCTAATCCCTTTTTATTCTTAACGAATGCACTTCATCCAATAAATGCATTTGTGTCATTATATTAACATTTAGGTCATTTTGTGCATCCAAGGCTTATTCTAATCCCTTTTCGTTCTTAAGCAATATAGTTCATACAATAAATGCGTTTGTGTCATTAATGTCACATTTAGGTCATTTTGTGCATCCCAAGGCTTATTCTAATTCCTTATCATTCTTAACGAATATAGTTGATCCAATAAGGGCGTTTGTATCTTTGGATTAACATTTAGGTCATTTTGTGCATACATGGTTTACTCAAATCTTTTTCCGTTCTTAACGAATCTAATTCATCCAATAAGTGCATTTGGGTCATTGGATTACCATTTAGGTCATTTTGTGCATCCTCAGGCTTATTCTAATGCAGTTTTGTTCTTAACGAATGTCGTTCATCCAATAAGTGTGTATGTGTCATTGGATTTACATTTAGGTCATTTTGTGCATCCCAATGCTTATTCAAAACCGTTTTCGTTCTTAACGAATGAAGTTCATCCAGTAAGTGTGTTTGTGTCAATGGATTAACATGTAGGTAATTTTGTACATTCCAATTCTTATTCTAATCCATTTTCTTGCTTAACAAATGAAGTTCATCCAATAACTGCGATCGTGTCGTTGGATTAACATTTAGGTAATTTTGTGCATCCCAAGGCTTATTTTAATACGTTTACGTTCTTCACGAATGCACTTCATCTAATAAGCACATTTTTGTCATTGGATTAACATTTAGGTCATTTTGTGCATCCCAAGGCTTATTCTAATCCATTTTCGTTTTTAAACGATGTAGTTCTTCCAATAAATGTGTTTGTGTCATTGATTAACATTTAGGTCATTTTGTGCATCCCAAGGCTTATTCAAATCCCTTTTTGTTCTTAACGACTGAAGTTCATCCAATAATTGCGTTTGTGTCATTGAATTATTATTTAGGTAATTTTGTGCATCCCAATGCTTATTCTAATCCTTTTTCATGCTTAACGAATGCAGTTCTTCCAATAAATGTGTTTGTGTCAATTGATTAACATTTAGGTCATTTTGTGCATCGCAAGGCTTACTCTAATCCCCTTTCATTCTAAACCAATGTGGTTCATCCAATAAATGCGTTCGTGTCATTGGTTTAACATTTAGGTCATTTTCTGCATAAATGGTTTATTCAAATATCATGTCCTTCTTAACGAATCTAGTTTATCCAATAAATGCGTTTGTGTCATTGGATTAACATTTAGGTCATTTTGTGCATCCCAAGGCTTATTCTAATCCCTTTTCGTTCTTAAGCAATGTAGTTCATACAATAAATGCGTTTGTGTCATTAAAGTATCATTTCGGTCATTTAGTTTATGCAAAGGATTATTCTAATCCCTTATCATTCTTAACGAATGTATTTCATCCAATAAGGGCGTTTGTATCTTTGGATTAACATTTAGGTCATTTACGTCACCCCAAGGCTTGTTCTAATCCCTTTTCGTTCTTAAACAATGTAGTTCATCAAAAAATGTGTTTGTGTCATTAGATTAACATTTAGGTCATTTTGTGCATTCAAGGCTTATTCTAATCCATTTTTGTTCTTAACTAATGTAGTTCATCAAAAAAGTGTGTTTGGTGATTTGATAAACATTTAAGGTATTTTGTGCATTCCCAGGCTTATTCAAATCCCTTTTCCTTCTTAACGAATGTAGTTCATCCAATAAGTGCGTTAGTGTCATTGGTTTAAAAGTTATGTCATTTTGTGCATAAAAGGTTTATTCAAATCCCTTTTTGTTCTTAACGAATCTAGTTCACCCAATAAAAGCATTTGTGTCATTGGATTACCATTTAGGTCATTTTGTGCATCCTCAAGCTTATTCTAATGCAATTTCGTTCTTAACGAATGTAGTTTATCCAATAAGTGTGTTTGTGTCATTGGATTAACATTTACGTCATTTTGTGCATCCAAAGGCTAATTCTAATCCCTTTTCGTTCTTAACGATTGCAGTTCCTCCCATAAATGCATTTGTGACATTGGATTAACATTTAGGTCAATTTGTGCATCCCAAGGATTATTCAAAACTCTTTTCGTTCTTAACGATTGTAGTTGATCCGATAACTGCGTTTGTGTCATTGGATTAACATTTAGGTCAATTTGTGCATCCCAAGGCTTATTCAAAACCCTTTTCATGCTTGACGAATGAAGTTTATCCAATATGTGTGTTTGTGTCATTGGATTTACATTTAGGTAATTTTGTGCATCCCAAGGCTTATTCTAATCTATTTTCTTGCTTAACTAATGAAGTTCACCCAATAAATGGCTTTGTGTCATTGGATTAACATTTAGAAAAGGAATCAAGCGTACCAATTTTAGGGGTTACCAGCTTTTGTCAGGGAAGTGGGTTCTGAATCTGTCCAGTTCCTCTGGGGAATGAAGTAATCTGGATAGGTCAGCCATGTTGTCATTTCTTCGTTTCTTTGAGGGACCCACAGAAGCAACCTTGGTTCTTGGTCCTCTTTTGCGTGCATCCATTTTTGAGAAGATGAAGTTTACGGTGTTTTGGGGAATTTAGGGTTTTGATTTTGATTTCACAGTAATCTCAGATGCAATGGATGATGAAGGGAAGGTTTAGATATGACTGTATAAAGGTTTAGGGATAGGTTTGAATGAAGATTTTAAAGAAAAGAAATCAGAGACTTTGATTGTAATCGGCTACCATTTTTTGTATTCGTAACATAAAACTGTTAACAATCCCTTTTATGTAAAAAAAATTCGAAACTGTATTCGACTACAAACCTGGTGTATTCGAATACAGATTTTTCTGGGAACGTGTATTCGACTACAACCTGTCTGTATTCGAATATGACAGTAAAGATTTCGTTTCAAAGTGAAATTTTTAACAATAAGCAGACCAAAAATATTTTAAATATGTAGAAAAACATACAAAGATGTCAGAGAATCATATATCAAGTAAAAGAAGATGGAAAAAATTATAATTAACAGTGATATGACTTATAGATCTTTCAAACCTTTTTAGAGATCATTCTCATTTAGAATGCCTAGTTCCCTTCGTATCTTGTAAAATGATTCTCTGGGTAGTGGCTTTGTAAGTATATCTGCCAGTTGATTATGAGTGTCCACGAAGGTAACTTCAACATTTCCTTTGAGCACATGATCCCTCAAAAAATGATGACGTATGTCGATATGTTTGGTTCGAGAGTGCATGACTGGATTCTTAGTGATGTTGATGGCACTGGTGTTGTCACATTTCAGAGGAGTACACCCTAGATCAAGTCCATAGTCACAGAGTTGTTGCTTAAGCCAGAGGATTTGCGCACAGCAACTGCTTGCTGCTATGTATTCTGCCTCTGCAGTACTTAATGCCACACATGCTTGTTTCTTACAAGACCATGACACTAGTGCATTTCCTAGAATGTGACAGGTGCCACTTGTGCTTTTTCGGTCCGTCTTACATCCTGCATAGTCAGAGTCAGAATAACCAATGAGATTGCATATGCTACCTTTTGGATACCATATGCCAGCATTGGTTGTTCCTTTTAGATATTTCATTATCCTCTTTACTGCTATCAGATGTGATTCTTTTGGATCTGCCTGAAACCTTGCACATAAACACACACTAAACATAATATCTGGCCTACTGGCCGTTAGATATAAGAGAGACCCAATCATACCTCTATACCTGGATATATCAATTGATTTACCAGTTTCATCTCTATCAACATACATTCCAGATCCCATGAGAGGTGCACTTTCTTTGCTGCTGTCCATCTCAAATCTTTTTAGTAATTCTTTGCAGTATTTTGACTGATGAATAAAGATGCCATTCTAAAGTTGCTTGATTTGAAGTCCTAGGAAATAATTTAATTTTCCCATCATGGACATTTCAAATTTTCCTTGCATCATTAATGAGAATTCTTCACATATTTCATTGTTGGTTGATCCAAATATGATATCATCTACATAGACTTGAACAAGTAAAGTGTGATCCTTTGTTCTTTTAATGAATAAGGTTTTATCAACTTTACCTTTTTCAAATCCATGTTCACATAAGAATTTACTCAATCTATCATACCATGCTCTTGGAGCTTGTTTCAAATCATAAGGTGCCTTCTTTAATTTGAAGACATGTGAAGGATTTTTGAAGTCTTCAAACCCAGGTGGCTGTTTGACGTAGACTTCCTCATTAATATAGCCATTTAGAACGCACTCTTGACATCCATTTGAAATAGCTCAAAACCTATGGAGCAAGCATAAGCAAGTAGTAAACGGATTGCTTCTAATCTTGCTACTGGAGCAAATGTTTCATCAAAGTCAATCCCTTCTTCTTGATTGTATCCTTGTGCGACCAATCTTGCCTTGTTTCAGATAACTATTCCATTTTCAACTAATTTTTTCTTAAACACCCATTTCGTACCAATGATGTGTTTATTTCCTAGATTTGGAACAAGTTCCCAAACTTTGTTTCTTTCAAACTGATTTAATTCTTCATTCATAGCAAGTATCCATTGATCATCTTTGAGGGCTTCACCGATATTGGAGGGTTCTATTTGAGAAACAAATGCCATGTTTAAACAACCATCTTTGAGATTCAGCCTTGTAGTGACTCCTTTGATGATATCACCTATTATGTTATCAATCGGGTGATCACGATGGGTTTTCCATTCTTGAGGGAGATCATTGTGTTGATCTAGTTGTTCTATGTTGATTTTGTGTGTTTGAGTTGTTTGATCAACTTAATTTTCTGTACTTGTCTCATCATCATTATCATAAATAATTCTATCCTCTTTCGAGGGGTTAGTTTCATCAAAGGATACATGTATAAATTCTTCAACTATCAAAGTTCTTTTATTAAAAATTCTAAAAGCTTTACTAGATAAGGAATAACCAATAAAAATACCTTCATCGGCTTTCTCATCGAATTTGTCGAGATTATCCTTACCATTATTTAACACAAAGCATTTGCATCCAAATATGTGAAAGTGAAAGATGTTTGGCTTTCTTCCTTTATAGAGTTCATATGGAGTTTTCTTCAGCATTGGTCGGATTATGACTCGGTTGGATACATAACAGGCTGTACTTACGGCATCTGCCCAAAAGTATTTTGGTAGACTTGAATCACTTAGCATTGTTCTTGCAAGTTCCACCAATGATCTATTCTTTCTCTCAACAAATCCATTTTGTTGAGGTGTTCTTGGTGCAGAAAAATTATGGAATATTCCATTTTCTTCACAGAAATCTACAAAAGATGCATTTTGAAATTCTCCTCCATGATCACTTCTAATTGATACAATTTTGGTTGCTTGTTCATTTTGGACTAGTTTGGCATATTTCTGAAAAGCTTTAAAAGCATCATTTCTATTTGCCAAAAATAAGGTCCATGTGAACCTTGAAAAATCATCAACTATTACTAGTCCATATGAGTATCCACCAAGGATTTTAGTTCTTGATGGTCCAAACAAATCCATATGTATTAATTGAAGTGGTCTTGAAGTTGATATAATATTTTTGGGTTTAAAGGAAACTTTAGTTTGTTTACCTTTTTGACAAGCGTCACATAATTTATCCTTAATAAATTTCATTTTTGGTAAGCCTACAACAAGTTCATGCTTGACTAACTTGTTTAAGTGATCCATATAGATATGTGCAAATCTTTTATGCCATAGCCAAGCATCATTGTTGTCACTTACCATAAGACATTTCATTTTTAAGGATAAATCATCAAGATTAATTGTAAAAATATTTTTGAAACGCTTACCAATAAACTGAGTATCATTTGTTACCTCATTTTGGATAATGCAATCATTTTTGTTGAAAGTGATTTTGTAATCTTTGTCACAAAGTTGGCTTATGCTTATGAGATTGTGTTTGAACCCTTCAACATAGAGTACATCTTCAATTGAAAGAGATGGAGCCATGCCAACTTTTCCAATGCCCAAAATCTTTCCTTTGTTATTATCTCCATAGACCACATGACCTTTTGACTCAAGAGTTAGTGCTGAAAATTTTGTTTTGTCACCGGTCATATGCCTTGAACATCCACTATCCAAGTACCACATATTTGATGTACTTTGTGTGTCTTCCTACAAAACAGAATTTATATTTTGTTAGGTACCCAAAGTGCTTTGGGTCCTTTAAGGTTAGTTCCTTTCTTTACCCACACATAATGTCCTTGTGGAACACCAATGTTCCTAACATGACAAACATTAGGTGTGTGACCATTAAGACCACAATAGAAACACTTTGGACTCTTTTTAGGAACGTACGGTTTCTTTTGAATAATAATTTTCTTAAAACAAAGATGATTCTTTTGAACACCCATTTCTTTCTCATCTTTAGATTGGTTACATGCTTTTACAAAGATAGTTTTACTAATACTTGGTTTATCAAATTTTGAGTAACCAAGTCCTCTTTTGTCATTTGAATATCTTTGCATGCTAAGTATATTTTGCAATCCAAATTGTCCCTTTTCGTACCTTTCTATAACTCTATTCATTTGGACAATTTTAAAATAAAGTGAATCACATTTAATGCATGTAGAAATCTGTTTTTGTTTTTCAGAATTTTGTTCCATAGTGTCAATCTTTTTATTTAGAGATAAAATCTGTTTCTTTTGATTTGACACTACTTTGTACAGATTTTTACATTCATTAAGTAATTCTTTAATGGCTTGTTGTGCATCATTATTTTCAACACAAGAATCATTATTATCATAACAAATAGTATTACTACTAACCTCTTCTTCATTATCGGAATGATGAGATGCCATCAAGGCAACATTAGCGCAATCGTCACTTTCTGAAGTTGATGAAGAACTTACTTCATTATCTTCCCATGCTATGTAAGCCTCTTTGAATTCTTTTCTTTTAGTAGAACTCTTCTTGATGATGTTAGGACATTATGCTTTTATATGTCCTGGTTTCCCACACTCAAAGCAAGTAAAATTCTGATTTGCAGTAGAAGCATCTTTCTTCTTGAAGTTTTTCTTTCTTGTAAACTTTTTATCGTTTTGAAGAAATTTTCCGAATTATTTTACAAGGAGGGTGATGTTTTTCTCTTCATCTGAATCTTCTTCATTTATTAATTCTTTTGATTCTATTCTTAATGCTATATTCTTGGTTTTCTTCTCTAAATTCTCATTCTTTTCCAGTCTTTCTAATTCTATTTCGTGTTCTTGTAACTTTCCAAAGAGTGCTGAGAGTGACATTTTTGACAAACTTTTCTTTTTAGAAATTGCTGTCACTTTTGGCTGCCATGCTTTGGTTAATGATCTTAGAACCTTTAGGTTCAATTCATCATTAGTAAAGTTCTTGCCAAATGCTGTTAAGTTGTTTGTTAAGCGGGAAAAACGTTTCTGCATGTCCAGGATTGCTTCTCCTGGTTGCATTCTAAACATTTCGTATTCTTGAGATAAAGTGTTCAGTTTTGAACGTTTTACCTCAATTGTTCCTTCATGGGTTACTTCCAGAGTATCCCATATCTCTTTTGCTGTTTTGCAGTGGGATATGCGAAAGAATTCATCCATACCCAATGCTGATTGTAACATATTTTTTGCTTTCTTATCAAACAATACTTTTCTCTTTTCATCGTCTGTCCATGAGGCTTTTATTTTTATTTCCTCTTTATTGTTGATAACTGTTGTTGGAACATATGGACCGTTTTCTACTGCCTCCCATATGTCATCTCCTTGAGCCTCAAGGTATGCTTGCATACGTATTTTCCAAAAATCATAATGTTCACCGACAAAGCAGGGTGGTTTGTTACTGCTACCACCATCTCTAAAAACAGGTTGTGCGGAAGCCATGAATCTAGGAGCAAATTACCAAAACCTGCTCTTATACCAATTGTAAGAACAGAGTTGCACCTAAGAGGGGGGTGAATTAGGTGTTCGACAATTTTTCTGTTTTTAGAGTTTTGGAGATTGTTTGAAGTTTGTTTAATCTTGTTGTGTTAGTAAATGAAAACTGTAAATGACAGAAGGTAAAAAATACACAGAAATTTATCCTGGTTCCCCTTACAACCAAGGGTACATCCAGTCCTCTTGCACACCACAAGAGATTTTCCACTTTGTTCGAATATGTTACAAGTCTAACCCTAAGACTTAAGTTACCGATTCTTTAACACTTAACAGAAGATAGTACACACTATTTCTGTTAACAAAACTTGAAGAATCTACACTAAATTCTTCAAGTGATACAATGATTTTGTAATGATTTTGTAATGATGTTCTTGACTAAGAAAAAGGTTATAACACTAAGTATTTGATACTTAATCAATCACACTTCCAAGTACAACTGAGAACCTTTCTTAATGATATGAAAATGAAAAGCATGTACTTGAAAATATGAAAATTAAGTTTTGAAGTGTTTGATGTTTCAGAAAATTGATTCTAAAAGTCAGTCAAAAGTTATAAGTTAAAAACTGAAGTTTTGAAGTATTTATATTCCAAGGTAATACTTCAGATCAATGGCAATGATTCCCAAACGTTTTGATGAACTTGTGCAATGTTTCAAAACTAAAAAGTTGCATTGTTTCGAAGTTGTATTCGAATACAGTCTCAGTGTATTCGAATACACTTCTATAACGTTCTGTTTGTATTTGAAATTTGAATGTTGTAGTCGAATACAATATCTTGTAGTCGACTACAAGTACGGGTTTTTTACCACTTACTTGAGTTGTATTCGAATACACAAAGCTGTAGTCGAATACAAATGTTTAAAAGTAGCTACTGACATGAGTTGTATTCGATTACACAAAGCTGTAGTCGAATACAAATGTTTAAATTTAGCTACTGACTTGCAATCTGTATTCGACTACGACACTTTGTATTCGAATACAGATCTTCAGTTTTAGCTTCTGATTTATAGTCTGTATTCGACTACGATACTTTGTATTCGAATACAGATTTCCAGTTTTGTAAAAACTTTATTTTCAAACAAGCAAATGTTATTAAATATTTTCATAAAATATTTTAATGCATATGCTATCAGAAGGTTCTCATAATATTGTACTTAAAATGTATTTTGATTTAATATCAAATGCTTTTACCTAAATATAAATTTGAAAAATAACTTGCTTAAAATCCTTTTTCTTTTTGATCAAGGATCTTTTTGTCTTCATCAAAAATGTAGATCTTTAATTTTCACAATTCGTGCTTCCCAAGGCTTGTTCGAATGCATTTTCGTTCTTAACGAATATAGTTCATCCAATAAGTGCTTTTGGGTCATTGGATAAACATTTAGGTCATTTTGTGCATCCAAAGGCTTATTCTAATCCCTTTTTGTTCTTAGACATTGACGTTCATCAGATAAGTGCGTTTGTGTCATTAGATTAACATTTTGGTCATTTTGTGCATCCTAGGAATTATTCTAATCAATTTTCTTTCTTAACCAATGTACTTCATCCAATAAGTGCATTTGTGTCATTGGATTAACATTTAGGTCATTTTGTGTATCCCAGGAATTATTCTAATCACTTTTCGTTCTTAACCAATGTACTTCATCCAATAAGTGCATTTGTGTCATTGGATTAACATTTAGGTCATTTTGTGCATCCCAATGCTTATTCTAATCCCTTTTCGTTCTTAACGAATGTATTTCATCCAATAACTGCGTTTGTGTCATTGGATGAAATACTCTTCTAAGTGTTCTCTTATGAGAGAAACACTTGTGTGAAAGAGAAATATTTTCTAAGTGTTCTTTTCTTATAGTGTGGAGTCATTATTATAATCAGCTTTCTAGAAGCAACTACTCAAGTTCCAAACCTTTGTATCCAACCCGATAGTGGTGTAAGTTCCTTCTTCAATCTAGGATTGTCATATTTGTAGGAGAAGACTTGGCTTGTAGGGTCAAGGTGGTGTAAGTTCCTTCTTCAATCTGGCGTTGTCAAATTGGTAGGAGAAGACTTGGCTTGTAGGGTCAAAGTGTTGTAGTTCCTCAAAATTTTGGGGCTGTCAGGCTGTTTGGCAAGATTGGTTTAGAGGTTCAGGTGCTGTGTAATTCAAAGTGTTTGAATTACTGCATTAAAGCCTTCTGAATGAAGGGACTGGATTTAGCCAGGTTAGTGGTGAACCAGGATAAATCTATGTGTTCAAATACTTATGCTTTTATTATCTGCTGCTGCTGAATCTGATTGCTTCCTCTCCAAGTAATTTATATCAACTTTCATCGAATCAGCAAAAAGTATTCAACTTTGGCAAACACAAATCAACCTCCCTTCTCGTGTTTGCACCTTCAATTGGCATCAGAGCCTGGTTTTAAGGCTGAGCACATTACAGTGTTCGGGAAAAGATCGAAGGATTCATTATGTCTAGATTCAGTGAAGAAGCTGTCGGAGAAAACAGCAACAAACCACCTTTATTTCACGAAGAATGTTTTGAGTATTGGAAAGACAGGCTGAGAAGTTTCTATATTTCACAAGATCCTGAACTTTGGGACTTGGTGGAAGATGGCTATATTGCTCCAAAGGATACTGATGGTATTGAAATTCCAAGAAAGGATATGAATGCTGTTCAGAAGAAGATGTACAAGATGCATCATAAATCCAGAACATTCATGATAAATGCAATCACCTTCAAGGAATTTTGACAAGTGCCCCAACAAAGAGACAGCAAAGAGTATTTATGATAGTCTGACTCTGACCTATGAAGGAAGCAAGCAAATTCAAGAAGCAAAGGTAAAACTCCTAGTCAAAAAGTATGAGCTGTTCAAGATGGAAAAAGATGAAGACATTGAAACAATGTTTTCCATATTCCAGACTCTGGTCTCAGGATTAAAGGTACTTTAGAAGAGTTATACTACTGCTAATCATTTGAAGAAAATCCTTAGGAACCTGCCAACCAAGTGGAGACCAAAGATCATTGCCATTCAGGAAGCAAATGATCTTAATACTCTAAAGCTGAAAGAATTAGTCAGCTCCCTCAGATCACATGAAATTGAGCTTCAAGAAGATGATCCCAAGAAGAAGAACAAAACCCTAGCTTTGAAATCCAAGCAGAAGAAAGTTCTAAAAGCAACATCAGAATTAGAAGATAGTGATTCAGATGATCAGGATCTGAACACAGAGGAAAAGGAGTTTGCTTTCGTAACCAGAAAGGTTCTGAAGATGTGGCACAACAAAAAAAGAAATTTCCCCAAAGGTATTCCAAGCATTCCTACAGAGGAAAAGATGAATATGACAAGAAAAGTATAATCTCCTATGGATGCAATGAACATGGACATATCAAGTTAGAATGTACAAACATGGAGAAAAGGGAACACCAGGAGAAAGATTCCAGACCCAAGAAGAAGAGTCTGATGGCTACATGGGATGATTATGATAAATCTCCTGATGATGAAGAAGCAGATGTGGCTATGATGGCTCACACCAACTCTACCTCTGGATCCAACACAGGTTCTGACTCTGGAAGTGAATCAGCAAATGAAGAAAAAGAGGTATTTTATGAATTCACTCGATCTTATTTAATTACTGCAATAAATAATTTTTAAAATATTAATAACAAATTGTCTTTAAAACTGAAAACACTTAGGAAAGAAAATAAAATTCTAACCAAAGAAGTCATTGTTTTAAAGAATCAAAATGCATAATGTAAAATAGAAAATGCAGCTCTTAAAACTAATATTGCTGAACTTAAGGCTGAAAATCTAACTCTAAAAATTAATCATTGTTCAACATCAAGTGAAAATACTACATGTAATTCTAATATGCATGAACAAGTATTTCAAGACTTTCTTGCTAATGGTATGGAAAGAAGCAAATATGCTTCAATGACTTATGGAGTTAGTAGCAATGGTAAAAGAGGTATAGGATTTGAAAACCTGTAACTGAAACTAAACCTATTTCCTCTAATGTTTTGTGTACTATTTGCACTAAGAAAGGTCACTCCAAAATATTTTGTCCCATGATAAATACAAAGAGAGAGACAAGAAACTTTTTGTAACACCCCGAGTTTAAAACACAGCGCGGGTGCATTTTTTTTTCAATAATAAAATAATTTTCAGATTTAATTAAAATAAAGTTTTTCGTAAAATAGTACGCCGTGGATTAACCGATGAACGTAACAAAATAAATTCATTGTAATCTCAATAATTACTTAATTCTGGAAATTTAATAATAAACCATAAGACATTTTTGAAAGATAATAATGTCATAGCATTCCCAAAAGTCAATATCAGAGTGCGGAATACGTAGTACAACAATTTTCTTCAAAATAAAAACAAAATACATTTCCAGCTCGAATCCTATACATCAAGTCTAACTGATCATGCGCTAAAGCTACAGTAGCACGGATTTCCTCTGCATCCCAAGCAAGTCTCCTCCGAATCTGCCGCTCGCCTCAACGTGACCTCCTCCTCCTCCTCATCACACAGAGAGGGGTCGGACTCCTCCGAAGTTAGATCAATACATAGTCTCGGTCGCTTCGGCGGCGCCAGAATCTCATAACAATCATCGAAGATCCTGGACGGACCCGGAATCTCAGCTACTACTGGCTTCGACTCATCATTCTTCCCTTCTGCCTCAGACTCATGTACAACTCCTCCAATCACCGAGTTGGGAGTCACCACACCTACGGTGGCCTCCGCCTCAACCCCTCTAGCGGACTCCTCAGCATCGTCGAAAATTCCGTGCGCCTCCAATACTAGACGGGAAGGCACGGGAAAATCTATACTCGCATGTGTGCGCTCGACGAAATCCGCTACGCCGTCGGTCCTACTCGTCCTCTCCAACCACCCCGTGTAAGTCGCCCTGCTTGAGATGGGGTTGAATACCCAAGCAGTGCGCGAATTGCGATCAAGGAAGTCTAACGACGTTTCCGTCGTTCGAGTTCCCACGGGTGGCATGGGTTTGGGGGGCATCTGAGGGCAAAGCCCAATTTCCACAATATAATAGCAAGGGTCACCGACCGAAATTAACAAATAATCACATAGCATATATTTCACAGCAACAATATATCCATGGTATAACATATGATGATGAGGAAATAATAATGCTCATTTGAAAATTAATGACATATATGCCTTTTCGAAAACAGCAGCCAATGATTATGAAATATGTGATAAGTACAAACAACACCTCAGCAAATCACAATCATTAAATAAGAAATTTAGATTATGCACAGTACTCACACATATTCAATTTCCAACCATTGATCATATAAGCAATCATGACCCACTGGTCAATCCCTCAATGCAATATGTATATGCTCATGTATACAATTTTCTTGGAATTACCAAGGTGCAGTCGCTCAACAGACCAGCACAATATGTTTGACTTTAACGGCCCTCAAGACCAAGGTGCAATCGCTCAACAGATCAGCACCTAGTGCAGTCGCTCAACAGACCAGCACTCGTGCAGTCGCTTAACAGACCAGCACGTTTGACATATACCAAGGTACAATCGCTCAACAGATCAGTACCTAGTGCAGTCGCTCAACAGACCAGCACTCGTGCAATCGCTCAACAGATCAGCACGTGGCTGCGCATTTCAGGGTACAGACGCTCAACAGTCCAGTACCAGTTCAGTCGCTCAACAGACCAGCACCTATGTACCAAAGTACAATCGCTCAACAGATCAGTACTTAGTGCAGTCGCTCAACAGACCAGCACTCGTGCAATCGCTCAACAGATCAGCACGTGGTTGCGCATTACTCTTTGGCCCATCACGGGTACCACTTGACTATGCAATGCATGAATATGCAGTGTTTCACTTCTCTGGAAATAGTATGCAAAACCAAAAAATTCATGTTTTTCATCATGTTTAAAATCTCAGCACAATCAAGATTATCTTCATCACAACCATGACTAAACAGCCATGTATTCATTATCATTTTGAAATGTTTTCCCACACTCTTAAAATTCAAATACAGTGTTTAAAACTGGGATTTTCTGGAATTTTACGAATCTGTATTCGAATACAGCTTCTCTATATTCGAATACAGAAGCCAAAAACAGTGCAGAATTACACTCTGTATTCGAATACAGCCCTCTGGTATTCGAATACAGAGGCAGTCTCAGTTCACAAAACAACATCTTTCGTTACATCAGTAAAGTCTTAAAAACTTCATCACCACCACTTCGAAATATCACCAACAGTTCCATTTTTCTTCACCACAACATTCCCAATATCCCCCAAACACTCAGGGTTTACAAAACACTCTTAAAAACTTGGAATTTCTGAAAACTCGAATCTATATTCGAATACAAACCCCTTGTATTCGAATACAGAAGCATGAAACTGCAATTTTAACATTCTGTATTCGAATACAGCATGCCTGTAGTCGAATACAGAAGACAAAACCTTGAAAAATTCAACATTTTCTCCCAGATCATTAAAGGTTTTCAATACTTCATCCTCTCCTCTTCAAAATATTTCAAGAACCCCATTTAAAATCACTTTAACCCTTCTCAAGGTTTCTCAATACTTTAAAATGCATATCACAGTGTTTAAAACTTGATTTTTTGGAAAACACGAATCTGATTTCGAATACAGCTTCCTTATATTCGAATACAGAAGCTAAAAACTGAGCTTTTGGAAAAACACGAATCTGTATTCGAATACAGACCCATTGTATTCGAATACAAAAGCAGAAACTAGTGAAAATCTGCATTCTGTATTCGAATACAGCATGCCTGTAGTCGAATACATATGAGAATACAGTGTTAAAATCCCACTTCTATATTCGAATACGACATGGTCGTAGTCGAATATAGATGCTAAGTCAGAAGCAAAAATCCTTCCTCTGTATTCGAATATAGGGGCTCGTATTCGAATACAAGTTTGAAAACTTTAAGTAAAACAGAAACTTGACAGGTTGTAGTTGAATACACACATGTTGTATTCGAATACACCTTCGAAAACCAGTGAAATTTTCCTAAGATTCCAACCCTTTTCAAACTGTTTTCTTTTAAAAACCAACACCCAACATTAAAAACAGATTCAGCTCTTTTTTCCAGACAATACTTTCCTCATTAAAAATCCCTTTTCTTTTTAAATCATCAACATCATCAGAATCACTCAAACAGAAACAGAATCAGGGTCATCAACAACAAATCATCCAGACTTTCAAACGATCAGAACATCATTTAGCATTTCAACTTTCTCAATATCAGAATAACATGCAAGCATTTCAGCTTTCACAACACATCAGAATAACATGCAAGCATTTCAGCTTTCACAACACATCAGAATAACATGCAAGCATTTCAGCTTTCACAACACATCAGAATAACATGCAAGCATTTCAGCTTTCACAACACATCAGAATAACATGTAAGCATTTCAGCTTTCACAACACACCAGAATAACATGCTAGCATCACAGCTTTCACAACACACCAGAATAACATGCAAGTATCACAGAGCAGCAAAACACAAACAGATTGCATTTTTGCATTTCAGAACCATTTTCAAAACAGTTTTTATGAACATGCATTTTTAAATCATGTTTGAAATAACATTCAAGACATTTTCCACTTTCCCACATAAACAACACAACTTTAGTGCATTCAGCCCAAACAGCAATCATCACAGAGCTTTTAAAACATCAAAAAAAATGCATTTTTCATTTCTTTCAACCAACAGGCAAACCAGTTTCAAAACAGTAATGAAAACACTAGTTATGCCATGAAAGTTATGCACTTACAGCCCTAATGCAACTAGAAAGTGGAAGGTGCCCTTACCCTTGTTGCGTGTTCTGCTTCTGCTAAAGTGTATGCGTCAAAAACGGCGAAAACTCCCGCCTGCATTTGCTGCTACAAAACTGAGTTCTCTAGCTCCGTAATGATGTGGGGATTAACTTTAATACTGGGGGTTTTCTGGTTTGATGCTTGGATTTTCAAGTAATGGTGTTTTTGAGGAACTCCCTCTTTTTCACTTTGAAATCGTGAGCTGGGACAGAAAACAGAAACAGAATGGGAGGAAAAATGGGGTATTATTACATGCAATATGGGCAGTGAGGAAGGAGGGATGGTGTTCTGATTTCACCATCCTTCTCACTCCTATTTATAGGCTTTTGTGGTGCCACCTCACCCAAAAATAATGTTAAAATGATGCTGGATCCTTCAGCACTTAATTGCTTGCAATTAGCCATTAATCCTCAATTAACTACCCAATTAATTTAATTACTCGTAATTAATTTAATCTTAATCCAATAATTTTTATTTCATCCTCCAAAATAAATATTTATATATATATATATTCACTCAAACATACATATATTAAATATTTTACAAATATCCCCAAAAATACAATTAAAATTAATTCCATAATTTTAATTAAAAATTAAGGGTCTTACACCTTTCAAGACTAATAAATCAGGACCCAACCAGATTTGGGTACCTAAGAACAAAATTATCTTTGTTGCAGATGTCCTCAGCAATCAAGTTACAACACCAATCATGGTACCTGGACAGTAGATGCTCGCAACATATGACAGGAGAAAAGTCTATGTTCCAAGAACTAACCTTGAGCAAAGGAGGCACAGTGACTTTTGGAGGAAAGCAAAAAGGCAAGATCATTGGTCAAGGCACAGTTGGTAATGGTACTTCCCCTTCTATTAAAGATGTCTTGTTTGTTAAAGGTCTTAAGCATAACTTATTAAGTATTAGTCAGTTAAGTGATAATAATTTTGATATTATATTCAATAAAAAATATGCAAGGCAGTTAGTCAGAAGGATGGATCTGTACTCTTTACAGGTCAGAGGCAAAACAACATTTATAAGATAAATCTGTTTAGTCTAGAGAAACAAAAGGTTAAGTGTCTTATGTCAGTAATGAAGAGAAACTAATTTGGCACAAAAGGTTAGGTCATGCAAACCTTTCTCCTGTCATGCAAACTAAATAAACTTCAACTGGTGAGAGGTCTACCTAAGCTTAGTTACAAAACTGAAATTATGTGTGAAGCTTGTCAAAAGGGAAAACAAACAAAAAACTCCTTTAATCCTAAAAACCCAGTCTCTACCTCAAAGCCCCTTGAGCTCTTACATATAGATTTATTTGGGCCAGTGAAAACAACCTCTCTAAGTGGAAAGAAATATGGCTTTGTTATAGTAGATGATTACACTAGGTGGACATGGGTAAAATTTTTAAGAAGTAAGGATGAATCCCACAAAGTGTTTATCACATTTTGCAAACAAATCATGAATGAGAAGGGTCTTAAGATTATAACAATTAGAAGTGATCATGGAGGAGAATTTGAGAACAAGTTCTTTGAAAGTTTTTGTGATGAGAATGGAATATCTCACAACTTTTCTTCTCTAGAACACCCCAACAAAATGGAGTTGTAGAAAGAAAGAATAGATCACTCCAAGAAATGGCCAGAACCATGTAAAATGATAAGAATGTTGCAAAACACCTTTGGGCTGAAGCAATTAATAATGCATGTTACATTCAAAATAGAGTCTATATCATATCCATATTGAATAAAACACCATATGAATTGTGGAAAGGTAAAAAGCCTAACATCTCATATTTTAAACAATTTGGTTGTACTTTTTATATGTTGAACAACAAAGATAACCTTGGTTACTCTAAAAGATCCAATGCTTATATAATGTTTAATAGGGAAACTAATATTGTGGAAGAATCCATACATGTTAAATTTGATGACAAACAGCTTGACCTTGAAAAGTCAAAGCAAGATGATGATAGTGCAGGTTTACCAAAACCAAAGGAAGCTGATGCAGACAAACCAGAAGAACTTGAAAAAGTAGAGGATACAAGCAAATCAGAAGAATATGACAAATCTTCAAAGGATGAATCTAAAGATAAGTAAAAAGAAAGATGTGGATGGAACTACAAGTCATCTCATCCTGAAACTCTAATCATTGGAAGTGCAAGTGATCCTTTAAGGACCAGATCATCACTTAAAGAAAACAATTTGTTGGGCTAACTCTCATCAATCCTACCTCTATTGATGAAGCATTGGCATATAATGGATGGATTCTTGCGATGCAAGAAGAGTTAAATGAATTTGAGAGTAATGATGTTTGGGATCTAGTACCAAGACCAGAAAAGAACATTACTGGAACCAAGTGGGTTTTCATAAACAAGCTAAATGAAAAAGGTGAAGTGGTCATAAACAAGGCCTGACTTGTTGCACAAGGCTACAGTCAGCAAGAAGGCATTGATTACACTAAGACATTTGCTCAAGTGGCCAGGTTAGAAGCTATTCGTATCCTACTCTGTTTTGCTACAAATAATAACATTACATTATTTCAAATGGATGTTAAAAGTGCTTTTCTAAATGGTTATATAAGTGAAGAAGTCTATGTTAAACAAACCCCGGGTTTTGAAAGTTCTGAATTTCCAAATCATGTTTTTAAACTTAGAAAATCTCTGTATGGTCTAAAACAAGCACCTAGGGCATGGTATGATAGACTTAGTAACTTCTTGCTTAAAAATAACTTTGAAACAGGACAAGTAGACAATACACTTTTTAGAAAATCAATAGAAGATGACATTCTTATTATTCAAGTCTATGTTGATGACATTATTTTTGGATCTACTAATGGCACTCTTTGCCAAGAATTTTCTCAATTAATGCAGCATGAATTTCATATGAGTATGATGGGAAACCTTAAGTTCTTCTTAGGGATACAAATTCAGCAAAGTCAAAAAGGTATATACATTCATCAAACAAAATATACAAAAGAGCTTCTCAAGAAGTTTAAGATGAGTGATTGCAAACCTATGGCTACACCAATGCACCCTACTTGCTCACTTGAAAAAGATGATTCAGGCCGAAAAGTTGATCAAAAAAACTATAGAGGAATGATAGGATCTCTACTCTACCTGACTGCTTCTAGACCTAACATCATGTTTAGTGTATGTGTATGTGCAAGATTTCAATCTGACCCTAGGGAATCACATTTAACTGTTGTTAAGAGAATCCTTATATACCTAAAAGGCACTACCAACCTTACCTTGTTCTACAAGAAATCTCCTAAGTACAAAATTATTGGATAATGTGACTCTGACTATGCTGGAGATAAACTTAAGAGAAAGAGCACAAGTGGAAACTGCATCTTTTTAGGTGACAACTTAATATCCTTGTCAAGTAAGAGACAAAACACAATTGCAATGTCAACAACAGAGGCTAAGTACATTTCAGCAGCTGGATGCAGTTCTCAACTCATTTGGATGAAACATCAGCTGGAAGACTACAAAATCTTGGAAACCAACATTCCCATCTATTGTGACAACACTTCTGCAATCAAACTAACTAAAAACCCTATACTTCATTCTAGAGCTAAACACATAGGGATCAAACATCACTTCATTAGAGACTTTGTTCAAAAAGGGGTACTCAACATTCATTTTGTAGACACTGGACACCAATGGGCTGACTGTAACACCCCGAGTTTAAAACACAGCGCGGGTGCATTTTTTTTTTTAATAATAAAATGATTTTCCAGATTTAATTAAAATAAAGTTTTTCGTAAAATAGTACGCCGTGGATTAATCAATGAACGTAACAAAATAAATTCATCGTAATCTCAATAAATACTTAATTCTGGAAATTTAATAATAAACAATAAGACATTTTTGAAAGATAATAATGTCATAGCATTCCCAAAAGACAATATCAGAGTGCGGAATACGTAGTACAACAATTTTTTTCAAAATAAAAACAAAATACATTTCCAACTCAAATCCTATACATCAAGTCTAACAAATCATGCGCTAAAGCTACAGTAGCAAGGATTTCCTCCGCATCCCAAGCAAGTCTCGTCTGAATCTGCTGCTCGCCTCGACGTGACCTCCTCCTCCTCCTCATCATACAGAGAGGGGTCGGACTCCTCCGAAGTCAGATCAATACATAGTCTCGGTCGCTTCGGCGGCGCCGGAATCTCATAACAATCATCGGAGATCCTGGACGGACCCGGAATCTCAGATGCTACTGGCTTCGGCTCTTCATTCTTCCCTTCTGCCTCAGACTCATGTACATCTCCTCCAACCACCGGGTTGGGAGTCACCACACCTACGGTGGCCTCCGTCTCAACCCCTCTAGCAGACTCCTCAGCATCGTCGAAAATTCTGTGCGCCTCCAATACCAGACGGGAAGGCACAGGAAAATCTATACTCGTACGTGTGCGCTCCACGAAATCCGCTACGCCGTCGATCCTACTGGTCCTCTCCAACCACCCCGTGTAAGTCTCCCTGCTTGAGAAGGGGTCGAATACCCATGCAGTGCGCGAATAGCGATCAAGGAAGTCTAACGACGTTTCCGTCGTTCGGGTTCCCACAGGTGGCATGGGTTTGGGGGGCATCTGAGGGCAAAGCCCAATTTCCACAATATAATACCAAGGGTCACCGAGCAATATTAACAAATAATCACATAGCATATATTTCACAGCAACGATTATATCCATGGTATAACATATGATGATGAGGAAAATAATAATGCTCATTTGGAATTTAATGACATATATGCCTTTTCAAAAACAGCAGCCAATTATTATGAAATATGTGGTAAGCACAAACAACACCTCAGCAAATCACAATCATTAATCAGAAATTCAGATTCTATACAGTACTCACACACATCAATTGCAACCATTCATCATATAATCAAACGTGACCCACCGGTCAATCCCTCAATGCAATATGTATATATTCATGTATACAATTTTCTTGGAATCACCAAGGTGCAATCGCTCAACAGACTAGCACAATATGTTTGACTTTAACAGCCCTCAAGACCAAGGTGCAATCGCTCAACAGATCAGCACCTAGTGCAGTCGCTCAACAGACCAGCACTCGTGCAGTCGCTCAATAAACCAGCACGTTTGACATATACCAAGGTACAATCGCTCAACAGATCAGTACCTAGTGCACTTGCTCAACAGACCAGCACTCGTGCAATCACTCAACAAATCAGCACGTGGCTGCGCATTTCAGGGTACAGACGCTCAACAGTCCAGTACCAGTGCAGTCGCTCAACAGACTAGCACCTATATACCAAAGTACAATCGCTCAACAGATCAGTACTTAGTGCAGTCGTTCAACAGACTAGCACTCGTGCAATCGCTCAACAGATCAGCACGTGGTTGCGCATTACTCTATGGCCCATCGCGGGTACCACTTGACTATGCAATGCATGAATATGCAGTGTTTCACTTCTCTGGAAACAGTATGCAATATCAGAAAATTCATGCCTTTCTATCTTATTTAAAATATCTCAGCACAATCAAGACTATCATCATCACAAACATGACTAAACAGCCAAGTATTCATTAACATTTTGAAATGTTTTTCCTAAACTCTTAAAATTTAATTACAGTGTTTAAAACTGGGATTTTCTTGAATTTTACGAATCTGTATTCGAATACAGAAGCTAAAAACAGTGCAGAATTACACTCTGTATTTGAATACAGCTCTCTGGTATTCGAATACAAAGGCAATCTTAGTGCACAAAACAACATCTTTCACTACATCAGTAAAGTCTTAAAAACTTCATCACCACCACTTCAAAATGTCACCAAAAGTTCCATTTTAATTCACCACAACATTCCCAATGTTCCCCAAACACTCAGGGTTTACAAAACACTCTTGAAAACTTGGAATTTCTGAAAACTCGAATCTGTATTCGAATACAGACCCCTTGTATTAGAATACAGAAGCCAAAAACTGCAATTTTAACATTCTGTATTCGAATACAGCATGCCTGTAGTCGAATACAGAAGACCAAACCTTGAAAAATTCAGCATTTTCGCCCAGGTCATTAAAGGTTTTCAAAACATCATGCTCTCCTCTTCAAAATATTTCAAGAACTACATTTAAAATCACTTTAACCCTTCTCAAGGTTTCCCAACACTTTAGAATTCACAAGGTAGAGTTTAAAACTTGATTTTCTGGAAAACACGAATCTGTATTCCAATACAACTTCCTTGTATTCGAATACAGAAGCTAAAAACTGAGCTTCTGGAAAAAAACACGAATCTATATTCGAATACAAACCCATTGTATTCGAATACAGAAGCTGAAACTAGTGAAAATCTGCATTCTGTATTCGAATACAGCATGCCTGTAGTCGGATACAGATGCGAATACAGTGTTAAAACCCCACTTCTGTATTCGAATACGACATGGTCGTAGTCGAATACAGATGCTAAGTCAAAAGCAAAAATCCTTCCTTTGTATTCGAATACAGGGGCTCGTATTCGAATACATGTTTGAAAACTTAAGTAAAACAGAAACTTGACAGGTTGTAGTCGAATACACACATGTTGTATTCGAATACACCTTCGAAAACCATTGAAATTTTCCTAAGATTTCAACCCTTTTCAAACTGTTTTCTTTTAAAAACAAACAACCAAACATCAAAACAGATTCAGCACTTTTCCCAGACAATACTTTCCTCATTAAAATCCCTTTTCTTTTTAAATCATCAACATCATCAGAATCACTCAAAACAGAAATAGAATCAGAATGATCAACATCAGAACACCAAAAACAGAACCAGAATGATCAACATCAGAACATCAGAAACCGAAACAAGAATGATCAACATCAGAACATCAGAAACAGAACCAGAATGATCAACATCAGAACATCAGAAACAGAACTAGAATGATCAACATCAGAACATCAGAAACAGAACCAGAATCAGAATGATTAACACCAAATCATTCATACTTTCAAACCATCAGAACATCATACAGCATTTCAGCTTTCTCAATATCAGAATAACATGCAAGCATTTCAGCTTTCACAACACATCAAAATAACATGCAAGCATTTCAGCTTTCACAACACACCAGAATAACATGCAAGCATCACAAAGCAGCAAAACATCAACAGAATGCATTTTTGCATTTCAAAACCATTTTCAAAACAATTTTATGAACATGCATTTTAATCATGTTAAAAATAACATATCAGACATTTTTTCCACTTTTCCACATAAACAAAACAGCATTAATGCATTCAACCAACAACAACCATCACATATCAACAGAATGCATTTTCTTCATTTTTCAAAATGTCATTTCAAAAAAACAGTTTTTCTTCAAAAACAGAAATGAAACAACATGCATTTACAGCCCCAATGCAACTAGAAAGTGGAAGGTGCCCTTACCCTTGTTGCGTGTTTTGTTGTTTCTCTCGTTTCTACTGTTGTTCCCGTTTTTGCGCCAAAAACCGGTGAAACTGCAGCCTGCATTTGCTGCTATGAAACTGGGTTCTTTAGCTCCGTAATGGTATGGGGAATAACTTTTGTACTGGGGTTTTGGTGTTTCGGTGCTTGGATGTCCAAGTAATGGCACTTTGAGGAGTTCCCTCTTTTTTTCTCTTTTGAAATCGTGAAACAGCTTTCAGAAAACAGGAGGCAGAATGGGAGGAAAGGATACTGTTACATGCCGCACTGTTACATGCAGAATGGGGAGGTATGGAGTTCTAATTTTTCTCTGCCTCCTCACATGTATTTATAGAGTTACTTAGGTGTCACCTCATCAAAAATAATGTTAAAATAATGTTGGATCCTTCAGCACTTAATTGTTTTGCAATTAGCCACTAATCCTCACTTAACTGCCCAATTAATTTAATTACTCGTAATTAAATTAATTTAATCTTCATCCAATAATTTTTATTCATCCTCCAAAATAAATATTTATATATATATATATATATATATATATATATATATATATATATATATATATATTTACTCAAAACATACATATATTAAATATTTTACAAATATCTCCAAATACACTTAAAATTAATTCCATAATTTTAATTAAAATTTAAGGGTCTTACACTGACATATTCACCAAACCACTACCTGAAGATAGGTTTGACTTCATCAAGAAAAACCTAAACCTTACATTCATCTATGACTAATAGTGTAATAACTTCAAAATAGTTTAGTTTTAAATTAGTTTTTTCTTGTAATATGTTATATTCATGTTATTAAAAAAAAGATAAAAAAAAAGTTGTTTATACATTGTTGTAAACATGTATGCAAAATAAACTAGGGAGAAATATCACTTTCATGCCTTTTTGTCTGATGACAAAAGGGGGAGAAAATATTTGATAAAGAGAAGATAAAGTGGGGCTTAGACTTAGGGGGAGAAAGAGATATGAGAAAGATAAAAAGTGGGGAGAAACTGATGCTTAGGCTTAGGGGGAGTCAAAGAAATAGAAAGAAAAGTGGTTATCAAAAATCAAGTTTTGTCATTATCGAAAATGGGGAGATTGTTGGAACCAAGTTCGTTTTACACTTAAAGTTTTGATGTTAACAAAAGTATTTTATGAGAATAATATATTTGACTTCGAAGAAGTATACCACCAGAGGATACCACCAACTGATGTCACCAGAGGACGCCGCGAGAGGATGTCACCAGAGGATATCACCAGAGGATATCATCAGAGGATATCACCAGTGCATCCCAGAGGATATCACCAGAGGCAAAATCAGAGGATATCATTAGAGGCAAAAATCAGAGGATATCATTAGAGGCAAAAATTAGAGGATATCATCAGAGGCAAAAATTAGAGGATACCTTTAGAGGCATGAATCAGAGGACATCATCAGAGGATACCATCCGAGGCAAACATCAGAGTATGAAAGAAAACATGGTCAAGATTCGTAGAAGATTTGAATCAAATTCGAAGAAGACATGATTGAAATTTGAAGAAGATATGATCAAAATTTGAAGATTTAATTAAAATTAGAAGAAGATTTGGTTCAAATTTAAAAAGGAACATAATCAAGATGAAGAATTTACAAAAGAAATATGAACAAAATACAATTCGAAATTCAACTTGGACCAAGTAGAAGCCAAATCGTAACTATAAATAGATACTCCATGATGAAGAAGAAATTATCGAAAAATAGAAGAGAGTAGAAGAAATCAAGCTTAAAAATCCAAATTCATCTTAGAGTTCAAATAGAGAAACACTTGTGCGAAAGAGAAATATTTTCTAAGTGTTCTCTTCTTAGAGTGTGAGAGTCAATGTTATAATCAGCTTTCCACAAACAACTACTCAAGTTCCAAACCTTTGTATCCAACCCGATAGTGGTGTAAGTTCCTTATTCAATCTGGGATTTTCATATTGGTAGGAGAAGACTTCGCTTGTAGGGTCAAGGTGGTGTAAGTTCCTTCTTCAATCTGGCGTTGTAAAATTGGTAGGAGAAGAATTGGCTTGTAGGGTCAAGGTGTTGTTGTTCCTCAAAAGTCTGGGGCTGTCAGGCTGTTTGGGAAGACTGGCTTGGAGGGTCATATGCTGTGTAATTCAAAGTGTTTGAAATAGTCGATTAAAACCTTCTGAATGAGGGGACTGGATGTAGCGAAGTTAAACGTGAAGGATAAATCTATGTGTCGAAATACTTATGCTTTTATTATTCGTAGCTGCTGAATCTTATTGCTTCCTCTCCAAGTAATTTATATCAACTTTCATCGAATCAGCAAAGAGTATTCAATTTTGGCAAACACAATTCAACCCCCCTTCTCGTGTTTGAATCTTCATGTAGTTCATCCAATAAATGCGTTTGTGTCATTGGATTAACATTTAGGTCATTTTTTGCATCCCAATGCTTATTTTAATCCTTTTTCGTTCTTAATGAATGTAGTTCATCTAATAAGTGCATTAGTGTCACAAGATTAACATTTAGGTCATTTTGTGCATCCCAATGCTTATTCTAATCTGTTTTCGTTCTTAACCAACGTAGTTCTTCTAGTAAATGAGTTTGTGTCATTGGATTAACATTTAGGTCATTTTGTGCATACCAAGGCTTATTCTAATCCCTTTTCCTTCTTAACAAATGTAGTTCATCCTATATGTGTGTTTGTGTCACTGGATTAACATTTAAGTGATTTTCGTCATCCCAAGGCTTATTCTATTCCCTTTTCGTTCTTAACCAATGTAGTACATCCAACAAGGGCGTTGGTGTCATTGGATTAACATTTAGGTACATCATCCCAAAGCTTATTCTATTACCTTTTTGTTCTTAACCAATGTAATTAATCCAATAAATGCATTTGTGTCATTGGATTAACATTTAGGCCATTTTGTGCATCTGAAGGCTTATTCAAATCCCTTTTCGTTCATACCGAATGTAGTTCATCCAATAAGCGAGTTTGTGTCATTGGATTAACATTTAGCTTATTTTGTGCATCCCAGGAATTATTCTATTCGTTTTTTATTCTTAACTAATGTAGTTCATCCAATAAGTGCATTTGTATCATTGGATTAACATTTAGGTCATTTTGTGCATCCCAATACTTATTCTAATCCCTTTTCGTTCTTAACAAATGTATATCATCCAATAACTTCATTTGTGTCATTGGATTAGCATTTAGGTCCTTTACGTCATTGCAAAGCTTATTTGATTCCCTTTCATTCTTAACCAATGTAGTGTTGGAACCGAGTTGGTTCTAAGTACTTAGGATTTTGATGCTTACAAATGTACTCAATTTAAACTTATTTTGTACTTTGAATTATTAAGTTAAATGCCCCAGAAACTGAAGGAAACAGAAGCAGCGATCAAAGGATTCCATAAAAATGAATTCTGGATTGACTAGAAGATATCCAGGAATGTCAAAAATATCACCAGAAGATATCTTTGCTGGTCCAGATCAGAATGAAGAAAAATTAGAAGGAAACATGGATCATATCAATGGAAAGCCTGCCAGAAGGAGAGTTATTCCAGACAAACAGGAATCAAATATCAATTTTATTCAAGAAGTTATTCTGACCAGAAGATGGCCTGGCAGTGAAAAATTACACAATCCAGACTTGTTCCAGACTTGACCAGAAGGTATGTTTATGAGTCCAGAACAAGAGGATCAATCCAGATTTGGCCCAGACCATAAGATAGCAAGATTCAGGGCATTGAACTAAGTCCAGACCAGAAGAAATGAATTCCAGAATCAATCCAGACCTGATCCAAAAACAAAGGTAAAATGTCGAGACTGAAATATTTTTTGATCAAGTTTATTTCAGTTTGTTCTAGACCAAATTCCAGAATCTGTCCAGATCAGAGTAAAAATATCCAGATCAATGGTTCAGAAATAATTTTTTGAGTCCAGTGATGGTCCAGATTAGAAAATCATACCATGGCCCAGTGTTGGCCGAAATCAGAGGGACATATGTGCAAGTCCAGAAATGGCCGAGTCCAGAAGAATTCAGCATATCAGGCGCGCATCCAGGTTGGCCGAAATCAGAAGATCAGAGGGTCAGGAAGTGTGGTCCAGGGATGGCCGAATTTAGAGGATCAAAACATATCATTTAGCTTGGACCAGATGTGGACTATCACTCAAAATTCTGATGGTCCAGAATTGATCAACGATGGAGATTGCAAGTTATTTTAATTAAAGTGTTAAAAAGATTGGTTATAAAAATAAAGTGGAGTAGCATGGAATTCAGGAGCATTGGCGGGAACAACCAACAAATTTAATTGGCCAGTTATTTTCAAAGGAAATCTGAAGATATGTTTTTTATTTATATGAAGCCCAATTGGTCAAGTTATTTTTGGAAGAGAATCCAGCAAGATTCATCTCGAATTTGATCATGGAAGAAACCCTAATTTTCATCTATAAAAGGAGGCTCAAGGCAGAATGCTCAAAATCAAAAATCACAAAAGAGTCATACACTTCTAGAAGCAAACACCCAAATTTTCATAGAAGTCAATTGTGAGTTTCAGCTTTCAAGAAGCAAGTACTCTTGTTATTTTTGTTCCACTATGTCAAATCTAAGTTGTTAAAGTAGAGTCTACAAGCTGAGGGAGTCAGTATGGGTAGCAGGTTACTTGGCAATTAGATTCATAGTGTTGTGTGTTAAATCTAAGTTGTTGAAGTAGAGTCTACAATCTGAGGGAGTCAGAAGGGGTAGCAGGTTACTTGGCAATTAGATTTATAGTGTTGTGATTTCTTCTACAATCTGGGATTGTCAGATTGGCTGAAGACAGGAGCTGCATTTCCAAACACAGAAAGAAAGGTCTGATGGCTGCCTGGGATGTATCAGAATCAGAAGAAGAATCGTCTGATAAAGAAGAGGCAGAAACAGCAAAGATGGCACACATCAGGTATGCTTCTGGTCTTCATAAAAACATGAATTCCAGTGGGAAAACAGGCAGAAGGAAGACTGATAGAAGCAATCACTCAGGCAAGTCTGGAAGCACATCAGAGGAAACAATTCTGTCTCTGATGGCTCATACAAATTCAGGTTCTGAATACTGCTCTGAAACAGAATCAGAAGATGAAGACAGTGAGGTATTTTCTGATCTTTCTAAACCTGAATTAATTGATACTTTAAAGGACTTGTTAAATGCAAATAATAAGATATCTTTAAAACTGAAAACTCTTAGGGAAGATAAGAAAAATCTAACCAAAGAGGTCCAAGTTTCAAAGAATCGAATTTCTGAGTATGCAACTGAAAACAAAAATTTTAAAACTGATGTTGCAACACTCAAATCTGAAAACCAAACTCTGAAAAGTAATAATTGTTCCACTTTTGAAACTGTTTGTAAATCTGATATGCATGAGCAAGTTTTTCAAAACTTTATTTCCAATGGAATGGAAAGAAGTAAAAATGCATCTATGATTTATGGAAACAGTAATTCTGGAAAAAGAGGTCTTGGTTTTACAAAAACAATTACTGAAAATATAGCTGTTCATTCTGATGTTTTATGTAGTGTTTGTGCCAAGAAAGGTCACTCTGAATTATCTTGTCCAATGGTAAAATCTGAACAAGATCAGAAAGCTATTACAACTAACAAACCTGGACCCAATCAGTTCTGGGTACCAAAAGATCAAATTGTCTATGTTGCAGATATTCTGAGCAACCAGAAAGAGACACCAACAATGGTGCCTGGACAATGGATGTTGGCAACACACAAGCAGAAGAAGGTTTATGTTCCAACATCTACCAAACAGAAGCAAAGTGACTCTGGTAGAAGAAGAACTGGTCAACACAATACCTATCAGAACCAGAACCAGAATTATAGGAGGAACAGGAAATATCATGGATATCACTCATATCAGAACAAGAACTGGAACCAGTATCAGAGGAATAGGAACTGGAACCAGTACCAAAAGCACAGAAACTGGAACCAGAACCAAAACTAGAACCAGTATCAGAGGTACAGGAACTGGAACCAGAACCAACACTGGAGGCACAGAAACTGGAACCAGAATCAACACTGGAACCAGAATCAGAATCAGTACCAGAACCAGAACCTGAACAGGTATCAGTATCAAAGGTTGAGGTATGATCATCAGAACTACTCTAATTATCAAAATCAGTATAATTACCAGAACCACCATAAGTTCCAAAATCACCAGAGGAATATGGTGTATGAGCCAAAACAGAAATTAAAGAATCAGAATCAATAGAGTTCTTCAAACTCTCCAGTGAGATTCATCAAGACTACAAACCTGGAAGGGAATTCAAATTCCCTCATCCAAACCATGTAATCTCATAACATATAGATTAGGAATCTGAAAATTAGAAGCAAGAGGATTTTCAGAGTAAACCTGAGGCTACATCTTGCTGTAAATACTATTATTATTTAATATTTACTGTGATAACAACAAGCTTGATCTTAACAAATCAAAGCTAGATAAGTATTCTGCAGGTTTTCAAAACATCAGAGGAACCAGGTGATTCACACGAATTGAACACTCAGAAGAAACAGCATTCCAGTGGTTTCAAAAAACAAACAGAAACCACCAGAAGCAGAATTAATGGTTTGGCTGTACTAAGTTCATTTTTAAATTAATTGATTTATATTATGGTATATGACAAACTGCTTGACAAATCAAAGCAAGATAAAGATAGTACAGGTTCATCAGAACCAAAGGGAGCAGAAGCAGAACGAATGGTTTGGCTGTATTGAGTTAAATTTTAACTTATTTGATTTGCATTATGTAAAATGACAAACTGCTTGATCTTAACAAATCAAAGCAAGATAAAAATAGTGCACGGAGCAGAAGCACAAGAAACAGAAGTACCTGGAAAGGTAAATGATACAAGCAAGTCAGCAACACATGACAAATCTTCAAAAGATAAATCTGATCAAGTTAGAAACAGCCAAGATAAGTCATAAGAGAAATCTGGATATTTACCAGAATCTAAAGCTGTTACAGATTCACCAGAACCAGAAGCTGATTCATCAGAACCAGAAGCTGATTCGTCAGAATCAGAAGCTGTTACAGAACCAGAAGCTGATGCGAACCAAGCATTGTTGATGAAGTTTTGGCAGAGGAAGGTTGGATACTTGCAATGCAAGAAGAGCTGAATGAAATTCAAAGGAATGATGTTTGGGATCTGGTATCCAGACCAAACAGAAGCATTATTGGAACCAAGTAGGTATTCATAAACAAATTCAATAAAAAGGGTGAAGTTGTAGCTCAAGAATACAGTCAACAGAAAGCTATGGATTACACTGAGACTTTTGTTCCAGTGGCCAAGTTAGAAGCATTTATAATTCTCTTATCATTTGCTGCTAATCATGATATAATGCTGTATCAAATGGATGTCAAAAGTGCATTCTTAAATGGCTACATAAGTGAAGAAGTCTATGTCAAACAGCCCCCTGGTTTTGAAAATTCTGATTTTCCAGACCATGTTTTCAAACTTAAAAAGTCTTTATATGGTTTAAAACAAGCACCAAGAGCATGGTATGACAGACTTAGTAACTTTCTGCTTAAGAATGAATTTAATAAAGGCCAGATTGATAATACACTATTTAGGAAATCCATTAAAAATGATATTCTGATTATCCAAGTTTATGTTGATGATATCATATTTGGATCAACTAATGGCACTTTGTGCAATGAGTTTTCTGACCTAATGCAGAAGGAGTTTCAAATGAGCATGATGGAAGAACTTAAGTTCTTTCTGGGAATTCAGATTCATCAAGGTAAATCAGGTATACTCATTCACCAATCTAGATACACCCCCATGCACCCAACCTGCTCACTTGAGAAAGATGAAACCAGCCACAAGGTAGACCAGATAATATACAAAGGAACCACCAACCTTACCTTGTTATACAAGAAAACCCCCACCTACAAACTCAAAGGTTTTTGTGATTCCGACTATGCTGGAGACAAGTTGGAAATGAAAAGTACCAGTGGCAACTGCACATATTTTTGGTGATAACTTGTTCTCCTGGTCAAGTAAAAGACAAAGCACCATTGCCATGTCAACAGCAGAAGCTGAATATATATCAGCAGCAGGATGCAGTTCACAGTTACTCTGGATGAAACACCAACTTGAAGATTACAACATCTTTGAAACCAATATCCCTTTGTTCTGTGATAACGCTTTAGCTATAAACCTGACCAAGAACCCTATCTTACACTCTAGAGCCAAACATATTGAAATAAAACACCATTTCATTAGGGACCATGTTCAGAAAGGAACTTTAAGCATCCAGTTTGTGGACACTGATCATCAATGGGCTGATATCTTCACCAAGGCATTACCAGAAGATAGGTTTGAGTTCATTAAGAAGCATCTCAGCATGACCTCCATATCTGACTAGCTTAAGTAGTCTTCTTAGGAGTTTTTAAAAATTCTTGCAATTTTATTTTATGTCTTTTAATTTCAGTTTTTACTTTCTGTAATTTGTAAAAAGAAAAACAAAAAATACAAAAATAGTAGGACCACTTTTTGGCTGATGAAAAAAAGGGGGAGAAAGAGAGAGAGAGAGAGAGAGAGAGAGAGAGAAAGAAATGAGAAATAAGTAGAAAAGGAGAGATAAAAAGAAAGAAGGAGAGAAAAAGAAAGAGAGAAAACAGAAGGATTTGAAAAGGAAAGGAAACAGGGAGAGAGAAAAACAAAGAAAGAAAAAGAAAGAGTGAAAACAGAAGGAGTTGAAAAGGAGAGGAAATGTGAAGAGAGAAAAAGAAAGAGAGAATAAAGAAGTTGAAAAGGAGAGGAGAAGAGAAGAAAAGAAAGAGTGAAAAAAAGGAGTTGAAAAGGAGAGTATCAGACTTAGGGGGAGAGATTGGTCTGAGGGGGAGTAATTCAAAGTTTTCGAGTTATAAGTTAGCAAAATAAGTTAAGGTTTTGTCATCATCAAAAAGGGGGAGATTGTTGGAATCAAGTTGGTTCTAAGTACTCAGGATTTTGATGCTTACAAATGTACTCAATGTAAACTTATTTTGTACTTTGAATTATTAAGTTAAATGCCCCAAAAACTGAAGGAAACAGAAGTAGAGATCAAAGGATTCCAGAAAAATGAATTCTGGATTGACCAGAGGATATCCAGGAATGTAAAAAATATCACCAGAAGATATCTTTGCTGGTCCAGATCAGAATGAAGAAAAATCAAAAGGAAACATGGATCATATCAATGGAAAGCCTGCCAGAAGGAGAGTTGTTTCAGACAAACAGGAATCAAATATCAATTTTATTCCAGAAGTTATTCTGACCAGAAGATGGCCTGGCAATGAAAAATTACACAGTCTAGACTTGTTCTAGACTTGACCAAAAGGTATGTTTATGAGTCCAGAACAAGAGGATCAATCCAGATTTGGCCCAGACCATAAGATAGCATGATTCAGGGCATGGAACTAAGTCCAGACCAGAAGAAATGAATTCCAGAATCAATCCAGACCTAGTCCAAAATCAAAGGTAAAATGTCCAGACTGAAATATTTTTTGATCAAGTTTATTTCAGTTTGTTCCAGACCAAATTCCAGAATCTGTCCAGATCAGAGTAAAAATATCCAGATCAATGGTTCAGAAATAATTTTTTGAGTCCAGTGATGGTCCAGATCAGAAAATCATACCATGGCCCAGTGTTGGCCGAAATCAGAGGGACAGAATGTGCAAGTCCAGAAATGGCCGAGTCTAGAAGAATTCAGCATATCAGGCGCGCATCCAGGTTGGCCGAAATTAGAAGATCAGAGGGTCAGGAAGTGTGGTCCAGGGATGGCCGAATTCAGAGGATCACAGCATATCATTTAGCTTGGACCAGATGTTGACTAGCGCTCAAAATTCTGATGGTCCAGAATTGATGAACGATGGAGATTGCAAGTTATTTTAATTAAAGTGTTAAAAAGATTGGTTATAAAAATAAAGTGGAGTAGCATGGAATTCAGGAGCATTGGCGGGAACAACCAACAGATTTAATTGGCCAGTTATTTTGAAAGGAAATCTGAAGATATGTTTTTTATTTATATGAAGCCCAATTGGTCAAGTTATTTTTGGAATAGAATCCAGCAAGATTCAGCTCGAATTTGATCATGGAAGAAACCCTAATTTTCATCTATAAAAGGAGGCTCAAGGCAGAATGCTCAAAATTGAAAATCACAAAAGATTCATACACTTCCAGAAGCAAACACCCAAATTTTCATAGAAGTCAATTGTGAGTTTCAGCTTTCAAGAAGCAAGTACTCTTGTTATTTTCATTCCACTGTGTCAATTCTAAGTTGGTGAAGTAGAGTCTACAAGCTGAGGGAGTCAGTAGGGGTAGCAGGTTACTTGGCAATTAGATTCATAGTGTTGTGTGTTAAATCTAAGTTATTGAAGTAGAGTCTACAATCTGTTATTCGAATCTGTTTTCGTTCTTAACCAACGTAGTTCTTCTAGTAAATGTGTTTGTGTCATTGGATTAACATTAATGTCATTTTGTGCATCCCAAGGCTTATTCTAATCCCTTTTCATTCTTAACCAATGTAGTTCATCCAATAAGTGCGTTTGTGTTATTGGATTAACATTTAGGTCATTTTGTGCATACAAGGTTTATTCAAATCCTTTTTCGTTTTTAACAAATCTAGTTCATCCAATAAGTGCATTTGTGTCATTGGATTAACATTTAGGTCATTTTGTGCATCCCAAGGCTTATTCTAATTTATTTTCGTTGTTAATGAATGTAGTTCATCCAATAAGTGCGTTTGTGTCATTGGATTAACATTTAAGTCATTTTGTGCATCCCAAGGCTTTTTCTAATCCATTTTCGTTCTTAACCAATGTAGTTCATCCAATAAGTGGGTTTGCGTCATTGGATTAAGATTTAGGTTATTTTGGTCATCCCAATGCTTATTCTATTCTTTTTTTCGTTCTTAACCAATGTAGTTCATCCAATAAATGCGTTAGTGTCATCGGATTAATATTTAGGTCATTTTGTGCATCCCAAGGCTTATTCTAATCTATTTTCGTTCTTAACGAATGTAGTCCATCAATTAGTGCGTTTGTGTCATTTGATTAATATTTAGGTCGTTTACGTCATCCTGAAGCTTATTCTATTCCCTTTTCGTTCTTAACTAATGTAGTTCATCCAATAAATGTGTTTGGTCATTGGATTATCATTTAGGTTATTTTGTGCATCCAAAGGCTTATTCAAATCCCTTTTGGTTCTTAAAAGTGATGTCAAATACTATGTGTGGGATGATCTATTTCTGGAGAAATTATGTAGTGACCAGGTGATTAGGCGATGTGTCACCCACCATGATGCTCAATTGATTTTTCATTTTTGTCATGCCTCTCAAGTAGGGGGACATTTTGGTACTCAACGGACAGTAAGAAAAGTCTTAGACTTGGGTTTCTTTCGGCCCACTTTGTTTAAGGATGCTTTTTAGACATACCGAACTTGTGAACAATGCCAAATAGCAGAAACAACAATCACATGTAAGATTGGGATGCCTCAACAACCTATGCTTTTCTATGAAGTATTTGATGTGTGGGACATTGACTTTATGGGCCCTTTTTCTGTATCTTTTGGTTTTGTCTACATTTTACTTGTTGATTATGTTTCGAAGTGGGTGGAGGCAATACCCACTAGGACTAATGATTCTAAAGTTGTTGCAGGTTTTGTCAAGTCAAATATTTTCTGCTAGTTTGAAATACCCCGAGCCATCATAAGTGATCCAGGCACTCATTTTTGCAATCGCAACATGGAAGCTTTGCTTCAGAACTATGAGGGTTGTGTATAGAGTTTCTACACCTTATCATCCCCAGACTAATGGGCAAGCTGAAATGTCAAACAGGGAAATCAAACAGATTTTAGAAAAGATGTTGTAGCCAAACAGGAAGGACTGGAGCCATCAGCTAGAAGAAGCTCTTTGGGCTCATAGAACAGCCTACAAAACACCAATAGGAATGTCAAGACTCAAGAGTTGTAACCTTAAGATGGAGAAAGCAGGTTCAGAGAGAAAGCTTCAATTGCAGCAACTTGAAGAGCTTAGGCTAGAAGCCTATGAGAACTCCCGAATCTATAAGTAGAAAATTAAGCACTTTCATGATAAGATGATTTCTATGAAGGAATTTTCCATTGGCCAAAAAGTTTTACTGTTCAACTCCCGTTTGAAAATTATGGCTGGGAAACTTCGATCCAAGTGGATTGGCCCTTTTGTTGTTACTAACACTTTTCCTCATGGTGTAATGGAAATAAAAATTGAAAACACCGACAAAGTGTTCAAAGTGAATGGACAACGCCTCAAGCTATTCCATGAGAGCTTTGTGCTTGAAAATGCTACCATAGAAGAACTCTCCTTGGAAAAGTCCACCTACATTGTAGTTTGAACAAGAAGTTCTCTTTCCTTACTCTTATTTTATACTTGTTACTTTCATTGAGGACAATGTGTAGTTTAAGTGTGGGGATATTATTTATCATTTAGGATTTTATTTTTGTAGAATTTCATTTAAAAAAAATAACAAAACAAAAAGCAAAAAAATAAAAATAAAAATGTACTTTGCATTGCATGTTTTTTCATCAAAATTTGTGGTTGCAAATGTTGTGAGTAATTTTGAGTTTGTGACATGATTGAATAGTATCTTTACATTCTTGGTACACTAAGTTGGATTAGAACCAATCATTTAAATTTAAATTTATTTTTCAATAATACATAAATGCAATTTTTTATTTGTTGTATACCCACTTTGCAATTAGCATCCCACCAGAAGGACAAAAAAGGTAGCCTTTCATAGATCCTAACCATTCAATAGTTAACTAATAAATCTACGGTAAAATCTCATTCGTGTATGCTACACAAATTTATGGGCTTCTGTATCGTAATCGTTACCATATAACAAAACTCTAAAACCCTAAAAATCATCAGAACTCAGAATCCCCAAAATCACCATATAACCGCCGCCGCCGCCGCCGCCGCGAATAGGAAAGCCATCGCCACCCGTAGCCGCCACTAATTACAACGACAATCACTCTTCTCTCTTCGCGCGACAAGATTCTATCTACGCCGTCCGTCGTCCGCCGTGTCTGCGCCGTCCGTTGTCCGCCGTGTCTGCGCCGTCCGTTGTCCGCCGTGTCTGCGCCGTACGTTGTCCGCTCAGGTATTCATCCTTCTCCGACTTCCATTCCTTTCTGCATTACCATTTTGTTTTTCGTTTTCAAGTTTTCGTTTTCTGATTGTTTTACTGCAATTTTTTAGTGACCCTTTATGTTCATTTGAAGCCATTTTGCCTCTGGATTTTGCTTCTGGGTGATGGTTAAGGTGGTAGAATTTTTAACTTAGGTGATTAGGGCATATGTGAATAAGATCTATTGAACTCTCAGATGAAATTTGGGTTTGTTAATTATAGGTAGCATTCCATAGGTAGAACCTGATGTTTGAAATTGCTTTAGCCTTAAGGCAAAGATGTGATTATTATGTTTCAAAACAACAATGGAAAATGTGGTGAAGAAGGTAATTGAATCAATTGATACCAAGAAAGACATTAATATGACTTTGATGAAGAATTGGTTTAGGACAGAAAAGATACAATGGTGTTATTTAATTCATGTTATCAACTACCTAGTTGAAGAAGGTTCTTAGTTATTGTTCTTATATCATTTCAATTTAAGAGGAAAGAGTTGTAATCATTGTTTGTGTCAAGTGTTAGGTTTTAAGGATTTTATTATTATAATTATGGGTTTGTGTAAACTATACGGTTTGTAATTATAGATTTACTGCCATTGCCACCTGAGGTGCTTCGTTCAAGACCTTGACAATGAAGAGTCTTAGGTCAGACCAGCTGTATTAACAATTTATGGTGTTTATCATGATTCTTATTTATGATTGTTTTCTAGGGCTGAGTTGGGAGATTCTCTTTCTTTTATTTGGTGTATGTGGTTGACTGATTTTCGAATAATCAAGTGAAAGTAAGGTTGATGTTTGAGTTTGATGTTCTCGTGATTCACATCCTATCATGTAAAATTAACTAAATTTGAAGTATACGATGATTTGGTTTAGATTAATTTTTTTAGTATTATATGGTAATACGAAGCTTTTCAGAAATAAATGAGTTGTTAGCATCCAAAATTTCATTTGTAGAGTCGGTTTTCTCCAGGCGCTAAAACATTAGTTTCTTTTAGTGGCTGTTATGATTTCTTATAATATTAACTCATTTTAATGTATTTCTTGTGTGATTTTGTCTTTTGTTTCTTATAAATAGAACTGGAGGGAGTATCTTGGAAGAGTTATCATGAAGAATAACCCTTACAAACAGGTTCGTTTCACTCATAGTATAAAAATTGAGACAGAGGAAGAGAGGGCGCACCCCACTTGAGGGACATTGCTCTCAACTCTAGACTCTCGAATTCCTCAACTTAACTGCCGCGATATAACTTCATACAACTCTAATCCGCCGCCGCCTCCATTGAGGATAAAAAACAAGTCTCCTTCATCAAACTCCCAAACCCTCCAAATCTCGCAGAAAATAGATATTGTTGTGTCTCATTGCATCGAATAGATGGTCGACGTAGTGGAACATGATCAATGACGCTTCCAAGACTTGTTCAAACCATACTCAAACAACTTATTATATCGCATCACAGAGTTATACCTATAACTACAACACCACCTTTTGGTGCTTTATACTCGACTCTTTCCACTTGCGACGAGTTTCTGAAGAAGAAACTCAACAAGTTTGAGAGGAAACCATTAGTAACAAGTATTAATGAACTTAAACGGGAAGGTAGAAAGAAGAAAAAGGAGAGACAAAACGTGGATGAGATTATTTTACAACCTCCTGAAAATGGATTGTTGGTTCGGAAATTAATTCCCGTTGCTAACCAAGTTTATGCTGCTAGATCTGAATTATTGTCCACTGTTTCTACACTTGTCAACTATATTGCCATTTATACATGCTGGTTAGTAACATCATCATTCACAACTTCATTATTGTTGTTTGAGCTTTTTACCATGTTGCAACTAGAATAGAATTTATATTTAAGTATTCCCTACGCCCCTAAATAAGTAACTCATTTATAAAAAAAATTGTCCCAAAATGAATTACCATTTCAATTTTTAAAGCAATATTAATTTTTTTTTCCTTCCAATTGTACCATCTAATTAATACCATCACTTCCAAGTTAATATCATCCACTTTGCATTATGAATTTTGATTATTATTTTTAATTTTTTAGCATATATATATAGGATTAGTTATTTAATATGTATAAAATATTCAGAATAGCAATAATCTTGTTATGCTGTATTGTGCTATAGCATTTTTGAGGTTGGTCACTAGGTACTGCTACTATCTAGGATTGATAGCTATGGTATCAAACCTGAATTTCAAGTAGGAGCTTTTTTATTATCTGGTATTTTTTGAATTGCCTGATACCTTTGAGTTGTCTGCTAAGTTATGCAATATGATTTTTTCAATACTTACTGCGTTTTAAGAGGACTTCTTTGTGAATAGGGGTCCAGATATGTTAAATGAATAATCTAAAATTATCTTGTCATTGAGAATTTCTTTAATCATTCTTAGTTGATTGATATTTTGGATTCCTTGCAGCATATGTGGAGAAGTTCATGTTGGTGATCCACCACATAAAATTAGAACATGTAATGTTAGAGGAAGCTTGTCGAGTAAAGAACACAGTTGGGTCAAAGGTGGTATTGAGCATGTTCTGCCTCTTGTAGAGTCATTTCATCTGTATGATAGAGTTGGGAGGGCTGTTTCACATAATGAAATGCTTCAAGTGGACCGAATTCCAGCAATTGTTGAATTATGTGTCCAGGCAGGTGTTGACATACCTGAGTACCCTACCAGGAGAAGGACCTATCCTGTTTACTGTGTTGCCGGTAGGATAATTGATTTCGAGAAAAGATTTCCTAAAGAAATTTCTCTTGATAAAGACATAGATGAATGCGGGTTTCCGTATAAGAAAAAGAGATTGAATCAAGACACAAATTCTATGGAAATGCATTGTGATGACATCCAAGGTTAATGAAGACACATTTTTATTTCTTTGTCGCTCTCTCTTACGCACTACATACATTTTGTTCTCTGTCAACTTGGTTAACCATGTTTGCTTCTTTGCAGCTGTTTCTGTCCGAGGCATGAAAGCCTGGAAGAAAATGTGCATTGGAGCTACAAAACTTATGGAGAAATATGCTGTTCAAACTTGTGGATATTGTCCAGAGGTACAAGTGGGACCGAAAGGTCATAGAGTGCGAAATTGTCAAGCTTACAAACACCAAATGAGGGATGGACAGCATGCATGGCAGGAGGCTACAATAAATGATTTTGTACCTCCTGTATATGTCTATCACATTCAAGATCAGCAACAACAGGGTAAGCCGTTGGTAAATGAGTTTAAAAGGTACTATGGTATGTTGCCTGCAGTTGTTGAGCTATTTTCGCAGGCCGGGGCACCAATTGAAAAGAATTATGCACATACAATGAGGGTAGATGTTGTAGTCCCTGAAATGGATGAGGAAAAATGGGTTGTTTAGAGCTTTAATGGATTGAATGGCTTCACATGCATGAAGGAACCATTTGGGCATTGGAAGAGTCTAAATTAAAAAAGATATGGTGTTAATTTATTTCAAAATTGTAACCATTTTTATGCCGGCCAAGATAGAGGGTGACTATTGTGGGGGATCAGGGATGTAATGTAATAAAATGGAGAGACTTATTTTTCTTTTCTAATTTGAGGAAGCTATAAGATGTTGATAAAAATAAATTAAGTGTGATTGAAATGTTATATTATCTAAAATATGTTATTTGCTTAATATCTTTAAAATTTCAAATATATATATATATATGTCTAAAAGCTGAAAGTATTTGCTCTTGTGAACAGTTTATCCAGTCAGCTACTTTTTCTTTGCCTTTAAATAAACACTAGAGTATATACTGATACTGGTATTGAGGTGTTCCTCAATCCGTTTTTATTATAAAAATAACACTTGCTATAAAATTTTATAAGATTATTTTTCAAAAATCAGTTATTTGATAAATAGAAAAACTTTAATGTACTTTTGATTTCTTATTCTGTCAAAAACAAACTTTTAGTTTTTTTCTTTTTCAAATCAGTTTTTTTATCTTTTATTAATTAATTCTTAGAATTTTTTAGTCCCTATTATTTGTAATGATGTCACACTTAAATGATATTTGTGAGTTAAATAAAATATTTTTTATGTCATTATCATTTCTATTAACTTTATTTTACTAAATATTAAAATATTTAAAATAAAATTTAAAATTTATTTATTTATTTAATTTAACTTTTTTTATGAAATTAAATTTTAAAATATTTCAAAATTTATTTAAATATTTAATATTATTTTTATAAATAAAATATTTAAAATTTATTTATTTTATTCAACAATAATTTAAAAATTTAAAATATTTATATAAAATATTTAAAATTTTATTTATTTAATTTTTAATATTGTAATATATAAATAAAATAAATAATAAAATTAATTACAACAATAATGACTTAGAAATTATTTTATCTAAGTTACAAATGTCACTTAAGGCTAAGTGTTTTATTGTGAGCAATCAATTGTAACAATCTGCTTAGTAGAAGCAAAACACGATTCATTCCAAACTTGTGTAACCCAACCCGATAGTGGCTTTACTGTTCCTCAAACAATTTTGCCTCTGACTTCTATTATCCAAGAAACACATCACCTCACTCCAATAATAAAGTCAATGGCTCTAATGGAAAGTCAACTACTCTAATTGAAAGAATTCATTATGAAGAAAAGACTTAGCCAACCCATATTTTCTGACTACTTAAGAACAAGCCCGAATCCATTCTCGCTCTAATCAATCAAGAGTATGAACGAAGAATCGTGTGAATATGTTTTTGAACATAATCTAATATAGATACGATTCAAAATTATAATTGAAGGAAGTCTTTCACCAAGGTGAAAAGAAGATATGGCCAAAATATAGTTCACAAGAAGATATGGTCAAATATTGTTCAGAAGAAGATATGGTCAAAATATTATTCACAAGAAGATATGGTCAAAATATTGTTCACAAGATATGGTCCAAATATTGTTCACAAGAAGATATGGTCAAAATATTGTTCACAAGAAGATATGGCCAAAATATTGTTCACAAGACGATATGGTCAAAATATTATTCACAAGAAGATATGCTCCGAATTTGTTCACAAGAAGATACACTCAAAATTATTCACAAGAAGATACATTCAAAATTATTCACAAGAAGATACACTCAGAATTATTCACAAGAAGAAACACTCATAATTTCTTCATAAGATACATTCAGAATTTGTTCACAAGAAAGATATGATCCAGATTTTACAAGGAAAAAAGTGAAACCATAATCTATTCTATAAACAGATACTCAAAGCTGAACAAGAAAGTACGAACTCATAAACTTAGAAATCCATACAATTCAAAAAAACTTTCAAGAGCTCAAATTTCCTAATTATTCAAAGTTCAAAGGTTTAATTTCTAGAGAAGCACTTGCTAAAAGAAATATTTTCTAAGTGTTTTAGTGTGAGAAATCAATTGTAACAAGGATTTGGGAAGCTTGAGAAGCTTGACATGTAGGGTTAGGTGTTGTGTAATTCAAGGATTTGAATTAGTGGTTAAATCCTTCTAAGTGAAGGTATTAGCTATAGCTACCAAGTTGGTGGTGAACTAGGATAAATATGCTTGTGTCACTTTACATCTTCACGTTACTGCTGCCATTGATTACTTAAGTTTGATTGTTACTGCCTCTATTTTAGTTAAAATCACCAAACTCGAACCAGTTCTGGAATAAATAATTAAAAAGAATCCTACTTAGACAAACACAATTCAACCTCCTTCTCGTGTTTGTACCTTCATATCACACCTTACGAAAATAAAAACACTTCTTATTCACGACTAATTGAATTTAAATAAACCAGAGCCATAAATAAATTCAATGTCATCAGAGGTAGAGCAAACATATTTTTAACCAGTCACTCTAATTTACTTGAGGCAAGGCATATAGAGAATGTAAATATCATTCTTTAATAAACATAATCTTTAGATGTTTCTTTATAAGATTGAATATGTCCTTAACAAGGGTTTTGTGAAAATATCAGCCCACTGATGATCAGGGTCGACAAATTTAATGTAGAATAAAGTTTTTGGGTTAAACATATGGTTGAAGTGTTATCACATAAGATAGGAATATTACTCTCATAAATTTTGAAATCTTCTAGTTGATGTTTCATCCACAACAGTTAAGTGCTGCAACTAACTGCTGAGATATACTCTATTTCTGTAGTAGACAGAGCAATAATGCCTTGTCTTTTGTTTGACCAGGAGATTAGATTGCCAAGAAGGAATGTACAATTTCCACTGGTGCTTTTCCTTTCTAGCCTATCTCCAACATAATCAGCGTCACATAAACCTATTAACATGTATTTAAAAGATTGCTCATAACATATACCAAGGTTAGTAGTGCCCTTCAGATATCTAAAGATCCTCTTAACATTTGTTAAGTGGGATTTTTTAGGGTCAAACAGAAATCTGGCATATACACACACTAAATAGAATATCAGGTCTAGATGTAGTTAAATAATGAAAGGAACCTATCATTCCTCTATATTCCTTTTGGTCTACCTTTTTACCTCACTCATCTTTGTCAAGAGAGCAAGTTGGATGCATAGGTGTGGACATTGGTTTACAGTCATCTATTTTAAACTTCTTAAACAATTCTCGGGTGTATTTGGTTTGGTGAATAAGTACATCCTATGGGTTTTAATGAATGTGAATTCCCAGAAAGAACTTCAATTCTCATATCATACTCATCTCAAATTCATTCTAGATTAACTTAGAAAATTCTTCCAACTGATTGTATCCTTGGGCTACATGTCTAGCTTTATGTCTAACCACATCACCATTCTCATTGGGGACTAGATCCCACATCACCATTCTAGTATCCATCCATCATCTAATAGTGCTTCGCCTATGAATGTAGGTTTAATTTCAGATTGCAGTCCAAACATAGATGTCTCCTTAAAAGCCGATTTGGTTTTCAAGGGATAATATACGTTTCCAATTATCATAGAGTTTGGATAAGAGGACTTGTATTTCCATCCAGTTTTTTACTATTGATTCTTTTGATATGAGTTTTCAGGTGGATCTTTTGATTCACTTTGGATTGAGTTTGATGATTCCTTTGTTTTATCTGGTTCCTATGAAATATCTAGTTCGTCTAAAACCATTATATCTACAAAGTCTACGTCTGGCTTTTACTCTTTATGGTCAAGCTTTTTGTCATCAAACTTGACGTGGATTGGTTCCTCAATAATGAGTGTTTCTTTGTTGTATACTCTATAGGATTTAGACCTTTTAGAGTATCTCAAAAAGATGTGAAGGTGCAAACACGAGAAGGGGGGGTTGAATTGTGTTTGTCAAACTTAATTACTTTTGCTGTTTTGTTAAATATTGATTTGAATTATTCGATAAATAACTAATCAGATTCAGCAGCGGATAATAATAACATAATAACACAACAATTTATATTGGTTCACCGTTAACTAGGCTACGTCCAGTCCCTCCAGAAGGCCTTTTTACTAATTCAAACTCCTTTGAATTACAACACCACTGACCTTTCAAGTCAGTCTTCCCAAATAGCCTGACAACCCCAGACTTTTGAGGAATAACAACACCTTAACTAAACCAGCTAAGTCTTCCCAAACAGCCTGACAACCCCAGACTTTTGAGGAATAATAACACCTTGACTAAACCAGCCAAGTCTTCTCCTACCAATCTGACAACCCCAGATTGAAGAAGGAATCTACACCACTATAATAAAGGTTTGGAACTTTGCAACGTTGCTTTTGGAAAGCTGTTTGCTACACTTATTCTTGCACTCTTTTATTGCTTCTGGAAAGCTGATTGTTGCACTGTATTTGTCTCTCAAAAACACTTAGAAAATATTGCTCTTGCTCATTTGTGTTTCTCTCTTTTGAACTCTCAGATAACTTTGAATTGAAGTTTGAGTTCTTGTGTTTTTCGATACTTTATTCTTCAACATTAAGCCTCTATTTATAGTTGAACTTTAGGGCTTCACTGATGCTTTACTTCAGGAGTGTATTTCGATTAAACTGTTTTGAGAATATTCTGGAGTAGTTTGCTCAGATTCTGTTTTGAGCATTTTTCTCATATTCTGTTTTGAGCCTTTTTCTCCCATTCTGTTTTGAGCATTTTTCTCAGATTCTGTTTTGAGCATTTTTCTCAGATTCTGTTTTGAGCCTTTTTCTCCAATTCTGTTTTGAGCATTTTTCTCAGATTCTGTTTTGAGCATTTTTCTCATATTCTGTTTTGAGCATTTTTCTTAGATTCTGTTTTGAGCATTTTTCTCAGATTCTGTTTTGAACATTTTTCTCTGACAGATTCATCTGACGTTATCCTCTGGTGACGCCATCCTCTGATTTCTGCTTCTGGTGACGTCATCTTCTGATGACATCATCTGGTGACGTCATCTTCTGATGACATCATCTGGTGACGTCATCCTCTGATTTCTGCTTCTGGTGACGTCATCTTCTGATCTATTCTTCTGATGACATTTTTCATTCTTCTTCTAAGTCAAATATGTTATTTTCATAAAATACATTTGTTAACATCAAAACTTTAATTGCAAGAACCAACTTGGTTCCAACAAGATGCACTTTTGAGATCGTGAGTTAAACTTGCCAAGATTGTCTTTGGTGTTCAAAACATAGCAAATACAACCAAACTAATGAAAATATGAATGTTTGGGCTTTATTCCCTTCCACAATTCATAAGGAGTCTTATTGAGAATATGTCTAATATACACTCTATTCTGAATGTAACACTCAATGTTGATTGCTTCTGCCCAAAAGTGCTTGGCAACGTGCATTTCGTGAATCATGGTGTGTGCAATTTCATGAAGAGATCTATTTTCCTTTCTACAACACTGTTTTATTGGGGTGTTCTAAGAGAAGAAAAATTATATAAAATACTTTTCTCTTCACACAATTTTTCAAAAAGTTTGTTTTCAAATGCACCTCCATGATCACTATGAGTTGTTGTTATACAAAAATATTTTTCATTTTGCACTTTTTTGTAGAAGATAGAGAAAACTTTATGTGACTCATCTTTATGTTTTAGGAACTTTACCCATGTCCATCTAGAATAGTCATCAACAATAACGAGTCCATATTTTTTTTACCACCGACAGAGGCAATCTCTACAGGGCCAAATAGATCAATATCTAAAAGTTCAAGTTGTGTAGATGTGGAAACGACATTTTTAGAAGAAAAAGAAGATTTTGTATGTTTCCCTTTCTGACATGCCACATAAAGAACTTCTTATTCATACTTAAGATTAGGCAAGCCTCTAACTAATTCAAGTCTTTTTAATTTTGAGATTAACCTCAAGTTGGCATGTCCTAATCTTTTGTGCCATACCAGTTGTTCCTCGCTTACAGACATAAGACACTTGACTTCTTGTTGGTCTAAATTAGGTAAATGTATTTTGTAAATATTATTTTTCCTTTGGCCAGTAAATAGTACGAATCCATCTGTTTGACTTATTGCCTTACAAAACTTTTGATTGAAGACTACATCATAACGATTATCGCTTAATTGACTTATGCTCAGTAGATTGTGCATCAGTCCTTTTACAAATAAAACATTTTTAATATAGGGAAGAAAACCATTACCTACTTGCCTTGTCCAATGATCTTACCCTTCTAATCACCTCCAAATCCTATGAATTTTCCGTTCTTGAGGGTCAGGTCTTAGAACATAGACTTTTCTCCCATCAGGTATCATGAGCATCCATTGTCCAGGTACCATGACTAGTGTTTCAACATTGTTGCTAAGGATATATGCAAGATAAATTATTTTACTTTTAAGTACCAAAATTTGGTTGGGTTGTGGTTTGTTAGTTCTGGAAGGTATCTTGTTTATCCATGTTTTCAGCATATGACAAGTTATTTTGTTGTGACCATTCTTATGACAATATGCGCAATATCAGGTTGAGTAAATATAGGAATTTTTGTCGATTCTTCAAAGCCTATGCCATTAGAAGGAAACTCTTGAAAGGCTATTTCATACTTAACATAATTGCAGACTTTATCCTCTGAAGTTTTTGAAACTTTTTCTTTCAGAGTTATATTGTCCCATTTTAGGTTTTCAAAATCTTTTTCAAGGGAACTGCATTTGTTTGTTAAGATGTCATGAGCTTTTCTGAGAGACTTATGTTTTGAAAAAACCTTATGATTCTTGTTGAGGAATTCATTTAACATATCTATGAGTGCACTACGAGATAGGTCAGAGAATACATCAATTTCTTCATCAGTAGATTCAGAGTCAAAATTAGAGTCAGAGTTAATATAGGCCATCAGATCTATGTTTGCATGCTCCTCATCTTCATTTGATGATTCATCAAAGTCATCCCAAGTTGTCATGAGACCTTCCTTATTAGTCTTGACGTCTTTCCCGTGGGATTTTCCTTTCTCAAGTTTAGGACGTTCTAATTTGAAATGATCTGGTTCCTAGCATTCATAGCATATGAGCTTCTATTTGTCTAGCTTTTCACTTCCTTCTATGCTATTTTGGGACCATCTAATATCTCTTTTGTGAAAATATTTCTTTTTGTTGTTCCACATGCACTGGATTTTTCTTGATATAAAAGACAACTCTTCATCATCTAAATCTTCACTCTAATTTTCCAGTTTGCTTTCCCTGAATCTTCAATTGCTTGACAAGCCATACCGTAGAATTTGTCTTTTTTCCTTGGGATTTGATAGCCAAGGATTTTGACTTCTTTTGGGGTTCATCTTCAACTAGTTCCATCTCGTAGGATTTGAGTGAACTCATCAACTCTTCCAAAGGTAGTTTATTTAGATCCTTAGCCTCTTGAATAGCGGCTACCTTTGGTCTCCATTTACTGGAAAGACTTATGAGAATCTTTTTGACGTGGTCGGTAGTAGTGTAGCTCTTCTGGAGAACCTTCAGTCCAGAAACCAAATATTAGAATTTAGAAAACATTTTTCAATGTCATCATCTTCTTCCATCTGAAAGAGTTCGTACTTTTTGACGAGTAGATTAGCTTTGGCTTCTTGTACCTACTTATTTCCTTTGTAGTCGAGAACTAGAGGATCAAAGATACTCTTGGTCATTTCTTTGTTGCCGCATTTTTCAAACTCCATGAAGGTGATAAAATTCATCAAGAAGGTTATGGCTTTATGATGCATTTTGTATTGTTTCTTTAGGTCAGTGTCGAAGTTTTTTTATGGATATTTCAACACCAGTAGTATCATTTAGAGCCTCATAACCATCTTCAACTATGTTATGGAGTTCAGGATCGTGAGCGTCTGTCTTTCTAGTACTCAAATATCTCTCCATCAAACAGGGGAGGCCTATTAATGTTTCCACCTGTAACTTCTTCACCACAACTAGCCATAAATAACAGGGATCTTTACTCAAACACGGTTAAGTGTCCAACTTTGAGACCAAGCTCTAATGCCATTGAACAAAAAACACAACAAATGGGGGTTTGAATTGTGTTTTCTAATTAAAAAAAATTTCCGAGTGGCTATACTAAAGTAAAGAAAGTAGTGCAAGTGAAAGAAAACAAAGCAGACAGACACAACGATTTATCCGAGTTCACCACCAACACAATAGCTACGTCCATTCCCTTCAATTTCAAGCATTTAATCCACTAGTTCACCACAAAACAAACTTACACTTGAACACCTACTAGTCACACTGACTATGTTCAATCTTCTCAACATTTTAGCTTAGTATAGTCAAGCTGTTGACGAACGGAGCCAATACTAGGCTAGGTTACAAACAAATAGTTTTTGGGTATTTCTAAATAAGTTGTGTTTACAAATTTTTTACTTCAGAACTTTTCTTATGATTAACGTCAAATAGAATGACATTGAGCAATAGTGCATATGTATTTATTGCTTCTCTTTCTTGATTGAGGGAATAACGTATTTTATAGATAATGATTAGGGTTTCTAACCATTGTCCTAATTGCAAGAAATCATCATAATTCATGATGTTTTGTATCATATCTTTTTGGAATTTATTTGCCATAGAAACTTTCCAAAAACTGATCTTGTAATGACTCAACGTATCTTGTTTAAAACAGTTGGGAAACAGAGGATACGATGGTCAGATCATATCTTAAGATCTTCATACAAGTAGAAAATTCAGGATGTTTAATGGAGGATGCACAATTGCATTGTCTTCTTTGGAGTGCTGATTCTTTCAGAGTATTAACTTTTTCATAGCGTTAACTTTTTTGAAGCGTTGACTTTTTTAGAGGATATATAATACTTTAGAGTTAGACGATCAGATGCTTGATGTTCTTATCAAAGACAGAGGTAGTTACTTGCTTGTCAAGCTTATCAAAGGCAGGCGATACATAACACATGTTGAATTTGTTAGAGGCAGACGATAAGAACACATGTTGAATTTGTCAGAGGTAATTTAACTACAACATTGCTTGCATTTCCGGAGGCAACCGAGACACAATGGTGCTCTTTCGTTAGACTTGGAGAAACAGAGCGAGGCAAAGTCATGTTGCATCTTTGTCTTCATCCAGTTATCAGAGGATATAATAAGAAACTATTAATCAAACACTTGATCTCGGATTTGTGCACTAAACAAAATGTTAGTGCATTAAATTGTTCCCACAAACGATTTTGCTATCATCAAAACAGGTGATGGGCATATTTCTTCAAATCAACTTGGTTCCAACATAATTCACTCCAACTTAAGCCCAACAACCATGGACCCCATGAATCAGAACATAACAACATGCAAAAGGGGTATGAGGTTAGTGAACACTAGAATTCACCTGGACCTCCTACCAAGGCCACGTAATGGCAATCACGATCCTCATATTATAATCTCAACCACATGATGACAAAGATTATCATTTTCCATCAAGGATACGTGGATTTGAAATCATACAATGATCCGCGAATAACAGAATACAACTTATAGTACTAACAAATTCCTTCTAGAACTTTCAAATGAGGTCCTATAAAAAAAAACATCTAACACAGGTGGAAAGTACACACTATTCTAACCCTAAGACATCACACTCTCGGACACAAACTTGCTTAATCTTTAAAGAGTGTGCATGTCGCCGAGGAGCAATCGTTAGTCATTGTCGTAACACCACCGCATTCTTATCTCTCCGGTCGCAGATCAAGATCCACTCCAAATCACTAATAAAATTAACATAGAAAAGTAACAATTATTAATTAAGTTTGAAACATATAATTAATAAAATATAGATTGCATTAAATTAATAAGAACTATATTAAAAAGATCAAGAAATATAAATCCATATTATATAAAAACAATAAAATAAATAAGCATTAAAATGTAAATAAAGGATTGTGTTCAATTTCATTAAAAAAGTACAAAATTTGATCTGGAATGAGAAGTATTTTACAAAAGAAAATTAAAAAACATCCAATAAATATTGGTTTGCTGCAGTTTAAAGTTTTTTAAATCGGCTCACAATTTCCTTTAAATCGGCTCCATTAATATTTTTTAAATCGGCTAAAGCAAATTTTCTAAAAAAAGTAAAATAGTGCTGCAGCAAGTATCCGTTTTTTTAGCACGAAATAACTTCAATTTTTGGACTATATTTACTGTTATAGTACAAACGGAGTATCACAAATAATGGTTGAATTTTTCAGCGAAGTAAGGAGGATAACGATGTTGGTATTGTAACATCAACACTCACTGTGTGGAGTTTAAATTTTAATAATATAAAATTAAAATCATTAATATTTATTCAAATAATAATAGAAAGAAATCAAAAGCACAGGGCGAGTCAAGTTATTATGCAAGAAACAACAAATTAATGAACATAGCAATTCAAAATGTGACAAATCCCATAAATCATAGATCAACTTCTACAGTAATAAAATATAGTTGTGCCCAAAGCAGATGACAAACCAACATATCAACCTCCTAAATAACTTCAACCAAGCAAACAGAAAGAGCAAAACTTATATAGTTTCATATATCATTTAAACAAAGAAAAAACCCTAAATAATGATAAGTTGAATAAAACTTATTTTACGTTTTAGAAAATCGAACCCTAATATACAATAAAATGTACAATGATCAACAGTAATAGGAAAGCAAAATCAAAGATGTTTTATCAGGAAACAAGTGTACAAAATCAAACTATGTGTTTCATATGTACTACGAGAATGAAACCTACTTGAGAAACAAAGAGACAATAACCCGTAAACAGAGTAGCAGTGGGACCGTACGAGCGGCAAATAGTAGTCACCTTTGGCAAAGAAAGAGCAATAAAAACCATAAATCGTGGAAGTCGACCTTGAAGCATCCAAGCAATGTTTCCTAGCTTAACTAAAAAAGTTGAACAATGACACGGAACTGAAATCCAAGATCGTGGTCCTAGACATAGATGTTCCATAGATGTTTCAACTATCGAGATACTAATGATAGATAAGTTGTCAGAATGTATCACTTGGCTCTCCAATTTTGTACTTGTCAAAAAGAGCAATGATAAGTGGCGTCTATGCATTGATTATACCGATCTCAGCAAAACATTCCCCAAGGATACTTACCCCCTCCCAAATATAGACAAATATGTAGATAATTTTTCCAATTTCAAACACTTAACATTCATGAATGCATACTCAAGATACAATCAAATCCCTATGCATCCACCAGATAGAGAAAAAACAGCTTTCATGAAAAACTCTAGCAACTACTGCTACAATGTTATGCCTTTCAGACTTAAAAATACGAGTACGGCCTATCAAAGAATGATGAACAAAATCTTTGAGAACCAAATCGGAAAAATGTTAGAAGTATATATGGATGACATGATAGTTAAATCCAAAGAGGTGTTCGACCATGTAGCTCATTTAAAGGAAGCTTTTCTCGAAGTCATGAAGTATAAAATGAGGTTAAACCCAGAAAAATGTGAGTTCGAAATCAGAGAAAGGAAATTCTTGGGTTTCTACCTCACTGAAAGAGGAGTTGAAGCAAACCCCAACAAGTGTAGAGCAGTGGTCGAAATGACCAATCCGACGGTAAAGAGAGACATATAGAAGCTCAACGGAATGTTTGTAGCTTTGTCTCGCTTTATTGCAAGATTTTTCTAACACGCATTACCTTTTATAAATTGCTAAAAGAGGAAGTCGAATTCGAGTGAACAACGGAATATGAGGCCGCCTAGGAAAGGTTACGAACTACACTCTCAAGACTACCTGTTTTAGCTCTTTCAGACCCTAGAGAGATTATGTTTGTCTATCTAGCTGTCAGTGCTATGCTAATCAAATAACCCAACAAAGACCAAAAACCATATACTTTGTTAGTAAGGCTTTACAAATGTAGCATTAGCATTGATGGTGGCAGCCTGAAGATTCAGGAAATATTTTCTCACCCATCCGATTATGGTATATACGGATTTACCTATTAAACATATCTTGTTCTAACCCGATCATGTCAGGAAGATGACCAAATAGTTGATAGAGTTGTTCGAATTCGATATCACCTTCGAATCCAAAAAGGCACTCAAAGCCCAAATGTTAGCCAATTTCATAGCAAAGATGACGATATCAAACAAGGAGGCTACCGAAGAATGGACGATGTTCGTCGACAGATCCTCAAACTCGAAAGGGGAGTAGAGAAAGCCTACTACTAGAAAATAATGCTGAAATCGTGGTATAAATGTCCTTAAAATTCTCATTCCCAGCCTCCAACAACCAAGCGGAGTATGAGGCATGTTTGGGAGGGCTTAGTCTAGCCGAAGAGATGGGCGCTCAAAACATCGAAGTAAAAACAGATTCCCAGCATCTCATAGAAAGAGGATTATCAAGCCAAAGACCAAAATTACATAAATACTTGGATTAGTCAAAGCAAAAATGAGCATGTTTGACACCATAGAAATAGAAATAGAGCACATTCCTTGTTGTAGCAGTTACACTTCGCCCATTGTAATAGCCCAATAAATTTATATTAGGATGATAATTATGAAAATGTTGGCAAGAGATTTTTTTTTTATATATTTTTACTTTGACCAGATATTATGAAACATTTTTTTTTTTGATTTAATTATACAAGTTTATTTATAGAGATGAAAGAATATACACTTCAACGTAAAATTGTTTTGCTCTCGCCAAGAACAGAAAAAATATAATTTTTTTTTTGTCTGTATAAATATTGTTATTTAACAACTATGTTTTTTGTGAGAGATTTTTTTAACAATTATAAAATCTTTTTAACTAATAATACATATCTTTTAATCTCAATTTAAATAAAACCATTTTTCAAAAAATAATTAATTATAACCATTGATATGCACTTCCATAGATAATTAAGTATATATTTAAACAAAACAAAAATATAAGATAATTAAGAGTCTCATGGTAGTTGTGAGTATCTGATTTTTTGTTTTGTAAATTTAAACTTGTTCGGAGTAATTGTGAGTTTTTGATTTTCAATACTAAAAATTAAAAACTAAAATTAAAAACTAAAATTTAAAATTCAAAATTGAAATTAATTTTAGTTTTTAGTTTTGAAAACTATATATATACTAAATAAATATTAACAACAACTTGGCGTTAGTTTTGTCAAAAAAGAAAAAACTTGCTTTAGCTGTTCTTTTTTTTTTTCTTTCTAAAAGGAAATAACAGACAAGTGAAGACAAACTTGATTTAAATCCTATATAAAATCATAAAATCCATCCATGATTATAGTTTGGTGAACCACGTGAATGAACTATGAATATTTGGCTCTTATGACTACACGTCCTGGCATAATCATACAATCTATATATAGAAAATTGGCAGAAGACCGGAATACAAAGTATATTTTAGAATAAAAAGTATATTTTAGAATTAAATTGGTTTAAAAACAATAATTTTTAATTTTGTTTGATGATAGCAAAATATTTAAAAATAAAAAAGAATAATTTATTTAATGATGTTTGTTTGCAGATCCTCTAATGAGAAAATCTAATCCTTATGCTAGTTAGAACTAAAATGTCAATTGGATATTCTAACACCAAAATACACAACTTCTATTTACGTAGCTGGTATCATCCGGTGAATAGTCAACCATTCGTCTGATGGAACGTTTCCACACGTGAAACTTATCCTCTATTATAATGTTTCCTCTTGAACAAATTGACACAAGACAAAATCATCTACAAAAGGAACAATCACAATCATTTTAAATTTGGATTCATCACACTTGTCATATTTAGTACAAGGTCATACAAGTGCTAGATTCAAGTGTAACGGGTTAACTATCACATCGACTAAAAACGTGATAAAAGTTAGATATATAAAAATGGTGACTCATATATCTAATGTATTACACTTTGTTTGGATGTCCAAAGAAATAAGAAAGAAAGAAATAGTGAAGAGAGAAATAAGAGAAAGGAGAAATAAAAGAGAATTTGAGTAAAAATTTTATATTGTTTGGATGAATAGAAGTAGATAAGGTAGAAAAGTCAAACTTCTTTCTATATGCTTGGATGAATAGAAAACTGAATAGACAGAAATTAATAAAAATAGTAAATAGACAATTTTATCCTTTATAATTTTAATTTGTTTTTAACAGTTTTATAGTTATAATTTAAATTAATATAATTTATTATTATTATTCACACACTCTGATGACTTCACCTGTATATAATTTTTTTTGTGTGACTGAATCGAGTAGGAGAACATTACAACCCTTTGCATCTATTTTTGTCCTCCATAACCAGAGAAATTTTTTTAATTACTATATTAATATAAACGATGTAAGCAAATAAAAGTTAATTTTAAAAACAAAATTGGGGAACGGAAAATGATTATTAAAAAAATTTGGGAAATGGGAAGTGTTTTTTCATAAAAAAGAATGAGATTGAATTGAGGTATATATATAAAAGAGAGAACTCTATTTCACATTGCCGCCAGAATGAGGAATGAGGGTATCATGGGAAAACTTTCACTCTCCACTCTTTCTACTCTCACCTCTTCAGGAAAGAAATTTTTTTTTGGATCCAACCATATAAAACTTCTCTCTACTTATTTCTCTCCTCTTCCAAATCAAAGAAATATAATATTTTTATCTTATTTCTCTCCAATTTCTCTTTCTTTTAAATATATGAAAACAAACAAACTCTTTGTGGCCTTGAAATATTTGGTTTATTGTTGTTGTCGTGCACTGTTGGACTCCCCAACAACAAGTTGTACAACTAGAAAGAAAAAAATTGAGCATACCACTAGTCTTACACAACTGTCTTTCTGAAAAATGAAGTGGAGATTTGTTGTTGAAACCCTTTCTTCTGAAAGTTTTTTCACTTGTATTTTGCGCTAAAATTCTTTACCCTCTTTTTAAAGATTTATATTGTTGTAATTTTACAGAACTTGTTTTATTTTGTAATTGGCTCAATAATGACTATCTCATCAAAAGTTTAACTATACAAAGCTAGAAGTTTCAGAAGACTATTGTATAGTCAGATTGAAAGTAGTATACTCTAGTGGTAAAAAGGAAAATAGGTTTGATTTTAGTGGAAAAATTTCAGGTTGAAGGGACTAGACATAGCTACCAGTTTAATGGTAAACTAGTATAAATTCTTGCATCAATTTCCTGTTGTATTTTGAGTTTGAAAAACTGTTTAAAAATCACAATTTGTGCCACCGAAGATATTACTGGGTTGAGTCGCGGACTAGGTCGCTCTCTTTAAGACGTTTTGCGGCACTACCCAAATTGTGCAAGGCAGACTATCAACCACGACGTCCCCAAGATAAAATAGCTCAGATTCACTGTATCGGAGTTCCACTGCACCGTAGAAAAACGTTCTAGAATTACACCCTCAATATGGCTGTTAAAGCCACTCTTAATAAGGCGATTAAAGCCTCGCAATATGGTACTATGACCACTCATAAATCAAAATGGCTACACTCTAAAGGACTGCGACATGCGGCATAAAAAACATTTTAAAAGGATAATGGTATTATGACCACTCAAAAATCGACGGGACTACAGTATAAAACCGCTCTAAAAGGATAGTGGTATTAGGACCACTCAAAACTCAACGAAACTACGGCATAACAACCGCTCTAAAATATTGAAGGGACTACGGTATAACAACCGCTCTATAATATCGAAGGGATAGAAAGAAAGGGGAGAAGTGGCTCGGTAACAATTGTGCAGAATATAAGAGGGAGAAAAGATAAAGTTGGGAAATGCATCCATCTTTGGTGTGCTTTTCACAATAAATTGACACTATTTATATAGTGATGGAAGCAAACCCACATATGTTTTCTATCCAATGTGGGACTTCAACAAAATTTTGAGAATATTTATATAGTGATTAAAACTACTCAAAATAAGAGTTTTCCAAAGTGGGACTTCAACAATTTTTAAATTCACACATTATGTTCCAACAATCCACCACTTGAATTAAGAAAATGTTTCTAAAATAGCGTCAAACGCTTCCATAAAATCGTGCATAAACAAAAGTGTCTCTTGACTTGAACCTTTGCATAGCAAGTAAGATTCAGATTTAACAAGAGTGAATCGTAGTCTTGAACTCTATCTCTAACATCAAGCCCACACACAACCTTTTCATTGGGTGTATTCTAAAAATCTTGTGCATTAATGGTCCAGCACGTCTGTCCCAGTATAGTGAAAGCTCTAGGAATTTTTGCCTCAAAATTCCGTAGGAAGCGGTCCCACTTCCACATTCACATAGGTGAGTCTATCAAGAGTAATCCTATAGCTAGGTACTCCCTCAACATAGAGTATAGATCTCATTAAGAGTTTCTATTATCTCAACCGTTCATCACTTCAGGAATCATGTTTCTCTTAGATATAATAACATGTTCATCTCATATCACTATGACTTGTTACTACCCATTGAACCTAATTCTTAGGATCTCCAGTCTTTTAGGTCGGGTTACCATCATGAGTGACTCAATGATCTATAGGCAATAGCCTTATCCTTTTGGATGTATTTATGACTTTTTCTCTAGCCAATCCTTTCGTCAAAGGATCTGCTATATTATCATCAGTGCGTACATGATCCACTATTACAGCTCCTTTAGTAAGTAATTCTCTAACTGTCATGTGTTGTGTTTACGACGTATTTGTCGTCTCTTACTGTTGTAATAACGATTCTCAAATTTTGCAATAGCCACGATACTATCGCAGTAGATCAACACAACTGGCATAAGTTTTTCCCATAAAGGGATCTCAGCTAGCAAGCATCTCAACTAGCTCGCTTCATCACTAGCAGTAGATAGTGCTATCATTTCAGACTCCATAGTGGACTGAGCCAATATCGTCTGTTCTTCGATTTCCAAGATACATCACCATTGGCTATACTAAAATTATAGCCACCGGTTGCTTTGAAGACATCTGACAAGGTGTTCCAATCAGCATCACTGTATCTTTCAAGGACGGTAGGAAATCTTTGATAATGTAATCCTAGACTCATGGTCCTTTTTAGGTATCTCATGACTCTTTTAATAGCGTGCCAATGCTCTATACTAGGTCTACTGGTAAATCTGCACAATAGTCCCACGACGTAGGCAATGTCGGGTCTAGTACAATTAGTGGCATACCTGAGGCTGTCAATGATGCTCGCATATTCAGTTTGTCTAACACCTTCACCAGTATTCTTAAAAAATTTCACGCTTGGATCATATGGTGTGCAAGCAGGTTTACAGTCAAAGTATTTATATTTCTTTAGGATCTTTTCAACATAGTGAGACGGATCCAAAGAAATTCCCTTTTCTGACCTAGTAATCTTGATTCCTAGGATTACACTCGCTTCTCCAAGGTCTTTCATATGAAAGTTGTTACTCAACAATGATTTCACAGTATTTACAGCATGAATGTTTGAACCAAATATGAGTAAGTCATCTACATAGAGACATATGATAGTGCAAATGTTATTTTCATATTTGTAATAAATACATTTTTCACTTTGATTCACTTTAACCTCATTCGATATAATGAAGTTATCAAATTTTTCATGTCATTGCTTAGGAGCTTGTTTAAGACCATACAGAGATTTATCTAACTTATAGACCTTGTTTTCTTGTCCATAAATTACAAAACCTTCAGGTTGTTCCATATAGATTTCTTCTTTCAGATCATCATTTAAAAAAGTTGTTTTAACATGCATTTGGTGTATCACCAAGTTATGAATAGTTGTTAGAGAGATGAGTACCCTAATGGATGTTATTCTAGTGACTGGTGAAAAAGTGTTAAAGAAATCTATATTTTCTATTTGCCTAAAACCTTTGGCTACAAGGCATGCCTTGTATTTATCAATAGTTCCATCGGGTTTTAGTTTCTTTTCCAAAATCCATTTACAACCTATTGGTTTGCAACCAGGAGGTAAGTCTATTATATGTCAGGTCTTGTTTGATTCTAGAGAATCCATTTCATCGTTTATAACTTCTAGCCAAAGATCTGTATCCAATGATGACAAGGCTTCTTTAAGATTCGCATGATCCTCTTCTAAATTATAGGCCATATATTCTGGTCCATAATCTTTAGCAACTCTGATTCTCTTACTTCTTAGAGTTTCCAATTCACCTTGTTTATTGCTTTCAGTGTTTCTTGCCATGGGAGTATGACTTGGTTCGCTGCCCCCACTATTTCTCAATTTGAAAGGGAATTTATTTTCATAGAAGTCAACATCATTTGACTTTATGATCACTTTCGCATTTAGGTCATAAAACCTATACGCTTTATGGTTTACTGCATACCCAATGAATACACACTCATAGGCTCTAGTAGTGAGTTTAATTCGTTTGGGATCGTGGATTCTGACATAAGCCAGACAACCCCATGTTCGAAGATAAGAAAATTTTGGTTCCTAAAAGAAAAGAGGAGAAATGAAAAACCAAATGTTCATATTGCAGTAAATTTGGACATCTGGAATTTGTATGTTATTTTAAGAAAAGAGATGAAAAAATCAAGAACAAAATGATCTTTAAAAAAGAAGAACGTTCTGGAACAAAAACAAGACTTTCTCCAGGAAACTTGAAAAAGGGAGAACGTTCTCTAAGTAGCCTTAAAAAGGGAAAACGTTCTGGAACACAAACAAAACTCTCTTCAGAAAGTTTGAAAAAAGGAGAAAGTTCTGGAATTTCATCAAAATCAATTTCAAAGACGTTTAAAACTCATATTTTCAAACCTTCTTCAAAACCAACAACAAAGTGTTCCTATTATTCCAAGAATGACCACTTCGAGAAAACATGCTATTTTAAAAAGAGATCAAGTTTTAAAAAATCTTCTAAAAGAAGATATACTAACCATCAAGGACCCAAACAAATATGGGTACCAAAGTCATTACTAACTTGTGATGCAGGAACACCATCCAATAATCAAGAAAGAACATTGATACATGAACAAGGCATGCTCAATACACATGAATGGAAAAGTATGATGCCTCCTCTCATTACAAAAATTTGGAGTGTCTATAACTTTTGGAAACATTAACAAATCAAAGGTACATGTATCATTTGTTGAAATAATTTTGCATAGATTAAGGATGTTTGATATGTGAAAGATAACTTTGTAAAATTTCTTTTAAAGTTATTTTTTAAACCCCACATGGCTGAAGTAAAACAAACATCCTCATGTTTCATTTTAAAGAAAAATTATTATGTTTTATACTTAGATGAATTTCCAAACGAATCATGTTTTTAAATCTTTTAAAAAAAATTTGTCATTTCCAGAAATGATCAAAGGAAATTTGAAATATTATTCTTCAAATAATTCTTTGATGAAAATGATATTTCACTTGATTTATTTGTCAAAGAACTTTCCAACAATATTCAGTTACAAGAAATGGCTAGAACAATTTTAAAATGAATCAAGTGTTGAAAAATAATTTTGGGGAGAAGCCATACAAAAGTTGTTTGCCATATTATTAATATTGGCTCTCTTACAAAATATCTTGAACATATGGGCAAATTTGTTTTAAAATGCCATCAAAGTCTAATTATTGAATACTCTACATTCTATAAATATTACAGAATATAAAATCTCAAGGCTCAAACTATAGATGAAATCAGTATGCATATTTTGTTTGATGAATTTGATAATCTGGATATGGGTAAGAAAAATGAGGAAGAAGAACAATCTGGTATGCAGAAACAAAATCAACTGCAGGAAACCGAGATTGATAAATAGTCTCCATTTCAGTCTCCACCTAAAAGTGGGAGAACAATATGTGGTCATCCTCAAACTCAAATAATTGGAGATACAACTGATGGAATTAGAACAAGAATGTTATTCAAGGATGCTGTCAACAATAACATGGCAATGATCTCCCAAGTTGAACCAAAATCAATTAAAAAAGTCATAGTTGATCAATCTTGGATTGAAGCAATGAAGGAAGAACTTCTTCAATTTGACAAGAATAAAGTCTGGACTCTTGTTCTAGATCCACAAGATCAATCTATCATTGGAACAAGATGGGTATTCAGAAACAAGCTAGATGAAGAAGAATCTAAGAAAATGATCAATTTAAGCAAAAAAGGTTCATACCAGAACATTCTCCACATGAGTAGAACGTTCTCCACAAAAGCAGAATGTTCTTGGGAGTAAATATATTTCATTCAATGAAAACTAATGTTTCCTATCATCATGATATGGTTGAAGAACATGAACAATAAGCTTGAACCATTTGCTCATATACCTACCTCACTATTAACCTTTCCTCTAAATCATTTCGTCATGATCAAATTATTGGAAGAACTAATTGGTAGGAATTTGTTGCTGGAGGTCCAAAGTTGTTGCTGCTAGAGATGTAACTACAGTGGTTAACATGCCTCAGAACAACATAAATGATATTCAAGTTTCACTAAAGAAGAAGTATTATGACACATTCAAAATATCCAAACATCTCTTAAGCGGAAATGGTTCTGAGCTTTAAAATCAAGCAGCAAGGTGTTGTATACGGCATAGACTTGACTATGGAACATTCATCCTATTGGATGAACACTTGTGCGAATAAAGGAATAAAGCATTAAATTCGAAGTGGTTAAGAATACCCTTGAGAGTGTGTGACAGTTTTGATTCATCATTGGAAGAACTCTCTCAACAACAAAAGATAAATTGTCCCACTTTGACAATCAATCAAAATAAATGAAAGAGAATGAAGAGAAGCTCCAAAAATATTCAAAGATTTCTCGTCGTTGAACTAGACCACAAAAGGAGGTACACTCAATCCTGAATTCTTATAATATTTGCATCATGATAAGAATGAATATTTTTTTATATCATGTGATTGATTGGGTGTTCTTAAAATTAAAAAAGCATGCTATTTTTTATGCAAGTATGACCGTAAAGTTTAAAATTAATTACATCACTCTTTGTCATTACTTGTACATGCATATGCCTAATTTCTATTCTATATTCATAATGTTTTCACTCTTTGTTAATACACTTTGTATGATGATATAAACAAGTGTGTAAATTTGGGTTGATGTTCAAACATTATTGTTCTTGTTATAAAGACATTTAAAATAAATTAATGTCTTTAATAATTAGACAAAGGGTTGTTTTGTCAAGTATACTTCATTGAACCTTTTTACACTTTGCACAATAACATCTTTCAAATTATCATTAACATCATTCACCTTCTGATGAATTTGAAAGTATTCTCTATCATGTTCTCTGTAAGACCCTTAAATTTTAAAATTAAATTCAGATATAATTTTTAAGTGTATTTGGGAATAATTGTAAAAGATTCAATATATGTATGTTTTGTGTAAATATATATATATAAACATTTGTTTTGGAGGTGGAATTAAAATTATTGGATAATGGATGAATTAATTTAATTTCGAGTAATTAAATTATCGGACCGTTAATTAAGATATTCTCTGCTAATTTCGACGGAAACGGGTTAAGTGCTGGAGGATCAAAAGATATTTTAATATAAGAGTTGGTGAGGTGGCGTAGATATTTGTGAAAAAGGAAACAATTCCTCTCTCCTCTGCTGTGTTAGTTGCATTTAAGTGGATACTTAAGTGAGAAGCTTTTCCTTCTTTCCTCTACGCGCCAGTTTCTGCTTTATTTTCTTCTTCTTCTACTTTTCTGAGTGTTGGTGAAGAAAAACAGTTTATTCAAAAGTCATCGTTCTGGAAAATCTGAGTGTCGAATCAGAAAGTTTCGAGTACGAAAGTCATTCCTCTGATCGTTACGGAGCTAAAGAACTAATTTTCGTAGCGGCGAACGCGAACGGGAGTATCGTCGGCTTTTTCGCAGAAGCGTACGAGCTAAGGGAACGTAACTAAAGTAAGGGCACCTTCCAACTTTTTAGATTGCATTTAGGGCTGTAAATGCATGTGTGATGAATGATTATTGGTTTATGTTTGTGAAAAACATGGTGTTATGTTTTGGAAATCATTCTGTGTGTGTTGAATGATGATTCTGGTTCTGATTTTGTTTTGTTAAAAATCAGTGAGGTTATTCTGATTTGAGTGAATCTGTGTTTTTGCTGGGTTTTGTTAAAACAATCTGTTGCTGATATTGGATGAAAAATGTTCTGAGTTGAGATTTTAAAGAGTGGTAATTATGATTCTAGGGTTGGGTTGGTTTTTCAAAGGGAAGGTTTTGAAAATGTGTTGAAGTTCTAGGAAATTTCACTGAATTTTGAAGGTGTATTCGAATACGGCTTGAGTGTATTCGAATACAGCCTGCAAGGCTTCTGTTTTCTTCAGATTTTTGAACTTGTATTCGACTACGACCCTCTGTAGTCGAATACAGATTTTCCAATTTTGCTTCTGTTTTAGCTTATGTATTCGACTACAACCCTCTGTAGCCGAATACAAATTTACAACTTTTGCCACTGACTTCGCATCTGTATTCGACTACGACAACCTCGTATTCGAATACAGAGTGCTGATTTTTCACTGTTTTAGCTTCTGTATTCGACTACAAGGTAGCTGTAGTCGAATACAGATTCGTGTTTTTCAGAAATTCAAGTTTTTAACATTGTTTTCTAAACCTTAAGTGTTGGGGTACCTTGGGAAGGTTTGTGGTGATTAAAAATGGAAATTTGGTGATAGTTTGAAGTGGTGATGATGAAGTTTTTGAGAATTTACTGAAGTTGTAGAAATTCTGATTTTTGTACTGTGACAGCCTCTGTATTCGAATACAAGGAGTCTGTATTCGAATACAGGATGTTGATTCTGCCTTGTTTGGCTTTTGTATTCAAATACAATGAAGCTGTATTCGAATACAGATTCGTATTTTTGCCAGAAACCTCAGTTTTAATTACAGTTTTGAATCTTAGCAGTTGGAGAAAAACCTTTGTTAATAAAGAGTGGAACTTTGAGGTAATGCAAAGTGTAATGCTTGCTTGAATGGTTAATCTTTGAATGTGTTGAGATGTTTTGAAAAATGAGGAAAATGCATGAATTTTACTAAGGTTGCATACTGTTTTCAATGAAGTGAAACAATGCATATTCATGCATGGCATAGTCAGGTGGTACCCGCGATGGGCCACAGCGTAATGCGCATCCACGTGCTGATCTGTAGTGATTGCACTAGGTACTAATCTGTGATTGTACCTTGGTATATAAGTGTTGGTCAGATAAACGACTGCACTGGTACTGGACTGTAGTGTCTGTATCCTGAAATGCGCAGCCACGTGCTGATCTGTAGTGATTGCACGAGTGCTGATCTGTAGTGATTGCACTAGGTACTGATCTGTAGTGATTGTACCTTGGTTTATGTCAAACGTGCTAGTCTGTCGTGACTGCACGAGTCCTAGTCTGTACTCGACTGCACTGGTGCTAATCTGTATGCGATTGCACCCTGGTCATGAGGGCCGTTAAATTGTGTTGGTCTGTAAGCGACTGCACCTTGGTGATTCCAAGAATTTATGAACATGAGCATATACATATTGCATCGGAGTGTTTGACTGGAGGGTCACGTTTTGATTTTATGTTGATGGTGGAAAATTGTTGTGTGAGTAAGTATTTTTTTGAAATCTGTAATTTCGGATGAATTGATGTACATCATGATTTTTATACTTGGTTGCTGTTTTGTAAAGTACAAATGACATGTATTTCAAAATTTAGCATCCTTATTTATCATCATGTACTATGAATATGTTTGATATTCTTGATATAACTGCTATGTGGTAATTGTTATTTTCGGTCGGTGACCCTTTACAATTATTGTGGAAATTGGGCGTTGCCCTCAGATGAGATTCAGAACCGTACCCCTGATGGTCATACTAACGTCAGGGAACGTCGTTAGTTTCCCTTGATCTTTACTTGTGGGCTATGCAAAGAGATGAGCAGCTGGGTGAAGAAATGACTTGTGAATATTGTAATGCTACTCTAGCTTAGGGTATGATCAGAGTAGACTTATGTATAGGGTTTTGAAACTCAATGGTTGTAAATATTCATTTTTGGAATTATTGTAAAACTCTTCCGCACTCTGATAAATATTTTGATGTACTTTTGTTTTATTATTATAAAGATCAATTTCCCAAAATATAATATTCGATGAAGCGTGTTGTGTTATTTAATTATTTTTCTAATTTGGTTTACAATGATAATCAATTTGTAATGATTTTATTTCCTTGGAAAATTAATTCTGAAAATGTATTCATTCAATTTAAAAAAAAAATACACTCGCGCTGTGTTTTAAACTCGGGGTGTTACATTAGTGGTATCAGAGCATTTGGTTAAAGTTTTGGGTTAAAGCTCTGATTTAATTGTTGGTTTTAAGTTGTTATCTGATCATACATAGGAGCAAGTAGTTAGAGTATCAAGTCTTGTATAGTTGTGGTGTGCTGAAGTAATGATGTTGTTGAGCTATATTTTGGAATTATTCTAAACGGTGTGAGATTTCTACTTGATGATGGTTTCATAGGGAACAATGCCTCCAAGAAGAGATGACACCGCAAGAGACAATGTCAGCCGGGAAGATAGCATGGCTGAAGCAATGATTAATATGGCTGCGTCTGTTGCTGCACAAACGGCTGCGAAGACTCAGCGTGACTTAGAGAAAAGAGAAAGAGAAATTCGTGCTACTGAGTCAAGAGGACTAGAGGATTTTCGTCGTCATAATCCTCCAAAATTCAAAGGTGACGAGGGTCCGGAAAGAGCGGACCAACGGATTCAGGAAATGGAGAAAATCTTTGAAATGATTAACTGCCAGGCAGCAATAAAAGTCAATTATGCTACATATCTGCTGCTAGGGGATGCAGAGTATTGGTGGAGCAGTACAAGGTTGCTGATGGGGGCAGCTCATGAGGAGGTAAACTGGGAGTTGTTCAAGAGGAAGTTTTTGGACAAATATTTCCCAATGAGCACTAGAACGAAATTGGGTGACGATTTTCTGAAACTGCATCAGGGAAACATAACAGTGGGGGAATATGCAGCCAAATTTGAATCCCTATCAAGGCATTTCAGATTTTTCCGCGAAGAGGTGGATGAACAGTTTATGTGTCATCGTTTTCAAAGTGGGCTGAAATATGAAATTCAAGACTCCGTTTTACCCTTGGGAATTCAACGTTTCCAAGTTCTAGTGGAGAAGTGTAGAGAGGTTGAGGACATGAAAAATAGGAGGGCCAACCGAGGAGGAAACTTTAATTCGGGAGGACCCAGCCAAATGAACTATCCAAACAGCAAAGGAAAGCAAGTGTTTAAGCCATATAACAGACCCCAAAACAGCAGTAGAGGCCACAATCGGCCAGGAAATCAGAACTTTGGAAGACAACTAGGACAAGGAGTCCGGTGTTATCGCTGTGGGAAGGAAGGGCATATAGCTACAGCTTGTACCACAAGGGATCTTGTATGTTTCAATTGTCAAAAACCGGGACACGTCGCAAGGGATTGTCGGGCTCCGAAGGTGGAACCAACAGTGACTACAGCTAGGGCCACTCGCTCTATTGCTAGGGGACGCGTCTACCACATGGATGCTACTGCTGGAAGTCAAACTCCTAACTTAATCCAGCAAGACTGCCAGATTGCAGGTAACACATTAACTGCACTTTTTGATTCGGGAGCAACTCATTCTTTCATTGCTATGGATTGTGTAAATCGTTTGAAGCTATCTATGTCTGCTTTGCCTTTTGATTTGATTGTTTCCACACCTGCACAGACTTTGACCGCAAATTCTGCATGTGTTACGTTGTCCTGTAACAATTCAAGATAGAAATTTCTTGGTTAATTTAATCTGTCTACCCCTGCAATCACTCGAGATAATTCTCCGCATGGATTGGATGTCTTATAATTATGTAGTCTTGGATTGTGCCCGCAAATTAGTTCTTTTTCCCGAACCTGGAGTCATCCGGTGTTTGTTTACTAACAAGCTTGGAGTATCACTGAGAGAAGGAACTCATGAATTTTTATCATTAGCTAACGTGGAGACCAAGATGGATGTGAGCATAGAAGATGTAGTGTTAGTCAAAGAGTATCCGAACGTATTTCCAACAGAAATTCCAGGATTACCCCCAGTAAGAGAAGTGGAGTTCTTCATTGATTTGCACCCAGGAACTGGACCCATTTCAATTGCACCGTATAGAATGTCACCATTGGAATTAAACGAGCTTAAGGATCAAATTGAAGGTCTGTTGGAGAAAGGATTTATCAGGCCAAGTGTGTCACCGTGGGGAGCTCCGGTGTTATTGGTTAAGAAAAAGGATGGAAGTTCACGCTTATGTGTGGATTACAGGCAACTTAACAAGGTAACCATTAAAAACCGTTATCCTTTACCACGCATAGATGATTTGATGGACCAATTGAGGGGAGCAGCTGTGTTTTCAAAGATCGATTTGAAGTCAGGCTATCATCAAATTCGGGTAAGAGAAGGAGATATTCAAAAGACCGCTTTCAGGACTCGTTACGGGCATTATGAATATCTTGTTATGCCATTTGGAGTTACGAATGCACCAGCGATTTTTATGGATTATATGAATAGGATTTTCAGTCCATTTTTAGATAAATTCGTGGTGGTATTCATTGATGACATTTTGATTTATTCAAAGGATGAAGAAGAACACGGAGAGCATTTGCGTCAAGTTCTGGAAATTTTACGAGGGAAGCAATTGTACGCCAATCTGTCAAAGTGTGAATTCTGGTTGGAGAAAGTGAATTTCTTAGGACATGTAATAACAAAGGAAGGAATTGCAGTAGATCCGGCAAAGATTGAGACAATTCTTGCTTGGAAACAACCTCAGACCATCACGGATATAAGAAGTTTCGTCGGACTGGCAGGATACTACAAGAGATTTATTGAAGGATTTGCTAAGATTGTAGCTCCTTTAACACAACTCACCAGGAAGAATCAGCCGTTTGCATGGACAGAGAAGTGTGAAGAGAATTTTCAGTTGCTTAAGGAAAAATTGACAACCTCACCAGTATTGGTTTTACCACAACCAGAGGAACCATATGAGGTTTATTGTGATGCATCTCACCAAGGTCTGGGCTGTGTTTTGATGCAACATCAGAAAGCTGTCGCCTACGCCTCAAGGCAATTGAAAGCTCACGAACGGAACTATCCGACTCATGATCTAGAACTTGCTGTTGTAGTGTTTGCATTAAAGGTCTGGAGACACTATCTTTATGGATGCACGTTCACGGTGTTCAGCGACCATAAGAGCTTGAAGTATCTGTTCGATCAGAAAGAACTAAACATGCGTCAGAGGAGATGGATGGAGACTCTCAAAGATTTTGATTTTTCATTACAGTACCATCCTGGAAAAGCCAATGTAGTGGCTGATGCATTGAGCAGAAAAAGCGTAACAGTGTCCTCAATGATGATGGCCAGACAACAAGAGTTGTGGGAAGCATTTAGAGATCTACACTTGGATGTAGAGTTTGCACCGGGAATTTTAAAGTGTGGAATGATAATAGTTTCAAGTGAATTACTTGAGGAGATTGCAAATCTGCAAGATGACGCAATAATTCAAGAAAAGAGGAACCTAATAGTACAAGGAAATGCAGCTGAATTCAGGGTCGGAACAGATAACATTCTGAGATGCAATGGAAGGATTTGTGTACCGGAAGTTGCAGACATGAGAAGAACGATCTTGGAAGAGGCTCATAAGAGCAAATTGAGTATTCATCCTGGAGCAACCAAGATGTATCAAGACTTAAAACAGAATTATTGTTGGCCAGGAATGAAGAGGGACGTAGCGGAGTACGTATCAGCTTGTTTAACTTGTCAAAAAGCGAAGGTGGAACATCAACGACCCGCTGGAATGTTGCAGCCTTTGGATATACCAGAATGGAAGTGGGATAGCATTTCCATGGATTTTATAACTAGACTGCCCAAGACAAGAAGAAAGAATGATTCGATTTGGGTAATCGTGGATCGATTGACCAAATCTGCACATTTCTTGCCGGTAAAGACCATTTATAAGGTAGATAAGCTGACAGAGATTTACATTGCTGAAATTGTGAGATTAAACGGAGTTCCATCGAGCATTGTATCGGACCGTGATCCAAAATTCACATCTCACTTTTGGATAGCGTTGCATGAAGCGTTAGGAACAAAACTAAAATTGAGTTCAGCTTATCATCCACAAACAGATGGACAAACAGAAAGAACAAATCAGTCCTTGGAAGATCTATTAAGGGCATGTGTATTGGATGACAGAGGGAGTTGGGATGATGTGCTGCCATTGATTGAGTTCACCTACAACAACAGCTTTCACGCAAGTATTGGAATGGCACCATATGAAGCTTTGTATGGACGCAAGTGTCAAACGCCTTTGTGTTGGTATAAAGACGGGGAAAGTATGATTGTTGGACCTGAGATGGTGGAACAAACTACGGAAAAAGTCAAGAGGATACAAGAGAAAATGAAGATTTCACAAAATCGTCAGAAGAGTTATGCGGACAAGCGTCGCAGACCTTTGGAATTCCAGCAAGGCAATCATGTATTTCTAAGAGTCACGCCTACAACTGGAGTGGGCAGGGCTATTAAATCCAGAAAATTGACTCCAAAGTTTATTGGACCATATCAGTTTTCTGCGCGTATCGGACCATTGGCTTACCGAATAGCTTTACCTCCAATGCTGTCCAATATTCATGACGTATTTCACATGTCGCAGCTAAGGAAGTACATTTCAGATCCGTCGCATGTGATCGAACCAGACACAATTCAGCTGAAGGATAACCTGTCATTTGAAGTATTACCTGTAAGAATTGAGGACAGGAAGATTAAACAGCTGAGGAGCAAGGAAGTCCCACTAGTCAAAGTGATTTGGAATCCGACTACTGGAGACGCGACTTGGGAACTAGAGAGTAAGATGAGGGAACAACATCCTCATTTGTTCAACGGCATGTAGTTTCGAGGACGAAACTAATTTAAGGGGGGTAGTAATGTAAGACCCTTAAATTTTAAAATTAAATTCAGATCTAATTTTTAAGTGTATTTGGGAATAATTGTAAAAGATTCAATATATGTATGTTTTGTGTAAATATATATATATAAACATTTGTTTTTGAGGTGCAATTAAAATTATTGGATAATGGATGAATTAATTTAATTTCGAGTAATTAAATTATCGGACCGTTAATTAAGATATTCTCTGCTAATTTCGACGGAAACGGGTTAAGTGCTGGAGGATCAAAAGATATTTTAATATAAGAGTTGGTGAGGTGGCGTAGATATTTGTGAAAAAGGAAACAATTCATCTCTCCTCTGCTGTGTCAGTTGCATTTAAGTGGATACTTAAGTGAGAAGCTTTTCCTTCTTTCCTCTACGCGCCAGTTTCTGCTTTATTTTCTTCTTCTTCTAATTTTCTGAGTGTTGGTGAAGAAAAACAGTTTACTCAAATGACATGTATTTCAAAATTTAGCATCCTTATTTATCATCATGTACTATGAATATGTTTGATATTCTTGATATAACTGCTATGTGGTAATTGTTATTTTCGGTCGGTGACCCTTTACAATTATTGTGGAAATTGGGCGTTGCCCTCAGATGAGATTCAGAACCGTACCCCTGATGGTCATACTAACGACAGAGAACGTCGTTAGTTTCCCTTGATCTTTACTTGTGGGCTATGCAAAGAGATGAAGAGCTGGGTGAAGAAATGACTTGTGAATATTGTAATGCTACTCTAGCTTAGGGTATGATCAGAGTAGACTTATGTATAGGGTTTTGAAACTCAATGCTTGTAAATATTCATTTTTGGAATTATTGTAAAACTCTTCCACACTCTGATAAATATTTTGATGTACTTTTGTTTTATTATTATAAAGATCAATTTCCTAAAATATACTATTCGATGAAGCGTGTTGTGTTATTTAATTATTTTTCTAATTTGGTTTACAATGATAATCAATTTGTAATGATTTTATTTCCTTGGAAAATTAATTCTGAAAATGTATTCATTCAATTTAAAAAAAAAAAATACACTCGCGCTGTGTTTTAAACTCGGGGTGTTACATTCTCTCCAATTATTTTGAATATATTGAATAGCCTATACATTGCTTGTTGTCTGAGTATAATTCTTTTAATATAACTTTTCAAAAAACCAAAAAATTGAGTTTATAATATGGCTTTAAAATTCAAAACTAATCCAAAAAGATTATGCCATGAAAAGTCAAATTGATATGTGAACATTTTGAAGCATATTAATAGATGTCTTTAAAAATGAGTCTTATTTGTTGCTTACTTCTTTTGTGAAAATTGATCTCAAGAGTTTAAATTTATTTTAAGCATGATAGATAAAAATAGCAACAATCAAAAAGTCTCGTGAAAGTAAGCTTGAACATATGCCTTATCGTTTATTTGTGTGTTTACCAAAAAACTTTGGAAAAAACATTTCTTTAATGTGAGCAAATCCTTTGGCATATTTTTTATTATCCATTTAAAAATTAGTTTTTGAAAAATACAAACATTTTTAGTATAAGAATGTTTTCTAAAAGAGATAAGTTATATTTGACATGATATCACAGTCATTTTATTTCGCTTCCTTGTATGCGCTCATTCTCTCTAGTTATAAAAATGAAAAATGGATCTATTTCTAACAATAAGCTTGATCATATTCAAATTGAAAGGTGATCTCTTGTGAAAAGAGGACAAAGAGCAAAGTGACATTTTCCTTGTTTTATGGAACTTTGAATTATTTAAAAACTAAATTCAGGGGGAGTTTTTAGAAAATATTATTCTTCTTAAAATTAAAGTCTACTCATTGTTTTCCTTCTAAAAAATGAGAAGAATATATATTCTTTGACTATTTTTCAAAGTGCGTTAAAATGCTTGCATACAATTATGTCATATTATTGTTGCTATCATTATCCATATCTTGATTGCAATATTTACTACAATGATATGATCATCATACATGTTATGTTCTTTAATGCTAAATGCAAACTTGACTAGTTTCATATATGAATGCATTGCTCAACCACATGATTTCTATGTGTAGTGCACTCAATACTTCTATGTCTATTCCCCAACCTTTTTTGATAGATGCCAAAAGGGGGAGAGAAATATAGATGGATATAGGATGCAAAGTAATTAATGAAGAATGTTAAGAATTAACCTCTTGCATATGTTTAGGGGGAGTTTAATTAAGATGCTAAAAATTAAACTCTTGCATGTGTTTAGGGGGAGTTTAATTACATATCTGTGAACATTCTTGCATTTTATTTATATCCATCCATAAAACTTATGATTTATTCAAAAGGTTTGTCATCATCAAAAAGGGGGAGATTGTTGAAGAAAAAATCTTTTTGGTATATGTTTTAATGACAATAAACCTTATGAAATAAATTATTAAGTTTTATGAATGGTGGTCTACTAATGATTTCACTTAAGTTTTGTTTAAGGAACGTGAATGCATAAGTGAACAAAGCAAGAATCCATTCACTTCATCAAAATGCACAAATGTGATCAATTACAATCAAAAGAAGCCATTCGAATCACAAAGAAAAAAGGCCATGAATCAAGTTGCCCAAAACGATCTCCAGTTTTGCTGTCAAGATTGATAAACGATCTTGACAATATACAAGGCATCAAGACAGCTTCCAGTATGTTCAGAAACTCGTCCAGATTGATTATCAATCTCCAGGAAATCCAAAAGCTAAAGCTCCAGATTGATCATTAATCTCCAACAACTACACTTCAGTTTTCTGCAACAAACTTTCTGTGTTCTCTTCGAATCTGTTTCAATCAAGTTCAAGACTCAAATTTAAGCTACAAAGCATCATCACATCTCTACAATATTGATTCAAGGAAAGCCAAGGAATCAGCATAATAAAGAACACTCTTGACACAATCTGGAAAACAGAAAATGTTACCCGAAGCTGTCACCAGAGGATGAAGTCATTACCAGAGGATGATGACGTCACTAGAGGATACCTCAAGATGACGTCACCAGAGGATACCTCAAGAAAATGTCACCAGAGGATACCTCAAGAAGACGTCACCAGAGGATACCTCCAGAAGACGTCACCAGAGGATACTAGAGGATACCTCCAGAAGACGTCACCAGAGGATACCTCAAGAAGACGTCACCAGAGGATACCTCCAGAGGATACGTCACCAGAGGATACTAGAGGATACCTCCATAATACTATCAGAGGATACCTCCATAATACTATCAGAGGATACCTCCACAATACTATCAGAGGATACCTCCAAAAAACGATATCAAAGGATATCTCCAGAAAATATATTCAGAGGATACCTACAGAAAATACATTCAGAGGAAGAACCAAGTCTGTTCTTGAAATCAGAATTTCCAGAATGATCTTCTATCAAGAATGATCATCAGTCTCTAGGAATGATCATTAGTCTCCAGAAATGATCATCAATCTCCAGAATGATTATCATTCTCCAGCATGATTAACAACTATCTTCAGAATGATCAAACATCAATCTCCAGCATGTTAACAATCAAATCTCCAGCATGTTTAACATCATTCTCCAATAGTGTATCATCAGTCCAGAATGATACAATCATTCTCCAGCATACTGAACATCATTCTCCAGCCTTGTTACATTCTTCTCCAGCTTGACTGCCAAGCACGTTGAACGATCTTGAAGTATATTTACATCAAAGTAGATCCAAGAAAAGATCAGGAAGACATCCAGAATAGTCAAAACTGAACCTCTAGATTGATTATCAATCTCCAAAAAGTTCAGATACTAGGACTCCAGATTGATTATCAATCTCTAGAATTTTCATTAGCATTCTGCAGAAGTTCATCATTAGTCTCCAAGCTGTTTTGACATAATCAAAACTCTAGTTCAAATCAAAGATATTAACAAATATATTTGAAGTACAAAGGATCATTAAACAAAGGAAATCTGACCAAGAATCAAAGGTTTCAGCCCAGTAGAAACAGAAATTAAAAATAGTCAAAAGCTGGATTATTTTTAATTAGAAATATTGCCTTCGGTCAAGCCTGACAAGAGCACTACCAACGGCTCTATTTGACCATCATTAAATTCTCTCACGCTTATAAAAGGAAGGCCAAATCTCAGGAAAAAATAAGAGCTTCAAGTACAAAGCAATACATTGAAGTAGCAATATCAATTTACAAGAAAGGGGGGTTTGAATTGTAAATCCGCCCTTTTAAAATTCCTGTTAAAAACTTAAGAAAATAACTCAAGATTGTTCTTGGTTGTAAAAACAGAAAAAGGAGAACGTTTCTTGGTTTTCACCAGAAAATAGATAACGTTCTTGGTTAGTTAAAATCAACAGTTCAGTTTATCTATTTAACTTGATAATTAACAGACTGAAAGTAAATAGAGATAAGGGAAGAGATATCACACACAGATATATCCTGGTTCACCCAACCCGGGCTACGTCCAGTCCTCACAACGGTGAGATTTTCCACTAAGTGTTTAAAACAAGAACCTTCTTGGTTTTACAGCACCTAGTTCAGATCAGCCTTGATCTGTTATAGTTTGTCAATCCTTTCCACCCAGAAAGAATTACAATCAGATCACCTATCAACCCTTGATAGGATTTTACAACTTCACCTTTTAACCTTAAAAGGATTTTTCTAAAAATGACTCACTCAAGCTATAAACAAGCCTTATAATCTTGAGTGTTGAATGACAATGATAGGATTTAAAACAGAATCTGTTTTGACTCAACTCTTGTTTGAGTTTAGATTCTTTACAAATGGTTTCAGTAAACTAAAGATAGAGAATTTGATATAGAAGGTTACTGATTTCTTGAGAAGCTTTCAAGTGTGTAGATTTATGTGAGTGATGTTTTTCTCTGTACTTGAAGCTGTGTTTTCTTCCTGAGCTTTGGCCTTCCTTTTACAGGCGTGAGAGCATTTAATGCTGGTCAAATAGAGCCGTTGGTAGTGCTCTTGTCAGGCTTGACCAAAGGCATTATTTCTGAATAAAAATCATCAAACTTTTGACTATTTTTATTTTCTGTTCAGACTGGGCTGTGTGTTGCGTTTTGGATCAAATTTACTTGAGTGATTACTGATCCTTTAACACATCTAATAAGTGATAATATTGTAGTCTTGAACTGGAGCTTTTGAATCACTTAAAACAAATTAAAAACAATCACAAAGCTTGTTGCAGAAAAACTGTATTTGCTAGAGATTGATGATCAATCAGGAGCTTTAGCTTTTGGGTTTCCTGGAGATTGATAATCAATCTAGACTGATTTCTGAACATACAGGAAGCTGTCTTGATGCATTGTATATTGTTAAGACTGTTTATCAATCTTGACAGCAGAACTAGAGTTTTGATTATGTCAAAACAGCTTGGAGAATGATGATGAACTTCTGCAGAATGTTAATGAAAATTCTGGAGATTGATAATCAAACTGGAGTCCTAGTATTTGAACTTTATGGAGATTGATAATCAATTTGGAGGTTCAGTTTTGATCATTCTGGATGTCTTCCTGATCTTTTCTTGGATCTGTTTTGTTGTAAACATACTTCAAGATCGTTCAACGTTCTTGGCAGTCAAGCTGGAGAATGATGTTCAGTATGTTGGAGAATGATTGTATCATTCTGGACTAATGGTACACTGTTGGAGAATGATGTTAAACATGCTGGAGATTTGATTGTTAACATGCTGGAGATTGATGTTTGATCATTCTGAAGATAGTTGTTCATCATGCTGGAGAATGATAATCATTCTGGAGATTGATGATCATTTCTGGAGACTAATGATCATTCATAGAGACTGATGATCATTCTTGATAGAAGATCATTCTGGAGACTGTTCTGATCATTCTGGACATTCTGATGTCCAAGAACAGACTTGGTTCTTCCTCTGAATGTATTTTCTGGAGATATCCTCTGATATCATTTTCCAGAGATATCCTCTGGTATCCTCTAGTATTCTTTGGTTGAGGTATCCTCTGGTATTCTCTGGTTGAGGTATCCTCTGATATCCTCTGGTTAAGGTATCCTCTTATATCCTCTGGTTGAGGTATCCTCTGATATCCTCTAGTTGAGGTATCCTCTGATATCCTCTGGTTGAGGTATCCTCTGATATCCTCTGGTTGAGGTATCCTCTGATATCCTCTGGTTGAGGTATCCTCTGATATCCTCTGGTTGAGGTATCCTCTGATATCCTCTGGTTGAGGTATCCACTGATGGCAGTTTGGTGAGGTATCCTCTTATGGCAGCTTGGTGAGGTATCCTCTGATGACAGCTTCGTGAGGTATCCTCTAGTATCCTCTTCTTGAGGTATCTTCTGGTATCCTCTGGAGGCATCTTCTGGTATCCTCTGGAGGTATCTTCTGGTGATGTTATGGGTAACATCTTATGTTTTTCCAGATTGTGTCAAGAGTGTTCTTTATGCTGATTTCTTGGTTTTCCTTGAATCATTATCATGCTGTTAATTTTGAACATTCTGGAGACTGTTCAGTCTTGCTTTGGCAGCTTGATTCATGGCCTTTTTTCTTTATGATTAGAATGGTTCCTTTTGATTCTAATTGATCACATCTGTTCCTTGTCATGTACTCTCAGTACTGATGTATTTTCCAGATGCAATAACTTTAATTAAATGGTGGAGAAAGTTTGGTCTTTATGCTATCACAGTCTTGCGAACATTCTCCGTTTTCCAGAATATGTCAAGAATGTTCTCTGCTGCTATTTTCTTCGATTCTTGCTTTGTTCACTTATGCATTTATGTTCCTTAAACAAACTTAAGTGAAATCATTAGTAGACCACCATTCATAAAACTTAATCATTTAATTTAAAAGGTTTGTTGTCATTAAAACATATATCAAAAAGGTTTTTTCCTCAACAATCTCCCCCTTTTTGATGATGACAAACCTTTTGAATAAATCATAAGTTTTATGGATGGATAAAATGCAAGAATGTTCTTAAATATGTAATTAAACTCCCCCTAAACACATGCAAGAGTTTAATTCTTATCATTCTAATTAAACTCCCCCTAAACATATGCAAGAGGTTAATTCTTAACATTCTTCATTAACTTCTATCATTTTATATCCATCATATATTTCTCTCCCCCTTTTGACATCTATCAAAAAGTTTGTGGAATAGACATAGAAGTAAAAATAAAAAATAAAAATGGAGTAATAGCATGAGTGCACTACACATAGAAATTATGTGGTTGACCGGCATTCATATATCAAACTAGTCAAGTTTGCATTTAGCATTAAAGAACATAGCATGTATGATGATCATATCATTGTAGTCAATATTGCAATCAAGATATGGATAATGATAACAACAACAATATGACATAATTGTATGCAAACATTTGAACGCACTTTGAAAAATAGTCAATGAATATATATATTCTTTTCATTTTTTAGAAGGAAAACAATGAGTAGACTTTAATTTTAAAAAGAATAATATTTTCTAAAAACACCCCCTATATTTAGTTTTTAAATAATTCAAAGTTCCATAAAACAAGGAAAATGTCACTTTGCTCTTTGTCCTCTTTTCACAAGAGATCACCTTTTAATTTGAATATGATCAAGCTTATTGTTAGAAATAGATCCATTTTTCATTTTTATAACAAGAGAGAATGAGCGCATACAAGGAAGCGAAATAAGATGAATCAAATATAATTTCTCTCTTTACAAAACATTCTTATTCTAAGAATTTTTGTATTTTTCAAAAACTAATTTTTAAATGGATAAAAAAATATGCCAAAGGATTTGCTCACATTAAAAAAATGTTTTTTCACAAAGTTTTTTGCAAACACACAAATAAACAATAAGGCATATATTCAAGCATACTTTCATGAGGCATTTTGATTGTTGCTATTTTTATCTATCATGTTTAAAATAAATTTAAACAATTGAGATCAATTTTTCATAAAAGAAGTAAGCAACAAATAAGACTCATTTGTAAAGACATATATTAATATGCTTCAAAATGTTCACATATCAATTTTTGACTTTCATGGCATAATCTTCTTGGATTACTTCAAAAATGAATCCTAAACAAGGATATAAATTTAAAATATGTTGAAGAAGGATCTTTTTCAAAAGCCACATTATAAACTTAATTTTTTGGTTTTTTGAAAAACCATATTTAAGAAATTATACTTAGACAACAAGCAATGTATAGGCTATTCAGTATATTCAAAATAATTGGAGAGAACATGATAAAGAATACTTTCAAATTCATAAGAAGGTGAATTATGTTAATTCATTTAACATGATAATTTGAAATATGTTATTGTGCAAAGTGTAAAAAGGTTCAATGAAGTATACTTGACAAAACAGCCATTTGTCTAATTATTAAAGACACTAACTTATTTTAAATGTCTTTATAACTAGAACAATAATTTTGAACTTCAAACTGGGTTTGCACACTGGTTTATCATAAAAAGTGTATGAACAAAGAGTGAAAACATGTTGAATTTAGAATAGAAAATAGGCATATGCATGTACAAGTAATGTAATCAATTTAAACTTTTAAAGTCATACTTGCATAAAAAATAACATGCATTTTTAATTTTAAGAACACCCAATCAATCACAAAAAAAATATTCATTCATATCATGATGCAAATAGCATAATAATTTTGGATTGAGTGTACCTCCTTTACTGGTCTAGTTCAACAACGAGAGATCTTTGAATATTTCTCTTCATTCTCTTTTATTCATCTTGATTGATGGTCAAAGTGGGACAATTTATCTTTTGTTGTTGAGAGAGTTCTTCCAATGATGAATCAAAACTGTCATACACTCTCAAGAGTATCTTTAACCATTTTGAAATTAATGCTTTAATCCTTTATTTGCACAAGCGTTCATCCAATAGGATGATTGCTCCATAATCAAGTCTATGCCGTATACAACACCTTGCTGCTTGATTTTTAAAGCTTGGAATGCTTGATGGCAGAGCCACTCATTTCAGCCTAAGAGACGTTTGGATGTTTTGAATGTGTCATTATACTTATTCTTTAGTAGAGCTTGAATATCATTTCTGTTGTTCAGAGGCATGTTAACCATTGTAGTTGCATCTCCAGCAGCAGCAACAACTTTGGTACCAGTAACAAATTCCTCTCAATTAGTTCTTCTAATAATTTGATCATGAGGAGATGTTTTGGAGGAAAGGTTAATAGTGAGGTAGGTATAGGAGCAAATGGTTCAAGCTCATTGTTGATGTTCTTCAACCATATCATCATGATGTGCAACATTAGTTTTGATTGGATGAAATATATTTACTGTCAAGAACATTCTGCTCTTGTGGAGAACATTCTGCTCTTTGTGGAGAATGTTCTGGTGTATACCTTCTTGCTTAATTTGATCTTTTTCTTATATACTTTTTGTTTTGCCATGATCAGACTTTGGAGTTTTCATGAATGATATTTGAACATTATCAACTTTGTGATTTATCCAAATATAACATTGTAATTATTTATCTTCACCATCCTATCTTTCATCATAAAAATCAATATATTCATCAACCATAATATGCATAATTTCATTTGGGCCTTGAGATTCTATAATATTTATAGAATGTAGAGCATTCAGAATATATACTTTGATGGCATTTTAAAACAAATTGCTCATACTTTCTTTATTATGTGAAACATAGTAATGACATTCAAAGTATGATATGTTTTGCTTTCTAAAAAAAATGATATGAAGGCACGTCAAAGATATTTTCTACTAAAGTCAAGATTAAGAACATGATAAACAATTTTTGTGGCTTCTCTCCAATTTTTGTAACTAATTTCTTGTAACTTCATATTGTTTGAAAGTTCTTTGAAAAACAAATCATGTGAAATATCATTTTCATCAAAGATTTATTTGAAGAATAATATTTCAAATTTCCTTTGATCATTTCTTATAGAAATGACAATTCTTTTTCAAAAGTCTTAAAAGCATGATTTGGTTGAAAATTCATCTAAGTGTAAAACATAAGGATTTTTCTTTAAAATGAGGATGTTTGTTTTACTTCAGCCATGAGGGGTTTAAAAAATAACTTTAAAAGCAATTTTACAAAGTTATATCAAACATTCTTAATCTATGCAAAATTATTTCAACAAATGATACATGTACCTTTGATTCGTTAATGTTTCCAAAGGTTATAGACACTCCAAATTTTTGTAATGAGAGGAGACATCATACTTTTCCATTCATGTGTATTGAGCATGCCTTGTTCATGTATCAATGTTCTTTCTTGATTGTTGGATGGTGTTCCTGCATCACAAGTTAGTAATGACTTTGGTACCCATATTTGTTTGGGTCCTTGATGGTTAGTATATCTTCTTTTAGAAGATTTTTTAAAACTTGATCTCTTTTTAAAATAGCAAGTTGACTCGTAGTGGTCATTCTTGGAATAAGAGGAACACTTTGTTGTTGGTTTTGAAGAAGGTTTGAAAATCTGAGTTTTAAACGTCTTTGAAATTGATTTTGATAAAATTCCAAAACGTTCTCCTTTTTTCAAACTTTTTGAAGAAAGTTATGTTTGTGTTCCAGAACGTTCTCCCTTTTTAAGGCTACTTAGAGAACGTTCTTCCTTTTTCAAGTTTCCTGGAGAAAGTCTTGTTTTTGTTCCAGAATGTTCTTCCTTTTTAAAGATCCTTTTGTTCTTGATTTTTTCATCTCTTTTCTTAAAATAACATACAAGTTCCAGATGTCCAAATTTACTGCAATATGAACATTTGGTTTTTCATTTCTCCTCTTTTCTTTTAGGAACCAAACTTTTCTTATCTTCGAACATAGGGTTGTCTGGCTTATGTCAGAATCTACAATCCCAAACGAATTAAACTCACTACTAGAGCCTATGAATGTGTATTCATTGGGTATGCAGTAAACCGTAAAGCGTATAGGTTTTATGACCTAAATGCGAAAGTGATCATAGAGTCAAATGATGTTGACTTCTATGAAAATAAATTCCCTTTCAAATCGAGAAATAGTGGGGGCAGCGAACCAAGTCATACTCCCATGGCAAGAAACACTGAAAGCAATAAACAAGGTGAATTGGAAACTCTAAGAAGTAAGAGAATCAGAGTTGCTAAAGATTATGGACCAGAATATATGGCCTATAATTTAGAAGAGAATCAGAGTTATTTTCTTAAGTTTTTAATAGGAATTTTAAAAGGGTGAATTTACAATTCAAACCCCCCTTTCTTGTAAATCGACATTGCTACTTTAGTCCTTATTTCTTTTAAATTTCTTTATTTCATAGTTTTTGAAAAAGGTTTTGTATAATTATATTGTGGTTACAAAAGGAATTCTTGAAATTACTATAATCATAAAAAAGTTTTTATTTTAAAAACACAATTCAAACCATCTTCCTTGTATTTTCTCTATGTTCAATTGGCATCATAGCACAATCTCTTGGTTGAGCACTTAACCGTGTGAGAGAAAAGGTCTCTTTGAGAAAATCATGTCCAGATCCGACGATGAAAGTTTTGATGTATATGTCAACAAAGCTTTTTTATTTGACAAAAAAAAATTGTGTACTGGAAAGATAAAATTGAATGTTTCTTCTTATTGCAAAGTCTTGATCTATGGAGCATGGTAGAAGATGGGTATTATGCTCTAAATGATAACAAAGGTGTTTTCATTCATAGAAATAAACTCGTAAAGAACAAAAAAAGAAGTTACATAAAATATTGAGATTATTTTTAATGAGTGTTGTCTCAATAAAAGAATTATTTAAGGACTATAAATATCACTACCATCTCATTGAAGAATAGTAGAGAACAACACAAGATAAAACGAGAAAGAAAACAATTGAGCATACCTATCTTTCTTAAAAATCAAGTAATTTGTTGTTGAAATCATTTCTTTTGAAAGTTTTTTCGCTTGTATTCTACGCTAAAATTATTTATCCTATTTGAGAAGAGTTCTTTTCTTTGAGAAAAGTTACACTATTGTAATTTCACGTAACTTATTTTATCTTGTAAGTAGTTCAATAGTGGTTGTCTCCATAAAAACTTAATTGTACCAAGTTAGAAGTTTGAGAAGATTAAAGTATAGGCAAACTAACAACAATATACTCCAATAGTAAAAAGGAAAATAAGTTTGATTTTAATGGAAAATCCTTCAAGTTGAAAGGATTAGATGTAATTATATGTTTGGTGGTGAACTTATATAAATTCTTGTGTCAATTTCTTTTTCCTTACTTCTTTTATGGTTGCTTTATTTCATAATTTTTTAAAAAGATTTTGTAAAATTATGTTGCGATTACAAAAGGAATTTCTTGAAATTACTTTAATCATAAAAAGTTTTTATTTTAAAACATAATGCAAACTAATATTTCTTGTGTTTTCTCTATATTCATTATCATAGTTGGAACAATTTTTAATCAAATTTTACTTGATTAAATTCTCGATTATCAACAACCTTATTTTCCTAAAAATTAGAGGATGATGACCAAAAAAAATAGTTTTCATTCAAATTTCAATTAGTTTAATCAAACTACAATACAATTGGATGAATAATATGTAAATAAATAAATATTTAAAATAAACAAAAAAATATTAAAAAATAAAAAATAATAACCAAATAAATCAATTATGGGATCAATTAAAGTTCAATTCAATAAGATTATAGTTTAAATGGATTAAAACAAGGAATAGACTACTTTATTCCAATTCATCCAATTGAACTAACTAATTTATTTCTCATTTCAAATTTTGAAACTTTGATTCACCCATTCAACCAAATATACGATAAAAATATCATTTTTCTTTTTAACAAAATAATAAAAGAGAAAGTGAAAGTTTAGAGACAAAAGATAAAGTTAGGATAACATAAATGTAAATCGTTTACGAGTAGGTATGAAATCGGATTGTAAGTGGATTTTATCAATTCGCAAAAAAGCCCTCGACTCCGTCAAATTCAAAAATTGAATATTTATCTCCACTTTCGTTGGAGTCGGTTTTTCTTATCGTGATTATATTATTAAAATTAAATTCAAATCGGCATTTATAAAATAAAATAATTAAATGTTGATTTGAATTTTATAAATATTAATTTGAATTTTAGGATTAATACTAAAATAATAATTTTATACAATAGTAAAATTAAATTTATTAAAATTAAATTTTTTATTAAAAATATATTAAAATCAATTGATATATGTTAAAAAAATTAAAATATAGTGGTGTGAATATCAACACCTCCATCTTCCATCTCCCGGACTTAGAATTTTAAAGCAAAGTAACTCATGCTATAAGACCCTACACGAGTCAAAACAAGATTATTGGAACAAGTTTAGATATATTTACGAATATAGATTTTTCATGTCTATTTAATTGAACAGCCACAACCCACATCCTCTTAAGATTTAAAAATGATCCAGTACATCATCTCTTAAAAATCACCCTCATCCGCCCTAAATTTTTCAACACTTTGAAAATTAATGTTACAACAATTTTATTTTGCCCCCTCCTAGTTCACATGTTCTCTTGGGCCTTCTGTCCATGATCAATTAAGAATTGTATCGTGCACCTCCCAACCTTGACCTCTCACCCCCCATTATATGTGAAATGACGATATTGTCCTTTTTACTAATTATTAAACCTTTTCAAAAAATTACCACTAATTTTTTCACCCCTCCATTCGAAACTTTCAGCATTACTCTTATACATTCGAAAATTTCAAAAGGTTCGAAGGGCATGAACAACAACATTCGAAGATTTCATGCATTTGAAACCCAGAAAAGTAAGTATGTTCGAAACTTTGCAAATCTTCGAAACTGAATTTTTCCAGATTGATCATATTTTCGAAACTTTGTAAACTTCCAATGTAGTATTTTCTAGATTGTTTCGAATATTTCTAACAATACTAAAGTTTCGAAGTATGCATGTATACTACGTAACTTTCAAAACATTCGAAATTTGAGTTTTTTTTCCAGATTAGAAACCTTCGAAGGTTTGGTATTGATAGAAAGTTTTGAAGGTTTGACATTCATTGGAAAGTTTCGAAGGTTTAGTATTCATTGAAAACTTTTGAACATATGTTCCCAGAAGTTTCGGAAGTTTGACATGCAGTGAATGTTTCGAAATTCACTCTCGAAAATTTTATTTTTTTTCCATTTTTTTTTCAATTATTGATATTTATTGATATAACAATTATATTAACTAAATTTTGCAGTGCCTAGAACCAGAGGTGCGTTTTGGCAAATTATTCGCAAACTTTTTGATGAATTCTAGAATTTTTTATGAAAACCTTCGAGAATTTGAGAAAAAAGAATTTTTGAAGGTTTGATCTTCTTCTAAAGTTCCGAAAATGCTATCATTTAACGTGGGAAACTTTCGAAAGTTTGGCATTGATGCAAACTTTCGAATTCTGGAAAAAAAATATAACTTCGAAGGTTTCATCTTCTTCTAAACTTTCGACAATTTAAAAAAATTTAACTTCGAAAATTTAAAAAATTCGAATTTCATATAAATTACATACTTTTTGTATTTCGAATAGTAGGGTGAATTCTCTAAGTTTCGAATGGAGGGGTAAAAAAATTAATGGTAATTATTTAAAGAGGTTTTATAGTTAATAAAAAGGACAATATCGTCATTTCACATAGAATGGAGGTACACGGTACAATTATCTGATCAATTCTATGAAGACATATGATAGGTAATATATATCCCAGAAGAGATTTTTTATCCTTACGTATTTCGAGATGGAACTGTAGCTTTTTAGAAACATAACAACTAAAAAACTCTCAGACCCTATAGCTACTTAAACTCCACATTTACTATTTTCACAGACCCAAACTCAAACACTATAAATATATATCTCTTTGTGGTTGGTAGATATGTTGTAACGGTGAACAAATGTTTAATTGTTCATTCTAAATTGTGATTAAAAGTTCACTTTGTTTTGACATTTCACTATAAACGATGATCGTTTACGATAAAGAAATGTGACAATCTGCATGCTCATCATAAATTGCAGTGTCAATCAATTATGATTATTAAATCTAAATTAATAAATTGAAATTTTAAAAATTTTACTGTCAATTAATTATAATTGTTAAATTATTTAAAATATTTCATTTTAATTATAATTATAATTATATTTAAATATACCAAAAATATCACTTTTTGATTTTAATTTTGTAAGTTTTTAAGTTTAGATTTAGTCTCCATAAAATTAGAGATGATCAACTTTGTTCTCTAACATCAAACCAACATTACAAAAAAAGAGCGTCGGAACATGTAGCCTTATAAATGCACACCAACGCATCAACTCGTCTTCTTTCGTGCCACGGCAGTTTGCCAGTTCGTTTTTTTTGTAACTTTTGATTTGACGTCAAAGTCGATTGTTTCAAATTTTACAGGGACTAAATCCAAAAAAAAACTTACGAAGACTAAAATAAAATAAAAAAGTGATACATTTGCAGGAACCAAAGACATATTTAACCCTTATAATACTTCTAAAGTTACATGTATAATTAATTATTTTGTCAACAATATAAAATTTTTTATGTCAACAATATATAAAAGTATTAAAAAAAATTTCGTACCTATGAACTTTTAATATTTTATTTTTAAAATCCGTAAAAAAAATATAATTTTTAATCTCTACAAAATTATCATATTACGTTATTTTTTACTTGAAATCCAACCATTTTTTTGGTACAGAAATCCAACCATATTTATTTTTTACAATCATAATACTCAAAATTAATTAAAAAAAATTATATTATTTCGAAAAAGGGTATCAAATTAAAAAGATGTCAAAGGATAATTTAACCTAGAGATTTAGATTTCCTGCCATCGAAAATAGCATTCATGAATTTGAGATATCGAGGGTCAAGATTTGAAAGTTCAAAAATACATATTTATTTTTATTTTATAATCAAAATATTAAACTTGAATTGTCCAATCTTTTATTGAACAATCAGTGATTTCCAATTGCATGAATATAATTTTCTCAAATATTATCCTAGAGGGTAAGAAAAGATTGCAATCCCAATTTTTGGGGTGAGTATAAAGCATAGTATGAGCTTCCCAAGTTTTTATCAATGTTTATGAATATACAAACAAGACTGTTCACACGACTTTGCCTTTTTAGACAAGGTCAATGGAAAAGTTTAATCCTGCAGGTTGTTGAATAAAACAGGTACCAACTTATTATTAAAGGCATTGAAATGAAAGCGAAACATTTTGTCCAATAGGGAACTTATTGGTTAACTTAAGAAACAAGACAAGAAGAAACAACTCAGACATACCCAACATAGTGCATATATAGACAATATAAAGGGTCCCCTCCTCCCTACATCAATCATACACTCCTACCCTATGATCAAATCACTCCTCATTTTGTGTTTTGAAATGAAAAATTAAATAAATAATAACCAACTAGGACATTGAACTTGATGGTTAATAAACTTAAAGTGAAACTTAAATCGTTCAAAAGTATTTATGCTTACAATGAAATGACTAAATGAGTGATTTAGATTTAGTCATTTCAAACTCTGATTCTCGAATAACCTTTGATCAAGTTCTACTTGACAAGTTCTAAATTATTAAAACTTTTTTTGCCTGAAAACAATAAGAGTGAGACAAAGAAACTCAATAACCAATATAGCCCCTAAAATTGTAGAATAAAAAAACTTGATCTCTTAAATTAACATAATTTTAAAATAATAATTGAAAAATCTCGATCACATGAGTTGATCTGAGACACAGGTTGAGACAAAACTGATGTAATCAAGAAGTTTTAATTTCATAGACCATTTAAAAAAAGCATTAATTTCACAAACCATTGTCTAATAATACTTACAATAAAAGGAGTAAATAGTTGATTCACTTAAAAATCAAATTGAACCATTTAGCAAATTATGAGCCAATACAACTTAGTTGCAGCCTTTCAGCATCACACATTAATAAAAAAGGGACCATGCATCAGTTAGTGACAGATAGGTAACATACTGTGCTAGCTGAACTATATCTCCTTCTTTGAGATATTAATTTAAGGGCATAAATACAGATAAGCATGTAACAATAGAGCTGTATGAGGAACCCACATAGAAGAATTATCTGTATTTTCTCAAGTCCCCACACACCAATGCAACAATTGCAGGCATGTAACATCAAATATGCAGGTTCTGTATTCTCAAAGAAAAAAGATACTTTTTTCATTATTGTCAAACGAAATGGTACAAAAAAATACACAATAAGAAATACCTGTACTTTCCTATTTCTGTATTTAAAAAGATGAAATGCCAGGAGTAATTGTTCCATAGAATTTTAAATCCATTATATATATATATCCCTACCTAAAAACTATGTTCCCCTTGCATTCTAACCTTCTTTCAGTCCTAAGAGACTATATATCCATATACCACCAGTTCCTCAAAAGTATGAGGAATTGCATTCAAAATAATAATGTCTTTAGTTATGCATTATATGCACAAATATTCTGCAGAAAAATGGAAAATTGATTGTTTTGCTTCAAACCATAGAGGTTAAGTCATTTTGCCAAAAACTAAATGTTTAGCTGATATCGGGTTGTAACATTGGGAAGAATGCCCAGCTATTGACCGATCTACCTTCTTTTTCACCAACCTTCTTGTTAGACCACCACCCAGAGCCATTGGCAGATGTATCAGAAACATCGCCTTTTCTATTGTCGAAATTGAATTCTTTGGATGAACTAACAGAATTACGCTTCTGACAGCACTGTTCTCCTCCTGCACAAGGATTGTCGGACTTATCGTTTGTTTTCCTTGAACACACATCACAACAACTATTGGTCTCTTTTAGTATCCTTTCTCTGTCGATAGGGTCTTTTGCCAGTATACCCTGCGAAGAACTCGACATGTTTCGAAGTAATGCACCTGTTTTATTTGCAAGACACCGTGCAACATCTTCACCAGTTAATTCAAACGAAACTCGGTGATCAACTAATGTTGCATTACTTTGACTTCCATGCTCCGAGTTAGCAACAGATACGTCCTCAGAAATCTGGTTTTGTAAGCTTTCTCGAGTGGTTGGCCCAGCACCATCGGGAGTCAAAGATCCTGAACCTAACCTCGATTCCTGCCCAAGACCGTCAGGTGTCGTACACCCGGAACCTAATCGTGATGCATGTGCAAAACCGTCAGGTGTCAAAGATCCCGAACCTAGTCTTGAACCTTGCCCTGCACCATCTGGTGTCAAGGATCCGGATCCAATCCTTGAATTCCATCTTCGAGTCAAGAAGTGTTCAAAACCCAAAATCTTTGGAGTTTCGCCTTTGCGTATTTCAAGTGATGAGCGTCTATCGGGGAAAGGAGTAGAGGTGCCAGAAGTCGAAATAACCGATCCAGGTGATACAAGTTGAGCACCAGGGCTTCCAGGATATTGTTGATAAGGCTGAAACTCATAATTGTATAATGCAAACTTGTGCGACCCGTTATTTTTACGAGCGCGGTCAAGTGAAGATGCCAACAATTGAGCAAATGGAACCTCGGGAGACGATGGTGTTGTCATCTGTACAGATTCAGGTGGGGGAGTAAAAGAAGCAGTTGACGGTTCAGTTGTGAAGTTTGAAAATACCGGAGGCGAAACTAACTGTGTCTCATAGGCATATGGGCCTATGGTAAAAATCGATGCAGAACCGCTAGAAGAGTAAGCAGCATTGACAGAGAGAGAAAGTAATCCGGCGGCTGGTGAGTGAGTAGAAGATGGTGGATCAGACTGGAGAAAAGACGCAGGAGACGAGGGAGGAGCAATGAAAGGCATTACAATGGCGGTTGATGGATTTGGTGCGGAATGAGCAACTGGAACTGTCGGTGCAAGAGGTTCAGGAACAAGGACAGCATGGCCAATTCGTTTGCTGCTTTTATGAGATCCAAAGCAAGAAGACAGGCTGAAGCAGCTTCCCCAGCGTTTTTTCTGCAGTTATCGAAAAAGCAATTGTAAGGCAAAAGTTGAAACACGGTCAAAATTCTACGTAGTTATTTACATAGAAAGAAAAATGACAGAAATTCTATGTATTTATTTGTATAAAAAGAAAAATGATATAAACATAGAAAAGTTTCTTACTCTACCAAATATTACAGAATCTCTCTGAATCAAGCATCAAATTATCTGATATATTACTCTATTATCAATTTGGTAACTTTATCACATATGTCTAAAGTGAGTACAATATGTCAAAGACATAAGAGTGGTTTGGCATAAATATTATATTACAGATAAGGAATATTCATTAGAATTTTATCTTTCAAAGTAAGCACAATTAATTTTTTGATAGGTAGTCAACAGACACACACATTGACTTACTCTAAAGCTTCTCATATGCTTGTAATGTTGTGACTTCTCAGATTTCTAAGGGGTACTCTAGAAAATTAGATTCATCAACTTACTGATTATATAGGAAAGTAGAAGAATGGCTTAAGTTTGCTATGTCTCTCAAATGTTTGATATATGTTAATTTATTTAATCCAAGCAGTGCTATCAATCGCAGATTGTGGAACATAACTTCCTGTTCAAATTCCGCTATGTAACAATGCTATAGTGATGTTATAGCCATTATTTGACAAGATTTTGTAGTAAATAGCATATGGGCGGAACAAAAGTGATTTTTTCAAATTCCGCTATGCTAATATATACTATCGCTGCTTTTAACAACACTACATCCAAGTTATCAAAACTATATGTTAGCAATTTAGCATTTAGGTCTGTAATTAGAGGATAAAAAAGCATTTAAAATTCAAATGTGTGCAGTACATTAGATAGTACATGAAAGGGAGGTAGCACTCTTATCAGCCAATGAATCGACAGCGCAATATATTTCCAAATTTATTCTATTCTGTAATGATGAACGACGAAAACTAAACTTCATTGCCAGCAAGAATAGGAAGGGGAATCTTGCGGGCGAATTTCAGACATTAATTCTCCTACACTTATTAAATGATGAGCTGTTTTCCAAATTTAAGTTTCATAGACCCACCGCCGAAAGAGATTCGCTATTGCGTGTAGCTTTACAGCACAAATTCGACAAAAATGTCACGGCAATGTTTTATTTATAAAAAGAATAAATCAAAATCAGTTAAAATGAAATCATCATACAGTTGGAATCAGTATGTCATTTTTCGCAAAACGGTTTTGTACTGTTTGTTGTTTTCCAACATAGTTTATCAAAAGCATATCAAAGGTCGGAAACATGGATAGATTGCAGATTATAGGACTGGGAAGTATATGAAATTTAATTAAAGTCCCCAATGATTATTATATTTATAATCACCAATTTTAATCTGCATTAGAACTATGTCATGACTCAGAAATCAAAACACAATGCTCTAAATTACATCAAAATTATCAGCAAGGTAATGAAAGAAAATTGATAGAATCATCGTGCAACAAAATATTGAGATTAAAGGAGATATGGTGACAGTGTAACAATTTCACACAATCATCCCAATCATAACTATTCAATCTGTCATATCATATTATGCAGTTTTTAAATCAAATGCAGTTATCCAACTGTTAGTTGTCGTGGCGAATTATTATTGGTATCAATATAAAACAATTTTACACCGACCATGCATCTCCTTTGTTCTCCAAAATTTTAACTCAAAATCGTGTATTATCAAAATCTTTGAATAGTATCACACCAAAATACTCTAGATTAAAAATCATAATAATCAAATCCAACACTAAAATTATTATGTACTAATAATAGAATTAAACCCCTTATAGATAGGTCATAGGTGAACCAATCATCAATCAAAGTACATGGAAGCACCAAACATCAAAAGTTTCATACTAAAAAAATAATAATATTTCATACTAAAAAAAATAATAACAATTCGTGGTTGCTTTGCTTCCATTTATTCACTTCGAATTATAGTCTTTAATTAATTAATTATTATATGAGGCAAAAAAAGTACACTCAAGATCTAAATTCATAATTATCCTTCTTTTCACTTTTATGTAAAAACCACAACAAAAACAGTATCAGATATTAAAAATAAAAAGAAAAAGCGATTCAAAACCTTTCAACGCAAGTCAAAAAAGGAACTTTCATAAGTATGAAAATTAAAAAATAAAATAAAAAACGCAAAACACAAGATCCTATAATTTTCTCTCTTTTGCTTTTGCAGCATCGAAAATTGAAATGAAACGGAGAAACTCGTCACACGTGCGAGGAAAATATATATTTATATATATATATACAGAGAGAGAGATATATACCGGTGAGGTGGAGGGTTGGACTCTGGATTCGGCGGTGACGATAGCGGTGGCGGCAGCGTTAACAGTATCGATGCTGTTGTTGTTGAGGCTTCCCATGCCGGCCGGGATAAGAGGGAAGAACGGCGGGGAAGTATTTTTCCGGTTACCGAAGTTTGGGAATCGACGGTGAAGGAATGATTTTCCGGTGAGATGCAATCATGGAGTTTGGAGAGAGAGAGAGAGAAACAAACGAATAATGAGAGAGGGAGAGAGAGAGAGAGAGAGAGAGAAACAAACGAATAATGAGAGAGAGAGAGAATAGAAGAAAATGGAAAGTAGTAGGAATTAGAGAGTAATGTTGTTTTGTGTGTGTCATGTGTGTGGTTTGTTCACTCAACATGAAAATGGACAAACAATATTATTTTAAAATATATTTAATTTTGTTATATGCTTTATAATTGCGATTAGAAAATATTTGTTGAACACATTATTTATTTAGACACACAAAAACACATATTATTTATTTATTTAAAAAATATATAATATTTATTAGAAAAAAAAGTGATATGTCTCATTAAAACTATATTAAAAAATTTAGTGAAGAAAAATTTTAGTAAAAGAAAAATATCTTTTGTGAATTACATGGTGTATTTATTTCTCTCCCTCAACAATATAATATCTCTGAGACGGCAGAGGTCAATCTTTGATACCAACTAGAAGTTTTTATTTGGGAGTGACTTTGTGAGAATGTTCGCAAGATTATCAAACAAACAAATTTGTTGAATGTTTATCTTACCGCTCTTCTACAGATCATGAGTGAAAAAGAAAAAGAATTTTTGAGAAATATGTTTTGTTTGATCTCTTTTAATATATTCTTCCTTCAATTGAGCAATGCATGTTGTATTATCTTAAAAAATGATTGTTGCAATCATTCTTTCGGTACATAAACCACATTTTTCTTGTATGTCTTGAATCAAATAGCTTAATCAAACACATTCTCTACTTGTCTTGTGTAGTGATAAAACTTCTGCATGATTTGATGAAGTCATCGTCATAGTCTGATTTACGGATCTCCATGATATGGTTGTAAACAATTAACATGTATGTATCTACTATTATGAGTATCTGACAAACCAACTAATTCTAGTTTTAGGCAATTTGGAATAGAATAAACTCATGTTCGGTATACCTATAAGGTAACAAAGTATATGCTTAGCTCCGTTCCAAGGTCTTAGTATAGGTGAAGAAGTATATCTTGATAATAGATTGACAAAAATGGTAAATCAGAACATGTATAATTAGTGAGATACATGAGTGCTCTAATCGCAATGAGATATAGTATTTCAAGACAAGTAGTTCTTCATTCTCTACTTTGGGGTCTGAAAGGATTTTTCCCACATCTAGTGATCTAATAACCATTGGAGTAACACGTTTGCTATATAACTTTCTTGATGCACAAGAATTTCATTATTCAAATTTTTAATTTGTAATCTCATACAAAATTGTCTTTCCCAAAAAACCTTTCATTTCTAACTCTTTCTTTAAGCAAGGCTTTTAGAAGCTCTTTAGGGGTTCCAATATTATTTATGTCATTGACATAAACAACAATTATGGCAAATTCATTTTTCGATCTTTTCATAAAAATAGAGGGACAAATAGAATCAATTTTATATCCCTCCCTTAACAAATATTCACTGAAACAATTATACATATGTTTTCGGATTGTTTGAGCCCATAAAGAGACTTGTTCAATTTTATGGAGTAGTGTTCTCGAGATCTTGGACTATAGACATTAGGAAAATTAAATCCTTCAGGGAGCTTCATATAAATGTTAATATCAAGTGAGACATACAAGTAAGTTGTAACAACATGCATCATGTGAAAATTTAGCCTTTTATGTGCTACAAGGCTAATTAAGTATTGAAAAGTAGTTGCATCAACTACAAGTGAATATGTCTCATCGAAATCAATCCCAGGTTTTTGCAAAAAAAACCTTAGGCAACGAGTTTTGCTTTGTATCTCACAATTTCACCATTCTCATTTTGTTTTTGTACAAAAACCCATTTCTATTCAACGAGTTTTACAGCTTGTGTTCGACTACAGGTCCAAAAACCTTTTCAGTTGTTAAGTGAGTTTAACTCTACTTCAGTTGCATCGTTTCATTTGTCAATTCTCACTTTGTCTACAATCATTGATAGACCTTGGTTCTTGATCCTCATTATCGTTTACCATATTTAGGGCTATATTATATGCAAAAATATCATCAACGTTAATTTCATTTTGGTTCCATTGTATTCCATTAGTGACATCATTTATTGACATCTATTTATCTTCATGAATTACAAGTATTTGATTAGTCTCTTTTGGGATTGAAATGTCAATTATGTCAGAAGACTCTTTTAGAGTATCTATATCCTCATTTAGGTTATCTTTCCTTTTAGCTCCCTTTCTTGTTTGAGGATTTCTACCTTTGGAATCGATTGGTCTATGTTTCAAGCGCGGTTAAGACTCATTTGTCGTATTGGATTGTCCAATAGGGACATCTATTTTTATTGGAGCATTAGTAACTGATACATATGATTTAGTCACATCTTTTGGATCAGTAAATGCATTTGCAAGTTGTTTTGTTAAAATTTTCAAATTAATTATCTTTTTAACTTCTAGTTCACATTGTTTTTTTTTTCATGAATCAAGATAGATAATGATAACTCATTCCAATTGATATCTTTGTTTAGCTGCTTATTCTCTCTCCCTAATATTCATCAAAATGACAATTCAAATCTAGTTGTAAATCAGTCTCCGATTGTTGGTTCGAGATATTTTATAATTGATGGAGATTCATATATCCAACATATATACCCAACCGTCTTTGAGGACTCATCTTGGTGTGTTGTGATGGAGTAATTGGAGCATACATCTCACATCCAAAAATTCTTATATGGGTGATATTAGTAGGTTATTGACCAAAAATCAATTGTAACATAGCTTGTTGGCCTGATGCAAATCAACGTTGCAGCATGAGCAGTGGCCTTGCAGTTAACTTTATATGTTTAATAAATGATTCTGCAAGTCCATATTGTGTATGAACAAGTGCTACATACTCATTAAATGCTTGAAATGAAAACTCAACAGCATTATCGAGACATATTCTCTTGATGAGATAATTAGGAAAGTAAGCTCTTATTCAAATTAGTTGAGAAGTAATCTCGCAAACGCCTAATTGCGAGTTGATAACAAGCAAACACAAGACTATCTAGTTGATGCATCAATTAAAATCATAAAATATCTAAATAGTCCACATGGTGGATGTATTTTGGCCCACAAATATCACCATGTATACATTCTAAAAAAATTAGAGATTTGCTTCCAACTTTTGTTGGCGATGGTTGAATCATCCTTGTGAACAAGAGATACCTGATAACTAATTACACTAAAGAATCTTTTGGCCCTTCAATTGATAACCATATGAATTTTCAATTACTTTTCGCATCATTATAGACCCGGGATGGCCCAATCGGCCATGCCAAACAACAAATTTATTATCATTTGTAAACTTCAGGTTTATAATTACATGTGCTTCAATTGTACTAATATAAGTGTAGTACAAACCATAGGAAAAGACAGGTAGCTTTTCCAATACACATGTTTTATCCAAATCATGTGTTGTGATACAAAGTTATTCAATATTTTCTTCATTTCTTGTCTCAATATGGTATTCATTTAGAGAGATATCCTTGAAACTTAATAAATTTATATGAGACATAATGCATTCCAATATGTAACTAATATGTAACTTTGTTCCTTCATATAATGTTATGTTAGCTCTTTCAGAGCCTTCAATAACATCAATTTCCCACTTCACTAAATAAAAATAATAATTTTTTTTTATCTTTGAGAATCATGTGGTTAGTTGCACTATTGACGTGACACATATCTTCATTGATGTTAGACATAAAAATTCAGTGTCCATAACATAGAGAATTCAAAATACACTCAAACATAAACATAAATTTTTGTTATTATTATAATGAAAGTATAAGGGATTTATTTCTTGACGCTTCCATCTCGGATAAAGTGATCAATTTTTCCTTCAGGATTAGGAAAGAAATCACCAATATCTAAATGAGTAGGATCAATATCACCATAATCAAAATCATCATTTCATAAGCAAAATGAGTTTCAATCTTTTTCCCTTTATTTTTGAGTGATTGTTGATAATGTTCAAAGAGATGCTTTGGTGTACGACAGCTACAAAACCAATGCCCTTTGCCTCCACAATGATGACATAAATTTTCATTAGATTTACTATTATGTCCACCTTTTCATTACTTTCAACATTTTTTCCACTTCTAGTGAAAAAACGAGATCTTGAAATTTCTGTTACAGTTATGATCATGACCACGATCACAACCACGAGTTTGCCCATGGTGATCGTGTGTTACTACATTCGCTTATGAGAATGGGGCAGTACCAATAGGACGAATTTCATGATTTTTCATTAAAAGTTCATTATTTTGCTCGATGACAAGGAGACAAAAAATCATGTTAGAATATTTTTTAAACCCCCTTTTTTCTATATTAATGTTGCGGAAGCACATTAGATGCATAAAAAGTGGAGAATATTTTTTCTAACATATCCTCGTTGATTATGTTTTATCCACACAACTTCTATTTTGAACTCATCAAAACTTGAATTATTTTATTTTTATAACCATACTATAATTATCAAATCAAAGTATTTATATATAAAAATATGAAGCATAATCAAATAAATGATAGTGTTAGACATTCAATAAAAATCAATTTTTTTTAATAAAAGGATAGATTTTTTATTTTTAGAGATAATAATAATAATAATATAACAATAAATATTATGACAAATCGTACACAATCTAATTCAATAAGTATTTAACATAGATAACAATAAACAAAATAGAACACAATCTAACAATAAACAAAATAATTGAAAATCCTCAAAATAAGTTCTTCAAGAAATATATAATAGATCTAACTTTATGCAACTTCTTAAAAATATTATTCATTGAGAATAAAAATTATTCGATTTTTAGTTCTTCAAGAACTATATAATAGATCCAACTTTGTGCAATTCTTAAGGGATATATGAATATTGAATTCTTTCGGAATTCGTAGAGAGTAAATATTGATTTTTTTATGTTCTTCAAGAACTGTATAATAGATCAAAACAATATATTTGTACAATTCTTCAGGGAATTATGGATATTGAATTCTTAGAAATAAATGCTGCGTTTTTAAGTTCTTCGAGAACTATTTAATATATCTAAACAATATGTAAAATAATAAATATGATTGAAATCATTGAGGGATACTTAAATATTGAATTCTTCTGAAATCCATGGAAAGTAAATAAGCATGATATATATATATAAATAAACATGATATGTAGAAAATTAACATAAAAAGTTTGAAACATGTATATTCATTTGACTTACAGTTCTTTGAGTTTTGTGTTGATAACGACGTGTTGTGAACTACTCGAAATAAGAGCATGATTTAAAAGAGTAGAGATGAATGAGAGAAAAGAGTGAATAATATTATTATATTCTTGTGTTGTTTCTATTACACTATTAGTCCTATTTATATCACAAGAAAAGAGACATTAATTGATAGGCCTAATGGGTCCAATATTCATAACATATATTGTTAAAGTGGTACTCAATTAAGAAGAAATTAGAGATCAACTTATTATAGTTAAACCAATCTATTTTGGGTTGGTATTTTAGTTAATTAGTTGTAACTACTTTTTTTTATTACTTGTGAATTGTAACCAACTAATATAAAAGGGAAACAAGCAGAAAAACAGAGGAATAGTGTGAGTGCACAACTATTTTAATCATTTCATCTCATATTAGTGATATTTCGAAGTCAGATCCAGTCCCCCAGATGTAGGAGTTTAACTCTAAACTAGGTTAATTATTGTGCGTGTTCATTTTAGCATTGCTAGATTTAATTATGTTTTTTGTTAAAATTGCATAAAGTTAGAAACCAAGAATGTTGATCAATCTCCAAATTAAAGAAATGCATAACACTCTCCATTTTACTTTTGATCAATCTTCGTTTTAGTTTTCACTTAATATTTGTTTTTCTTTGGAAACCAAGAACGTTCTTGGTTGAGAAACTCATTGATTTCTGTTTTAAACAACAACTGGCATTAAGAGCACTGGTTTATTCGATTCAGGAAAGATGGCATCAACAAAGTATGTATTTGAGAAATTCGATGGGAAGAATGATTTTGGGTTATAGCATCTCAAGTTGAAAGCGTTGCTGGTTCATCAAGGTTTGGTAGAAGCACTGGGAGGAGAGAAAGACATGACATCCACACTTTCAGAAAATGAGAAGAAGGATATCATGAACAAGGCTCATAGTGCTCTAATCTTGAGTCTTGGAGACAAGGTTCTAAGGGAAGTTTCAAAGGAGACCTCTGCTGCAGTTATTTGGCTCAAGTTGGAATCTTTATACATGAAAAAATCATTAGCAAATCATTTATACCTAAAACAAAAGATATATACTTTCAAGCTGGAAGGTCAATTGAAGATCATATGGATGAGTTTAATAAGATTGTGTTAGATCTTGAAAATACTGATGTAAAATTGGATGATGAGGATCAGGCCCTACTATTGATAAATTCATTACCAAGTTCTCTTGAAAATTTGTATGATACACTTCTTTATGGTAGAGATTCTTTGTCATTAGAAGAAGTACAAGTTTTGCTAATCTCCAAAGAATTAAAGAGGAAGTCAAATGGGAAAGAAGAGAGCAGTGGTGAGGGACTATTTGTCAAGGCCAATGCAGGACAAAAGAATTAGAAACAGAAGAATAAATCCAAGAATAAAGAAAAGGAAAAGTCTAAAACGAAGTGTTTTATATGCAAGAAAGATGAGAATTTCAAGAAAGAATGCCCAAATTGGAAAGAAAAGAAAGGATCAAATAGTGATGATGATTATGGGAATGCTTCAGTAGCCTCTAAAGGATATGAAAGCATAGAAGTTCTTACGACCAATTCAACTGAAATCAAGGAGGATAATTGGGTTCTTGACTCAGGGTGTTCATTTCACATGACTTCAAACAAAGATTAGTTCCTTGACTACAAAGAAACTGATGGGGGCAAGGTTATCATGGGTAACAAATCAGTCTACAAGGTAGTTGGAATTGGCTCAATCAAGCTGGAGCTGGAAGATGGAACTATGAAGATTTTTTCAAAAGTCAGACATGTTCCAAAGCTGAAAAGGAACTTAATTTCTCTAGGAATGCTAGAAGAAGCTGGATGTTCATACAAAACAGAGAAATGCACTCTAAAAGTCATAAAAGGATCATTGTTAATCATAAAGGGAAAAAGGGATTATGGTATCTATCTTCTCAATGGTCAAGTAGTGACAGGACTGGCAACAGTGGCAGTCCAAGCATCGAGCAAAGCCAACTTGTGGCATCAAAGGTTGGGACATGTAAGTCTAAGAGGAATGCAAATTCTGGAAAGATAAGGCATGCTAGGTGGGGACAAAATTGGTGATCTTGAATTTTGTGAGCACTGTGTGTATGGAAAAATGCATAGGGTCAAGTTCTCTATAGGGAAACATTGCTCAAAGGGAATTCTAGAATATATTCACAATGATCTATGGGGCCCTGCAAAGATTGCTTCATATTGAGGTAACAAGTATTTCATTACATTTCTTGATTACTATAGTAGAAAAGTATGGATCTACATGTTAAAAAGTAAAGATGAAACATTTAAAATCTTTAAAGATTGGAAGTCTATGATTGAAAATAGAACTGACAAAAGGATTAAAACTCTAAGGACAGACAATGTTCTTAAATTTTGTAGTAAGGAATTCACAAGTTTCTGCAAAGCTCATGGTGTGAACATACATAGGACTGTAAAACACATACCTCAACAAAATGGACTAGCTGAAAGGATGAATAAAACCTTACTTGAACGGATGAGATGCATTTTTTTCAATGTAGGAATGCATGCACAGTTTTGGGGAGAAGCTGTCCATACAACTTGTTATTTGATCAATTTGAGTCCTACAACTGCAATTGAACTAAAAACTCCTCAAGAAATGTGGACTGGACATGCTGCAAAGTACAATCATCTAAAGGTATTTGGGTGTGCTGCATATTACCATGTAAATGAAGGGAAATTAGTTCCTAGAGCAAAGAAAGAGAACTTTGTTGGATATCCAAGTGGTGTAAAATGTTATAGAATATGGTGTCCTGAAAATAGGAAATGCATCATCAGTAGAAATTTGAAGTTTAATGAGGATAATTTGTATAAGTTCTTAATCAAGGCTGCAAATAAAAGCTCACATCAATTGAAGCTGAGAAGTTTGATCTTGAGGTGGAGCAAGTTATAGAAAAGGAGAAAGAACAACAAAAACCAAGAACGTTCTTGACTTCAGAACAACAGCAGACTCAACAGGACAAAACTATTTCAGCTGAACCAGACCATGACAATTCAATAGAACAGGAATTGGATGACTACAACCTCATCAGGGATAGAGAACAAAGGACATCAAAACCCACTCAAAGGTATGGTTATGCAGACATGGCCAGTTACGCTCTACATGTTGAAGAAACCATACACGAAGATCCCATGAACTTCAATGAAGCTATCAGGTGTCAAGACAAAGACAAATGGCTATTAGCTATGACTGAGGAGCTGGATTCACTAGAGAAGAATAACACTTGGGAACTCACACCTAAGCCTGCCAACTCCAAAATTGTAGGTAGCAAGTATATCTTTAAGAGGAATGAGGGAATTCTAGGAGTTGAACCACCCAGGTTAAAGCAAGTCTAGTAGCTAAGGGATTCACTCAAAGGGGAGTGTAGACTACAATGAAATCTTTTCTCCTACAGTCAAGCATGCATCTATAAGAATAATTCTAGCCATGGTAGCACACTTTGACATGGAGTTAGAGCAAATGAATGTCAAAATAGCATTTCTCCATGGTGATCTGAATGAAACAATCTTAATGCAACAACCAGAAGGCTTTGGGACTCAAGGGAGGGAAGATTGGGTCTACTTGCTTAAGAGATCACTCTATGGGCTAAAGCAATCACCAAGACAATGGTATTTGAGGTTTGATTCATTCATACTTAGTCAAAGTTATGCAAGAGGCAATTTTGATAGTTGCGTGTATTATAAACAAGTATCATCTGAAACATACATTTACTTGTTGTTATATGTGGATGATATGCTAATAGCATCTAAAAGTATGAAAGAAATAGGAAAATAAAAGAGCCAGCTGAAGAAAGAATTTGAAATGAAGGACTTGCGACCAGTCAAGAGAATTCTAGGAATGGAAATCATCAAAATCAGAGAGCAAGGAAGACTGATAATTTCCCAAGAAAGCTATCTTGGAAAAGTCTTAAACAAATTCAATATAGGTGAATCAAAGGTTGTTAGCTCTCCTCTTGCAGCTCACTTCAAACTTTCTTCAGCTTAGTCACCAAACACAAAGTAGGAAATAGAAGACATGAAGGCAATACCATATTCTAGTGCCATAGAGAGCATCATGTACGCAATGGTCTGCTCAAGGCCAGACATTTCTCATGTTGTAAGTGTTACAAGCAGGTTTATGGGAAATCCAAGAATGAGTCATTGGTCAGTTGTTAAATGGATTCTAAGATACTTAAAAAGAACTCAAAGCTTGTGTTTGGTATACAACAAAAGTTCATAAACATCAAAACAAGTCCAAGGATTTGTAGACTCTGATTTTGTTGGGAACTTAGATAAAAGAAGATCTCTTACAGGATATGTGTTCACTGTGTTCAACAACACAATCAGTTGGAAAGCCAATCTTCAACACATAGTGGCAATATCAACAACAGAAGCAAAATATGTTGCCCTTGCTGAAGCAGTGAAAGAAGGAATTTGGCTAAAAGGATTTATCACATAACTTGGAGTCAAACAAGAGTCTGTTTGCATAAATTATGATAACCAAAGTGTTATTCATTTGAATAAAAATCAAATGTATCATGAAAGAGCCAAGCATATAGACATCAGACTTCATTTCATCAGAGATGTCATTGAAAGGGTAAGATAAATGTGGCAAAGGTTCACACAAGTGATAATCCTGCTGACATGTTTACAAAACCTGTCACACTTAGCAAATTCAAACACTGTTTGGATATGCTGCAAATCAAGTCTAGAAACTGAGATCAATGACTAAGAGGATTTGATTTGAAGAATCACAACAGCTAAAGCTTCTCATTTGGTACCAATGTGGAGAATTGTTAAAGTGGTACTCAATTAAGAAGACTTTGGAGATCAACTTATGATAGTTAAATCAATTTGTTTTAGGTTGTTATTTCAGTTAATTAGTTGTAACTACTTTTCTTAATTACTTGTGAATTGTAACCAACTAATATAAAAAGGAAGCAAGCGGAAAAATAGAGGAATAATGAGAGTGCAAAAATGAGTTATGTTTTGGCAAGAAACTCAAGCATTAAAGTGCAAAAATATTGTAATCATTTCATTTCATATTAGTGATATTTTGAAGTCAGATCTAGTCCCCCAGACGTAGGAGTTTAACTCTGAACTAGGTTAACAATTGTGTGTGTTCATTTTAGCATTGCAAGCTTTAATTTTGTGTTTTGTTTAAATTGCAGAAAGTTAGAAACCAAGAACGTTGAACATTCTATGTTTCAATTATGATCAATCTCCGTTTTACAGAAACACATAACGTTCTCCATTTTACTTATGATCAATCTCCGTTTTAGTTTTCAATCAATATTCGTTTTTCTTTGGAAACCAAGAACATTCTTAGTTGAGAAACTCATTGATCTCCGTTTTTAAACAATATATATATATATATATATATATATATATATATTAATTTCTATATTTTTTAAATGTGTGTGCGCCTAAATTTATGTCCAAATGTATTTGACTATGCAAGACTTCTTCATTGGGATTATTAAGTGTGCATTGTGTAAAACACCCTACAAAGACAACTAATTACAAATTCATGATTATACGAAGAGTTATAAAAATATAATGACATATTGACAACAATACATAATTTATTTTCTCTCTTTTTGTTTGTCTGTTAAGTCCATTTTCTCTTTATAATTACTAATATTTACTCTTGGTCATATGAAATATAAACAAAAGTAAATTAAAAGAAATTAATGTATTTGATATAAGCTTTAAATCAAATATATCAATTTTTTTAATTTTATTTTTACTTTTATTTGAAATCAAATGAAGTACTTTTTATTTATACTAGATATTAGATTATTTTTATACACAGTGCATTGTCGACATTACAATTATTTATATGTATAAGTTTTGAAATAGTTATGATAAAAATAAAACATTTTCAATAATCTTATACTACTTCAATCATTTTAATTTACTAAATTTTTATCTTTAAATATAAGACTTCATTTACTAAATCATAAAAATTAAAAAAGTAAATAATAGTATTCAATTCGTTGATTATTGATTTTATTTTATAAATTAACTCTCCAAGAGAGGTTTAGTTCTATCAAATCAAGTAATTTAGTTTCAATCACGAAACAATTTTTGACGAGACTGATTTTATCAACAAGAAAAATGTTTAAGTTCTACCATTTGTTGGTGTCTCACATATATATAACAATAAATGGTAGTTCAAGGACAATTGATATATATTTTTCTATGTCTAATGTCTGAATTTCGTCAGTAACTTTTTAAAACAAAAAGAAAATATCGTTAGATAAAATATATAAGAAAAATTTGAAAAAAAAAATAGATAAAATAAACAAAGATACATTGATAAAAAAAAATTAATATCTTAAAAATTAATATTTTTACATCCGACGTGTATATATATATATATATATATATATATATATATTAAATGATTATACTCGTAAACTTCGTAAAAGATTATCACTAAATTTATTTTGGAGTATGGTATGACTTCTTTAATATTTGTTTTTAAACTATAAAAACAATGCATCATTCATTCTCTCTGGTTCTATGTATGTGTCATGGTTCGGTTCACCTGCATTCTATATCCACAGGTAAACCTCCATATTTGTGCCAAACTATTTCCACGTCACTTGAAACGATAAATGGGCCCACTATTCTCTTATTGTCTCCTTGACAAATTTTATTCTTTTTTTTTACAAAAAATTTTATTATTATTATTTTAACTTGTTGTTATAAGGACATAGTCCTGTTTGTCTGTCTATTTTTTAATACGATAACGAGTGTATATATTTAATTATGTTTTGTGTTCCATCCAAAAAGAAATGTTTTGTGTGTGTAATTTTAATTCCAATTTATAATTTTTTTGCATATATTTTTTTGAAAAATGATTTTAGTAATTGATTTTAAAAAATTAGCGTGGATACCATTATTTATTTATGATGACAACAGTTGCCGAAATTAAAGAAAAATGGAAACTGCTCAGCGGAAGTTACTATTTTTCGAGAAATTGGTCAACAGTTAAGGATAATAAATATCTGGTTTTTTACTTCTTTTTTTTTTTTTTACAGGGTCTTTATTTGTTGTTATAGGATTATTATTTATTATTATTATTTTTCTATATATTCCTTTAACCCAAAGTAATTTATTTGAAAATTGAGACGCATCAAATATTAATACAAATAATTTTTTAAAGGAAATTTTAATTTATATTTTTTATATTGTGGAAGTCTAATTTCTAAATATTTATTATTATTATTATTAATACTATTATAATAATAATTATTATAATCATTATTATTGTTATTATATATACATAGTCACAAATATTAAATATATTTTACATATTCCTATCAAATATCCTTCTATCTATCAAATATCATTCTATGAAGTTCATCTTTATATTATATTTTTATAAACGTAAAATTTCTAATTTGATAAGTTTATGAGCTAACCGAATCACTAATAAAAAATTAAATATGGATAAAGAAAGTAGGACTAAATTTGATAAGAGTTTTTTACCTAGATTAAAATTAAATTAACAAGTTATAACTAAAATTATCAAATACATTTTAAAGTACTGATTGTTAAGTTACGACCACTAAAAAATAAATGAGTGTAAATTCACAAAGCCATTACAGTATATAATTTTAATTAAATTTGTTAATATGTGCATTCCAAAAAGAGAATTTGTAATATATACAAATATGAATATTTTAAACTTTTACTCATGTGCCTTCTCTTAAAAAAAATGTTTTACTCATGTACCTTTTTCTTATATTAAGTCAGTGTTTATTTTGTACTTTTTACATAACCATTATTGTCGTGTCCTAGCTTTAATTTAATGCAACTATGTGTCTTTATGTTGTTCTTTGGTTTCAACAACGAACGATAGTTGCAACCGAAACAAAAGTCAATCTACAAAACAAAAAACCGTGATATAAAATCATGAGATGTTTGGAAGATTGTCTTCAAGGATTTACCTCTAAAATGAGAATAAATCTCCTAAAGTACAATAAATTTGTCCCCGAATGCAGTGGCGGTAACAGAGTAATAAGAATATAATTGAAAACTAAGATATAAGTATATAACCAATGAAGGTTTTTAAAAGACGGAAGAAATAATTTTCTATGTCTTCAAAAAGGATAACCCATGGAAATTCATAGACTTAATATAGTTAAATTTAATTAGATATAATTTAAGATAATTAAAATTTAATTATATTTAGGTAAAGTTTTGTTAAATTAGTTATATTAATAATATTATATAAACGTATATTATCTTCTAGGTTTATAATAATTTTTTATATTATGATTTTAAATTTTATGTATTTTTTTTTCTTGAGCTCAATTGTGATTCTCTAATTCTCAAAATGGCTGTTTAATAAAAAAGTTTAAAGATGAGAACAAAAAACATGAAGAAATTAGTTGTATATTGAATTTTCATATAAAACTCAATTATAACATAGTCAAAGTAGCTTAAAACTAGGTTTTTAAGGTTTTAAATGTGGAAGTATATACATATGTTCATTTAGCACATTTGAAGTGACACCTTTAAATGATGTAGTACTCTATCGGATTAATGACTCATCAATTATATATATATATATATATATATATATATATATATATATATATATATATATATATATATAGGGTTAATTGATATTATGGAGGAAAACTTCAATTATGGAACTTCCGATGATTTTTTACTGCATATTTATATTATAAAATTTAACGTTTGATTGAAAATTATTATTATTTGTAAAATTTTATTTTAATTTGTAATTATTTGTTGTATCATTGTTATATTTTAGAATTAACGTATTATAAAAATTTATTAAACGAATTAATTTTGATGTCTCATCGACATATCAAATAATTTAAATTATTGTCAAATTTTATAGATATGTAATAATAATTTTTAATTTAAACTTTATAATTTAAACATGCAATTGAAAATTATCAAATATGTCATAATATGAATTTTGACCCACCTAACTGCGCTGATAGTGTCACTCATGACATTCTCACTCCCTTAGGCAATCTATTGGCCAATTTGTAAGTTTTTATCTTCCATGAGAGTTGAACATTGTACCTAGGAGTTAAGTACAATGATTCTTGCAATCACACTGTTAAATGACCTATAACTCAATTTGTTCGAAGTGAAAGTTAAATAATCTTTATACTTATTCCCAAAGGACAAGGTTCAACATCCAAAAACGGAAAAATCTCACAAATTGGTCAATAGTGCCAAGGTGGGCGAGAAAATCAGGAATAACACTTGTGACCATTCCAGCCACGTAGTCAAGTTTGAACCCAGTGGAGGAACAAAGATGTTACAATGACAAATGACCCTAACCCATATATATGGGTGGGATTAACAAACTTTAGTGGTAATTATTTTTAGAGTTACTATGCTTAATAACTCTTTAAGACATTAAATTTCATCGATCAAGCCATTGATTATTATTATTATCATCATCATCATCATCATCTTAACAATCATGCATACCAAAAATTATAGAAATTGAATATTTGTAGCAATAAAATTTAATAGCCAATATGTTACATATATTTTAAAATATTGATTATGCATTGAATTGAACTTACTCAATAAAGTATCAAACAATTTTAAAATTTTATGAGATTTTACAAATTTAATCTATTAAACAAAAACTACTCCTTTTGTCTATGATATTTGGTCATTTTAGCCTTGGACACACATATTAAAAAATAATTAGTTAAACATACATGAATTGATTTATCCTTATGTCATTTTTCTTCAATCAATTACTTCACTTTTATTTATTTTTATAAAGTCTATTTATAATTAAAAGAATTCCTCGTCAATCCACATCCAAAAAATCAGCTAAAAAGGTTCTATTCATAATCAATTCTACTAAGATCAAGAAATGCTCTACCAATCTTTATTATGATAGACTTGTAATACCTCTTAAACTAAAATAAGATCTTATCAAGCAAACCAATCAAAAGGCTCTTGTTACCCAATAACATGGGGACAAGAACCACTATAAATCGGGGTTCATCCCCAAGTATCACGTACAAATAACTCACTCATAAATTTTCACCTGTTTACTTAAATTCTTCTATCACTTTGTCTTACTTTGACATCAAAGTGTCTTTGCAAACACACCCCACACATCAAAAGAGCTGTAGCTAGAGTAGGAATGTAAGTAAAGTATGAGGAGTTATATCAAGTGATCACCAATCATGGTGATCGGATCTGTGTTCTAAGGCAAGCAACATTGGGGCCCAATGTGGTGCCTTTGTAAAACTAACCTAGGCCTCAAGATACCATTTTCATATGAAAACCACCAGAAGCAACATTTAGTACGAGCCATCGTACCAAGTTTCCAAAACCATTAATCACATATTCAAAACAAATGCTCAAAGCAACAGGATCCATACCCAAAAGCAAAACGACATGCCCCAACTGAATAAGAAGAAGAAACCTTTATTAAAACTTTGAAGGAAAGTAAGTCAAATCAAAACCTAGTTGATCAAAGAAGAAGAAGAAATCCCGATTAAAACTTTGAAGGAAAACATAGACATCTTTGCATGGTGCCCTAGTGATATGTCATGTATTAATCCAAAATTTGTGTCACATCGTCTCACATTATGTCATTGTGTAAAACCATTTGTCCAAAAAAAAAGATAGTCAACATGAGATAAGAAAGGTATAGTTTTGAGAAGGATGAAGTTGTTTGATAATTAAGCAAGAAGTTGATGAGATATGGGTTTATCAAGAAAATGAATTACCTAGTGTGGTTTTCTGTCATTCTAATGGTAAGGAAGAGCAATGGATAATGGAAAATGGAAAATGTGCACAAATACTGTTGACCTCAACATAGCATAAAATTTTAACCCATTAAAAATTGAGTTTCTAGCAAATAACAATTTGTATCGATTAAAATACAATCTAATTTTATAAAAGACTTCTATTATATGAAAATTGATTTTTAGGTATAGCTAATTATTTCTACTGATTAAATCAAATCTTTAAATCATAGCATAAAGAAATCAAGAAAACATTTTAAATAACAACATAATACTAAAGTTTACGAATAAGAAGAAGAATATGAAAAATACCCCAAATGCGTACAACATTTCTCTCACTCTGGAATTTTCTTTGGCAATCCGACCGTTGAAAATGAAGAACCATGTGTTGCAAATAAGCTATTCAATAACGAATTATCAACTCAATCCAATGGTGAACAAAGGCGCAATTGTAATTTTGCAGTGATAGGTTACGAGAAACGAGAATAACTTTCACCCTTCTCTTCTCTCTTTCCTTAGCCTACCTAAGTTTGTTAAAATCGAATTTTAACTCACAAGTACCAAAGAGTATAGTTAATTAAAACATATAGTCACAAGAAAGTGGGGGTTTAATTTGTGACCCTTTTAAAATTACTTCTCCTATACTTACGGAAATTTGTTCTCAAGTTATATAACGTGGAAATGAAAGAAATGTGAAACTTTAGAACGTTCTGAAGTGTTAGTTAAAATCCAACTTGTTATATATTTAAACCTGTATGAGTTGTGTAAACATTAATATTGAATGTAAATAGTTAAGGAATATAGAATCACACATAGGAATTATACTAATTCGCCTAACTTGGGCTACATCTGGTCGTCACTTTTAAGAGAATTTTAACTATGAAGCTTGAGAAACCTTCTCAACTCCTACACATTATAGATATGTCACTTGAGAATTTTCACCTATATTTTCTCAAAATTAGCAGGCTTACAATATTCTTTCTTAGTCACTTAAGACTTTACAATAGATACAAAATTACGAAGTCTCTTTTGTAATCCAAAGATGAATTTAAAATATTACAATTGGAGATTTGTTCCTATATCATGTTTTCTCAACTTGAAATGAATTGAGTCTGATGTAACCCTCTTAGAATCTTAGGTCTATAGATACAATGTAGACCTTGAGAGTGTTTGGGCTTTTAATCAAGTTTTACACTTTTAAGATAAGTGAGTTGAAATCTTGATGTAAGCACATGTTCTTTAAGTTATGAGTTCTTCACCTTATATATAAGTTTGTGATCATCATGTTTATGTTCACATGCCTTCATGTGATCATTGGGCTCATGTCCCAACCCATGGTGATCAATTAGTGAAGCTGAACTAGAATCACAATGAACATCTGAACTTTATGTGAACTTTAGAATGTTTGTTGTCTTTGTCTTTTTGTGAAAGAGAGACGTGAGATCTTGCACGTTTTTCCATACTGGTTGTGGTTATGGTACTGAATAGTGTTAGTATAATCAATTTAACAACTTTTCTGTCATTCTATCCTTGTCTACTTTGTGCATGAACTTTCTTGAGTTGAGTTGTTGGTTTTTTATAGGTTATTCTTGCTTCTGATTTATGATGATACCTTAAGAAACAATTTGATATGTTTCATGTGATGTCTTATTTGAGAATATTCCATGTTTCTTTATTTCATATTTATGATATGGAAGTCTTGAATATTCTTCATGTTAGTTTTGGACAACTTTTTTTTTTACGTGGATACAATAAATGATGTCTTTACTCCTTGTCACACTTGGAATAGTCACATTTTCATTTCATTAACTTTATGCACGAACATTATGATGTTTCAAAGAACCTTTTGAGGTGTGTTTTGAACTTTCTAATTCCTATTAGAATGTTATTTGAGTTTAGTCTAGTTTTGCTTAATCTTTTTAGTATGTACATGTCTTAGTAAAATAAAATAATTACTTACATAAAACATACCTCAAACAACAATCATTAAGATTTCTATGTAATTGCTTAATCCTTTTATATAGTTATGAACTTTCTAATCATTCAAGAGCACACCATAAATGACAAATTCAAAATCTCTTAATCATTTCATTATTAAAATTAATTGTTATTAAAACATCATTAGACACTTTATCTGATGATAACGTAAGTTGTTTCCTTTTACCCTACCTCTATATATAGATACTTTTGCTCCCTATTTTTCACAAAATTTTCAATGTGAGACTAGTAGTAGGCAACATGTGGTTTGCAAGCTTAAACAAGTAACATCAAGCGACACTTATTTATTTGTTTCTAAAGATCACTCTAAGGAAAATAAAATAATACATCGATCAACTTATATAAATTTCTATTATTACTTAAATAAAATAACGGAATAGTAAAAATTACTTTATAAATTTTGAGGTTAAATTATTTGAATACCTAATTAAATGAAATATTTAAATACACAGTAGGAGAAAATATCCAGCCTTACAACAATCATAATATGATTCATATAATAATAATAATAATAATAATAATAATAATAATAATAATAATAATAATAATAATAATAATAATAATAATAATAATTTGCAATTATATATGTTTGTAAAATATTAATAATAATAAAAAAAAAACCAATAGTTAGTCAAATTAAGAAATCATGCCTCACACATATACATGTCACGTCCCCTGTATATATGAATATTCATTTAATTAAATTAATTTAGTTACTACTATACTAATTATTTTGAAATAATATTTTTTTCTACACATGGTAAAAATAAAATAACATTAGTCATCAATTAAATATATATAGATTTCACCCTGCACTTAAATAAAGTTATAGGGTAATAATATTCACTAAATAAAATTATAATACTTCTATATTTTGATATATAATAATTATTTATATACAAACATAAGTTAAAATGATTAAAATTGTTTTTTTTTCATCTCCTTTATTTTTTACGACTCCTACTCATATTTAAGTTGATAAATTTTTCACACAATATATTATTTTAGCATGTTTGATATAAAAAATACATTAGAATACGGCACTACAGTTGTGCTAATAAAAACATAATCATACATTTCAAAATTGCAAATATACTAACTATTTGAGGAACGTCGGAAGCAGAGTAGCATTGGGTCACTCCGTCGTCCAGGATTCCTAAAGGACTTTTATACCACTTTTTCACCAAAAACTTTAAGACAATTAGTATATGGATCATTTATCTAATATATTCAATATTTCCTCTATTCCTAGTCGACGTGGGACCAATTACTCACATTTGAATTACAACACCAACGCATTAAAAATTGTAAGAGAGTTGTAATAGTGGCCATTGTAAAATAATAAAACAACTATATAGACATTTTAAAAATCTTTTAGAAAATAATATTTTAAAACAACTTAATTTTAAATGATAAATACTAACAGAAACTCACACACACAACTGTGAAGTTTTAGATTCAAACTCGAGACATGATGTAAATTATAACAATATCAATATTTGTCAGTTGAACTGAAATTTAAGAATTGAATGTATGTAGTTATTAATTTAAAAAAATAATGTTTTTATTATTGCATTTGCAGATGGATCGTTCATTCAAACCTTTTCTAACAAAATTAACAAAATTGATGCTAACAATACAATGGAAAAAAGAACAATTTAAAAATGAACGCATATCTTATATTGAAGATTCATAACTAAAAAAATCATTTTGTTCAATTATAAGCCACTTGTAGTTTACACCTTCACGTGGTATTAATATTCTACTATCTAAATCAATTAGATCTAAATTAGCACACGATAAAAAAAAATTTTATCCCGAGTGCAAGTTGAAGTAGAAATGAGATTTATTATAAAAATAAAAGATATAGTTGTAACATCTAACTCTCGGGTCTAAGGTTGTGTGACTGTTTATATAAATTCAACATTATTGTTTTTATGTGATTTAAAAAATAGTATATCAATTTATAAAATGGTGGATATACTTAAAAAATTATAAGCAATAGAAGACAAAGATGTGTAAAATATGATTGTATAATTTTCTTTATTAATTATCTGTTAAATATTTAATATAAAGTGAAGTGCATAAAACTTAAATTGTCTCATGTATAAATGTCAACAAATTATAAAAAATATATCAATATCAATAATTTTATCATAATAGTTTATCTAGTCCCGTGTATATCAATTCAACTATATTTAAAAAAGAAATATAGAAGAATTATAGAAAATTAAATTAAGACATAGTTTCAACTAATTACTAGTATTATGATTGAAAAATAACAACAACAAAAAATAATAAATATAATTAACCATTAATAAATGGATTCCAAATCACCATTCAAAGCAAAAACCATAAAGAAATAATTTTTTTATTATCAATATAGTTGTTGTTTATTAAATGATATCATTACTATTAAGTTTGTCTCTGGTTTATATTTCACGTAGAAAATTTTTAATTTTATCATAAGTAATTCATTTTATCTCGTATATATCAATGCTAATAAATTATAATTAATATATATATATATATATGTTATTACTCTTATTATTTATGATTTACTTTGTTTTACATATACCAACAAAATTATATAAAATTAAAAATATAAAAGAGTTAAATTAAAACATAATTTTGACTTATCAATAATATTGTTCCGTGTACGAAAATTTGCTTCTAACTTTTTTTTTTATTGATTAGAACTTATATTATATATAATGATAGTTATTTTAAAATTTAAAGAGATAATATGTTAAAATAAGTTGAAGTGCATTTAATTTTATAAAACTCTTTTACAACGAAAATACACATGCTCTTTTCTAATAATAATAATATTATTATTATTATTATTATTATAATAATAATAATAAGTATATTTATTTTAGTATTATTATTTTAGTACTTATTATTATTGTTATTAGACTTTATTTTTATTATTATTGTTATTGTTATTAGACTTTTAGTTAAAAAAAATTGTAACAATAATTATGATGTGTCTCAATCCAACTAAGATTTCTTCATAATTAAGATCTAGCAACAATTTTAGGATACATAAAATAATGATGACCGCGCAACCTGTAAATATCTCAATGCAATCATGAAATTAACCTTTATATTGAACATAAATTACCCTTTATGCCTCTGAGTTAAAAAGGTATGAAATGATGTTGTTATTATGAGTGGTGTAAGATACTCGTGATTCACTGGGAAGGTTATTATGAAATTAACCTTTTTTCTGATCATTCACGTGACCATTGTGATACTAATTCTGTGGTGAGGACCACATGTTACTGCTATAATTCTTTGTTCAGCCAATCAGAAATGTAGAATCATTAGACTATAGTCCGGTCATTGACCATATTGTACCGTTCATCAATTACCTCTATTTTTACCTCTGTTTGCCTTGATGACACTTGTTAAAAAGTTAAAATTGTCAACTTTACATCAAAAAAACAAAATTTAACCTTTCAAAATACACAAATTCTAAATGCAAAATATTTATATTTAATAAATATTTTTAGTATACCTATTAGCCTTTCTTTTATTTAATTAAGCTAATATTAATATGCACAAATGATTTAAATGGTGCACCATACAACACCATTTTTTACCCTTAGTTTCTAATATTTTACTAAATGTAATAGGCTAAATAGCACTCGTGGTCTTTTAATTTAATTTCAGTTAACGCTTTAGTTATTTATTTTTTTTTTCGATTTGGTCATTTATTTTAATTTTAAGTGACAATTTGATCTTTTATGTTTTAAAATGTCAATAATATTATCTTTTTTTTACAATAAATTAAAAAATTCATCAAATTTTTCAACCAAAACTCATAAAATTAATTATATTCTTTAATATGATACAAATTTTATCAAATTCGTAACTCAAATATTCAAATAAACTTATATTTTCATTTTTTATTTGATGTTGTTAGAGATGAAATTTTAAAAATCAAATAAAGAATAAAAATATGAGTTTATTTGAATATTTGAGTTACGAATTTGATGAAATTTGTATTATACTAAAGAATATAATTAATTTTATGAATTTTGGTTGAAAATTTTGATGAATTTTTTGAATTTTTGTAAAAAAAAGATAATATTGTTAACATTTTAAAACATAAAAGATTAAATTGTCACTTAAAATTAAAATAAAGGACCAAATCGGAAAAAAAAAAAGATAAATGACTAAAACGTTAACTGAAATTAAGTTAAGGGACCACGAGTGCTATTTAGCCAATGTAATAATATAATTATTTATGATTAATCGTGTATAAATAATATCAATCATTAATTTAATTATTAATAATTAATATTACTCACTTTAATTTTTAAAGTGAATTGATCATTTTAAACGAGTCAAATACGATTTTATATATATTTTTTACTGAATTTGAGTGTAGAAAATAAAAAAATAAATTCAACACTAAATAAAAATAGTATTTGCTAAAATGATAGAAAAAAAATTTAATACAGAAAATACACAGTAATATTTTGTGAAATATTTTAATTTAACGAAGGGAAACACCATAGCCTTGTCATTTAATTATGCAATGTTTGAGAAAAAAGTGTGAAGATCTTTTAAATAAGAGTGAGATTTTTTGTTTGTCATATTTATAAATAGTTCAGTTGATGAAGTAAAAGATATTGAATAATTATTAAAGAGGAGGTTAAGATTTGATCTCTCATAATAATATTTTTCTATTTCTACTAATAAATTAACCATTAATATTTGTCTATAGAAAAAGTATAGAAAAAGTGAGATTGTTTTTTTTTAAAAAGTAAAACATTTTATTACACTTTAAACTTATTATTTACTACCCATATACACAAAATGTTCACATAATGTAGTACCTTTTATAGAAAATCACCGCAAGAAGTCGAACAATTTATCAATCATGCATTTATTACTTGGTAATATAGAGTAGGATTTACCGAAAAACCTCAGGATTCTTATTGATTAAGAATTAAAAAAAATAAAGAGTATGGGTTTATATTAAGTAAATTTAAACTAATTTTAAAAAAAAAAAAGATAAATTAAATATGAAATTTTAAATTTTTAATGTTTAAAAACTTATATTTAATATCGCTTGATATAAAATTTAAAATTTTTGTAGAAATTTCTTTTATAATGTCCTTACCAATACTTCAAAAAATCATTTATAATTTAAAGGATACACAATAGTTGATTTAAAATCAAAGATAAAAAAAAAAACCGAAAATTTTAAAAGATTAAAGTTGATGAAATTTTTATAAGGACTAAAAATAAATTAATGAGATTTTATATGATCTAAAATCCTATTTAAGTCTATACACATATAGATGTGAGTTCAAGCTTGGAGATAAAAGTACGAAAAATGGTAGGATCCAAGGACTTTTTAAACACGTCTCAAAGTTGTAGAGATGATAAAATCACAAGGAGATTAAATAAATGTTGATGGAGCTTTTTACGAACAATGTGAGAGTCTTAATGTGCTTGACGCTTTCAATTTTTTTATAGGAAAATGTTATTAAATGTGCATGGTTCTTAGATTTCCATGAGATCATAAAGTCTCCTAAGAAGATGAAAAAACTAGTAATAAATTTGCAGCTTTCTAGGCAAGTTGCCCAATCCAAATAACAGAAAGGTTTGAGCTGAAAAGTGGAAGTGGCTGAAAAAAAATCCTTGAGTTGAAGAAGATTTGAGATAATGAGGCATCTGAAGGGCAATTTGGTGATGTTGACAAGTTGGGGCTATCATGTAGTGACTCATTTGATGCATAGAAAAGATGATATCATGATTCATGTTGGTGAGGTAATTAGTTGGCCAATGAAACGTCTGTAGGATGTTGGGTTTGGTACAATAGATCATTCTTCTTTTGAAAATTTCTTATTTTTTTCCATGGGAAAATGGCTGGTTTCGAGGCCAATAGACATGCTCCATGTAGAATGTCTAAGTATACACAAGCTATGAAATGTACATGCTTGCTTTGGAGCGTGCTACTTCAAGTCCTAAAAAATACTTCAAATTTTCTAAATCGTTAATTTTGAATGTATTGTGTAGAAAATATTTCATGAATTGAATCTCATTAACATCATTTCCAAAAAACAATAACATCGTAAATACATATTAATAATTCAGTAAAATTGGAATTAGAATACTTGGTAAATAGTGAATGATCTAAAGCATACTATTAATACCTTACAAAAGGTAATGTAGTTGAATTGTTTTCAAACCATTGACGACTAGATTGTCTTAAACCATTTAAACGTTTTAATAATTTACAAACATGAGTAGGATTATCATAGATGTTCCAGGAGGTAGTTGCATGCAAACCTCTTCTTCTAAATTACCATGCAAAAATGCATTATGTACATCAAATTGATGAATATATCAATTTTGAGATGATGCAATGGATAAAAGTAATCTTATAGTTGTGAGCTTGGCAACTGGGGAATAAGAATGAAAAATATATATACTTTCAACTTTGGTAAAACCCTTAACATATTTTTTAAAGAAAAGCAAAAAAAATATATCAATTAACGCCATACTCTTAGCACAAGGAGTGCTAAAAATAGGAACAAAAGTACAAACATCACACACTATATTACAAAAAGGACTCCAAACTCAAGAGGTGAGACAACCACACACCTTTACCCCTATACCAAAGACAAATCAAAGTATCCGACCCCTATTGGACTAATTCCACACTAAAGCCTTTCTCATTTCTTTTCATCCACCACCAACACAATTTTAACTCTTTCTACCACTTGACATAGATCAAAGGCAACATTGTTAAAAATAACATAATTCCTAGCACACCAGATAGACCAAACACATGCAATCTTGATAATTGAGACCCTATAGCAGTCCAACTTGCTTTTCGGTACTAATTCAGAAAACATTGAAGCACGTTGTTGTATCTAATTAGGACAAGCCACAGGAAATTCGAGCCACTGAAAAGTATGTTGCCACACCTTCCCAAATAACAGACACTCAAGAAACAAATGATAAAAAGACTCTTCACTCTTGCACCCCCTGAATAATTACAATCATTTGGAGAAATAGTACCTCGCCTCACGAAATTCAACTTTGAAGTCAAACGATCCTCTTACAATCTCTTTACAAACAATGAAACCTTCAACATAACCATCTTATTCCACATGGTGATCATATGAGTAAAAATTAGTGTTGAACCATGAAGAGAGCATCCTATATGCGCCTTTGACTGTATACTCGATATTATGGTCACTACGCCAACTCTATTGATTAGGTATGTTTTCCTACAAAACAAAATTATCCAACTGAGCAATACACTGACCTAATTGAAGTAGCAAAATTGATTTACAAGGAAGGGGGGGTTTGAATTGTAAATCTCCCTTTTTAAAATTTCCTGAAAAACTTAAGATTTGAACTCAAGAATGTTCTTGGTTAAGAAAGCAGAAAAACGGAGAACGTTCTTGGTTTATCAGAAAAACGGAGAACGTTCTGATTAGTTGTAAAACAGAAAACAATTTTATATTTTTAATCTTGAAAAGAAATCTAACTGAATAAAGAGATAAAGGATAAGAAATACCACACAGATGTATCCTGGTTCACCCAACTTGGGCTACGTTCAGTTCTCACAATTGTGAGATTTTCCACTAAGTGTTTAAAACAAGAACCTTCTTGGTTTTACAGCACCTAGCCTAGATCAACCTTGATCTTTGTTACAAAACTTAATCTAATTCCACCCAGAAAGAGATTAATCAAATCACCTACCAACCTTGATAGGATTTCTTACAATCTACCCCAAACTATACTTAACTCTTGTTTGAGTTTTACAATAATGATGAGATTGTTCTGTTAGAATCTGAGATGTCTCAACTCTTGTTTGAGATTCAATTCTTTACAAAGAATTCAATACAAATGTATCAGAGTAAAATAAGAACTTAATCAGACTGATTCTTGTAAGTGATTGGAGAATTTCAAGTATGTAAATGTGAATTATTTTGAGAGACTTGTTAGCACTTGAACTTCTACGTTTTCCTTGAGCTGTGGCCTTCCTTTTATAGGCTTGAGAGCATTAAATAGAGGTCAATAGAGCTGTTGGTAGTGCCCTGGTCAGGCTTGACCAGAGGCAATATTTCTGAATAAAAATAATCCAACTTTTGACTATTTTTATTTTCTATTTTGACTGGCCTGTGTGTTGCATTTTAGATCAGATTTTCTTGAGTAATTAATGATCTTTTAATGCTTCTGATAAGTGATAATATTGCTGGCTTGAACTGGAGCTTTGGATCAATTAAAACAGATTGAAAACGATCATGAAAACTTGATGTAGGAAGCTTGTACTGAAGCTGCTAAAACTGACTGGAGATTGATGATCATTCTGGACTTTTGAACTTTAAGTATCCTGGAGACTGATAATCAATGTGTACGTTTTTTTTCTGGCCATACTGGAAATTGACTTGACTTCAAGATTGTTTAACAGTCTTGACAATCATTTCTAGAACTGTCTGGACATGCTTGTTTGAGAATCTTTTTCTTTTGCAATTCGAATGTCCTCTTTGATTTGAATAGATCCTATGTGTTCTCTGCCATGTAGTGATCATATCCAAGTAACTTCCAGAGCCAACAACTTTGTTTAAATGATGGAGAAAGATGGTTCTTTATGCTGTCATGGCGTGGCGAACATTCTACGTTTTCCAGAATATGTCAAGAATGTTCTCTGCCTTTGTTTATGCTGTTTTCTTTGATTATTTTGAAATCTATCTTTGAATTAACACACTCAAAAGCACAAGTTAAATTAACAATACATTTAGAATCATAATTAACAATATTTAATTAACCTTTGTTTAGTTTCATCAAAATTTTAAAAATGAGAGTTTGTCTTAACACTAATAACTCCCTCTCTCATTGAAACAATCTTCTCATCCACCTCCACCCACCTCTGCCAACCCTGACCCCATTCCTCACCATATCCTCCAATGATACATCTTTGTCAGCAACCAAACTAAAAATATACTAAATCTACGTCTTAGACTCATCCGCTATCCACAGATCCTCCCATACCAAAGTGCCTTTACCACTTTTCACCTCCCTAGATAAGTTATAGCCAAACCACCCACCCTCATCTCCCACACCTCCCTCAAGATTTACCAAAATATCCCTGCACCAAAAGACCTATGAATGAAACCCATCCCCCTCCTTCCTCCCATACTCCATACTTATTTCTAAACTCTTTGAACCAT
>JBBPBO010000002.1:19284069-19545014 GCA_037974295.1 Cicer cuneatum | reverse complement strand
CGATCCACGTTTAACCTCCAACACCATTTTCCTAAAAGAGCCAAATTAAATAACCTCATATTATGAACCCCCACACTTGCGCTCGAGATAATTCCTCTCCCATATAATCTAGTGAATTTTTTGGGCCTCCTTACCCTCCTCACAAAAAGATTTAAAAAGAGATTCAATATTTGAATTAATTCAAACAGATGCCTTGAAGAAAGACATAAAGTAAATCGATAACACATACAAAGCAGCTTTTAAAAGGACAAGGCGACCACCAACAAAAGATGCCAACTGCTCCACTTAGACAACCTTCTATGAATCCTTTCAATGACCGGATCCCAAAAAGACAATCTCCTAGGATTACCTCCAATCGGAAGTCCAAGATACTTAAAAAGAAGTTGTCACATTTTACAATTAAGAACACACATTGCCGTCTCTAACCAAGATGCGCCAACATTCACTCCTACCAATAGACTCTTATGAAAGTTTACTTTCAATTCACTAGTCATTTTGAAAAACATAAGAGTTGATTTTATAGCATGAAAAATTTCCCGACTTTTATCACCTATTATCAAAGTGTCATCATGAAATTACAAGTGTGACATTGTACAACCATCCCCTTCCATCCCACACTCTAGGGAATAAACCACCTTCCCACTGAAGCATTCATTATTATGCACAAATCCTCTATCGCTATAAGAAAAAAGAACGGAGAAAGATGATCCTCTTAAGTTAACCCTCGACCAAGAGAAAATTCTCGTGTAGGACTTCCATTTACTAGAATAGAAGCAAGAACTGAACTGACACATTCATTGATCTATCCCCTCTAAATTAAAGGAAAATTCACCCCCATAACTAAGTCGAGATACCTCAAATCAACTGAAAATGTGTGCCTTCTCAAAATCAACTCTAAACATCAACAACTCCTTAATAATGTGACACTGTACAACCACCCCTTTCCAGCCTTCACTCTAGGGAACAAACCACCATCCACTAAAGAATTGATCATTATGTTCAAATCCTCTTCAACTATAAGAAAAAGGAATGAAGAAAGCGGATCCTCTTGCCTTAACCTTCGACCAAGAGCAAATTCTTGTGTAGGACTACCATTTATTAAAACAGAAGCAATAGCTGAATTGACACATTCATTGATCTATCTCCTCCAAATTAAAGGAAAATTTATCCCCCCCATAACAAAGTCAAGATACCTCAAATCAACCGAATCGTGTGCATTCTCAAATCAACTCTAAACAATAGCAACTCATTCTTATGTCTTTTGGCCTTATCCACTAACTCATCTTAATCAATTGACCAAGACTTTAGCAACCAACTTATATATGTACACTACCAAAGAAATAGGGTGTGTAAGACCCTTAAATTTAATATTAATTTATGGAATTAATATTAAGTGTATTTTGGGAATTTTGTAAAAATATTTAATATATATATATATATAAATATTTATTTTGGAAGATGAATTATAATTATTGGATGAAGATTAAATTAATTTAATTTCGAGTAATTAAATTAATCGGACCATTAAGTAATTGCAAGACAATTAAAAGCTAGAAATCAGACAAGTGGCAAGTGAGGTGGCACCGTGAGAGCCTATAAATAGGAGTGAGAAGGATGGTGAAGTCAGAACAACATTCCTTCGTCCTCACTGCCCATATTGCATGTACCAACTCCCATTCTGTCTCTGTTCTGCCCAGTTTCCCGAATTCAAATTGAAGAGAGGGAATTCCTCCAGACTCCAGTAACTGAGAATCCAAGCCTCAAACCTGAAAACCCCCAGTAGTAAAGTTAATCCCCACCTCAATACGAAGATAAAGAACCCAGTTTTGCAGCAGCAAACTCAGGGAACAGTTTCACCATTTTTAGACGCAGAAAAGGGAACGCAGCAGGAACAAGAGAAATAGCAGAGCACGCTACAAGGGTAAGGGCACCTTCCATCTTTTAGCTGTATTAGGGCCATAAATTGTGCTGTTTCAGTTCTGTTTTTAAATGAGAAGCTGTTTTTGAAAATGACATTTTTAGAGAAAATGCATTTTTTTGAGAAGTGATTATTCTGATAAGTTGTTGTTGGCTGTTTTTACTGGTAAAATATGTTGTTTTACATTCTGTGTGAATGCTGGAAAATGTTTGCATGCCATTTTAGTTATGATTAAAATGCATGTCTTAAAACTGTTTTGAAAAATAGCATTAAAATGCAAAATGCATTATGTTGAGGTTTGTTGTTATGTGATGTTTGCAAGTATTTCTGTGGTATCATGAAAGCTGAAATGTTGCATGTTTGTTCTGATGAGTGAGAACACTGAAATGTTACATGATGTTCTGATGGTTGATCATCTGTCTCTGTTTTGGATAAACTGATGTTAATGGTTCTGATTCTGTTTTATGTTGTAGGATTCTGGTGATGATTCTGATTCTGGTCGTTTTGTGAGATTCTGGTGATGATTCTGATTCTGGTTGTTTTGTGTGGTTCTGGTGATGATTCTGATTCTGGTTGTTTTGTGTGATTCTGGTAGTGTTGATGGTTTTTAAAGAAAAAGGGATTTTAAAAGAGAAAAGGTTTTTCTTGAAAAGTGCAGAATCTGTTGATGTTGGCTGTTTGTTTTAAAAGAATCAGTTTTGAAAAGGGTTGAACTTTCACTGGTTTTTCGAAGGTGTATTCGACTACAACATGTGTGTATTCGAATACAACCTTCCAGGTTTCTGTTTTATGTTAAAGTTTTCAAACCTGTATTCGAATACGAGCTCCTGTATTCGAATACAGAGGAAAGAATTTTGCTTCTGTATTCGCATCTGTATTCGACTACGATCCTGTCGTATTCGAATACAGAAGTGAAATTTTAAACACTGTATTCGCAACTATAGTCGACTATAGACATGCTGTATTCGACTACAGATTCGGGTTTTTCCAGAAAACTCAGTTTTAAACACTGTTTTGTGAATTTTAAGAGTTTGGGGAATAATGGAAAGACTTGTGATGATTAAGAAGGGAATTGTGTGATAATGTAAAGTGTTAATGATTACTTGAATGTTTAAGCATTAATGAGTTGATAATAAAATTGGTTGTGTTGAGGTATTTTGAGAAATGGTGGAAATGCATGAAATTCATTGATGTCGCATACTGTTTTCAGTGAAGAGAAAACACTGCATATTCATGCATTGCATAGTCAGGTGGTACCCGCGATGGCCACAGAGTTGATGCGGTGACCGTGATGGGCCGTGAAGTTAAGTAGTAATCGTGGGTTATAGAGTGGTCGCGTGTTCGTGGTGGTCCACCCTATCCGGGTTCAGAGTGGCCGCGTGTTCGTGGTGGTCCATTCTATCCGTGCGAGGATTTAACTTCTGTGTATTTGGCCTGTGAGAGGCTAATACACGTGAATGTAGTAACCGTGATGAGTTGTAGAGTGGCCGCGTGTTCGTGGTGGTCTACTCTATCCGGGTTCAGAGTGGCCACGTGTTCGTGGTGGTCCATTCTATCCGGGCTACGGAATGGCCGCGTGTTCGTGGTGGTCCATTCAAATATGCGCAACCACGTGCTGATCTGTTGAGCGATTGCACGAGTGCTGGACTGTTGAGCGTCTGCACTAGGTACTGATCTGTGAGCGATTGTACCTTGGTTTATGTCAAACCTGCTGGTCTGTGAGCGACTGCACGAGTGCTGGTTTGTGAGCGACTGCACTGGTGCTGATCTGTGAGCGATTGCACCCTGGTCTTGAGGGCCGTTAAATTGTGCTGGTCTGTGAGTGACTGCACCTTGGTAATTCCAAGAAGCTGAGTACATGAGCATATGCATATTGCATCTGGGTGTTTGACCGGTGGGTCACGTTTTGGATATTGTTGATGATTGGAAAATTGATGTGTGTAAGTACTTGTTGAAATATGAGTTTTCTGATGAATGTTTGTGATTGCTGAAGTGGTGATTGTACTTACAACATGTTTTTCCATATTAATTCGTTGCTGTTTTGAAAAGGCATACATGTCATAAAATTTCAAAATGAGCATCTTTTCATCATTATTATACAATATGCCATGATTATATGTGTTGTTGTGAGATATATGCTATGTGCTTATTTGTTAATTTCGGTCGGTGACCCTTGCTATTATATTGTGGACTTTGGGCTTTGCCCTCAGATGATATCCAAACCCGTCTCACCGACGGTTATACTAACGACGGAGACGTCGTTAGTTTTCCCTGACTGTCGCGTACGGTGTATTCGTGGACGACGCAGAGGGGCAGGCAACTGGCTGAAGAAGAGACTTGTATGGGATACGGTGGAGACTGTGCTACTGTAGCTTAGTGCATGATCAGTCTAGACTTTTGTATAGGGTCTTGAGTTTTGGGAAATGTAATTTTATTTTGGGAATTAATGTACTACTTTTCCGCAGTATTTTTCTGCACTCTGATACTGTTTAGTGGCCACAGGCCGGGGGTCCTCTTTTGAAATGAACTAATGAAAATCTTATTTTAATTCCCTTGAATTAATTCGGAAAATTCTTTTATTGATTTATTTTATGTGAAAGAAAAAAAAAACACTCGCGCTGTGTTGTAAACTCGGGGTGTTACAGGGTGATAGTATGATAATTGAGTCGAGATATCCTTCTTCGGTATTAAATAAATAAATGTGCAATTTGATCATTTAACAAGTCTACCATTCGAATGAAACTCATTCAGACATCTTAAAAAATCCCCCTTCACCAATTCCCAAAATTCCTTTGGGAACCCAAAATGCAAACTATCAGGCCTCGAAGTTGTATAACTATCACAACTATTTGCTTTATTTCCTTCTCCTCGAAAGAAGCCACCAACTATTTGCTCTCACCTTCACTTATAGAACTGAAATTCAAATTTAATAATTCCAGTCTAACGTTAGAACAAGCTTGAAAAAAAGAATCAAAGTGATCAAACACTCTTTTCCTAACCTCTTCCACCCCCTCCATTTGTGCACTATTGACTGCCACACTTAAGATTCCATTAGATATTCTTCTACCCACCACCACACCATGGAAAAATTTAGTAGAAGCATCACCCTCTTTCATCCACAAAATCCTAGACTTCTGCCATTGTATGTTGCATCAAACAAGAGACAACAATAAAATATTCGTCGCCACCACCCATTTTCCTCCACTTCAACATCCGAAAAAACAAATGATTCACCTTTTAAGTATAACTTTTTCAATGTTTCATTAGCTTTATTGACACGAGCCTCCATATTTTGACTAAGTTGTTGATGCCATTCTATTGTAGCATCAACTTAATATACCTATTTACATCATATGGATTTCTTACCATGTGGAGAAAGAGTCAAAATTCAAGTCTTGTTTTGGTTGAGAGCTTGAATTTATGAATCCATGGTTGTGACCCACCAATTACGCCTGGCAGCCTACTTACATGTAGGGGGTAGTAAAATGGATTGAACCCAATGGGTCGACACGAGCCAGTAAATTTAGGTGGGTTAGAGTGAAGGTTTGAACTCGTCTACCTAAGTTGGCATGTGCAGTTTAATCTGCTAATAAAAACGGAGCAATCACAACGGGCAGGTTAGGCGTCAGGCCAGATTAAAAAAACTGCAATTTTCTTTATTTTATTTTTTCTGACTTTACACTACGCAAAAAATGGCCTTTTACAACGTGTATTTTAAAGCACTTCATAACTAAAAGCACTGTTGTATAATATTTTAAAATTAACGGAGGATACAACAGCGCTTTAATGACAAGCGCTATTGTAGGGTCATGAAGGGTTTAGGATTTAAAGAAAAGCGCTGTTGTAGGATCATAACGATTTCAAATAATGTTTACAATACTTTTAGAGCGCTTCGCATAAAAGCGTTGTAAAATATAGCGCTCTCATATAATGTTTACAGCGCTTTATATAAAGCGCTGTAAAATATAACGCTTTCACATTATATTTACAGCGCTTTTAAGAGCGCTTTGTATAAAAGCGCTGTAAACTCTGTAAATGTTTTGAAATTTAATTTTTAAAAGCCTTTTACAGCGCTTATTGACAAAAGCGCCGTAAAATTACAAGTTCAGTTCAAGTTATATATACTTGATAAATTAATAAATAAAAACATATTTAATACGTTCTCTCCCTTCGAACCCTATTACGAACCTTCCTCTCCTCTACTGAGTGATTGTTGTCTCAAGTATTGTATTTATTAATTTGTTGTTGTCTCTAAAATTGATAAATCGTTACTTGATAAAATTGTTGTTGTCTCTAATGTGAGTTCTCTTCTTTTTTCTTCATTTTATTGAAATTTCTATTTAATAATTAATTTTCTATTTTGTTTTTGTTTTTCTTTTATTATGATAGTTTATAGTGAATTCAATTTTGGTGATTATGTATTTTTTTCAGGTTGAATTGAATCTGTTTATTCAAATCGGAATTTTATGGTGATATAGCGATGGAGAAAGTGACGCCGAATGAGAGAAATTGGAAGGTTGGAAAAGGGAGAAAAAAATTGAAGAGCTCAGGGAACAAGTATTTGAAACATGATACTCTTGCTCAGCTTCGGTGTAACAAGTCTTTAGGTTGGGGATCGGGTGAGGTTAATGACGGTAAAGTGTTTGATAAAAGTCCGAGGAGAAGAGTGAGGTTAATGACCGTAAAGTGTTTGATAAAAGTCCTCTTATGCTTTCGCCTGTTCATTTGGTTAAACAGAGTGGTTTGCTGGGGACGCCGAAAACTCTTAGAATTGAAGAGTGTCAATTAGAATCAAGGCTCGAGTCTTTTCCCATTAATTTGTTGGTATGCTTGTTGCTCATTTAACTGCACTTAATGTAGTTGCAATTTAATGGCTCGTTACACTCAAACTTGTGTTTATTTGGTATTTATTTTATCATAACAAATGTCTTGTTTATAGGTTGAGATTGCAGTTTTTAATTAACTATCGTGTTGTGATCATTGATATTATGGAATATTGCAGTCAAATAATGTGTCGTAATTGCAGTTGTAACATATGTATAAAATTTGTTAATGTCGTTGTCATAAATTGCAGTTGTGAACTGTTATTTAAATCTTTTGTTGAGGTCACTTGCAGTAAAAAATTCATGTATTCATATTTAAATCCTTTGTTGCTTTTGTTGATTGTATGGTGCTCCAAAAGCATTTGATTTTATGTTTGGCATCCCTCAAATTACTGAATGCGTTACTGTATGACTGTGATTTGTTTTGATGTTTTTGATTGTTTTTATTTGATAGTTGTAATTAATTATGAAACATCATATGAAATTAATGAAGCTTGTTGAACATTATTGAAGTTGTTAACAACTGCACAACTACAAGTAAAAAATGTTTAAACTATTTCTTTATATTTTAATTTTACTATATTCAATCAATTGCCTCTAGTCATGTCTTTCTGAGTTAGCTCTTCATTATATTTTAATTTTCATATATAATATATATATATATATATATTTGATTCTAACTTATTTATATTCAAATATTATATCATATAATACTTTGACAACTTCGATTCAACATACTCTGAAAGTGATCTAATTGAAATAAAAGATGACTGGTGTCAGTATATGCTCCAACTAAAAGTTATATAATTTGTTAATATGTGAGTTTCACATTGGTGGAAATTGTAAACTATTATTGTATATTTTGATGTGAATTGATCATTATTCTATTAGTTTGTTTTATTTTTTGTTACAGTAGGGTAAATAAAGAAATTGCTGGAAATTGCTACTGAACTGACATGATATTTGTAGATGTGAATATGTAATTGATATTGTGAATATGTTGCTACTGTCAATATTGTTATATTTGTTGCTACTGTCATGAACTTGTAATTTGTTGCTGTGAATATATATGTAATTGATTTGTGAATTTGTAATTAATATTGTTGATATTTGTTTCTGTGAATATGAATTTGATAAGAAACTGAATTTGATGTGAATTTGAATTTGATATGAATTTGAATTTGATATGTAATTGATATTTGATGTTGATAAAAATCTGAATTTGGAAAAAAAAATTGAAATCTCATTTTAAATACAGCGTTTTTTTAAAAAATGGCATTAAAAAACATGTTTTCATCCTTTTACAGCGTTTTTTTGAAAAAGCGCTGTAAAACTAGTTGATAATACAAGCGCGCTATATATATGTACCTATTACAGTGATTTTTTGAAAAAGCGCTGTAAAACTAGTTGATAATACAAGCGCACTATATATATGTACCTTTTACAGTGCTTTTTTGAAAAAGCGCTGTAAAACTAGTTGATAATACAAGCGCGCTATATATATGTACCTATTACAGCGCTTGTTTGAAAAAGGATTATCAGAATCAATACTGGAACCAGAATCAGAATCAATACTGGAACCAGAAAAGGATTATCAGAATCATCAGAATCACTAGATTCATCAGAACCACCAAAATCACCAGATTCATTCAAATTACCAGAATCATCAAGGTAATCAGAATCACCAGATTCACCAAAGTTACCAGAACCAAAACATGTTCCAGAATCATCAAAGGAACATGGTTTATCAACCAAAGCAGAATGTAGGAAACTGCTCAAACAGGCCAGAAGCAGAACTGGCTCTGATGGCTTGAACAGAAGCTGAGTTTGAGTTTGACTTTGACTTTGACTCTGATTCTTACAGAGAAAAAGCAAGGTCTGATCAGCAACACAAAGCTTGGTATCTTGACAATGAATGCTCGAAACACATGACAGGAGACAAATTCATGTTTCTGAATCTGACTATGAAAAATGGAGGCAAAGTTTCCTGTGGAGTAAACAAGAAAGGTCAGATTATTGGTACATGAACAGTTGGTAACACTTCTTCTTCCCTTTCTATTAAAAATGTTCTGTTAGTTAAAGGGCTGAAACATAATCTTTTGAGCATAAGTCAATTAAGTGATTGCAATTATGATGTTATCTTTAATCAAAAAACTTGAAAAGCTGTTAGTCAACTTGATGGATCTGTTTTATTTACTGGCACTAGGAAGGATAATGTTTATAAAATCGATCTGTTTAGTCTTGCTAAGCAACAGGTTAAATGCTTATTGTTTATGAGTGAGCAGAATCTGATTTGGCACAAAAGGTTAGGGCATGCAAACCCTAGGCTTATATTCGAATTGAGCAAACTCCAGTTGGTAAGAGGGCTCCCCAAGGTAAGTACCAAAACTGAGATTCTGTGTGAAGCATGTCAAAGAGGTAAAGAAACTAAAAGTTCTTTCAAAACTAAAAAATGTGTTTCTACCTCTCAACCACTTGAACTACTTCACTTAGATCTGTTTGGTCCTGTTCGAACAGCTTCACTCAGTGGTAAGAAATATGGTTTTGTGATTGTTGATGATTACTCAAGGTGGACTTGGGTAAAAATTTTAAAGAACAAAGATGAATCTCACAAAGTGTTTATTTCTTTTTGTAAGCAAGTAATGAATGAATAGGGTGTCAAGAACCATCAGAAGTGATCATGGAGGTGAATTCGAGAACAAATACTTTGAAGAATTATGTGATGAGAATGGTATCTCTCATAACTTCTCATCCCCCAAAACACCACAACAAAATGGAGTGGTGGAAAGAAAGAATAGATCACTGCAGGAGATGGCCAGAACCATGTTGAATGATATGAAGCTTGCCACCTACCTTTGGGCAGAAGCTGTCAACACATCTTGCTACATTCGAAATAGAGTGTACATCAGGTCAATCTTAAATAAAACTCCATATGAACTGTGGAAAAGTAAGAAACCTAACATTTCCTACTTCAAGCAATTTGGCTGTACTTGTTTTATGTTGAACACTAAAGATAATTTAGCTAAGTTTGACTCTAGATCTCAAAAGTGTACCTTTATTGGTTAATCTGAGAGATCAAAAGCTTATAGAGTGTTTAACAAAGAAACTAACACTGTGGAAGAATCAATCCACATTAGTTTGATGATAAATAGCTTGACTTTGAAAAGTCAAAGCAAGATGAGGAAATTGCAGGTGAACCAGAGGCACATGAACCAGAAGCTTACCAGCAGCAGAACCTGAGAAAGATAAAAGCAAGAAAGAAGAGCATGTTGACTCTGAAGACAAGTCAGAGGGAAAGGATGGATGGAAGTACAAGTCTTCACATCCAGAAACTCTCATTATTGGCAGTGCAACAGAACCTTTAAAGACCATATCATCAAGTAGTGAAACCAGTCTGTTTGGTTTACTGTCAACAATTGAACCAAGAAATGTTGATGAGGTTTTGGCAGAGGAAGGTTGGATACTTGCAATGCGAATGAATTCCAAAGGAATGATGTTTGGGATATGGTATCCAGACCAAACAAGGTAAATCAGGTATACTCATTCACCAATCTAAATACACTAAAGAACTTCTTAAAAATTTCAAAATGAGTGAATGTAAGCCTATGGCCACCCTCATGCACCCAACCTGCTCTCTTGTGAAAGATGAAACCAGCCAAAAGGTAGACCAGAAAACATTCAGAGGTATGATTGGATCCCTTCTTTATTTAACTGCTTCTAGACCTGACATTTTGTTTAGTGTTTTTGTCTATGCCCATTTTCAAGCTGACCCTAAGGAATCCCATTTAACTGCTGTCAAAAGAATCTTGAGATACCTTAAAGGAACCACCAACCTTACCTTGTTATACAAGAAAACCCCCACCTACAAACTAAGAGGTTTTTGTGATTCTGACTATGTTGGAGACAAGTTGGAAAGGAAAAGTACAAGTGGCAATTGCATATTCTTAGGTGATAATTTGATCTATTGGTCAAGCAATAGACAAAGCACCATTGCCATGTCAACAGCTGAAGCTGAGTATATATCAGCAGCATGATGCAGCTCAAAGTTAATCTGGATGAAACATCAATTTGAAGATTACAACATCTTTGAAACCAATATCCCTTTGTTCTGTGATAACACTTCAGCCATAAACCTAACCAAGAACCCTATCTTACACTCTAGAGCCAAACACATTGAAATAAAACACCATTTCATTAGGGACCATGTTCAAAAAGGGACTTTAAGCATCCAGTTTGTGGGCACTGATCATCAATGGGCTGACATCTTCACCAAAGCATTACCTGAAGAAAGGTTCGAGTTGATCAAGAAGCATCTCAACATTATCTCCATATCTGACTAGCTCAAGTAATCTTCTTAGGAGTTTTTAATTTTCTTGTAATTTTAATTTGTCTTTAATTTTTTGTTTTTAATTTCTGTACTTTGTAAAGAGAAAAACAAAAATAGTAGAACCTCTTTTTGGCTGATGACAAAAAGGGGGAGAGAGAGAAAAAGGATAAATAAGTTGAAAAGTAGAGATAAAAAGAAAGGAGGAGCGAAAAAGAAAGAGATGAAAAGAGAAAGAGTTGAAAAAGAGAAGAAACAGGGAGAGAGAAAAATAAATCAGAAATAGATGAAAAGAGAAGGAGTTGAAAAGGAGAGGAGAAGAGAAGAAAAGAAAGAGTGATTCAAGAAGGAGTTGAAAAGGAGAAGAAAAAGTGAGTATTGGACTTAGGGGGAGAGATTGGTCTGAGGGAGAGTATTTCATGTACTTCGGGTTATAAGCTAGCAAAATAAGTTAAGGTTTTGTCATCATCAAAAAAGGGGAGATTGTTGGAACCAAGTTGGTTCTAAGTACTTAGGATTTTGATGTTAACAAAAGCACTCCATGTAATCTTATTTTGTACCTTGAATTATTATATTAAATGCCACCAGAAGATGAAGTAACCAGAGGCAGAAGATGAATTATCAGAGGATACACCTCCAGAAGACACCGGATAATGCATCCAGAAGGTACCAGAGGATGCATCCTGAAAGCACCAGAGGATACACCAGGATGTCAAAACACCATCAAAGGATATCTTTCCTGGCCCAAATCAGAAGGAAGAAGAGTCCAGATGGAGACCTGGACCAGACCAGAATGAAGCCTACCAGAGGGAGACTTGTTCCAGACCAGAAGGATTCATAAGTCAGACTTGGTCCAGAATTTATTTTGACCAAGAGATAGCTTGGCAGTGAAATGATAATCAGTCCAGACTTGATCCAGACTTAATCAGAAGATAAAAGAATTGGTCCAGAACAAGAGATTTAATCCAGATTTGGCCCAGACAAGAAGATAGTATGGTTCAGAGTATGAAACTAAGTCCAGACCAGAAGAAATGATATGCAGATTTAATCCAGAACTGATCTAGATCAGAAGGTAAATGTCCCGATTAAAATATCCTTTGTCCAGATTTAATTTCAGTTCAATCCAGACCCAGTCCAGAATTGGTCCAGATCAGAAGGAAGATATTCAGATCAACGGTCCAGATTTAAGCATCATGGACCAGTATTGGCCGAGATCAAAAGATTAGACCATATGGCCAAGTGTTGGCCGAGATCAGAAGATCGGAACGTGTGGTCCAGTATTGGCCGAGTTCAGAAGATCACAGCAGATCAGATTGCAAGTCTAGAGTGGTCGAGATCAGAAGATCAGAAAGTGTGGTCTATGGTTGGCCGAAATCAGAGGATCACAACAGATCAGGTAGTATGGTCCAGATGTGGACGAGAGCAGAAGATCAAACGGTCCTGATTGAATCATGATCAGTAGAGACGTGATTAAAGTTGATCAAAGTATTAAAAGGATTTCATACAAAAATAAATTGAAGTCTTGTGGAATTCAGAAGCTATTGGCGGGAAGAAAGATTTGATCCAGAATTAATTAAGAACAGGATTGGCCAGAGTTATTTTTGAAAGAAAATCTGGAGCTAAAAAGATATGTTTTTTATTTAAGAGAAACCCGATTGGCCAAGTTATTTTTGCAAGAGAATCCAACAAGATACAACTCGAATTTAAGCTTGGAAGAGACCCTAATTCTTCATCTATAAAAGGAGGCTCAAGGCAGAAGACTTAGCATCGAAAATACTTGAGGGTCATACACTTCCCAAAAGCAAAATATTTGAGTTTTCAGTGAGATCAATTGTGAGTATCCGCTTTCCAAAAGCAAGTGCTCTAAGTTTTTCTTTCCCTTGTGTTAGATCTAAGTTGTTGAAGTAGAGTCTACAATCTGAAGGAGTCAGAAGGAGTAGCAAATTACTTAGCAGTTAGATTCAAGGTTCTTTTCCTCAAAAAGTCTAGGATTGTTAGACTGTTTGAGAAGACTGACTTGGAGGGTTAGTGGTATTGTTGTAATTCAAGGTTTTTGAATTAGTGAAATCCTTCAAAGTGAAGGGACGAGATGTAGCCTAGTTAACGGTGAACCAGTATAAAATTCTGAGTTTTATATTTACTTTATATCCGCTGCTAACTCTGTTTTATTCATACATCAGGTTTTGTTATAAAACTGCAAAAACAGAAAAAGTAATCAAGTTAGTCAAACACAATTCAATCCCCCTTCTCGTGTTTGCACCTTCACTAATTACGTGGGTATAACAATTTAGGTAATAACGAAAAAGTTTTCATGTTATATAAGAGAATAAGGTACGATAATAAACAATGAATTGTCCGAAAGAAATAATGTTATGAATTCTTTAAAATAAATCCTTACAACTGAAAATCTTTAATAATCAAGATATTCAAAACTAAAAATTTAATAACTAATTCGGAAATAAAATACAATGTAGACATTATGTCTACTTATTCTTAATCTACTAACCTAATCTAAGGAAATTACTATTCTCAAAGGAGTTAGGACTTCTTAACTCTCGACGTCCCCAACGGTCTCAGTTTATGAAAACAACACTTTAATGAGATACTAAATCCCAATGAATAGTACACAATTTTAAAACAAGTATTGTTCTCGATTGACGCGGCAATCAGAAAAAACAATCATGGCACCCGAGTTCTTCCAAAAATATTCTTTAGAAATATACATGATATAACTAAGATTTTTCTATAATAACCAATTACATCCTATAATTAATAAAAACTCATCCAATTAAATTAACAATAATTCACATCTATAATTATCAAATAAATCAAATACACATTTATTCTACAGAAAATAAATAAATCAATTCAACGACGTCTCATCGTTATATGGAGATATACTACTTCTGTGAAGTGAATATTATCTCATCATGTGGAGCATAAGCTCATCTAGTGTGGGGTACAAGACCCATCTGTGTGGAGTTTAAAACTCATCTCATGTGGATTTTAAAACTCACCTATATGTGGGGTGCAAGACTCATCCGTGTGGAGTATAAAACTCATCTTGTGTGGAGTTTAAAACTCATTTATATGTGGGGTACAAAACTCATCTATATGGAGCACATAGCTCATCTAGGTAAATATATGTGGTGTACAAGACCCATCCATCATCCATATGGAGCATACAATAAAAATAATTCATTTTTTTAATAATCATCTTTATAAAATCATATTTACAATATAACATTTCATTTGAATATATAATAACAACGATCATTCAAGAACACATAATAAAACAATCATTTAAGAATAAATATTCAAACAATCATAAAAAAAATAGTAGTTCAACAAACAAGTAGTAAATAAATCAATTCATAATTTACTATTGCAGTTCATAAAATTCCAATTTTAATAGAGTTAGGTTTTCGACAAAATATATTTTTATAAGAAAATACCATTCAAAATATCTAACTTTTTTTCCATCTCAAATTCCCAAAATAAATGTACCATGAAAGTTTAAAGGGGTGATTACTCACCTCTTGAAACATTCTTTGATAAGAAAGTTTCGTATATGTTAATCGCTATTAACAACTATTGCAACCGCAACCGTACTTTTGCTCCTCTTTATTTTGGTATAGTTCTCTATATTGAGTTTTTAATTTAGTATTTTTCTTCTTTGTATCTATTTATATTTAAATATTTATAAGATAATTTGACTAGGTATCCAATATTTGCTCCACTAAACTCTTGGTTGTTACAAATAAAACGAGTACATATTGAATTTATTTAGGATCGACCATTTGTTTGGTTTTGTTTGACTCCTTAATAATATATAATTAGATAACAAGCAAAACAAACTTCCTATTATTACCTTATAAGTCTCTAACAAACAAAACAACTTACTACTATTACCTTATTTTAAGCAAATTGGTTATTGATAACAATTAAAGTATTAATAATACAACTACTACTACTAATAATAATAATAATAATAATAATAATAATAATATAATCATAATAATCGATAAATTAGAATATTTTAAATTTTGAAATACTAATTATTTTTAGTCTATGGATTTAGGATGTTACACTAGCAGACCTTGCCTCTTGAGTTGAGTTTATACAATAGCTCTTCAGGTTACATGTATTGTTCTAACCACCTCTCTAGGCTACCACTGGAGACCTTCTAGTCTTGGCAAGAACCTCTTATACTTTTCTTTAGCAAAAGAGGTAGCCACTACTCAGCTGATTTACATTCAATCTTACAAGTTTATGTTAGACTTGACACAATGTTTGTCCTAGGATTCTAACTCTCACAGGGAGAATATTACAATTTCAATCCTATATCAATTCAAGTATCACAGTTCATTCTGAACTATTGTGATTGTACTTGATTGATTTAAAAAATTTCTAATTACTCTCCCAAGAGAGGATGTTACAATTGACTCTTATGTTCAAAGATTTTTCTTGAAATGTTCTTTAAAATATAAACATACCTTTTTCTTTCTTTGCATAGATCTTTTAGACTTGTCATTTGATTTTTATGTTATGAACAAATGTTGATTAGAGGAATGTCTTGCTTGTTATCTTTTCATCAGACGATTGTTTGGTTTATTGGTCTTTAGTTGCTTGATCAATTCTATTTCTTCTGCTCATATTTTCATATGATTACTCATCAAAGGCTTTGACTAGAGCCATTTGTTCTAACATTTTATATGCATTTTGTTGTCTTATTTAAAAAATAAGTTTCACATAGTAATGTGAATTAATGTCTTTAGACCTTTCTTTATAAAGCTTTGATCAACATAACTTTCTTCTTAGTTATGACTAGCTCTTTCATTAGTGAACATAGTCACTTTCTCATTAGTTGATAATATATTTTCTACACTTCTCACATGAACATTTATTACTAAGTCACAACTACTGATGTTACTTATGTTAGATAGTCAATAACATAGATTGTTGTTGTCTTAAACAATCTGCATGCTTAAAGTAACTAGTTAACATATAGTTGTTATCTTGCTTTGTTAATCAAAACATCAATAATAGGTGTTTGTGTTTGAACGAATCTAGTTCTTACAAAAGATATCTTAATTTTCAAAACAGTGGTAAGTAATATGTTAAATATAAAAGTTGCATGGCAAAGAGCAAAAGTCCAAAAACATTTAGGAAGTTTAGAGTGAAAAAGTAATGTTCTAGTGTCATTTAACAGATGTCTATGTTTTCTTTTAACAAAATTTTGTTGTTGACATGTCTGTACACAAGAAGTTTGACGCAAAATATCCTAATCAAAATAGAATGAAGACATATTAAAGTCAACACCATTATCACTATGAATAGTTTTTATATTTTTTGAAAATTGAGTTGAGACAAAAGTGATAAAGGGTTTTGGTTTGAAAAAGAAAATTCTAAGAAATCTTATATGATCGTTAATAATGGTTAAAAAATATTTGTAGCCAGCTATTGAAATATCACTTATACGACTCCAAATATTAGCATGTATTAAATTAAAAGCATGTCTAAAGCTTAAGGGAAAAGGAAGCCCAAAAAACTTACCATAATGACAAGCATTAAAAATCACATTTTTATTAATTGAAATGTAGATAAAGCTTTTACAAAGATTGAAGAAGGGTGGTGATGAGTTTATAATCCTCTCTAGACAATTGAGTTGAAGAATCTTGTGGAACGGAATAATAGATTGAACATTTTTGTTAGCATTGGAAGTAGAAGAAGTGGAATTAGATTTTTTGTTTGAACGCTTACTCAAGGGAAAGTCATACTTGAAATACAAGTTTCCACTGTGTGATTTTATTTGATGACAATTACTATAGAACATTTGATTCTTATATTAGAACGATCTCTACCACAATCTAGTTGTGGTGTACCTCGTCGATTGGAGTTGGGTTTCTAGAATTGACATTGAATACATTGTTGTCAGGTGGAGCGGGTTAGATTGTTGGTTCTTGTTGAGCCACGAGAGAATAGACTTGAGTAATATAAGGTAATGGATCCATGATAAGAATTTTTGTGTGCGAAGATTAGCATAATTTTCATTCAGATCCTTGAGAAAACATGTCACATATTCTTGATGTTTGCCAATATTAATGGTAGTGTTGAGTTTGCAGTTGCAAGGAGTGGAATAAGTACAATAAGGTGTAGGATAAAGATCTTCAAGCTCGCTTCACAATATTTTTAGATCCATAAAAAATGTAGAATGATTATGATCTCCTTGCTTCATTGAATGAAGATTAGGAAGACAATAATAATTAACTTTTGTGAATCTTTTCTACAACTCGGACCAAATACTGTAAGTCGTATCAATGCAAATTGTACTCTACTACGTCTCGAAATTCGTTGATTCAACAATAACCATTAGCTTCGGGTTCCACTCCCTTCTAAGACATCTTAAAACTTTATTTGTCAAATCTTCATTAGAAATTTTCTCCCAAGTGTAGTCAAATGATTCACAATATGTGAGAACCATTTTTGCAAATCAGCAACAATTTCCCCTTGCTTCATGCAAAAGAGTTCATATTTTTGTATAAGCATTTTAATTCTAGCACGTTTGACTTCACTTATGCTCTCATGTTTGACCTCTAAAGTGTCCCACATTTCTTGGATAATTTTACAATGAGAAGCACTATAATATACATATTGTTCAAGAGCGGACATGATGTTATTCTTAGCTTTCCAATCTATTGTGTTTTCTTCTTGTCTAAACCTATCCCATCCATTTTAGGTTTATTAATTGCAACATCGTCACATAATATTGTTGGAACAAATGATATGTTTTCTATCACTTTCCAAATGTCCAAATCATAAGAAATGATATGGATTTTCATGCGTTCTTTCCAATACGAATAATTATCACTTTTAAAAATCGATGCTCTATTATATACTCCCTTAGGTTCTTGAGTTGCATTAGAAGCCATTTCCGTAACTCTTAAATCCATTAGACTTGTAACATTAAGAGTTCGGGTTCTTGATGTTGTTTTTTGGTTGAGATGTCCTTAGTTTTCTGTAATGGGGTTGAATAGAGTCCCAACTTTTCAAAGACTTTTCTCATGCAGCAAATCTTTATTGAAAATACGTGACGTGATAGAATCTACTAGAGTCAAAATGATTCAATCAAATTTGAAATAAACTAAAATTGCTTAATTGATTGCATACATTATACGAAAACAATGAAAACAGAAAATTTGATCTTAGATACAATTCACAATTGTTCATTTGTTTTCAAATTAGTTATCGCTATCAACAATTATAATCATGAAATGTCTTAAAGTAGAATTTTAAAGTCACTTATTTTTATATCATTCAAAAACTCAAAAACAAATTTTCCACCACCGAACACCAATAAACCAATGTTGAAATGAACATGAAAACATAAAAAGAGATAAGAGAGGAAAGTTACACTGAGATTTTTATACTAGTTCCTCTACTTTGTCCTTGCATGTAGAGTTCATTTGGTCCGCATTCAATCGAATGAAAGTTTCTTCCTCCATTATGATAAAACGTTTACAAGATCTGTCAAAAATTATTACATGACTTGTAAACCAATCCCTTCTTCTCTAAACACTCGAAATTAATCATATTTCTTGAAACACCCTTCAAGATAAAATTTGAACCACTGTTTTCAAGATGAAGACAACTCCTACCATCTTGCAAGATATCAACCTAGAGTAAATCTCACTCTAGACTTTGAAGAGAAACCTCTCTTTAGACCTTTAATGTGCCGCCAATCGATATCTCCTCGTTCTCTCATGTTTGGAACAATCACTCCAACAAAAGATACTCCACTCTTGATGTTTCTCACTCAAAGTCTCACTTAAAAACAAGACTTGAGTTAGAAAAAGTGTTTAATCTTGATTATGATCTTGTATGTATGAAATTAAGATGATGAATAGGTGAAAGTATTCTTAGTAAAAACGAAGCTTCAAGTAAGTATTTAAAGAGACTGCTTATACAATGCATCCTAACTAAAATAACTGTGATGTAATTGTCAAAACTGATTATGTTGATAGTGTGAGTCGACTTACAAGGTTGTGAATCGAATCGTAAGTTTCTTAAAAGTGCAAGATTTCATTCAAAATCAGTGTGAGTTGACTCACAAAACCTTTTGGAATTTGGTGAGTCAATTAATCGCAAGTTTCATGAGTTGATTTACATGTTTTTACATCTATCAAAATATTAAATCTATGCTAAGAAAACTTGCAATTACATTATCTACTTTATTTATGTAAAAGGTTTCCGTGTTTAATATTTTATTTTGCAATAAATTAGAATTAAATAAGTTTTTAGTCCTTATATAATTTCATTATTTTGTTGTTATTTCTTATAAAAAATTTCATCAACTTTTAGTCTCTTAAATATTTTTCTTTTCATTTTTTGTCCCTAATTTAAAATAATTATTGCGTATCCTTTGAATTTATTAATTATCTTTTGGAGTAATGTTTATGACATATTTAACAACTTCCGTACAAAAACTTAGAATTTTTTAACAAATGATGCATTAAATATAAATTTGTAAACTTTTTGTGTTTAAAAATTCATATTTAATTTATCACCTGTTAAAAATTCTAAATTTTTGTAGGTTAATTTCTATAATGTCTCAAGTATTACTTCAAAAACTTATTTAAAAATTCGAAAGTTACACAGTAATTAATATAAAATCAGAAATCAAAAATAAAAACAAAAATTTTTTAGAAAATAAAAATTGATGAAGTTTTCTGTAAAAACTAAAACTAAAACTAAAACTAAAATAGTAAAATTTTATAAAAACTAAAATCTTAATTAGCTATAGAAATTAATTTCTATCATTTGAATATTCTAACTAAATGTCAATATGATGAAAAGCTAGATAGCTATGAGTAGCACCAAATTCTTCAAGAAAAAGTAAAAGCTTAAAAAATTTATAGAAGCTCCTTTTTATCGTTATACATTCTTTCATTTGAAACCAACCAACTAGCTTTGTTGAGAAAGTTGGCATGCACGTGTGCGGATACACTTGCATTTTGGGGACATTTTGAATGGCTTTCCGTGCCTATCCCTCGTGTGTGAGAGAGATTGTGACATTCCCTAAAGCATATCTCTCTCTCTCTCTCTAACTTGCACGGTTGGTTTGGTTCACTTCACTCATTATACATTATCCTTTTCATCCTTGGATATTGATATACCAACACCCACTTTAAACATTAACTAAAAGCAACTTTTATTAAACTTAACACCCTTTTCAAACTTGTCTACAACAATAAAAGGTTCAAAACTATAATTGAACATATAATTATTCAAAGATGAGAATCATTAATGCAAATATACATTTAAGTTAACCACTAACCAAATAAAAAAAGACACCACAAGATTGTTCTTTTAATGTCAATGTCTGTGTGATTCATCTACTTTATATATGAATGGCTCATAATAGAATTAAATTTTTCATCTCAAAGCAATTCTAGTATGACAAAAAAAGAAATTATATTCCGCAAAGAAATTTTATTAGGGTTTTTAGTATAATAAAATTTCAAAATTTTCTTTTTGTACATTTTTCCGTAATTTTAAGTTTCTACCACATTTTTGTTAACAATTTTGGTCTTTGACGTAAATCAACTCATGTGTATCCATTAAAGTCTTGAATGATTTTTGGAAAGCATATTTATAACATTATAAACATCTCTCTCTACAATAATTCTAAAAAAATTAACTAGATATTATTTAAATATAAAATTTTATACATGAAATGCTAAGACACCAAAACAATAGAAATTTAGACTTAAAAATTGAAGTTTGAGCTCATTTAATTTTTTGTAGAGACTTCTAACATTACACATAAAATGTATGTGCGGAGTTTGCTAGTATTCCAGTAAAGTTTCGATTTATTTTGATTTCAAACGATCTAAAATTGTTGAGGAAAAATATGGTGGGGACTAAAAAGTCGAAGAAAATATTATAAGGACTTAAAACAAAATTTTAAAATTTTATAAGGAGTTATAACATATTTAACCCTATTTTATTTTGAAACAAATTTTTTAGTATACTTTCAGAGATAAATTAAAGGATGTATGAAAGGATGTCACAGATAAATTAAAGGGGATGACATTAACTGTCAGAGTGAGGTACGAGAGAGAATAAATTGCATAAGAATAGGGTCGAGGAAAATTAAATTGGATTCTCTAAAGTATAAACGATGAGATGGATGCAGATCTATGACAAGAAACTATAAATGATGAGATGGATTCTAGAGTACAACAAGACCTGACATTTAGTAGACTTCCATCCTAGTTGCAAATCGATAGGTTCTAAATGGATTTTGAAAAAGAAACTAAAATCTGATGGAACTGTTGATAAATACAAGTCTCGCCTTTGGTTTTAGACAAAAAGAAAATATAGATTTCTTCAACACTTTTTCAATGGTTACTAGAATTACATCGATTAGGGTACTAATTTCACTTGTTGCTATTCATAACTTGGTGTTATACCAAATGGATGTTAAAACTGCTTTTATAAAATGGTGATTATGAAGAAGAAATCTATATGGAACAACCTTATGGTGTTGTGACTCATAGACAAGAAAACAAGGTTTGTAAGTTAGATAAGTTTATGTATGGTCTAAAACAAGCTCCAAAACAATGACATGAAAAATTTGATAACTTGATTATATTGAATGGGTTTAAAGTGAATGAAAGCGACAAATGTATTTATTATAAATCTGAAAATGACATTTGTTTTATCATATGTGTTTATGTAGACGACTTACTCATATTTGGTTCAAATATTCATAGTGTAAATACTGTAAAATCATTATTGTGTAACAAATTTGATATGAAAGACCTCAGAGAAGTCAGTGTAATCCTTGGAATCAAGATTACTAAGTTAGTAAAGGGAATTTCTTTGGATCAGTCTCACTATGTTGAAAAGATTTTAAAGAATTTCTAGAGCGTTCACTGTACTCAGATAGATATGCAGGACCATTATTGCACGAGTTTTTGACAATACATCCTATGAAAATGTTGTGTGTGAGTTTGATGTCAGAGATAGAGTTGGTCAATCCAAATCTGAATTTGAATCTTACTTACTATACAAGGTTCAAGTCAAAAGACACATCCGTTTATGTACATTTAACACTAGTTTTCTCAAATAACGATGTCATTTATTAGACACTAAAACTTGTTTTTTATGTTAATGCTAACACATTTGACACCAAATTTTCAAGTTATATTTACCTTCGTTTATGTACATTTAACACTAGTTTTCTCAAATAACGATGTCATTTATTAGACACTAAAACTTGTTTTTTATGTTAATGCTAACACATTTGACACCAAATTTTCAAGTTATTTACAAGCCACTGTGTATACATTTTATAACTAATTTAATAAAACTGAAGTAATATAACTAATTGTATTCACATTTCTAATGTGATTTGAAAAGTATACAATATATTTAAATATAAATTTCAAATATACATTTTTTTTCTTTTTAACAATGTAATTATTTTGTTTTTCGTCTTTGTCAATTAACCACATCTTGATTTTGATCTATGTTATTTTATTTTACTCTTAGCAAAACATTTTTATATTGGAATTGACATTTAGTCTCTTCAATATGAGCTACATAAAGATTAAAATAGAGATTAAATACAAATAATAAGAACTAATTTCAATATGAGCAAATTTTGTAGAGACTCAAACAAAACAATAAAGAACAAAAAATAAAATATGGTATACTTGTAGAGACAAAATAATAAAAATAAAATATGAACTAATTTCAATATGAACAAATTTTGTAGAGACTCAAATAAAATATGGTATACTTGTAGAGACAAAAAATAAAAAATACTTATAAATGAGTTAAAAACAAAAAATGATATATTTATAAGATCTAAAATATTGTTAAACTTAAAATATATTTTAATGTTTTTAAGTAGAATTATCTTGCCTCTATTGTCTTACTAGAAACAAGACTTTTATACTCAATTTTTGTCTTCAAATACTATTTTCAATTTTAAATTTATTGTTACCTAACTTGAATGGATCTAAACATAAGTTATCTTATATTCAACCACTAAGTGGTGTAAAAGTGATTAGATCTATGTTGTTAAGAAAAGTAACAAATCCTATTCCCCTTTCTAACTTCATATCATAGACTAATTATCTCAAATCGCATATGATCCCTTTGATTAAAAGTTACTTTTTAAACCTCGAGTACTTTTCTACATCTAATAAAAAATATTTGTTCACCACAAGATGAGTTGTATCAAGTTTTATATTATTTGTTTGACTTTATAGGTTCACTTTTAATAATATAAATCAAAAGGAAAAAAATAATTGAGTACAAATAGTTAATAAATTATTTAAGAGAATTTGAATTCAAAATTTAACTAAAATAATTCTTGATCAAACATTATCTATTTTTTAATTAAATTTTAAATTGTTAAGGTTGAAAACCAAGAGATTAAAACAAAACAAAAATGTAATATGAATTAAAGGTAAAAAAATATATTTTTATTTAGCAAATTAATTGATTGGTGGGTCCATTAGGAGATGTGGAACTACCTGATATTTGACAAGATGACTCTCATATGGGATGGCTCTGTATGGTCATGGGCCCACCAGTCCAAAGCTAAACCAACACACCACATGTTCCAATTTAATAAGTAGGTAGTGGCTCATCTACAAATTAATTTAAAATTTAATTTATATCATATGAAAAAAAGAAACACTTGGTCATGAAGATTTTTCAAGGTAATGATTCTCCTTTATGTATTCTCTTTTTGATGTCCTTTTAAGGATAAAATGCACCACTCATTACTTGTTGTTTGAAAACAGCTTATCACCAAAGCTATATCAACAAAGCCTTTCTAATGAAAGGTCCAAAGCTAATTAGTAGGATCTGGAAATGCTTTCACGGTTGATAAATAAATTTCTTAGTGCTTGTTTGTTTCCTCTTTTAGAGGAATTAAAGTTGATTTAAGATATGTTAAATTGGTTTTTGATATGTTTGAGTATTATCAAGTAAAATTGATTTTGCTTTTAGAATTATTTTTAATTGAAGTTGTAATTTGTATCTTTTGACTTCAAATATTATTCTTACACTAGAATTTATTTTTCAATTCATTTTACTTCAATACATCTAAATATATTTAAGTCACCTTTTATTCAACTCACTTTTAACAAATACCGATTTTACAAAATCAATCCATTCATAATCAAGGAGAAATCCATAAATTTTGATTTGTTAAGGCAATGTCATATATTATAATTTTTCTTATGACAACTGCATCATATTTTTTGGTTTATATGTTTTTCATTTTCAGCACTGTCAAAAACATATTTATCTATAATCAAACAATGCCTTCCATAATTTATCTCTCACATCATTGCACATTTGATTCTTCATAAATAAAACTATTCAATAATTTTTAATGAGAACAATGCTTTGATTTCAAGTGGATCTGTCCTTGTTCATAATCAATTTTTGTTACCGCCAATTTAGTGAGTACAAAAATTAATTATCGGAGATTCAAGAAATTGAGATGATGCATATATTATATTTTTGTATCCGTTATTAAACTTTAATTTTAAATAGTGTGCATTGATACAAAATTTGGACACTAAGACCAATTTAGTTAAAAGAGAAATAAAATGACACAATAAACTGTGTTGGGGTACGCCCACACATGTTAAATGTAAATAACAAACTTTGATGAAACATTCAATTATATCTCAACGTACAAATATAATTAGACCTTTGATAGAAAATGAAATCAATGACCAATTTACTTTTAGTGACTATCTTATTCCCATTTCTATATAGTCAATTTATATGACATAGTTGGACTAATAGTTGAATCATTCTATCTTTTATGTGTATGTATGCATAGAGTATTGAGGAGGGTCAAAAAGCATGAAAGCATATATGTGAAATATAAGAAAATGGATTTAAATTTAGTTCATATTTACACTGTTAATTAATTACAATTATTAGATCATTAATTAAAAATGTTTACTACTTCTAAAATTATATTTATAAATAATAGTAAGGATGAAGGTGCAAAACTCTTTACCATGTAATGTATGACTATAAAAAAGAAATAATAGTGATGATGAAGGTGCAAAACTCTTTATAATTTAGTGTATGACTATAGAAAAGAAATAGTGAGAAACATAGAGAAATTTATTGATTTGAAATATTTGTTTGTATGCGAATTCATGAATTATCTTAGTGCGCCAAAGCTGGTCACATTTTTTCCTCTGTTTCTGACTTGTATGGAAACACATCCAAAGACTTATTGACAAAAAAATCAACACTTTTATTTAGATGTGACTCTAGTATGTTGATATTAGAATGAATAATTGCAAGAAACATACAATAGGGATCAAATAGAAATATTAATTTGAAAAGATTCTTAGAAAATAAATCAATTTGGTTTATAATCCATAATTGAATTAAAACAAGACGATAAGTGTTAAAGTGGACAATTTTGCCTATGCGAAATATAGCAATACTTGAAGCTGGTTTATGGTTTGAGATGTTAGCTAGGGATTTATTACATAGGGTCCGTTTGATACAATTTTTTTTTTTAAAATAATTTTCTAAAAAAATTAATGAATTTTGTTTATCTGTTTATTACAAATTTTTTAAAATATAAATATAATCTAAAACTGATTGAAATGAAAAGTTGTTTTTTAGTAACTTTTAAAAAATCAATATTTATAATTGATTTATATTTTAAAAAATATTATTGTACTACAACAAACAAACACAATAATTTGAGTTTTATTTCAAAATCTATAAATTATTAAATTCCTAAATCAATTTTTATAGAATATGTAACAAATCATCCATAGTTTAAAAAATTGTTAATTGGGAGGGTGGAGTGGGTGTGAGGTCCTTTCTTTCTCTACTATTTCCTATTAACTTATGATATTATTATTATGATTATATCGAAGAAATCCTTCACAAAATATTTATTACTTTACTTTTATTGTTCAAGTTCTTATTGTGGATTCAGGTTGTATAAATGCTCCAATCATTGACAAATCGAACACAATATAGAAATGATTTCGGAATTATAATAATTAAGTGTAAAGATTATCTCTTTAATTTAAATAATTTTTGGGAAGTTTTTTGTTAAGAAACAAGTCAACAATATTGTCCACTCTTTAGCGAGAACATCACAATTCTATGCTAGTCTCAATATTTTTTTATTACATACCACTTTTTATATTGAGACTATTATTTTGAAATGAAATGATATGATTTTCCTCTTGTCAAAAAAAAAAATTAAGAATTTTTCTCAACTTCTAACCTCATATTGAAAGTTATGTGATTTTAAAATGATTTAAGGTTTTTAGACCTAGTTAACTCTACAACTGACATGTACATATAAAGTGAAGTTTGTTTAAATTTTATATGCTCTATTTAGCCAACACATTTAGTTTTTACACATTGTTGCAAAAAATTGCAGTAATATTTCTATATGAATTTTTCAGGTTAATCAATTCAATCTTAGTGCAATTTTTTTTTTGTCAGCAGTTGTATTGCAATTTTTTAGGCCATCAGACTTATTGCAATTTGGGCTAACTAATTTTTGAATTGATTTTGGGCTTTATTATTACGTGAGTACCATGCATTAATTTTTGTTTAAAAGCTTTGGACTCTTAGTATTAGGATTATACATAGAGTTTCTTTCCCCTATATATATCTAACGGTTAAATATATTTTTAGTCTCTCTAAATATATAAACTTTTATTTTTAGTTCTTTTAAAAAATTACTTCGAAATTTAGTCCTTTTAAATTTTCGGTTACTAATTTCAATCTCTGTTTTTTTACAAAAGTTCATATCGCATTTTTTAATTGACTTTTTTTTATGACATGTCATTTTAAGACTTTAAAATATCATTAACTTAATAACTTAACTATTTAATCTTTAATTTGAAGTTATAGATAAATTAATAAAGATTCAAGATTAAATAGTTAAATTATTAAAATAATGATATTTTGAAGTCTTATAATAATATGTTTTAAAAAAAAGTCACTTGGAACATGTGACATGAACTTTTGTAAAAAAACAAGAACTAAAATTGGTAACAGAAAATTTAAAAGGACAAAATTCGAAGAATTTTTTTAGAGGAATTAAAAATAAAAGTTGATATATTTAGAGGGACTAAACATATTTAATCCTATTTCTAATGGCTCCTAAGATCATTTTTTCTTTCCATTTTGACCCTATTCGGATTAATCAATAAGGAAATGATTTGTCTGAAGCTGTCAATTCCAATGTCCAAAGTTCTTAAAAAAGTTGAAGTTCATATTTATTGAAATACATGTTTAGATTGGCCAACCCAAATGTATGAAATTCTTGAAAAATGTTAAAAAAAAATTAAAATTCGTATTTTTAAAAAAATCACGTTCGGATTGACCAATCGGGACACCGTATTGATTGACAAATTTGAATGTACTAAGTTCTTGAAAACTAAATAAAATTACTATTTGTATATCTCAAAATACATGTCCAAGTTGACCAATCTGAACACCATATGGATTGACCAATTCAAATATAGGAAGTTACTAAAAAACTTAAAAATTAAAGTCTGTATTTCTTAAAATACACACACGGATTGACTAATATATGGATACTAAAGTTCTTGAAAAAAATTGAAGTCCGTATTTCTTAAAACACGCTTGGATTAACCCATCCAAACGAATTTCGTTCAAAATTATTATTCCAAAGAGGGTCAAAATAGACAAAAAAATTATATTTTAGGAGCTTATAAAAGATGTATGTGGGGAAGAAATTCCAGGTTTTGAAAGTTTTACCCCATATCCCCCATATTATACGTATATCCCCACAAACCTAAGGAAAAGATGTTTTTGCCCTCCTATAAAGCATAAAATCAGAAATTTTTCACCATTTCATCATTTTAACATTTCTGGAAAAAGTGAGTAAATTTTGAAAAATCCAACCGATGAATGAAGTTTTCCGGTAGTTCAAATGTGTTCCGGAAAACTTCATTCAAATTTTTCGGTAGTTCAAATGTGTTACGGAAAACTTCATTCAAATTTTCTGGTAGTTCATTTGTCTTCCGGAAAACTTGAAACAAGATTTCCGATAGTTAATTATTTTTTTTTACTGTTTTTTTAATTAATTTAATTATAATTTTTTAACTAATTTTTTTTCTTTTTCTTTTTTAATTTTTAGTTGGCGCTGGTGCACGAGGTAGAGACAACAAAATAATCCGAACATCACGCGAGGAAAGTACTTCTTCATCATATATGATGCATCCTCCGAAAAGGATTCGACTGACAGCGTCGACGAGGAGAATACGACGAATGATAGTAGAAGAAGATGACGAGGGAGACCAGGATCATATGGTTATCCCAGAGGTTGATGTTACTATGCATCAGCAGGAGGACCCTCCTGTAGTATAGGAGGAGGAGGAGGGAGAGCATATGGAGGAGGGACATGATGGAACTCAAGGACCCAGTGAGCTGACGCGGTATCCTGGAGGACCATATGATTTGTCCGTCCTTACTCGATACTAACAACATGTATCAGCTAGAATATGGTTTGGTAAGATATTTTAAATTAATTATTATTTATGGTGCATTAAAAATATTTAATTATTATTTTTGTTCTATATTTAATTTTAAGGTCATATTTTTTTTTGTATACATGAGCGACCATAGCTGAAAATTGTTGCGCATGGAAAGAAGCTGCAACAATTTACGCCGCAGGTACTCCCGCGAGTCATCGAGAATTGGGTGAACTTGTCGGGATTGGCCCATTACAACGGGGTAGTTTGAAGATGATTGACAATAACCTGATTTCCGCATTTGTGGAAAGATGGCATTCTGAGACACCGTCATTTCACATGCCATTAGGTGAAATGACGGTAACTTTGTATGATGTTGTCAATCTTCTTGGATTGCCTCTCAGGGGTCAGTTCTACAGTCCACCTGATGTAGATAGAGCAATGGCTTGTCATCTTGCCATTACTTTATTAGGAGTGCCTGTGGAAGAGATCTGGGAGGAGACCAAAGGGGCGCACTACAGACTGGATTGGTTGAAGGAGGTATTCATGAGCAGTGCCAAGCACATAGATTTGACTGTGCTGCCAGGGCATATCTACTGAATTTAGTAGAGAGTACTATTTTCGCAGAAAAGAGTCATACTCTTGTTGATGCGAAGCAATCTCCTGATCCAAACTATGGCGGACCAAATACCAAGATTCCTCATCGTGTCCAAGAAGTGATGCAATAGCGTGATAGCCACAATTTCCATCTGCTATCACATTAAATATGTCATCAATGTATGGTTGAATAACATCACGAAATTGTTTCAAGAACAAATTTATTGATGATTGAGATGATTGAGAGGGTTGTTTCTTTGATGAAAGATAATGTCTCTTCTTTGATGTTTGAGATGGTTGGGAAGTAGGATCTTCACAATATATTGCATTAACATGCTCAAAGTAAGAAGGGTCTCGATATACATCATATCCATCCGGCTTCTTAGACTTACTCTTCTTCACCCATCCTTTGGTTTGAACTTTTTCAGGTGGTGGACACATTGAACATGTAGTTGGAAAAGCAAGTTCACATACCTTACTCTTCAACACTCTTTTTCCTATAACATCAAGTGATCGAAAGCGTTTCGACAAGGCATCCATCTCAACAGATATATCTAACTCTGATCCATCTTCTATGTCTTGGGTGAGTTCTGAAGGTGCAAACACGAGAAGGTGGGGTTGAATTGTGTTTGACTAACTTGAATACTTTTTCTATTTTTGCAGTATTAAAACAAAACTTGATGTATGAATAAAACAGAGTTAGCAGCGGATATAAAGTAAAAATAAGAACATATAATTTTATACTAGTTCACCGTTAACGAGGCTACGTCCAGTCCCTTCACCTTGAAGGATTTCACTAATTCAAACCTTGAATTACAACAATACCACTGACCCTCCAAGTCAGTCTTCTCAAACAGTCTAACAATCCTAGACTTTTGAGGAATGCATCACCTTGACTTCTTAAGTCAAGTCTTCTCCTACCAATCTGACAACCCCAGATTGTAGAAGGAATTACAACGCCTTGAATCTAATTTCCAAGTAATCTACTACCCCTTCTGACTCCCTCAGATTGTAGACTCTACTTCAACAACTTAGATCTAACACAAGGGAAAGAAAATAACACGAGTGCTTGCTTCTGGAAAGCTGGAACTCACAATTAACCTCACTGAAAACTTGAGTGTTTGCTTTTGGAAGTGTATGATTCTTTTGCGATTTTCGATACTAAGTCTTCTGCCTTGAGCCTCTTTTTATAGATGTGAATTCGGGTCTCTTCCAAGCTTAATTTCGAGCTGTATATTGCTGGATTCTCTTGCAAAAATACTTTGACCAATCGGGTTTCATATAAATAAAAAACATATCTCTTGTCCACATCTGGACCATACTAAGTGATCTGTTGTGATCCTCTGATTTCGGCCAACCCTAGACCACACTTTCTGATCTTCTGATCTCGGCGAACCTGGACTTGCAAACTGATCTGCTGTATTCCTCTAATCTCGGCCAATGCTGGACCACACGTTCTGACCTTCTGTTTTCGGCCAACACTGGGCCATGGTCTGATCTTCTGATCTCGGCCAACACTGGGCCATATACTTAAATCTGGACCATTAATCTGAACATCTTCCCTCTGATTTGGACCAATTCTGAACTGGGTCTGGATTAAACTGAAATTAACTCTGGACCAAGGATATTTAATTCTGAACATTTACCTCGTCATCTGGATCAGGTCTGGACAGAATCTGGACATCATTTCTTCTGGTCTGGACTTAGTTTCATACCCTGAACCATGCTATCTTCTGGTCTGGGTCAAATTTGGATTGAATTTCTTGTTCTGAACCCATTAATTTATCCTCTGATTAAGTCTAGATCAAGTCTGGACTGTTTATCATTTCACTGCCAGGCTATCTTTTGGTCAGAATAAATTCTTGACTATGTCTGACTTATGATATCTTCTGGTATGGAACAACTCTCCCTCTGGCAGGCTTCCTTCTGGTCTGGTCCAGGTCTTCTTCTGACTTTGCTTCCTTCTGATCTAGGCCAGTAAAGATAACCTCTGGTGGTGTTTTGACATCCTGGTGTATCCTCTGGTAATTTCAGGATGCATCCTCTGGTACCTCCTGGATGCATTATCTAGTGTCTTCTGGAGGTATATCCTTTGGTTTGTGTTTATCCTCTGGTAACTCATCTTCTGCCTCTGGTGTCTTCATCTTCTTCCTTTGGTAACTTCATCTTCTGATGACATTTAATATAATAGTTCAAAGTACAAAATAAGATTACATGGAGTGCTTTTGTAAACATCAAAATCCTAAGTACTTAGAACCAACTTGGTTCCAACAATTTCCCCCTTTTTGATGATGACAAAACCTTAACTTATTTCGCTAGCTTGTAACCCGAAGTACTTGAAATACTCCCCCTCAGACCAATCTCTCCCCCTAAGTCTAATACTGACTTTTTCTTCTCCTTTTCAACTCCTTCTTGAATCACTCTTTCTTTTCTTCTCTTCTCTCCTTTTCAACTCCTTCTCTTTTCACTCTTTCTTCCTCTCTCTTTATTTTTCTCTCTCCCTGTTTCTTCTCCTTTTCAACTCCTTCTTTTTTCATCTATTTCTCTTTCGCTCCTCCTTTCTTTTTATCTCTCCTTTTCTACTTATTTCTCCTTTTTCTCTCTCTCCCCCTTTTTGTCATCAGCCAAAAAGAGGTACTACTATTTTTGTATTTTTTGTTTTTCTCTTTACAAATTACATAAAGTAATAACAGAAAAATAAAAAGCATAAAATAAAATTACAAGAAAATTAAAAACTCCTAAGATGACTACTTGAGCTAGTCAGATATGGAGGTAATGCTGAGATGCTTCTTGATGAACTCGAACCTATCTTCAGGTAATGCTTTGGTGAAGATATCAGCCCATTGATGATCAGTGTCCACAAACTGGATGCTTAAAGTCCTTTTTTGAACATGGTCCCTAATGAAATGGTGTTTTATTTCAATGTGTTTGGCTCTAGAGTGTAAGATCGGGTTCTTGGTTAGGTTTATGGCTGAAGTGTTATCACAGAACAAAGGGATATTGGTTTCAAAGATGTTGTAATCTTTAAGTTGATGTTTCATCCAGATTAACTGTGAGCTGCATCCTGCTGCTGATATATACTCAGCTTCAGCTGTTGACATGGCAATGGTGCTTTGTCTTTTGCTTGACCAAGAGATCAAATTATCACCTAAGAAAGTGCAGTTGCCACTTGTACTTTTCCTTTCCAGCTTGTCTCCAGCATAATCGGAATCACAAAAAACCTCTTAGTTTGTAGGTGGGGTTTTTTTTGTATAACAAAGTAAGGTTGGTGGTTCCTTTAAGGTATTTCAAAATTCGTTTGACAACAGTTAAATGGGATTCCCTAGGGTCAACTTGAAAACGAGCATAGACACAAACACTAAACAAAATGTCAGGTCTAGAAGCAGTTAAATAAAGAAGGGATTCAATCATACCTCTGTATGTTTTCTGGTCTACCTTTTGGCTGATTTCATCTTTCTCAAGTGAGCAAGTTGGGTGCATGGGGGTGGCCATAGGCTTACATTCACTCATTTTGATCTTTTTAAGAAGTTCTTTAGTGTATTTAGATTGGTGAATGAGTATACCTGATTTACCTTGGTGAATCTAAATTCCCAGGAAGAACTTAAATTCTCCCATTATGCTCATCTGGAACTCTTTCTGCATTAGGTCAGAAAACTCTTTGCACAAAGTGCCATTAGTCGATCCAAAGATGATATCATCAACATAAACTTGAATAATTAAAATATCATTTTTAATGGATTTTTTAAATAGAGTATTATCAATCTGGCCTCTATCAAATTCATTCTTAAGCAAAAAGTTACTAAGTCTATCATACCATGCCCTTGGTGCTTGTTTTAAACCATATAAAGATTTTTTAAGTTTAAAAACATGGTCTGGAAAATCAAAATTTTCAAATCCAGGGGGCTGTTTGACATAGACTTCCTCACTTATGTAGCCATTTAAGAATGCACTTTTAACATCCATTTGATACAAAATATATCGTGATTAGCAGCAAATGATAAAAGAATTCTAATTGCTTCTAACCTGGCCACTGGAGCAAATGTCTCAGTGTAATCGATACCTTCCTATTGACTATATCCTTTAGCTACTAGTCTAGATTTGTTCCTTACCACTTCACCTTTTTCATTGAGTTTATTCCTGAACACCCACTTGGTTCTAATAATGTTTTTGTTTGGTCTGGATACCAGATCCCAAACATCATTCCTTTGAAATTCATTCAGCTCTTCTTGCATCGCAAGTATCCATCCTTCCTTTACCAAAGCTTCATCAACATTGCTTGGTTCAATTGTTGAGAGTAAACCAAACAGACCGGTTTCTCTACTTGATGATCTGGTCTTCAATGGTTCTGCTGCACTGCCAATAATGAGAGATTCTGGATGTGAAGACTTGTACTTCCATCCATTCTTTCCCTCTGACTTGTCTTTAGTGTTAGCATGTTCTTCTTCATCTTGATCTTTCTCAGATTCTGCTACTGGTCCAGCTTTTGGTTCCTGTGCCTCTGGTTCACCTGCAATTTCCTCATCTTGCTTTGACTTTTCAGAGTCAAGCTGTTTATCATCAAACTTAATGTCGATTGATTCTTCCACCGTGTTAGTTTCTTTGTTAAACACTCTATAAGCTTTTGATATCTCAGAGTAGCCAATAAAGGTACACTTTTGAGATCTAGAATCAAACTTAGCTAGATTGTCTTTAGTGTTCAACATAAAATAGATGCAACCGAATTGCTTAAAGTAGGAAATATTAGGTTTCTTACCTTTCCACAGTTCATAGGGAGTTTTATTTAAGATGGACCTGATGTGGACTCTATTTTGAATGTAGCAAGCTGTGTGTTGACAGCTTCTGCCCAAAGGTAGGTGGCAACCTTCATATCATTCAGCATGGTTCTGGCCATCTCCTGCAGTGATCTGTCTTCCTTTCTACCACTCCATTCTGTTGAGGTGTTATGGGGGATGAGAAGTTGTGAGAGATGCCATTCTCATAACAGAATTCTTCAAAATACTTGTTCTCGAATTCAACTCCATGATCACTTTTGATGGTTATGATCTTAATACCCTGTTCATTCATAACTTGCTTACAAAAAGAAATAAATACTTTGTGAGATTCATCTTTGTTCTTTAAAAATTTTACCCAAGTCCATCTTGAGTAATCATCAACAATCGCAAAACCATATTTCTAACCACTGAGAGAAGCTGTTTGAACAGGACCAAACAGATCTAAGTGAAGCAGTTCAAGTGGTTGAGAAGTAGAAACACAATTTTTAGTTTTGAAAGAACTTTTAGTTTCTTTATGTAAGACCCGTTGAATTTTAAAATTAAATTCAGATTTGATTTTAAGGATATTTTGGGAATATTGGTGTAATATTCAATATATGTATATTTTGTGTAAATATATATATATATATATATATATATAATTAATTGTTTTGAAGTTGGAATTAAAATTATGGATGATGGATGAATTAATTTAATTTCGAGTAATTAAATTATCGGGCCGATTAATTAAGATATTTTCTGCTATTTGCGACGAAACGGATTAATTGCTGGAGGATCAGAAGATATTTTAATATAAGAGTTGGTGAGGTGGCGTAGATATTTGTGAAAAAGGAAACAATTCCTCTCTCCTCTGCTTTGTCAGTTGCATTTAAGTGGATACTTAAGTGAGAAGCTTTTCTTCTTTCCTCTGTACGACAGTTTCTGCTTTAACTTCTTCTTCTTCTTCTAATTTTCTGAGTGTTGGTGAAGAAAAACAGTTTACTCAAAAGTCATCGTTCTGGAAAATTTTAGTGTCGAATCAGAAAGTTTCGAGTACGAAAGTCATTCCTCTTATCATTACGGAGCTAAAGAACTAATTTTTGTAGCGGCGAACGCGAACGTGTGTTTATACATTATATATTGTCGAAAGTGTGTTTAATGTCTTTCCAATAAAGAGAGTTTTTGGGAATTCTCCAAACATAAAATGGTGAGAAATTTATAAATAAAAATTACCGAGAAAGTATGGTATGCATGGCTGAATTTATTTTAAAAAATGGGTGGCATTTTCTTTTGTAAACTACAGAGCCTAAGCCCAACAATAAAACAAAAAAAGTGACCTAATACGATATATCCACAATTCTTAGCAAAGAAAATGCCTTCATTGTCAAAAACCGGGACACGTCGCAAGGGATTGTCGGGCTCCGAAGGTGGAACCAACAGTGAATACAGCTAGGGCCACTCGTCCTATTGCTAGGGGACGCGTCTACCACATGGATGCTGCTGCTGGAAGTCAAACTCCTAAGTTAATCCAGCAAGACTGCCAGATTGCAGGTAACACATTAACTGCACTTTTTGATTCGGGAGCAACTCATTCTTTCATTGCTATGGATTGTGTAAATCGTTTGAAGCTATCTATGTCTGCTTTGCCTTTTGATTTGATTGTTTCCACACCTGCACAGACTTTGACCGTAAATTCTGCATGTTTACGTTGTCCTGTAACAATTCAAGATAGAAATTTCTTGGTTAATTTAATCTGTGTACCCCTGCAATCACTCGAGATAATTCTCGGCATGGATTGGATGTCTTATAATTATGTAGTCTTGGATTGTGCCCGCAAATTAGTTCTTTTCCCCGAACCTGGAGTCGTCCGGTATTTGTTTACTAACAAGCTTGGAGTATCACTGAGAGAAGGAACTCATGAATTTTTATCATTAGCTAACGTGGAGACCAAGATGGATGTGAGCATAGAAGATGTAGTGTTAGTCAAAGAGTATCCGGACGTATTTCCAACAGAAATTCCAGGATTACCCCCAGTAAGAGAAGTGGAGTTCTTCATTGATTTGCACCCAGGAACTGGACCCATTTCAATTGCACCATATAGAATGTCGCCATTGGAATTAAACGAGCTTAAGGATCAAATTGAAGGTTTGTTGGAGAAAGGATTTATCAGGCCAAGTGTGTCACCGTGGGGAGCTCCGGTGTTGTTAGTTAAGAAAAAGGATGGAAGTTCACGCTTATGTGTGGATTACCGGCAACTTAATAAGGTAACCATTAAAAACCGTTATCCTTTACCACGCATAGATGATTTGATGGACCAATTGAGGGGAGCAGCTGTGTTTTCAAAGATCGATTTGAAGTCAAGATATCATCAGATTCGGGTAAGAGAAGGAGATATTCAAAAGACCGCTTTCAGGACTCGTTACGGGCATTATGAATATCTTGTTATGCCATTTGGAGTTACGAATGCACCAGCGATTTTTATGGATTATATGAATAGGATTTTCAATCCATTTTTAGATAAATTCGTGGTGGTATTCATTGATGACATTTTGATTTATTCAAAGGATGAAGAAGAACACGGAGAACATTTGCGTCAAGTTCTGGAAATTTTACGAGGGAAGCAATTGTACGCCAATCTGTCGAAGTGTGAATTCTGGTTGGAGAAAGTGAATTTCTTGGGACATGTAATAACAAAGGAAGGAATTGCAGTAGATCCGGCAAAGATTGAGACAATTCTTGCTTGGAAACAACCTCAGACCATCACTGATATAAGAAGTTTCGTCGGACTGGCAGGATACTACAGGAGATTTATTGAAGGATTTGCTAAGATTGTAGCTCCTTTGACACAACTCACCAGGAAGAATCAGCCGTTTGCATGGACAGAGAAGTGTGAAGAGAATTTTCAGTTGCTTAAGGAAAAATTGACAACCTCACCAGTATTGGTTCTGCCACAACCAGAGGAACCATATGAGGTTTATTGTGATGCATCTCACCAAGGTCTGGGCTGTGTTTTGATGCAACATCAGAAAGCTGTCGCCTACGCCTCAAGGCAATTGAAAGCTCACGAACGGAACTATCCGACTCATGATCTAGAACTTGCTGCTGTAGTGTTTGCATTAATGGTCTGGAGACACTATCTTTATGGATGCACGTTCACGGTGTTTAGCGACCATAAGAGCTTGAAGTATCTGTTCGATCAGAAAGAACTGAACATGCGTCAGAGGAGATGGATGGAGACTCTTAAAGATTTTGATTTCTCATTACAGTACCATCCTGGAAAAGCCAATGTAGTGGCTGATGCATTGAGCAGAAAAAGCGTAACAGTGTCCTCAATGATGATGGCCAGACAACAAGAGTTGTGGGAAGCATTTAGAGATCTACACTTGGATGTAGAGTTTGCACCGAGAATTTTAAAGTGTGGAATGATAACCATGTCAAGTGGATTACTTGAGGAGATTGCAAATCTGCAAGATGACGCAATGATTCAAGAAAAGAGGAACCTAATAGTGCAAGGAAATGCAGCTGAATTCAGGGTCGGAACAGATAACATTCTGAGATGCAATGGAAGGATTTGTGTACCGGAAGTTGCAGACATGAGAAGAACGATCTTGGAAGAGGATCATAAGAGCAAATTGAGTATTCATCCTGGAGCGACCAAGATGTACCAGAACTTAAAACAGAATTATTGGTGAACAGGAATGAAGAGGGACGTAGCGGAGTACGTATCGGCTTGTTTAACTTGTCAAAAAGCGAAGGTGGAACATCAACGACCCGCTGGAATGTTGCAGCCTTTGGATATACCAGAATGGAAGTGGGATCGCATTTCCATGGATTTTATAACTGGACTGCCCAAGACAAGAAGAAAGAATGATTCGATTTGGATAATCGTGGATCGATTGACCAAATCTGCACATTTCTTGCCGGTAAAGACCATTTATAAGGTAGATAAGCTGACAGAGATCTACATTGCTAAAATTGTGAGATTACACGGAGTTCCATCGAGCATTGTATCAGACTGTGATCCAAAATTCACATATCACTTTTGGAGAGCGTTGCATGAAGCGTTGGGAACAAAACTGAAATTGAGTTCAGCTTATCATCCACAAACAGATGGACAAACAGAAAGAACAAATCAGTCCTTGGAAGATCTATTAAGGGCATGTGTATTGGATGACAGAGGAAGTTGGGATGATGTACTGCCATTGATTGAGTTCACCTACAACAACAGCTTTCATGCAAGTATTAGAATGGCACCATATGAAGCTTTGTATGGACGCAAGTGTCAAATGCCTCTGTGTTGGTATAAAGACGGGGAAAGTATGATTGTTGGACCTGAGATGGTGGAACAAACTACGGAAAAAGTCAAGAGGATACAAGAGAAAATGAAGATTTCACAGGATCGTCAGAAGAGTTATGCGGATAAGCGTCGCAGACCTTTGGAATTCCAGCAAGGCGATCATGTATTTCTAAGAGTCACGCCTACAACTGGAGTGGGAAGGGCTATTAAATCCAGAAAATTGACTCCAAAGTTTATTGGACCATATCAGATTTCTGCGCGTATTGGACCATTGGCTTATTGGATTGCTTTATCTCCAATGCTGTCCAATATTCATGATGTATTTCACGTGTCGCAGTTAAGGAAATACATTTCAGATCCGTCTCATGTGATCGAACCAGACATAATTCAGCTGAAGGATAATCTGTCATTTGAAGTATTCCCTAGAAGAATTGAGGACAGGAAGATTAAACAGTTGAGGAACAAGGAAGTCCCACTAGTCAAAGTGATTTGGAATCCGACTACTGGAGACGCGACTTGGGAACTAGAGAGTAAGATGAGGGAACAACATCCTCATTTGTTTAACGACATGTAGTTTCGAGGACGAAACTAATTTAAGGGGGGTAGTAATGTAAGACCCTTAAATTTTAAAATTAAATTCAGATTTGATTTTAAGGGTATTTTGGGAATATTGGTGTAATATTCAATATATGTATATTTTGTGTAAATGTATATATATAATTAATTGTTTTGAAGTTGGAATTAAAATTATGGATGATGGATGAATTAATTTAATTTCGAGTAATTAAATTATTGGGCCGATTAATTAAGATATTTTCTGCTATTTGTGACAAAACGGATTAATTGCTGGAGGATCAGAAGATATTTTAATATAAGAGTTGGTGAGGTGGCGTAGATATTTGTGAAAAAGGAAACAATTCCTCTCTCCTCTGCTGTGTCAGTTGCATTTAAGTGCATACTTAAGTGAGAAGCTTTTCTTCTTTCCTCTGTACGACAGTTTCTGCTTTAACTTCTTCTTCTTCTAATTTTCTGAGTGTTGGTGAAGAAAAACAGTTTACTCAAAAGTCATCATTCTGGAAAATCTGAGTGTCGAATCAGAAAGTTTCGAGTACGAAAGTCATTCCTCTTATCGTTACGGAGCTAAAGAACTAATTTTTGTAGCGGCGAACGCGAACGGGAGTATCGTCGGCTTTTGTCGCAGAAGCGTACGAGCTAAGGGAACGTAACTAAGGTAAGGGCACCTTCCAACTTTTTAGATTGCATTTAGGGCTGTAAATGCATGTGTGATGAATGATTATTGGTTTATGTTTGTGAAAAACATGGTGTTATGTTTTGGAAATCATTCTGTGTGTGCTGAATGATGATTCTGGTTCTGATTTTGTTTTGTTAAAAATCAGTGAGGTTATTCTGATTTGAGTGAATCTGTGTTTTGCTGGGTTTTGTTAAAACAATTTGTTGCTGATATTGGATGAAAAATGTTCTGAGTTGAGATTTTAAAGAGTGGTAATTATGATTCTAGGGTTGGGTTGGTTTTTCAAAGGAAAGGTTTTAAAAATGTGTTGAACTTCCAGGAAATTTCACTGAATTTGAAGGTGTATTCGAATACGGCTTGAGTGTATTCGAATACAGCCTGCAAGGCTTCTGTTTTCTTCAGATTTACGAACTTGTATTCGACTACGATCCTCTGTAGTCGAATACAGATTTTCCAATTTTGCTTCTGACTTGGCTTCTGTATTCGACTACGACCCTCTGTAGCCGAATACAGATTTACAACTTTTTCCACTGACTTCGCATCTGTATTCGACTACAACAACCTCGTATTCGAATACAGAATGCTGATTTTTCACTGCTTTAGCTTATGTATTCGAATACAAGGGAGCTGTAGTCGAATACAGATTCGTGTTTTTCAGAAATTCAAGTTTTTAACATTGTTTTATAAACCTTAAGTGTTGGGGTACCTTGGGAAGGTTTGTGGTGATTAAAAATGGAAATTTGGTGATAGTTTGAAGTGGTGAGGATGAAGTTTTTGAGAATTTACTGAAGTTGTAGAAATTCTGATTTTTATACTGTGACAACCTCTGTATTCGAATACAAGGAGTCTGTATTCGAATACAGGATGTTGATTCTGCCTTGTTTGGCTTCTGTATTCGAATACAATGAAGCTGTATTCGAATACAGATTCGTATTTTTGCCAGAAAACCTCAGTTTTAATCACAGCTTTGAATCTTAACAGTTGGGGAAAAACCTTTGTTAATAAAGAGTGGAACTTTGAGGTAATGCAAAGTGTAATGCTTGCTTGAATGGTTAATCTTTGAATGTGTTGAGATGTTTTGAAAAATGAGGAAAATGCATGAATTTTACTAACGTTTTCAATGAAGTGAAACAATGCATACTCATGCATGGCATAGTCAGGTGGTACCCGCGATGGGCCACAGAGTAATGCGCATCCACGTGCTGATCTGTAGTGATTGCACGAGTGCTGATCTGTAGTGATTGCACGAGTGCTGATCTGTAGTGATTGCACTAGGTACTAATCTGTGATTGTACTTTGGTATATAAGTGTTGGTCAGATGAACGACTGCACTGGTACTGGACTGTAGTGTCTGTACCCTGAAATGCGCAGCCACGTGCTGATCTGTAGTGATTGCACGAGTGCTGATCTGTAGTGATTGCACTAGGTACTGATCTGTAGTGATTGTACCTTGGTTTATGTCAAACGTGCTGGTCTGTAGTGACTGCACGAGTGCTGGTCTATATGCGACTGCACTGGTGCTTATCTGTATGCGATTGCACCCTGGTCATGAGGGCCGTTAAATTGTGCTAGTCTGTAAGTGACTGCACCTTGGTGATTCCAAGAATTTATGAACATGAGCATATACATATTGCATCGGAGTGTTTGACCGGAGGGTCACGTTTTGATTTTTTGTTGATGGTGGAAAATTGTTGTGTGAGTAAGTATTGTTTTGAAATCTGTAATTTCGGATGAATTGATGTTTGTGCTTACATCATGATTTTCATACTTACTTGGTTGCTGTTTTGTAAAGTACAAATGACATGTATTTCAAAATTTAGCATCCTTATTTATCATCATGTACTATGAATATGTTTGATATTCTTGATATAACTGCTATGTGGTAATTGTTATTTTCGGTCGGTGACCCTTTACAATTATTGTGGAATTGGGCTTTTCCCTCAGATGAGATTCAGAACCGTACCCCTGATGTTCATACTAACGATAGGGAACGTCGTTAGTTTCCCTTGATCTTTACTTGTGGGCTATGCAAAGAGATGAGCAGCTGGGTGAAGAAAAGACTTGTGAATATTGTAATGCTACTGTAGCTTAGGGTATGATCCGAGTAGACTTATGTATAGGGTTTTAAACTCAATGGTTGTAAATATTCATTTTGGGAATTATTGTAAAATTCTTCCGCACTCTGATAAATATTTTGATGTATCTTTATTTTAGTATATTATAAAGATCAAATTTCGATAAATATCTCATTCGATTTAATTGTGATGTTGCTGTTTTAAATTCCTTACTATTTTTGATTACGAAGTCGAATGATATTTAATTTGAATTGATTTTAATTTCCTTGAAACGGAATTCTGAAAACTCTTTTATTTATGTATTCGTTTTAAAAAAAAAAAATACACTCGCGCTGTGTTTTAAACTCGGGGTGTTACACTTTACCTCTTTGACATGCTTCACACAGAATCTCAGTTTTGGTACTTACCTTGGGGAGCCCTCTTACCAACTGGAGTTTGCTCAATTCGGATATAAGCCTAGGGTTTGCATGCCCTAACCTTTTGTGCCAAAATCAGATTCTGCTCACTCACAGACAATAAGCATTTAACCTGTTGCTTAGCAAGACTGAACAAATCAATTTTATAAACATTATCCTTCCTAGTGCTAGTAAATAAAACCAACCCATCAAGTTGATTAACAGCTTTGCAAGTTTTTTGATTAAAGATAACATCATAATTGCAATCACTTAATTGACTTATGTTCAGAAGATTATGTTTTAGCCCTTTAACTAACAGAACATTTTTAATAGACAGGGAAGAAGAAGTGTTACCAACAGTTTCTGTACCAATAATATGAGCTTTCTGGTTTCCTCCAAAGGAAACTTTGCCTCTAGTATTCATAGTCAGATTCAGAAACATGGATTTGTCTCCTGTCATGTGTTTGGAGCATCCACTGTCAAGAGACCAACCTTTGTGTTGTTGATCAGACCTTGCTTTTTCTCTGTCACAAGCTTCTGTTCGAGCCATCAGAGCCAGTTCTGCTGGGCCTGTTTGAGCAGTTTCCTTGATTCTACTTTGGTCGATAAACCATTTTCTTTTGATGATTCTGGAACATGTTTTGGTTCTGGTAATTTTGGTGAATCTTGTGATTCTGATAAGCTTGATGATTCTGGTGATTTGGGTGAATCTGGTGGTTCTGAGGAACCTGGTAATTCTGGTGATTCCTGTTCTGATTCTGGTTCTGGTTCCAGTACTGATTCTGATTCTGGTTCTAGTATTGGTTCTGGTTCCAGTTTCTGTGCTTCTGATACTGGTTCCAGTTCCTGTTCTGATTCTGGTTCCAGTTTTGATTCTGGTTCAGTTCTGGTTCTGGTTCTGGTTGCGTTGACCAAACCTTCTTCCATCAGACTCAAATTGCCTTTGTCTGGTTGTAGCAGGAACATAAACCTTCTGCTCCTTCTAGTTGCTCAGAATATCTGCAACATAGACAATTTGATCTTTTGGTACCCTGAACTGATTGGGTCCAAGTTTGTTAGTCTTAACAACTCTCTGATCTTGTTCAGATTTTACCATTGGACAAGATAGTTCAGAGTGACCTTTCTTAGCACAAACAATGCATAAAACATCTTAATGAACAGCTTTCCTTTCAGTAATCGTTTCTGTAAAACCAAGACCTCTCTTTCCAGTGTTACTGTTTCCATAAATCATAGATGCATATTTACATCTTTCCATTCCATTAGAAATAAAGTTTTGAAACAATTGTTCATCCATATCAGATTTACAAACAGTTTTGGAAGTGGAACAAATATTACTTTTGAGAGTTTGGTTTTCAGATTTGAGTCTTGCAACTTCAGTTTTAAAATCTTTGTTTTTAGTTGCAAACTCAAAATTTTGATTCTTTAAAACTTGGACTTCTTTGGTTATATTTTTCTTATCTTCCCTAAGAGTTTTCAGTTTTAAAGACATCTTATTGTTTGCATTTAAAAAGTCTTTTAAAGCGTCAATTAATTCAGATCTAGTGAGATCAGAAAAAATACCTCACTGTCTTCATCTTCTGAATCTGTTCCAGAGCCTGAGCCGTATCCAGAGCTTGAGTTGGTATGAGCCATCAGAGGAAGAATTGCTCCCTCTGATGTGCTTCTAGACTTGCTTGAATGATTGCTTCGATCATTCTTCCTTCTGCTTGCTTTCCTTCCTGAAATCGTGCCTTTATGAAGTACAGAGGCAGACCTGATGTGTGCCATCTTTGCTGTTTCTGCCTCTTCTTCATCAGACGATTCTTCCTCTGATTCTGATGCATCCTAGGCTGCCATCAGACCCTTCTTTATGAATCTGGAACTCTTCTTGTGCTGTTTTCCTTTTTCTAGATTTGGACATTTTGACTTGATATGTCCAGGTGCATTGCATCCATAACGAACGATACTCTTCTTGTCAGATTCTTCCTTTCCTTTGTTGTTATGTTTCTTCTTGAAGCTTCTCCTTTTCTTGTTTTTCCAGATCTTAACCATCTGTTTGGTTAAGTAAGCCATATCATCACAGTCACCGTCGCTATCCTCTGATTCTAATGCTGCCCTTGCAGCTTTCTTCTGTTTCGACTTCAGGGCCAGATTCTTCTTCTTTGGTTCAGCTGCTTCTAGTTCTATTTCATGAGACCTGAGTGAGCTGATCAGATCTTGAAGTTTTAAGTTATTCAGATCTTTGGCTTGCTGAACTGCAGTAACCATTGGTCTCCACTTGGTTGGTAAGCTTCTTAGAATCTTCTTGACATGATATGCTGTTGTGTAGCGTTTCTTCAAGACCTTCAGTCCAGATATCAAAGTCTGGAATCTACAGAAAATTCCATCAATGTCTTCATCATCTTCCATTTTGAACATCTCATAATGTTTGACCAGTATATTAGCCCTTGCTTCCTGAACCTGCTGGCTTCTTTCATAGGTCAGAACCAGACTGTCGAATATGCTCTTTGTTGTTTCTTTATCTGTGCATCTGTCAAATTCCTTGAGTGTGATGGAACTGATCATGATGTTTCTGGACTTGTGATGCAGTTTGAATAATTTGCTCTGGTCTAGTTTCATATCTTCCATGTCCAGTTCTTTAGTTGGATCTCCTGGAACAGTAGGTGCAGTGTATCCTTTGACTACCAGCTTCCATAATTCAGGATCTTGAGATATGAAGAAACTTCTCATTCTGTCCTTCCAATACTTAAACCTTTCTCCATCAAACAGTGGTGGTCTGTTGATGTTGCTTCCCAAATCATCTTTGGATTCTGCCATGTTGCACCCCTTGGACCTTTCCTCAAACACTATTAAGTGCTAAGCCTTGAGACCGAGCTCTGATGCCAATTGAAGGTGCAAACACGAGAAGGGGGTTGAATTGTGTTTGACTAACTTGAATACTTTTTCTGTTTTTGCAGTTTTAAAACAAAACTTGATGTATGAATAAAACAGAGTTAGCAGCAGATATAAAGTAAAAATAAAAACACAGAATTTTATACTGGTTTACCGTTAACGAGGCTACGTCCAGTCCCTTCACCTTGAAGGATTTCACTAATTCAAACCTTGAATTACAACAATACCACTGACCCTCCAAGTCAGTCTTCTCAAACAGTTTAACAATCCTAGACATTTGAGGAATGCAGCACCTTGACTTCTTAAGTCAAGTATTCTCCTACCAATCTGACAACCCCAGATTGTAGAAGGAATTACAACGCCTTGAAACTAATTGCCAAGTAATCTGCTACCCCTTCTGACTCCCTCACATTGTAGACTCTACTTCAACAACTTAGATCTAACACAAAGGAAAGAAAATAACACGAGTGCTTGCTTCTGGAAAGCTGGAACTCACAATTAACCTCACTGAAAACTTGAGTGATTGCTTTTGGAAGTGTATGACTCTTTTGAGATTTTCGATACTAAGTCTTCTGCCTTGAGCCTCCTTTTATAGATGTGAATCCGGGTCTCTTCCAAGCTTAATTTCGAACTGTATATTGCTGGATTCTCTTGCAAAAATACTTTGACCAATCGGGTTTCATATAAATAAAAAACATATCTTTTTAGCTCCAGATTTGCTTTCATAAATAACTTGGGCCAATCCTGTCTTTAATTAATTCTATAACAAATCTTTCTTCCCACCAATAGCTTCTGAATTCCACAAGACTTCACTTTATTTTTGAATCAAATCCTTTTAATACTTTGATCAAATTAAATTAAATCTCCACCGATTATCATCATGATTAATTCTAGACCATTTGATCTTCTGCTCTCGTCCACATCTGGACCATACTAAGTTATCTGCTGTGATCCTCTGATTTTGGCCAACCCTGGACCACACTTTCTAATCTTCTGATCTCGGCCAACCTGGACTTGCAAATTGATCTGCTGTGATCCTCTGATCTCGGCCAATGTTGGACCACACGTTCTGACCTTCTGTTTTCGGCCAACACTAGGCCATGGTCTGATCTTCTTATCTCGGCCAACACTGGGCCATATACTTAAATCTGGACCATTAATCTGAACATCTTCCCTCTGATATAGACAAATTCTGAAATGGGTCTGGATTGAACTGAAATTAACTCTGGACAAAGGATATTTAATTCTGAACATTTACCTCTTGATCTGGATCAGGTCTGGACAGAATCTGGACATCATTTCTTCTGTTCTAGACTTAGTTTCATACCCTGAACCATGCTATCTTCTGGTCTGGGTCAAATCTGGATTGAATCTCTTGTTCTGGACCCATTAATTTATCCTCTGATTAAGTCTGGATCAAGTCTAGACTGTTTATCATTTCAGTGCCAGGCTATCTTCTGGTCAGAATAAATTCTGGACTAAGTCTGACTTATGATATCTTTTGGTCTGGAACAACTCTCCCTCTAGCAGGCTTCCTTCTGGTCTGGTCCAGGTCTTCTTCCGACTTTTCTTCCTTCTGATCTGGGCCATAAAGATATCATTTGGTGGTGTTTTGACATCCTGGTGTATCCTCTGGTAATTTCAGGATGCATCCTCTGGTACCTTATGGATGCATTATCTGGTGTCTTCTGGAGGTGTATCCTCTGGTCTGTGTTTATCCTCTGGTAACTCATCTTCTGCCTCTGGTGTCTTCATCTTCTGCCTCTGGTAACTTCATCTTCTGGTGGTATTTAATATAATAATTCAAAGTAGAAAATAAGATTACATGGAATGCTTTTGTAAACATCAAAATCCTACGTACTTAGAACCAACTTGGTTCCAACAAGTTCACATTTCATGTTTAATTTCCTCCATTGAATATGCACAGAATCTAAAGGAATTGGTTCACCCATCAATTTATATTGTGCCAATTCACAAGCACAGGGTAACCCGTATGTTCATCTGAGAGAGCACCCACATACAGACTTGTCGGTACCCACCCATTCAACCTTCTCATATTCTTCAGCAATACGTCTTTTAGCTTCTTTTGATAAAAATGTATTCAATATTTGATAAAATGGATTCTTGTGTTCATGCACTTCATCATAAAAACTTTTCTGAAATGAGGCGCTGATTCTTTTATGTTGCAACCTTATTATGTTGTTTATAGCCTCCCAATATCTATACATGTCACCCATGCTGTTTTCCAACATTAACTTCAGTTTCCAATGAGCTGACTCAACCCTATCATTACATATAAATTGTCACCATGGAGCAATCCAACAATATATAGTAAAATTACAAACTGTTTCTTATGAGGAGTCAACCTAGTTTCTTTCACATAATCAACAAACACTTTATAATCGACACATGATTGCTCAAATATGTGCAACCGCATTATATACTCTTTTTCATCACTACAATACATAACGTCTTTCCATATATTCAATATTAACTCTTGTCTATCCTTTAAGACATATTGCTTGCATTTTGCTCCAACATTTTTGTCGATATGAAATTGACAAAGAAAATTAACAGTATGTGGAAATACAATACCAACTTCTTTCATTAACGCAAGATCTCTATATGTCACAATTACATGAGGAAAATTATTTTGTGTAACAAACAGTTCTTTTAGCCTCTCTAATTCCCAACAAAAGTTTTATTCTCGCTCGCATTCCAAATAAGCAAATCCAACCACAAATGTCATCTTTGTTGATGTCATACCAACAATTTCAAGTAATGGTGTTCTATATTTATTGGTTTTGTAGGTGTTGTCCGTAATCAACACAATAGGAAACAAATTCAACAACTTCATTGAATCTGGATGAGCCCAAAAAATATCTTTCATAACATCTGAGTCTTCCCGCTTTCTATTCCAACACACATATTTTGTATCTTCAATTAACTTGAATAAATGTTGCATTTCTGTCTTATGACCTCTCACCTGCAATCGAATGATACTCCTTTGTTTATATATTTGTAAGATTTGAGTAACATTGTTCTTATCTTAGTCTTGCAATGAGAGTAATATGTGCCTCGGTGCAACAATATATTTTGTTAAGTCGTGAACATGTTTTTTCTCTTCTTCATCTAAACGGCCAACAAATGCGTGTCCCTCCAAAGTATCAGGTAATTCATGGTTGTGAACTTCACAAATTACTTTTACTGTCCATTATGAACCATCTTTTAATGGTTTTGATCTAAGCTTGAAAGAACAACCACACTTTTTTGTTGAACTTTGAGTTAAACTATCAACACCCTTGTATTTTCCTCCTTTATCACAACCTAATATTAATTTATTTCTTCTCCCTCTTTCTCCAGTCTCTTTATCTGATCTTGTGATGATAACAGTCACTTTGTGTTTTATACTGATTTCTTTAGCCCACTTCACAACAGTTTTCCGTGTATCAAATATCTGAAATAAAATATAAAATAAATTATAATAATTAATCACAATAATAGATTTTTATGATAGTAATTATAATAATTCATACTTGATATGTGTTAAAAACGTTGGTAGTATCGACACATGTTTTATTATATAATACTAGCGGATTATTCATATCTATCAAAATTTGAAAGAAAAAAGTTTAACACTATCGGTAGTGTTAAATGTACGTTTCTTTATCGGAAATTTTTTTTCAACTTTTCCGGTAGAACCTTCTGTACCGGAAAACTTCAAAAAAGTTTTCCGGTAGAAGTCTTCTGTACCGGAAATCTTGTTTTTTTCTGGTCCAGAAATCTTTGAAAGGTAAAAAAAAAGTAAATTTAAATTTGGTAAAATAGAAAAAAAACTGAATGATATATTTAGCCTTTTAAAAATTTTATGGAGGTATAAATATAACTGTGGGGGTATAGGGTAAAACTTTTCGAGATTTTATATGCTAACTTTGCATCCCAATCCATAGCAAAACAAAAACAACAGAAAGATACAGGAAAAAAGGAATAAAGCCCTATTGCTTCTCACACACACAAAAATTCCCAAACCCTAAATCTCAAGCCCACTTGTGAGATTGCTTTGTGCTGATTTGGGCAACCCAGACTTTGGCTCATAACTGTACTTTAAGGCTTTGCCCAGTTGGATTTAAGTTTATTTCACAAAAAATATTTACAAATTAGCAACACATTTGTTAGTGTTCTATACTCAAACACCGGTAATCAAGTTGATTTAAATAATTAATAAATTTTGGTTAAAAATGAATGGTTTGAATTTGAGTTTCAATTTTTGTTGGAATAATATTTAATTATATTTTATTTATTTCACAATTAAATTTTGAATTATTAGATCCTTTTTCTTTGAAAGCCGGATTATTAAGACTAAATAAATATTTGACTCTTTATTCATGTTTGCAATTGAATGTAATTCAGATGAAACTAATTAGATAAAGTTATAAAGTTTTTTTGTGGTTTGAAAGAGAAACATCGGAATTAGAGTGATAAAAAATTATGGATTTAATTTTCCTCTAACTACAAAATTAACAATTAACTACTAAATCAGTAATTTAAAATTTTTTGATTTTATTAGATTAACGTGAGATCTACTCAATCATAAATGGTGTTGGAGGAAGATTGTCAAAAAGTATAATTTTATTTCTGTAAAAAAACATATTACTAGCCCTTTTCAATAATTCTTGTATGATGATAAACAAGTACAAATCTAAATCATTTAAACACAAAAAATACACATTACTTAATTTTTTTAATATTAATAATAAAAAAATTCTTTCTATTCTACATTTTTTTCATTTATGTGTTTAAATAATATAGATTTGTTGATTTGTGGTTGTGATCAGAAACATTATTTGTACTATATCCAGATAAAATCAAAAGAACAAAAATTCTTTCCAAGACAGCTGTATTATTTTATGTCTTAGTTAAATTCTCCACCGGTGTTGTAAAAAATGGAAAAGGTAGTTCAATATTTTGTGTGTATAATGACACAATTTCAGAACATGTTACAATTATACAAATTAAGCATTTATAATTTTATACACATAAAATTATATTAATAAAACTCTCTAGTTGGTCTTTAAAAAACACACTCTCAATTTTGTTCCTAATGTATTTTTATATTATAATTTTAGTATGATAATAATTTAGCATCTCCTATAAAATAAATAAAATAAAAATTCTCTATTTCTTTTAACAAATACAGATGATCCTAATCCGTAAAATGACTCTTTATTTTAAAATAATTTTACTTCAAACATCAAAGACATCGATTGATTATTTAAGAATATTTGAATAAGATATTTAAATTTATATATAAGGAGGTCGTAAATTTAAATTGAATTATAAAAATACACCAGCATTAAAATATTTAAAGGAAAACTTTCATTTTAATCCTTCCCACAAAATAAATTAATCTTTATAATTTAGGATATCCTAATTTACACCAAAATATATCCACCGATTTGATATTTTGAGAAAACGCATTTAATCCACCGTTTTTCTTTATGTTCTTTCGTACATAAATCATTATTTTTGAACCGACTCATTATAATTGAAATTGAATTTGTGCACTTTTTTTTACCTACACCTGTTCCCTACCGTTAGTGTCCTTAAATGACCCCCTCCCTCGTTCGTTTATTAGCTACAAAACAATATTGTTTTGTTATGTTCCGTCAAAAAAATAATAATTGAAATATTTGTATAATAAAAAATTGAATAAATCATTAACTTAATTCTTATACTAATACTCTCTCGTGAATTTAGTTTTTAATTTATTAAAAATCAACTAAATGATTTTTAAACTATTTTTTCATTTAATAAGTTAGTTCATCAAATAATTGTTTCTGTTAAGTGACTTTATTAGTTTTTAAATTATGAAAATATTTTGAAATAATCTGTAATTTATCACTAAAAACAACAATTTAGTCTCTCAAGATTCAAATTTTTGTCGTTAAACATTTTAAGACTCAATGATGTCCTGAAATTCTAGTTTTTGTATTAAATTCTGGTTTTTCAATCTATTTTGCGATGAATCATAGTTTAATGTAATTAATTTAAGGATTATCTTACTATTTTTTTGGTTTTTCTGTTTATTTTTACTGAATTGATTAATTCTGTTTTATTTAAATTTTAGTTTTCTTATAAATACTGTTTTAATGAATTTTGGTTTTTTTCTTTACTGGTTTATTGGTTTTTCTAGTTTAATAGTTTTTCTTGTTTATTATTTTTTCTGGTTTACTGGTTTATTGGGGTTTTTTTGTTGTCATGTTTTTAATTACTTTTCTGTTTATAGTTAGTTTGTTTGGAATCAAGATGTAAAATGCATTTTCGACTAATTCCTATAAATCAAAGGTTACAAAAACTAATGAATCAAAATTTTAAAAGTAAGCCAAATTTAAATATTAAAGTCATTAAGTAACGATTGTATATTTAATATGACAATTTAGAATAAGTATAAGTAGTCAATACAATTGTTGTTTTGTCTCTAAGATGAATTAAGAATTAGAGAAAAAGAGAGATGTGGTGTTTAACAAAAAAAATGAAACTTTAGGTGATTAAATTGTTTTTTTATGATAGTTTAGTGATTATTTTGAAGTATTTTCATAATTTAGGGGTTACTAACGGTTACTTAATAGAGGGGTTAACTTGATGGATGGAGAAATAATTTAGGGACATTTTAATTGGTTTTAATAGTTTAGAGACTATATTAGTGAGATGGTGTTAATTTAGAGACTAAATTGATGAATTATTCAATAAAAAATTGTCTCAAGTTAAATGATCATTTTCATTTTGCAGATGGTATTAATTAAAATTTTCAATTATAACTATCAAATTAATACTACACACCACTATTAATTTAATATTTTCTACTTTATATTCTGCGATAGTTCTATTAGGACAATACTTTATATTTATTATAGTTATAAACCGCCATTTTTAAAATAAAGATAACTTTGTAAAAATATTATTATTTTTTATATGATTTTTTTTAATTTGTATAAATTAATCAACTAAATCAATCATAGTTAATTATTTTGAGACAAAAAAGAAAGTAGTCTTTTTATTTGTGATAGACACTTTTGTGTTTGCCCAGGAGTATTTGTTAACCTTCTAACTACAGCTTTATGAGTAAAAAAAAGAAAAAGAAACTATAGCTATAGGATCGTAAATTTTCTTCTTAATTAAACTATTTATTCCTGTAATTCTTAAAGTTCACAAGTATATATTCCATTTTCTTTATTAGGGTAAAACCTCAGCTTCGGCATTATATGATTAGGGTTTACAACCTTTTCTTCACTGACTCAATTAGGGTTTACAAACTTTTTTTTAATTTGACTCAATTAGGGTTTACAACCTTAATCAATTGTAAGTTTTTAAATTTAAATATGTATTTTTTCGATACAAATGTACTATTTATTTTTTTCAATCTTTTTAATTTTTATATTTTTTTCCTTACAAATATTACCACATTAGTTTTTATCCTTTTCGTTTTAATATAAATATAGTCTTGGTAAAATTTTGTTCATATTAAAATTGATTTATAAAATATGTACGTAATATTTAATTTAGACATTATATAGTTTATATTTAAGGAACTAAAATAAAATATTTTATATATTATCAGAATCAATTTTAATATATTTTTTTTGCAGCGAACCGGATTTTGTTTGTCATATGTATTTCATATGTTATATAATTATGATTTGCATGATTTATAGAAGTGCTAAATAAGTTTTTTTGTCTCTACAAATATATCAAACAAAAGATTGTTAGATGTTAGACACATACCTTGGATCAACTTTGTAGACTAAAGGACTTCAACTCCTCTCATGGTAAACACTCTCCTTTAAAGGGAAGCGTCCTCTCTGCTCCTCCAAATGTAGGTCGCACCGCCTTGTTGTATAGTCCTACTATATGACCAATAAACTTGTTGGCTCTACTTCTACCTTGTCTGTGTTAAAACTTTTGTTGCAATATAGCTATGCTAACACCAAAGTGGTTCCTCCTTTTTCTTGATATTTTCCATCTCATAACTGTTAGATAAGAAACATAAGAAGAAGAGTTTGAATTGATATTTTCCATCTCATAACTGTTTCGAGAGGCTAAAATTGATGTAAATAAATAGAACAAACAAGATAAAATATAATGCAAAGACACCAAATTTATTCTGATTCACTATTAACTAAGTGGCTACGTCTAGTCCCTTCTTCTTGAAGGATTTAATCCACTAAACACACTGAATCAGAACTTACACTTGAACAATGTTTAGTTACAATGACTATGTTCAATCTTCTCACCTCCAACTTAGTATCGTCAAGTTGTTGAGGAAAGGGAAGCCACTACCAGACTAAATTACAAGTTCGATCAATGCCTTCTTAGCTTTCAACTAAGTATCGTAAAGTCATTGAGGACAACAACAACCACAACTTGGCTTAGTTACAAATGAATGAGTGTTTGTGTTTATTGAAAAATCCATCTCACAAGAGGATGTTTTCAAGATAAACTTTTAGATTTGTTTCTCATCACTTAGTTGGTGTGTTGTATGTAATTGTATGAAATTGTTGTGAGTTGTTGTGTTTGTTAAAATAAAAATGTGTGTCCTTTTATAGAAGCTACACAGTAACGTTTGTGTCCTTCAAGGTATGACCTTGTGTAATTCATTGCAAAACAACTTGTATCTTCATTGTTTTCAGCAATTGAATAGTTGAAGATAAACTTAACCATGTTAAGACAAACTCTCATTTTTAAAGTTTTGATGAAAATAAAAAAAGGTTAATTAAATATTGTTAATTATGATTCTAAATGTATTGTTAATTTAACCTGTGCTTTTGAGTGTGTTAATTCAAAGATAGGTTTCAAAAGAATCAAAGAAAACATCATAAACAAAGGCAGAGAACATTCTTGACATATTCTGGAAAACAGAGAATGTTCGCCAGGTCGTGACAGCATAAAGACCAATCTTTCTCCATCACTTAATTGAAGTTATTGACTCTGGAAGTTACATAGATATGATCACTACATGGCAGAGAACACATATGATCTATTCAAATCAAAGAGGACATTCGAATTGCAAAAGAAAAAAATTCTCAAACAAGCATGTCCATACAGTTCTGGAAATGACTGTCAAGACTATTAAACAATCTTGAAGTCAAGTCAGTTTCCAGTATGGCCAGAAAAAATGTTCAGATTGATTATCAGTCTCCAGGATACTTAAAGTTCAAAAGTCCAGAATGATCATCAATCTCCAGTCAGTTTTAGCAGCTTCAATACAAGCTTCCTACATCAAGTTTTCATGATTGTTTTCAATCTGTTTTAATTGATCCAAAGCTCCAGTTCAAGCCAGCAATATTATCACTTATCAGAAGCATTAAAGGATCATTAATTACTCAAGAAAATTTGATCTAAAACGCAACACACAGCCCAATCAAAATAGAAAATAAAAATAGTCAAAAGTTGGATTATTTTTATTCAGAAATATTGCCTCTGGTCAAGCCTGACAAGGGCACTACCAACAACTCTATTGACCACCATTTAATGCTCTCAAGCCTATAAAAGGAAGGCCACAGCTCAAGGAAAACACAGAAGTTCAAGTGCTAACAAGTCTATCAAAATCATTCACATTTACATACTTGAAATTCTCCAATCACTTACAAGAATCAGTTTGATTAAATTCTTTTTACTTTGATACATTTATATTGAAATCTTTGTAAAGAATCGAATCTCAAACAAGAGTTGAGACATCTCAGATTCTAACAAAACAATCTCATCATTATTGTAAAACTCAAACTATAAGAGTTAAGTATAGTTTGGGGTAGATTGTATGAAATCCTATCAAGATTGGTAGGTGATTTGATTAATCTCTTTTTGGGTGGAATTAGATTAAGTTATGAAACAAAGGTCAAGGTTGATCTAGGCTAAGTACTGTAAAACCAAGAAGGTTCTTGTTTTAAACACTTAGTGGAAAATCTCACAATTGTTAGGACTGGACGTTGCCCAAGTTGGGTGAACCAGGATACATTTGTGTGTGGTATTTCTTATCCTTTATCTCTTTATTCACTTTGATTGCTTTTCAAGATTAAAAATACAAAACTGTTTTCTGTTTTACAAACTAATCTGAACGTTCTCTGTTTTCTGATAAATCAAGAACGTTCTCTTTTTTCCTACTCTCTTAAACCAAGAACATTCTTGAGTTCAAATCTTAAGTTTTTCAGGAAATTTTAAAAAGGGAGATTTATAATTCAAACCCTCTTCCTTGTAAATCAATTTTGCTACTTCAATTGGCATCAGAGCACGGTCTCTAAAAAGAACACCTAACAAGTGTTAGAGAAAAAGATCTAGAAAAATGTCCAAAGCAAAATACATTATTGAGGGAGGATTCTCAAACATACCACCATTCTTTGATAGTAGTGATTACTACTTTTGGAAAAGCAAAATGCAACTATTTCTCAAATCACAAGACACATGCATGTGGAACATCATAATCAATGGAAATCATATTCCAAGAATGAATCAAGAAGATTTGACTTCAGTAGAGAAGAAAGAAGCAGACTGGACTGTTGATGATAAAGCTAAGGTACTCCTAAATTCTAAAGCTCATTTATTCTTATCGTGTGCTTTGAGCAGGGAAGAAAGTGAAAGAGTAGACAAACGTGAAACTGCTAAAGAAGTATTGGACACATTGCAAACTCACCATGAAGGAACAAACCATGTCAAAGAAACAAGAATAGACATTGGAATAAGAAAATTTGAATTATTTGAGATGCAAGAAGGAGAAACTATTGATGAGATGTACGCAAGATTCACAACAATAGTGAATGAGATGCGTTCCCTTGGCAAAGCTTATTCAATACAAGACAGGGTGAGAAAGATCATGAGATGTCTTCCAGTTGTATGGAGACCAATGGTAACAGCTATAAGCCAAGCCAAGAATCTTGAAACACTTCCCCTGGAAGAACTGATAGGAACCTTAAGAGCACATGAAATACTACTACAAGAAGATAAACCTGCCAAGAAAAGCAAAGCAGTGGCTCTAAGGGCATCTCAAGAGAGCATCATACTACAAACTGATGAAGAACCAGAAGAAACTAGACAAGAAGATGCTGATGAAGAAATTGCTCTTCTCACAAGAAGAATACAAAGAATGATGAGAAGGAGAGATCAAATCAAGAAGGGATTTCCAAATAAAAATCCCAAAACAGAAACAGATAAAAGCCAGATTACATGTTTTGGTTGTAATAAGTTAGGACATTACAAAGATGAATGTCCCTTGAATAAGAAAACACCAAAACGATTTCTATTTAAAAAGAAATCAATGCTGGCCACATGGGATGACTCAGAAGAATCAGACACAGAAGAAGGAGAAGAAGCCAACATATGCTAGATGGAAGATACAGAAGAAAATGAGGTAACTAATTCTGACTCTTGCTCTTTGTGTGAACTAATGGGAAAAGAATTCGACAACTTGCTAAATGATTCAAACATTCTCATTCAAAAATGTAGTTCTTTAAAAGAACAAGTTTTTAAAGAAAAAGAAGAAAAAGAAAAGGCTCAGGCTATGATTGATATCCTCAAGAATACCATTGAAGAACTGAGAGAATCAAAACAACAAAGTTGTGAAAATCAGAAAGGTCAAGAACGTTCTGCAGCTAAAACGGAGAACGTTCACCTTAAATCTGAAAATGAAATTTTGAAAACTGATTTGCTAAATTTTATTAAAGCTACTGAAACTTTTCAAAAAATCATGGGATCACAAATAGAAATATTTGATAAAGTTGGTCTTGGGTTCAATCAAACTCAAAAAACCAAAATGTATGAAAACTTTTTTATTTCGGAAAGCAAGATTGAAAAATGTAAAACCAAATGTTCATACTGTAAAAAACTTGGACATTTGGAATTTGCTTGCTACTTCAAAAAACGGGATGAAAAGATTAAGAGCATAAAGATGTTTAAAAGAAAAGAAAGTTCTGCAAATAGAGAACCAATTTTGAAAAAATTGCAAAAGGGAGAACGTTCTCTAGACTGTTCTCAAAACAGAGAAAGTTCTAGAATAAAAACTGAACTTTCTCCAGAAAGTTTGAAAAAAGGAGAACGATCTAGAACCTTTACAAAATCAAGATTAAAACCTTCTAAAACTCAGATTTCAAAATCAATACCAAGACCAACAGTTAAATGCTCCTACCGTCTCAAATTTGGTCATCAAGAGTCAACATGTTATTTTAAAAAGAAAGAAATTATTAAGACTAACTCTCAAGGACCCAAGACAAAGTGGGTACCTAAAGTGAATGTAAACTCTTATGCAGGCTGGATTTCAAAGTGCTAAGAGAAAGCCTTGGTTCTTGGACAGTGGCTGTTCAAGACACATGATAGGTGATAAAAATTGTTTCATGTCCTTCATTAAAAAGGATGGAGGATCGGTTACTTTTGGCAACAACAATCGAGCTCAGATCAATGGTAAAGGAACTATTGGTAAGGCAAACTGTGCTCAAATAATTGATGTTCAATACGTTGAAGGTTAGAAACATAATCTTCTAAGTATAAGTCAGTTATGTGACAATGGTTTTGAAGTTATTTTCAAACCAAGAGTATGTGAAGTTAGAAAAACAGATTCTGGAGAGGTGTTATTTTTTGGAAATTGAAAGAAAAATCTATATGTCCTATATCTTGATGAATTACCAGATGAATCCTATTTTATGTAAATCGATAAAGATAAATGGATATGGCATAAAAGGGCTGGACATATAAGTATGAAAACTATTTCAAAAATCTATAAACTGGATCTTGTTAGAGGATTGCCCAAACTAAATTTTGACAAAAATAGAATTTGTGAAGCTTGTGCAAAGGGAAAGCAAGTCAAGAGTAGTTTTCATTCAAAAGATTTTATAACTACTAATAGAACTCTTGAATTACTTCACATAGATCTTTTTTGGCCAATCAAAACAACAAGTCTAGGAGGAATGAAATATGGTTTTGTTATTGTTGATGATTTCTCTAGATACACTTGGGTATTGTTTTTAAAAAATAAGGATGATGCATTTGATGAATTTAAAGAATTTTGCAAAAAGGTACATAATGAAAAAGAATCCAGCATCATTTCTATAAGAAGTGATCATGGAGGAGAGTTCATAAATGCCTCTTTTAAAAAACTTCTTTGATGAACTTGGCATTTCTCACAATCTATCTTGTGCAAGAACTCCACAACAGAATGGAGTTGTTGAACGAAAAAATAGAACACTTCAAGAAATGGCAAGAACAATCTTAGAAGAATCAAATGTTGAAAGATACTTTTGGGCAGAAGCCATTAACACTTCTTGCTACATTTTAAATCGTGTATCTATTAGAAAAATCATTAACAAAACTCCTTATGAAATCTGGAGGAATAAAAAACCAAACATTTCATATTTTAACATTTTTGGATGTTATTGTTATATCTTAAACAACAAAGATGTCCTTGGAAAGTTTGATTCAAAATCAGACAAAGCAATATTCTTGGGGTATGCAACTGACTCCAAAGGATATCGAGTGTTTAATCTGAGAAACAAAGTTGTTGAAATCAGTATGCACGTGTTATTTGATGAGTTTGATGATTTAGATCTAAGTAAAAGGGATGAGGAATAGGAGATTCAAACTGGTTTGCAGCAACAGAATGTTGTGCAGGAAACCGAGATTGATAAATAATCTCCGTATCATTCTCCACCAAAAAGCTGGAGAACAATTGAAGGACATCCTCAAACTCAAATAATTGGAGAAACTGCTGATGGAATTCGAACAAGAAGATCATTCAATAATGACGAATGCAACATGGCAATGATTTCCCAGATTGAACCCAAATCCATCAAAGAAGTAATAATATATCAATCTTGGATAAAAGCCATGAAAGAAGAATTGCTTCAGTTTGAGAAAAATGACGTCTGTACTTTGGTCCCTGATCCACAAGATCAAATTGTCATTGGTACAAGATGGGTTTTTAGAAACAAACTCAATGAAGAAGGCAAGGTTATTCGCAACAAAGAAAGGCTGGTCGCGCAAGGCTATAATCAACAGGAAGGTATTGATTACGATGAAACGTTTGCCCCTGTTGCAAGGTCAGAAGCTATTCGTATACTTCTTGCATATGCATCTCATAAGCTTGTTAAATTATTTCAAATGGATGTTAAAAGTGCATTTTTAAATGGCTTTTTAAATGAACAAGTTTATGTGAAACAACCTCCTGGCTTTGAGGATCAATCAAAACCAAACCATGTTTTTAAACTTACCAAAGCTCTCTATGGTCTGAAACAAGCACCAAGAGCTTGGTATGAAAGATTAAGTTCCTTCTTAATCAAAACCGGATTTTCCAGAGGAAACATTGACACTACACTTTTCAAGAAAAATGATAAAAATGATTTACTCATAGTTCAAGTGTATGTTGATGATATAATCTTTGGTTCAACCAATGAAAAAATGTGTGATGCCTTTTCAAAACTCATGCAAAGTGAATTTGAAATGAGCATGACGGGGGAGTTGAGATACTTTCTTGGTTTACAAATCAAGCAGCATGATAATGGCATTTTTATTTGTCAAGAAAAGTATACAAAAGACCTTTTAACAAAATATAAAATGAATGAAGCCAAAATCATGACTACTCCCATGCATCCATCTTCTTCATTGGACAAAGATGAAAATGGCAAATCTGTTTCTGAAAAAGAGTATAGAGGAATGATAGGTTCTTTGTTATATCTAACTGCGAGTAGGCGTGATATTGTATTCGCAGTAGGATTATGTGCTAGATTTCAATATGCACCCAAAGAATCACATTTAACAGCAGTAAAACGCATATTTAGATATCTTGTTGGTACTACTGATCTTGGCCTTTGGTATAGAAAAGATTCACATTTTGATCTTGTAGCTTATTGCGATGTTGATTACGCTGGAGATAAAATTGAACAAAAAAGCACAAGTGGAGCATGTCAGTTCCTGGGTGAAGCATTGATAAGCTGGTCTTGCAGGAAACAAAACACAATAGCCTTATCAACCACCGAAGCTGAATATGTTTCAGCATCAAACTGCTGCTCACAAGTAATTTGGATTAAAAATCAACTTGAAGACTTATCTGTAAGTTACTCATGTATTCCAATTTATTGTGATAATACTAGTGCAATCAATTTATCTAAAAATCCTATTAAGCACCCACGATCAAAACACATTGAAATAAAACATCATTTTATTCGTGATCATGTAAGCAAGAAACAAATTGAATTAATCTTTGTAGATACACAAAATCAGCTTGCTGATATATTTACAAAGCCTTTAGTTGAAGATAGTTTTAATTCAATTAAGGAAAAACTGAAAATCATGAGAAATCTAGAGAAATCTTATTAAAATTCTGCTTCTGCAAAAAACGGAGAACGTTTATCAATCTCCGTTTTTCAGTCAACTTTCTCCGTTTGAGAAAACAACTTTCTCATCTGCGTGTCACTTCTTCTCTGCGCAGGAAAAAGGAAAAAAGGGAGTCTTGGCATTTAATGCTCTTGTCCCCTGCCTCCAAAAAACGCCCTGACACACTATCAATTGAGGTTTCACTCATCATTACTTATTTCTTTCTAAATAAGCAACACTGCCTTTGAAGTTTCTCACGAACCCTTCAAATCCTTCTCTTCATCTTCCTCTAAACCCTTCTTCCTCTTTGAAAAACTCCAATGGCAAGAACGAAGTCATGTGCTCGTAAAAATGCATAGACTGATTCTCCCTTGTTCATAATCTCTGACTCTGATGAGGAAGAAATTGATGTTCCTCCATCCAATGTCCCTCTAGAAACCTCTCAGCAAACAACTCAGACACCCCCAACACAAAGGCAAACTATGTCTTATGAACCTTCATTTACAACTCCTCCTAACCAAAAGAGGAAGAATATAGATGAAATCCTCTCTCCCTCAAAACCATCTCAACCCCCTTCAAAAACCATGATGAAGTTTTCTTGCTAAAAAGAAATTAAAGAACCCCCAGAGAAGCAAATCAAGGGCTCCAAAACAGACCAGACAGAAGTCTTCTCCTTCTGTTGAAAAAACTCCAGAACGTTCATCAATACCTGAACGTTCTCCATTCTGTGAACCATCTCTTTCTGCCCCACAAAGCTCTCCTCTCCACAACACCAACAACATTCCTTTGATTCCCCCCTCTGCATCCAAGCTGTTCAATAAAAATGGGCTCAACGCCCTATTGGAGTGGGAAGAGTTGTCATGTTTGACAACCTGATTGTTGATGGAAACGTTGTAAAACATCACACTGATGTTTTGGGCTGCACCTCCTTTCTTCATATATCAGAATGTTACTATCCATATGTAATCAGGGCTTTCTATTGTCAAGCAAAGACTTTCTCTGACAAGTCCCTGATCATCTCAAAGGTTAAGGGGATAGAAATAAGCCTAACTCCAGAAACCTTGGCCTCTATTTTGAACCTCCCTACTGAAGGCCCTGTTGTTTATGGAGATAAATGGTATGGAAGTCATGAGTATGTATCAGACAATGATGTCCTCATAATCCATCATCTCCTAAACTGCAAACGTCTCAACCTTCCCCACATAATCATCCATCACATGATAGCTGCAGCAAATAAGGATTACAAGAAAAACATTGTACCTTATGGGATGATTCTGACCAGAATCTTCAAGCACTTTCAAATCCCTCTCAGCAATGAGAAGAGTCTGATCAAAATCTCCAAGTTTTCTTCAAAGAATATTTCTCATATGAAGAAAACTTCTTCAGAGACAAGTGCTCCTTCATCCTTCTTTCCACCTTCACTAAAAAGGAAGCGCTCCTCAAGGAGAAGAGCATCTGCTCTAGCTCCAACCCCAGCCTCACCACAGCCCTCACAAGAACTTCCTGAAGCAGCAGCAGAAACTGCTCAAGAATGTTCAGCTGAAAACCGAGAAAGTTCACCTGCCCAACCAAACCGTTTCCACACTTTCTCAATTTCCCCCCAACCTTCAACCTTGTCCTCCACAGACTTTCTCCATTACTTCCAGTCACCCATTGATGACATGTGCACCCTCTTTCCCAACCAGCACGTCTCCTCCATGTCACCATTGTTCATCTCACCCCAGAAAACCAGTCCATCACTCTTTGGGATAAGTCAATTTTTGACTTTTTCTGATACACCTGAACCCTCCATTAACCAGAAATCCATCTCCAATCCCTCACCTTCTGCCTCCACTCCTCCAACTTCCACTCATCCTGCTTCTTCTATGCCTCTTCCTCCTCCTCCACCAAAAGAACCTACAAATTCTGAGATCATGGCTGCCCTTCAAACCATTATGGCACGCCAGACTCAGTAGGATTTAGAGTCCACCCTACTACGCACCTGGATGAAAGAACAACTTGCTTCAAAGCTTGGACTTGTTCCTCCTCCTGTTCATCCTTCTCCTTCTCCTCAACATGTTGCTGATCCTGCCAAATCCTCTTCTTCAGAAGGATCTTCACCATCGTTGGCATCTTAGGATTTTTTCTCCTACCTTTTTGTTATGAAAAAGGGGGAGAATTAATTTGAAGATTTTAGATTAAGTTTGAACTTTTTGTAATTAGATATAAGTCCTTTTACATATGGTACTTCTGTATATCTTCTGACTTAATATCATTGTGTAATTATCAATTGTTTTCATCTAAATGAAAAGTCTTTATTATGAATCTACTTGCTCTTGAATTTACATGATTTATCTTCTGACAAAATTAAATCACTGCAAAAATTGAGGGGGAGCTTTCAAGCTCTTTCAAAATTAGAATCAAAATTAAAATCTAAATTAACATGTTTGTCATCATCAAAAAGGGGAGATTGTTAAGACAAACTCTCATTTTTAAAGTTTTGATGAAACTAAACAAAGGTTAATTAAAGATTGTTAATTATGACTCTAACTGTATTGTTAATTTAACCTGTGCTTTTGAATGTGTTAATTCAAAGATAGGTTTCAAAAGAATCAAAGATAACAGCATAAACAAAGGCAAAGAACATTCTTGACATATTCTGGAAAACGGAGAATGTTCGCCAGGACTTGACAGCATAAAGACCAATCTTTCTCCATCACTTAATTGAAGTTATTGACTTTGGAAGTTACATAGATATGATCACTACATGGCAGAGAACACATAGGATCTATTCAAATCAAAAAGGACATTCAAATTGCAAAAGAAAAAGACTCTCAAACAAGCCTGTTCAGACAGTTCTGGAAATGACTATCAAGATTGTTAAACAATCTTGAAGTCAAGTCAGTTTCCAGTATGGCCAGAAAAAACGTCCAGATTGATTATCAATCTCCATGATACTTAAAGTTCAAAACTCCAGAATGATCATCAATCTCCAGTCAATTTTAGCAGCTTCAGTACAAGCTTCCTACATCAAGTTTTCATGATCGTTTTCAATCTGTTTTAATTGATCCAAAGCTCCAGTTCAAGCCAGCAATATTATCACTTATCAAAAGCATTAAAGGATCATTAATTACTCAAGAAAATCTGATCTAAAACGCAACACACAGCCCAGTCAAAACAGAAAATAAAAATAGTCAAAAGTTGGATTATTTTTATTCAGAAATATTGCCTTTGGTCAAGCCTGACAAGGGCACTACCAACAGCTCTATTGACCTCCATTTAATGCTCTCAAGCCTATAAAAGGAAGGCCACAACTCAAGGAAAACGCAGAAGTTCAAGTGCTAACAAGTCTCTCAAAATCATTCACATTTACATACTTGAAATTCTCCAATAACTTACAAGAATCAGTTTGATTAAATTCTTTTTACTCTGATACATTTATACTGAATTATTTGTAAAGAATCGAATCTCAAACAAGAGTTGAGACATCTCAGATTCTAACAAAACAATCTCATCATTATTGTAAAACTCAAACTATAAGAGTTAAGTATAGTTTGGGGTAGATTGTAAGAAATCATATCAAGATTGGTAGGTGGTTTGACTAATCTCTTTCTGGGTGGAATTAGATTAAGTTCTGTAACAAAGATCAAGGTTGATCTAGGCTAGGTGCTGTAAAACTAAGGTTCTTGTTTTAAACATTTAGTGGAAAATCTCACAATTGTGAGGACTGGACGTAGCCCAAGTTGGGTGAACCAGGATACATCTGTGTGTGGTATTTCTTATCCTTTATCTCTTTATTCAGTTTGGTTGCTTTTCAAGATTAAAAATAGAAAACTGTTTTATGTTTTACAAACTAATCTGAACGTTCTCCGTTTTCTGATAAACCAAGAACGTTCTCCTTTTTCCTACTCTCTTAAACCAAGAACATTCTTGAGTTCAAATCTTATGTTTTTCAGGAAATTTTAAAAATGGAGATTTACAATTCAAATCCCCGTTCCTTGTAAATCAATTTTGCTACTTCAAACCACTGAACACAATACTGAAACCCAGAAATCACTCCCAGTAATTTTGAGTTAAGACTAGAGGAAGTAGAGGGTATAGATCAAAGGATAGAACAATCAAAGGCAAAACTATAAAAGCCAACAGTTCATTAAAGGTAGTGTAGATAATCAAAGGTAGATTATTAGAAGCAGTGCACTGCTTGCCTTCTTAGAGGTTTAACTGCATTAGATCTTTTACTCTTGTCAAACTGAACTTTGTTAGAGGCGTTGATTTTTACCAGATGCATTGCCTTTTAAAAAAATTGACTTTTTTCTGAGCGTTGAATTTTGTCAGGGGCGTTGACTTTCTTTAGAAGCAAAAGAAGACGAGCATTTGCTTGCATCTACAAAGGCAACTTATAGAGGCAACTAATCAAAGCCAACTTAAGCAGAACCTTGCTTGCTTCTTCAGAGGCAATTGTAGTAGTCTTTTGTTTGTACCATCAAAGGCAATATATCATAGGTGCTTTTCACCAGATTTGGAATGCGGAATGTACCAAGGCCTTTTTGTCTAATCATCAAAGGAAATATCCTAATATTCTACAAAATACTTTTGATCTTGAAACTACACACTTAATTAAAATATTAATGCTTTAAATTGTTCCCACAAACCAATTTTGGTATCATCAAAACAAGTAGGGTCATAGTACTTGAAACCAATTTTGTTATAACAATAACATCTCTCAGTTAATTTCATAAACTGCTCCAAATATAATGATATAATTTCCTTTTGCATGATTTCCTTCTCTAGTTCTTGAGGTCTTACCTAACCCTATGAGTTTCAGTGTTCTTCCTCCTAATTCAACTCTTATACTGCTACCTTGAGTGTTGGCAATCATCACTTTCCTGAAAAGAATTATTAAGATTTCACTAAAAAAATATTGTGAGAATATGGATACATATACCTCATGAACACTATAATAGGAACTAAGGGAAAAGACTACCCATAAGCAATTTAAATGAGGACCAAACTTAACTCAACTAGTCTAACTCTAAATACTCACAGGCCATTTTAAACATACCTGTTTTGATACCACCGAAAACGAGACGACCCGAGTCCCATATAATGAAACCCAATAAATCCCAACACCAAAATTTCTGAATAATTAAAATTTGAAGCACAAGCATAAACAAGCAGTGAATATTGAAGCATAAACTCCACCCCAACTTCCTTGAATTCTATGTTAAAGCAATCCTTGAGAATATATTCCATGGTCGCATATATTTGGTTTACATTCCTTCTCTTTTCCTTTTTGGTCTGTTTTTCACTTCCTGAGTGGCTTTTTCATCTAGGACATAAATGCCTTGTTGGCCTACATATGTTCTTCATATTGAATGTAGTCTTTTTCCTTTTCCAACAAGTGGTTGAAGCTTTTCAGCTTTTTAGGATGACGCTTGTGGCAAAATCGCTTCCTTAAATCAGACCTTGTTAGAGCATAAATGTTTTCATCCGATCATTAGATTCCTTGACGTTTATTACTTCCTTTTGAAGTTTTCAATATACACCCTTAGTGGCTCATCTTTATTTTGGCGTATGGCTTATAGACTTTCCACTTACTTTGGTTGCTTCCTAAGAATGTATCAATCACGCCTTCATACTTTTGAACCAATCCATATAAATTTTTTTGAGTGTGGGGATGAAGAGTTTGCATTTGATATGATCTCTAGCACCTTGGAAACCAAGGATAGTGTCGCCACCTTGGACATGTTTGTCAGGGTCATTGGTGTCGTTGTAGGTGTTCATTTGAGGAGGCTTCAAGAGAGATTTAAGTAATAGTATTCATTGATCTTGTTCGAAAGAAACGTATAATTTGGCCCTTCATCGCCGAAGCTTGATTCTTCAGACATTGAAGTACTGGTCACGTTCATAGCGACATGGGGAATCATTTTGCTCTGTTCTCCTTCGCCATCCATTTTCCATGCCTTCACTACGGGAGGGTCTTTGGTGCCGCAATGATTAATGTGTAGTGTTTCCAGCATGAGGTTTCTTAAAGTACATTTCCAACAAAAGGGAGCAGTGGTGATGACTACAGTTGAAAGAAGTAGGGTTCCGACGTGGAATTTCCCCCTCTAAAGCTCTGGGAACAGAATCGGTAGTCTCTTGTGAAGGTGCAAACACGAGAAGGGAGGGTTGAATTGTTTTAATACTTTCCTGTTTTAATACTTTCAAAACAAAACTTGATGTATAATTAAAACAGAGTTAGCAGCGGATAAAAATAAAAATAAAAACTCACAGATTTTATACTGGTTCACCGTTAACGAGGCTACGTCCAGTCCCTTCGCCTTGAAGGATTTCACTAATTCAACCTTGAAGGATTTCACTAATTCAACCTTGAATTACAACCTTGCTACTGACCCTCCAAGTCAGTCTTCTCAAATAGTCTAACAATCCTAGACTTCTTTGAGGAAAAACAACTCCTGTTCTTCAGCCAATCTGACACCCCAGATTGTAGAAGAATTCACAACACTATGAATCTAATTGCTAAGTACCTTGCTACCCTTTCTGAATCCCTCAGTTTGTAGACTCTACTTCAATAACTTAGATACAACCCTATCTAATTGCCAAGTAACCTGCTACCTCTACTGACTCCCTTAGATTGTAGACTCTATGTCAACAACTTAGATTTGCCACAGTGGAAAGAAAATAACCGAGTACTTGCTTCTTGAAAGCTGAAACTCACAATTGACTTATATGAAAATTTGAGAGTGGTTGCTTTGGAAGTGTATGACTCTTTTGTGATTTTGGATACTGAGTATTCTGCCTTGAGCCTCCTTTTATAGATGCAGATTTGGGCCTCTTCCAATGCTTAAATTCGAGCTGGATCTTGCTAGATTTTCTGGCAAAAATATCTTGACCAATCGGGCTTCAATTAATTACAAAACATATCTTTTTTTCATCCTTAGATTTCTTTCAAAAACTTACTAGCCAATCAAATATGTGCATTGCTTCCTGCCACAGCTTCTGACTTCCATGCTACTCTAATTTTAAGTTATAACAAATCTTTTATAATACTTTGATAAAAATATCATGAGATCTTCACCATTAATTCCCATGATCAAATCTGCACCATTGGATCTTCATGCGATAGTCCACATCTGGACCAGCCTGTTTGGTATTCTGTGATCCTCTGATTTCGACCATTTCTGGACCACACTTCCTAACCCTCTGATCTTCTGATTTCGGCCAAACTGGATACGCGCCTGATATGCTGAATTCTTCTGGACTCGGCCATTTCTGGACTTGCACATTCTGTCCCTCTGATTTCGGCCAACACTGGGCGATGGTCTGATTTTCTGATCTAGACCATCACTGGACTCAAAAAATTATTTATGAACCATTGATCTGGATATTTTTACTCTGATCTGGATAGATTCTGGAATTTGGTTTGGAACAAACTGAAATAAACTTGATCAAAAAATATTTCAGTTTGGACATTTTACCTTTGATTTTGGGCCAGGTCTGGATTGATTCTGGAACTCATTTCTTTTGGTCTGGACTTAGTTCCATGCCCTGAATCATGCTATCTTATGGTCTGGGCCAAATCTGGATTGATCCTCTTGTTCTGGACTCATAAACATACCTTCTGGTCAAGTTTGGAACAAGTCTGGGCTGTGTAATTTTTCACTGCCAGGCCATCGTGTGGTCAGAATAACTTCTGGAATAAAATTGATATTTGATTCCTGTTTGTCTGGAATAACTCTCCTTCTGGCAGGCTTTCCATTGATATGATCCATGTTTCCTTCTGATTTTTCTTCATTCTGATCTGGGCCAGCAAAGATATCTTCTGGTGATGTTTTGACATTCCTGGAGTATCTTCTGGTAATTCCAGAATTCATTTTTCTGGAATCCTTTGATCTCTGCTTCTGTTTCCTTCAGTTTCTGGGGCATTTAACTTAATAATTCAAAGTACAAAATAAGTTTACATAGAGTACATTTGTAAGCATCAAAATCCTAAGTACTTAGAACCAACTTGGTTCCAACATCTTGGTTCTCCAGAAAAGCCATTGGATCCTAGTTTGGTTATTTTCCACACAAGTGAAACCATTATTTGGATCCTTGATGAGACGGGAGTGTCTCTGAACGACTATGATTGGGTTTCACAGAAGCTCATTGGCTTCGCCGTCGGTGTTGAGCATCAAATATTGGTCGAGGGGAACCTTCAGCAGTTGAGTTTCATTCCTTAGTGGTGAAAGGGAGGTCGTGAGTCACCTTTTAAGTAACAAAATACTATAATCTTTTAACTATCCTCTTAAGTAACGAAATATTATCATCTTTTAATTAATTGATTGGGGACAAACATTTATCTTAGATATGTTTTGCATGATAAATTATAATTAGTAAATTACAATTGTTCTTACTTTTTTTATGAAAAATATCAAAAAATACACTAATAATCAAATACATTTTATTAATATAGCTAGCGAAAAAAGATGATAGAAAGAAATGAGAAATAAAGAGAGAGAAGAGGAAATAAAGAAAAAAAGAAGAAAATGTGAGGCCACACTATTTGAGAAATAAAAGAGAATATAAATGACATTGATGTTCTTAGGAGAAAAAAGAGGAAAATATTAAAGAATACATAGAAATGGCCAAAACACATAATAAACCTTAGAATTAATACGTTAAAATTTTAAAGATGGATAATTTGGAATTTTTGTTGGTGAATTTTCTTTAGAAGAAATGATAAATACTACTAAAAAGTTATAGACAACTGCGAGGTCTTTGGTTTGAATTCGGGATCAGACGTTGAACCTAACGATATCGGCCTTTTCCAATTGAGCTAGGACTTAAGGACGTCGGTGATTTGTTTTTATGTAGATATAATTGAATAGATAGGTGGTCTACTGTGGACAAGTGCATAAAAATCACCCCAAATTCTAATGAAGATTGACGACACTCTTTAGAATGATCCTCTTGATCTTTACAGCTGAGATAAATACTTGATTGATGTTAGTTCGATAAAATAGGTGTTAAATGAATGTGTAATTTAAAACTCAATTTGTTGACTTGACAACAATACGGTCATTGTCTTAGATGTAAAGACAAGGCCAACTTTTAACTTATTGTTTACACCTAAAAATAAATAATTCGTTCGTCGAGAATGACAAAAAGTATAATTTTGGGGTAGCCAAATTCCCCTTAATCAAAGTGAGATCAGGTGTGTAAAAAAAATTTGAATATAAATTAGTCAAATCTTTCTCGAGTTTACAAGAATCCACCAAGGTCGAAGATTTTTAGGAATGAGTAATGGCTCGGTGTAACTTGATAATTTGGCCGTTGCACTCATCTTCTACATTTTTAGCACCACTAGCGATCAAGACAAATGCATGAATATATGAAAAGGCACACACATATATTTCCAATGGGGCATGCTGAAAAGATAGGAAAGACGAGCCTATCATGGGACACCGAGCATAAGTTATCACGCATTACCCACATAATTAGCCGAGCAAGGCAACATTTTTGTCGGCCACAACTCATGACCAGTAGGATTAATTTTTCCTATCAATACCAGTACTTGTAATATTTTTAGATAGACTAAATCAATCAAACAAGTTTTTTTAAGCATTACACATCTTTTTATCAGTTCATTTACTTTAGGCATTTTTTGTTCAGTATCTCAAACATAAACACACTATATTTAATACTATTTGGAGTAGTTAAAGAACTAATAGCTGAAGGACAAAGTTTCTTTTTCAGCATAATCGTTTAAAGAAAAGAGAATCATAATTGAGTGTAGTTAGTCTATTCTTCGCTTAATTTTAAATCCCAACATCACTTACACTTCCAAAACAACATCGTCAATTATTGTTAGAGCTTCAAATTATTTTTCAATTCGGTCCACAGTTAACCACCTATTAAGGTGGCTTCACATTAGAATTTGTTTTATATATATTTATTTAAAAATAAAATATTTAGATGAAAAATATGAAATAAGGAGAGGACTCAAGTTTTTTTTGTAGAATCCAATTTCCATAAATTTAATGTCTAGTGGAACTATTTCGGTGGAGAGATAAATTAAGTATCCAAGAGAAACAATGCAGGAAGGTTTGTTCTATCTCTTTCACTTGCAAAATTGAGTGACTCACATGGGGATGTTAGAAAGGGGCAGGACTGCAAGAACAGTTTGACATAGGGTACAGAAACTAGTAAGTCTAGGTTTCTACATGTTCTTTTAAGTATCATAACCAATGGGGACGTTAAATTTAATTTCAGCCCATAAAAATTGTTATAAAATGTACTATACTAAGTATTAATTAGTATTTATGTAATAGGGGGATGGATGGAAGAGCTATAAAACTCACTTGGATAGGGGTTGCAGTTAAATTTATTGGGGTATGGTATGGTATGTGAGTTCCACAGTTCCATAACATTTTAATAATTATTAGGTAGATAGCATAGTGTATGCTGTATTGCACCAAAACTATGTAACATACTCCGGGTACTAGTTGCCTTTATGCACCCATTAGTGGAATACACACTGTTTTTTTTCTTCCCTACACTATGCCATGTAACGAATGATTTAATTGGCTATTTTATATCCATTAAAAACATGTGTATAAATAAAATAGAGAATGAAAATTTTACTAAAATATCTTTATTAAATATTGGAGTTAGAGAGTTTGGAAGTTTATAAGTAACAATGAGTTAAATGTTTTAGAATATAAGAAATTTTAACACTACATATTTATTCAACATTTAAATATTTTATAGTCGGCTTGAGACTTAACTACTGACCGACACATAAACTTAAAAATTGGTGCGTTTATGATTCACCATTGCCATCAATACAAAGTGTAATATATTGAATTGGAAGTGATGTATGTAGTATTAATTAGAGGGTATAATTGAAAGAAAAAAAAAGTAAGTATATTTATTGTAATTTGAAAATGATCATTCATTTTGAGACAACTTTCTTATGAATGGATCATTTAGTGTGGGATGGAGATAATATTGTTTTTTTTTGTTCCATATATATATTTTAGTTTAAATATAATTTTGGTCATTTACCTTTTACCTAATATTCGTTTTGCTCATTTATCTTTATTTTGATTCATTTTGATCTTTTATCTTTTTATAAGTGGTGTATTTTAGTCTTTGTCACAATCACAAAAAAAGTTATAACAACATCTGGTCAATGGAACCCCTTCTAACAATCGTTAATATGTATTCAGTGTAATATTCTTTTAAAAAAACATTTATTTAAATCAATAACAGACTTGCAATTGAAAAAATTATTCTGACATATTTTGAAACATATGTAAACTATTTCAAACAAATGACATTTATCTGAGTTTACTGTATTTTTACTCAATTCTTATTAAGATTGCACACTTATCTTTACAAAGAATCTAATATTTGATTCCAATAATTCATTAAAACAATTATACAGTTGTTTGAAAGAGTTATAATAAAAATAACTAAAATATACCACTTGCAAAAGATAAAGAACTTTAAGGACCAAAATGAATTAAAAAAACAAAAAGATAAATCACCAAAACGATAATAGGTAAAAAAATAAATGACCAAAAATATATTTAAGCTTATATTTATTATATTTTAAAGAGTTATAATAAAAATAATTAAAATATACCACTTGCAAAAGATAAAGGAGCAAAATAAATTAAAAAAAAAGATAAATCACCAAAACGATAATAGGTAAAAAAAATAAATGACCAAAAATATATTTAAGCCTATATTTATTATATTTTAAAATAAAAATTAGAGAAAAATATTATTAATCAAAGTGGTGTTAATGATTAATTTACAACTGTTCTAACAATAATTTAAACTCAGTATCTTAAAGTTATAAGACTAAACTCTTACTACTGAGCTAACACCTCAAATTTAATTATATAATATTTGTTTTATTCTAATTCCTTTATTGCAGTTGTATAATATTTGTTATATAAATTTATCTAAATTTTACTATCAATATTCATGTTATTTATTTTTAAAAATTGGGTTGTTGAGGAGATTCTTATATTTATATTATTGATTTATGTTCAAACTATTTATAAAAAAAAAAAAACTTAATTGTTAATGACAAATTTATCAAAAAGTTCAACCAAACTTAGGATTAGCGTTTATATAATGGTATAAATAAATTTAACTAAATTTTAATGTTAACACTCATTTTATATTTTTAAATTTGAATTTTGAAAAATTTGCGTTGTTAAGGAGTTTTTCATAATTAAACCGTTGATTTTAGTTAAAATTTTAAAAAATCTTAATTATTAAAGAAAAATTTGTAAAAAAAAAAAGATCTAGCAAAATTATGAGTTGTCTTTGTACAATGATGTAGTTAACATAATTGTTCCTTGTTTTAAATAAATAAATAAAAAAAGAATTAAACATAATACATAGAGAATCAAATATATTTTTAAGAAGATTTATTCTCTTCTTAAGAGCCAACTATGAAATTGTGTATGATTCACATACACTTTCCAAATAACATTAGTAAGTTCAAATTCAATCAAAGCATAAAACCACCAAATGCAAGACACAACATTAGATCAAATATACCTAAACAACAACATGATAAAAATTTTATTGAAGAATAATCAGGTTAAAAGGATGAATCCCTTCAACCATATTCTTCCAAATTCCATCTTCTTTATTCCACAAACTCTAATAGTTTAAATTATACATCCATAAGAAACTCCTTATCTTTCTCCAACCTTCCCATAGCCTCAGGCTCCAATGTTAGTTCCACATCAATGCTCCTCCCTCCACTTTTTCCTGGATACAAATAAATCATCCCATCAAATTTGTTATTAGTCCCACTCCTCACAATTTCTGGCTTTCCCCATCCAAAATCAATGTCATAAACTTTAAATCTAGGTGAACTTCCCACCGCCACACAATTCACCCCAGCATCTTTGAATTGAAAAATCTTGGGTGCATTTTCCCACTCTTTGTTTCGTTCATCAATAGCTTTAGCATCATGGGCTAAAATTGCCTTTTGTATCAAAGAAGCGCTGAATTCTGGTGGGTGGGCCGACAAAAGCCCGACTGCTGTGACAGTGAATATAGCATGAATTAGGTTTCCAAAGTACGCCTCTGGCATTGGTGGGTCCACTCGTTTTCTACAATCTATGAAGACAGTGAACACTGTGTAGTCATCTGGTTTTAGGTCACGTGCAAGACTCACGTGACGCCAAATATGAGCAGATAGAGACTGAAATGTTGAGAACGATTTTGAATCGTCTGATGGAGGGGTTTTGTTGACTGTTGACTTGATCTTATCGATTGCTGATTCAGAAAATTTGAAGATCTTTTCCCTCAGTATCGGTTGGGACTTTGCCTCACCATTGGCTAATGATGGTGGGCCTTCGGGCTCAGGCACAGAGAGGTCAAGCTTCACACGTGTGTTTCGGGCCTTTGTTCGTTCCAAGAATGGTTTGGCTGTTGTGTTCGGTGCACCGCTGCAAATCTCGGCCCATGTAGTCATGAAATGCCATGTGGAAGTTCCATCTAAAACAGCATGGTTAAAAGCCAAACCCATTGCAAGCCCATCTTTGAGTTTTGTTAACTGTTAAAAGTGAATATGACATGTGAAAGTGGAAACCTGAGAATGTGGAGACTCAAATTTAAGTAAGACACTTATTTGTCAAATAAATGGACAACCTAATATGTCCCTATGATGAAATAGTATTAATTATATTAAAATTTTAGTTTATTCTTTTTTTAGGAAAAAATAATTAGTTTCTTAAACTATTAAATTAATTTTACATTATGTACTACTATTCTATATCTCTTTAGCGAAATATATTATTTAATAGAATTTGAAAAATTAAAAATCACTAACTCTAATTTAAAAAATTAATGTTACGAATATTTTTATTTATTATATATCTTTGTATTTAAATCATCTAAAATTTTGTCAGTATTTTTCACAAAAATCTAGTTTAGATACTAAAATGAACATAAGAGTAATTTTTTGTTTTTTGTTACTTAACATAATTGTAATTCTATTTAAGAAAAAAAAATAAACTAAATAATTTGCAGAAAAATCTATCTTTACTTTATATGTTTTATTTTTTGAGCCACCACAACCAAATGAACATAATGTAAAAATTGAAACTATCATCAAATCTTGCATTTAACTAGTACTAAAAGTGTTTAATTCTTCAATTAATTATCGTCATAATTTAACTAATTTAATAATGTATAAATCAAATCACATTATTTACCCTTATGAAAAAAATGATTGCAACAAAAATAAAGTAAAAATGATATAGCTTTATTATTTGTAGCTGAACAAAATTAAATTAAACCCTCTACTGGCAGATAAGCATTTATCAACAACAACAAAAAACAGCTGTGCATTCTTGGATTTAATGATGTGTTGTTTATCTTATCTTTTTTCTTGGCTCACATTTATGACTCACTTATGAATTATACCTTATACTTTATTTATAATTAAATATAAATAAAATAAATATATAAAAAATTAATGTATTTAATTGAAATTTAAGTTTCTCTCAACTTTTCATTTATGTTTATATTTTATGAGTTTGAATATTTCAATCCAAACTTCTCTCAATTTTTGATAACCATTTCTATTCTTTTTAATTTTTATTTTATTTTTTATTTTTTAAAAAGAATTATTGAATCGAAAGTTTATACAGAATAAATCATTCATATAAAATTTTGTATAAATATAAAATTATTTTATATATTATTGAAATATATTAAATTTATGGTCTTATGCACTTTTTATTGAACACCGTTAATCTTTATAATTTTTAATAACATATGAAATGATTTTAGATTTGTGTAAAATTTTACGTATATTCTATATGATATAAATTACTGATCCTAACAAAAACAAATTAAAAATATAAGTAAAATTAAAAGAAACATAGATAATTGAATGAGATTTGTATTGAAATGATCTAAACTAATTTGTATTTTTCACAAAGTATTAAACATTAATTTAAGATATTTAATGTGGTTGATTTTAGATACCATGATCTTATAATTCCTTAGATGAAGTTCTTAGTTGGTGTTTCTCAACTTAAGTAAATTTAGATGCCTTAATCTAAATATAAAGAACAATTTTTTGTGTGACACGTTATTACTGAATTCTCTAGTATTTAGATATATCGATATTGTCAGTAGATCTTTCAATATTTCATTTGCTAATAATTTAATAAACAAAAATAGTTTACCAAAAACACATTTAAGAATTTAACTGATTAACTAAAGACATATTTAAAGATAAAAATGATTAATAAAATATTTATTTATGCATGTTTTTATAATTTTAATATATTTAAGGATTATTTTGATAACATCACAAATCATTTAAAGATCAAAATAAGTGTTTATTTAAAAAAAATAACTGTTCCACGAAATAAATAAAAACTTTTAAGCTCTTCACATCTCATTTGTCATATTTAATGATATTCTTTTATTGACAAATAGGACAAAAATTACAAAAATAGAACAAAGTAAACAGAGCAAATCTAGATTTGTCTAAGTTATGATGAGATGTTGACCGTAGTATGAGGCCATCTAAGAACCTCATTTAAATTAGATCCCATACAAATTAGATTAAAAAAAAAATTATTTTCGGTTTTTCCTAATATTCCCATTATAACTTATTAAAGTAAGTTGAATATGTCGTTTTAGAAAATTATAAATAAATTATTTATAACCAATTAAAATCATTAATATATATTTTATTACCTATGTTAAATTGGGAAATTCTAAAACAAAATTTAGTGGAATAGACATGAGTAATTTTAATGAATTGTGGTTAATTTATCAGACCATTTTTGAGAGAGAAAACCTACTATTTACTTTTTCAAAAATGAGAGTATTTAACTTTTCTTTAAGACATTTTTACGATTTTGACCCTTTAAACTAACTAATACTTTTCTTATGATTTTTACTCAATATTTTTTATAGGAATCAAAATTTGGTCTCTCCACCCACATATTACCACTTTAAATTGTTAACTGACGAACACCCATTGAATCTATCTCCTCCATTATTTACAATTAGTTAGTAGTTATCTTTACACACTTTCATAAAAAATTGAAATGTTGACCCTTTAGGCTATAATTTCCAATATTTAAAAGAGTGATAATTATTTTAGTATAAGAGACAAACTTTAAAAATGAAGTATGAGAAAAAAAATGTAAACTGAAAAAAATAAGTGAAAAAGAAAAAAAAATATTAAAGCACTAAAAAAGAAATTAAATTAAATCAACAATTTTTTTTAATTTAAACAAACAAAATTAACAGTTAACTACTGACATTAGTGATAAAAAAAAAATTACCTGAATTGCCAACAAGGGTCTATGCATGCCTTCCAAATTCAAGATGCCACTATAAGGAATCAATTCTTTCAAAATGGAACTACTTTCATCAATAATGAGATCTTCAACACCAATTTCATCAGCAACACTTTCAATAACCTCAACACCAAGCATTTCATCATTATATTCAACAATAAAAACACCCTCTTGATCTTTTCCTAATTTACCAGCTAGTTGATGAAACTCTTTCAAAACTACACTAAGCCCATCTTTGAGTTTTTTAACCATTCCTTCAAAGTCATCACCTTTGTAAAAAAGTAATTTTTGGTTATAGTAAAAAGCTAAGTAGGGTAGGTCAAATGTGATCAATTGACACTTTTTTTCCCCAATTTTTTCCTCAGGTTGCACATAGCTTTTGCTAGTGATTTTGAGATTAAGTGATTCTTGTTTCTTGACAATTTCACTTGCCATTTTTTTTAAGAATATTAATTTTTGAATGTGGTTGATTTTTGTGTGAGATGAGATTTGAGAATTCTTATAGACAAGTGTTGTTGGAATGCATTTATGGAATTCATGGGAGCGGTTGTGACCAATTAATGGTCCTTACTTTGTTAGTTTGGTTGGAGGTAATTATAGATGTAGCAATTGTTTGGTCAAAATGAAGAAAGAGGTTAATTGGGTTAGATATAGTATATTAAGTTCCATGCCTAAGGAGTATTTGTACAAAAATATGTATATTTTTAGTAGGAGGTTTCGTAATGAATTTAAGATTCTATATGATGTTGAGATTTACTAATTTCAGAAAATTATGTTCGATATATCACCATTTAAATTCATTTCTATACTACCTTTTTTAGGGCCCGTTTATTACTATAAATAAGAAAAAATATTTTTTGATTTTTTTATGAAAAGTAAAATGAATATAGTGTTTATATTTGTATACCTATATATATAAATTTTGACCGTACAATTATAATGAATGATCATGATTAAAAGTTATTTAAATGACAATTGATCACTTAAAAAAGTCACATGACTTTTTCTTTTAATCTTAATAATCTATGTATAGTTGTGTGATCAAGATTTAACCTTCTCACTTTCTTATTGTAAAACTCCTCTCGTTCATATATACATTATTTTAAAAAATCATCTATCAAAATAAATTTTTAAGAGAAACAGTTTCGAAACAATTTTTTATTTGAAACATTTTTTAGGTTTTTTATCTTCATATTTTATTAATTAAAACTCTGTAACAAACCAATGAATATTCATAAAATTGATTTTTTTTTAAATAAAAATATTCCTTTTGTTTTACAATGAGTGATCCATTTGTAAAAAATTGCGTCATAATGAATTAGCCTTTTCAACTTAAAATGTAATTGTAATAACTTTTTTCTAATTGTAGACTCTAATTAATACTTCATGCACCACGTCCAATTCAATATTTTAGTAAAAGTATCATTATTTTTCTTTCATTTATACAGTTTTTTTAATTATAAAATAGTCAATTGGATCACTCATAGTAGGATAGAGGGAATATGTTTTTTCCTTTCTAAAAGAGTATTATGAGACATGCATTTAAGTTGTAGAGTTAACCATCAAATTAGTCATTGACATTTTTAATAATGCTCTTAAATAAAGATTACGAAATTATGAATATTTCAAATACATCCCTGACTTTGTTAAAAGTTGTTTACATCCGCCCTTCTATCAAAATCCATTGGTTAAAATGTTTTATTTATGAACAAAGTTGATAATAAGTGGTTAAATATAGAGGTCGAATTAATTGTAAGTGATTAAATATAAAGATCAACTTAAAAACATAAGTGTTGCAAAAAAAAAAAATTTACGTATATCAAATTTGACACAAGGATGAATTTGAGTAAATATTGAGAAGGGGAGGATCGTATTTGAAATATTTTTAATTTCCATAGCAGTTTTGAGAGAGCTTTACAAAATTAAGGATGACTATAGTGTTGGGTTTCAAATTAAATTAATGGTGAGACCTCAAACAAGATTACAAGAGTAAGACTTCACTAAAATGAACAATTTGATTTATAGTGTAAAGTAAGTATTACCACTTTTAGCTATTAATTATTTGCAGAGTCATTCTATTGCAACGAAGTGATTTTTGTAAAAAAAAGTTAAAAAAAAGTAAAAAAAAATGTTGAAATACAATTTTAGTCATTTATCTTTTATTTAATATTTATTTTCAATCATTTATTTTTTATTTTATTTATTTATTTTGATTCTTTATCTTTTATTTAATAATTGTTTTAATCTTTATCTTTTATAAAATTCTACAAATTTGTCTTTTTATTAAGGACAAAAGCAAATATTATATAAAGATAAACGACGAAAACGAATAAAAATATATATAAAGGATTAGAATGAATAAAAAAAAATAAAAAATTAAAATAAATATTACGTAAAAAATAAAAAACCAATATTATATTTTAGTCAAAATATAATAGTTTTTTAATGTAGTATAACGGACAAACCTATCCAACTTATAATAACACTAATTTTTTAACCGATTAAACGGAGCGAATCAATTTAAGTAGATGAGTTCAAATCTTCAAACCAATCCACATAAGTAACGGATAAAACCGGTCAATCCGATGGACGTAGCCCTTTTGCCTCCCTAATATTGGTGGTGATACTTTTGTTAGTTGCAAGTGGTAAATATATACTTGAAGTTACATTTTTTAAACAAAATTAAATGAAGTTCACAATTTTATTTAACTATTACACAATCATTTATCGTCACATAAATGAAAAAAAATAAAAACACTCTTTAACTTAATTGGATAAAGAAAGATAAACTTGTAAATAAATAATTTTGAGTAAATAACTATTTTGATCTCGAAATATATAAGATAATATTACAAAAAATTAAGTGTATTAAAATTACAAAAACATACTTAAATGTGTATTTTGTTAATTATTTTAGTCATTTTTTTTAATAAATTAGTTTATAACATTACTAACAAAATAGACTCAAATAATTTCAATAAAGTATAAATTCGAAAAATATTTGACTACTAAAATTTGGTGACTACAAGACTCTGTTGAGTATTGCGGCAATTAAATTTTTTTTTTTTTTATAATTTTATATTGTTGTTTTAAATTTATCTTTTTTTTAAGTCATTAAATTTATCTTTTAAATGATTGAAACTCGTCGACTTACTATATTGTCTATATGTTTTCTTTACATCTTCTTCAATCTTTAAAGGAGAGTGAAATAATTTGACTTTCCCGTTAGAACATTTATTGCTTTCATTGGTTATAAAAATGTAAATCAATTAATGCAATGAATATTGTTAGAACCAACTTGATTTTGATACAATGTTTATTTTAGATGTTTTGATAATAATAAAATAATACTCCATCTAATAACTATAATAAGTAAAAAAAGTTTGAAGTCGTGATCACTATTATAATAGTAGATCTATCAAAATGGGCTACTCGGCTTATTTAGGGTTGGCTCTAACGAGTTGCAAACTTCTTCGAACTGAGTCAAAAAATCATATTTTAATATGGACTGATAAAATACTATCCGAGCTCAGCCCTAGATGGGTTGCGCACTGGACGGGTAACTTGCATATTTTTATAATTTTTTTTTATTATATTTTTAATTTCTTTGCGATTCATTTAACTTAAAAATTTTCTTTATGCCCATTTAAAAACAATTACGGTATACTCTTTACACATTAAGTATGAATCAATTTGAATGAGTTAAATTGTAAATGAATATTCGACTCAAAAAGACAAGTGCAACTGAAATATGATATTCTTCATTATTAAAAATACACAATAAAATAACACACAAACTAAGTTCGAATTTTCCAATTAATACAAACTCGATTCAAAATTATTAAAACAACACACAAATTAAAATAAGTTCAATTTTTAGACCAATTTTACTATTTTTATTTTTATTAAATTGATTATGCAGGTTGCAGCCTACTCGGTACCTATACAGGATACCAAAAATGGGTAACAGATTTATTTGGACCAGACTCAAAAGCCTTGAAAAAATTCGGACTGAAATTATTAGTCTCAAACACTATGTTTTAGCGGGCTGGACGGACTGACCCATTTGAGCTAGCCCATTCAGACAACTCTAATTTTAAGCCAAATTAGTTAACTATTTTTGAACTATTTAGTGCTATTATTCTTTATATACACTTCATTTAATTTAAAAACATTTAATATGATAGTGAGTGTTAATTGGGCATTAAAATGACAATTTAATGTATTTATCTTATATTTTACATGACATCCAGAAGATTAATTGTATTTGACCGAATTTCTTAATAACTCCAAAAGTAGTTTTTGCCTATAAAGAAGTACATAACAAGAGAATAATATTTCCTCCGATGATTGCTTTAAGTGTGCGAAGTATATATTCAATAAAGCAATGTTAAGAAGAATCAAATTCATCAGATAATAATTGTCTGATTATTATCATCTGATGACATCAAGCTCTAATGTACATTGAAAGACAAAAATTGAAAGTCATTTGGTTATTAAAGATAAAAAAGATAGTTAGTTTAATAAAAGAAGTTGAAGGAGTGTCTACATTTAAATGTCTCCATTGGATAATGATGTCAATTTATATGAGTAAAATATTAGTGTTAGGAATATCATATGCACTTCTAGAAGTATGAGTCCAAACTCTAAAGTCAAATTACTAATAAAGAATATCAATCAACAAACTGTACAATGACAATATATAAAGTAGAGTCTGAAGGTGCAAACACGAGAAAGGGAGGTTGAATTGTATTTGACTAACTTGAATACTTTTTAGTTTTAAAACAAAACCAGTTATGTATGAATTAAAACAGAGTTAGCAGCGGATATAAAGTAAATAAAAACTCAGAATTTTATACTGGTTCACCGTTAACTAGGCTACGTCCAGTCCCTTCACTTTGAAGGATTTCATTAATTTAAGAAACTTAAATTACAAAGTACCACTGACCCTCCAAGTCAGTCTTCTCAAAAAGTCTAACAACCCTAGACTTTTGAGGAAAAAAACCTTGAATCTAATTGCTAAGTAATCTGCTACTCTTTCTAACTCCCTCGGATTGTAGACTCTACTTCAACAACTTAGACCTAACACAAGGGAAAGAAAAACTTAGAGTACTTGCTTCTAGAAAGCGGATACTCACAATTAACCTCACTGAAAATTCAAGTATTTTGCTTTTGGAAGTGTATGACTCTCAAGTATTTTCGATACTAAGTCTTCAGCCTTGAGCCTCCTTTTATAGATGAATAATTTGGGTTTCTTCCATGCTTAAATTCGAGTTGAATCTGCCCAGATTCTCTTGCAAAAATAACTTGGCCAATCGGGTTTCACTTAAATAAAAAACATATCTTTTTAGCTCTAGATTGCATTCAAAAATAACTTTGGCCAATCTTGTTCTTGATTAATTCTGGACCAAATCTTTCTTCCCGCCAATAGCTTCTGAATTCCCACAAGACTTCAATTTATTTTTGTATCAAATCCTCTTAATACTTTTATCAAATCCTCTTATTCGAATATAATCAAGTCTCCACTGATTATCATCATGATTAAATATGGACCTTATGATCTTCTGATCTCGACCACAGCTGGACCATGCAATCTGATCTGCTGTGATCCTTTGATCTCGGCCAACACTGGACCACATGTTCTGATCTTCTGATCTAGGCCAATCACTGGACCATATGATCTGATCTGGACTATTTTATGATCTTCTGATCTCGACCAACACTGGGCCATGATACTTAATTCTGGACCATTTTACATTTATCCTCTGAAATTTATCATTTAATCTGGACATGAATTTTACCTTTTGATCTGGACACTTATCCTCTGATCTGAATCAAGTCTGGATTAAATCTGGACAATCATTTTTTCTGATTTGGACTTAGTTTTATACTCTGGACCATGCTATCTTCTGGTCTGGATCAAATCTGAACCAAGTCATTTGTTCTGGACCAGTTATCTGAAGCTCTGATTAAGTCTAGACTGATTCTTATAGTTACTACCAGGCTATCTTCTGGTCAGAATTAATTTTGGAGCAAGTCTGACTTATGATTCCTTCTGGTCTGGAACAAGTCTCCCTCTTGAAGGTGCAAACACGAGAAGGGGGGGTTGAATTGTGTTTGACTAACTTGAATACTTTTCCTGTTTTTACACTTTTAAAACAAATCTTGATGTATGAATAAAAACACAATTAGCAGCGGATATAAAGTAAAAATAAAACACATAATTTTTATACTGGTTCACCGTTAACGAGGCTACGTCCAGTCCCTTCAACTTGAAGGATTTCACTAATTCAAACCGTGAATTACAACAGTTCCACTGACCCTCCAAGTCAGTCTTCTCAAACAGTGTAACAATCCTAGACTCTTTAGGAATACAACACCTTGACTTCCTAAGTCAAGTCTTCTCCTGCCAATCTGACAACCCCAGATTGTAGTAGGAATTACAACGCCTTGAATCTATTTGCCAAGTAATCTGCTATCCCTTATGACTCCCTCAGATTATAGACTCTACTTCAACGACTTAGATCCAACACAAGGGAAAGAAAATAACACGAGTGCTTGCTTCTTGAAAGCTGGAACTCACAATTAACCTCACTGAAAACTTGAGTGTTTGCTTTGGAAGTGTATGACTCTTTTGTGATTTTCGATGCTAAGTATTCTGCCTTGAGCCTCCTTTTATAGATGCGAATTAGGGCCTCTTCCAAGCTTAATTTCGAGCTGTATCTTGCTGGATTCTCTTGCAAAAATATCTTGACCAATCGGGCTTCACTTAAATAAAAAACATATCTTTTTTAAGCTTTAGATTTGCTTTCAAAAATAACTGGCCAATCATGTCTATAGTTTCTTCGCGCCAACAGCTTCTGAATTCCACAATACTTCACTTTATTTTTGTAACAAATCCTTTTAATACTTTGATCAAAATAAATTAAAATATCCACCGTTAATTTCATGATTAAATCTGCACCATTTGATCTTATGCGCTAGTCCACATTTGGACCATACTAAGTGATCTGCTGTGATCCTCTGATTTCGGCCAACCCTGGACCACACTTTCTAATCTTCTGATCTCGGCCATCCTAGTCTAGCACACTGATCTGCTGTGATCCTCTAATCTCGGCCAATGTTGGACCATACTTTCTAACCTTCTGATTTCGGCCAACACTGGGCCATGGTCTGATCTTCTGATCTCGGCCAACACTGGGCCAAATACTTAAATCTGAACCATTGATCTGAATATCTCCCGCTGATCTAGACCAATTCTGGACTTGGTCTGGATTAAACTGAAATTAAATCCGGACAAATGATATTTCAGTCTGGACATTTTACCTTCTGTTTTGGATCAGTATTGGATCAAATCTGGAGATCATTTCTTCTGGTCTGGACTTAGTTTCATACCTTGAACCATGCTATCTTCTGGTATGGGTCAAATCTGGATTAATTCCTTTGTTCTGGACCCATTAATTTACCCTCTGATTAAGTCTGGATCAAGTATGGGTTGTTTATTATTTCACTGCCAGGCCATTTTCTGGTCAAAATAACTTGTGGATTAAGTCTGACTTATGACTCCTACTGGTCTGGATCAAGTCTCCCTCTGGCAAGCTTCATTCTAGTCTGGTCCAGATTTCCTTCTGACTTTGCTTCGTTCTGATCTGGGCCAACAAAGATATCTTCTGGTGATGTTTTGACATCCTGGAGTATCTTCTGGTACCTTCAGGATTCAATCTCTGGAACACTTTGATCTTCTGCTTCTGATTACTTCAGCTTCTGGTGACATTTGATTTAATAATTCAAGGTTCAAAATAAGATTACATGGAGTGCTTTTGTAAACATCAAAATCCTAAGTACTTAGAACCAACTTGGTTCCAACAATCTCCCTCTTTTTGATGATGACAAAACCTTAACTTATTTTGCTAGTTTATAACTTGAAGACTTGAATTACACCCCCTCAGACCAATCTCTCCCCCTAAGTTTGATACTGACTTTTTCTTCTCCTTTTCAACTACTTCTCTTTTCACTCTTTCTTTTCTTCTCTTCTCCTCTCCTTTTCAACTCCTTCTTTATTCTCTCTTTCTTTTCTCCCTTTACATAGCCTCTCCTTTTCAACTCCTTCTTTTTTCACTCTTTATTTTTCTCTCTCCTTGTTTCCTCTCCTTTTCAACTTCTTCTCTTTTTCACTCTTTCTTTTTCTCTCTCCCTGATTCTTCTCCTTTTCAACTCCTTCTCTTTTCATCTCTTTCTTTTTCGCACCTCCTTTCTTTTTATCTCTCATTTTTTACTTATTTCTCCTTTCTTTCTCTCTCTCTCTCTCCCCCTTTTTGTCATCAGCCAAAAAGAGGTCCTACTATTTTTGTAATTTTTTTGTTTTCTCTTTACAAAAAACAGAAAGTAAAAACTGAAAATTAAAAAGCATAAAATAAAATTACAAGAAAATTAAAAAAAAAACTCCTAAGATGACTACTTGAGCTAGTCAGATATGGAGATAATGTTGAGATGCTTCTTGATGAACTCGAACCTATCTTCAGGTAGTGCTTTGGTGAAGATATCAGCCCATTGATGATCAGTGTCCACAAACTGGATGCTTAAAGTCCCTTTTTGAACATGGTCCCTAATGAAATGGTGTTTTATTTCAATGTGTTTGGCTCTAGAGTGTAAGATAGGGTTCTTGGTTAGGTTTATGGCTGAAGTGTTATCACAGAACAAAGGGATATATGTTTCAAAGAAGTTGTAATCTTCAAGTTGATGTTTCATCTAGAGTAACTGTGAACTGCATCCTGCTGCTGATATATACTCAGCTTCAATTGTTGACGTGGCAATGGTGCTTTGTCTTTTGCTTGGCTAAGAGATCAAATTATCACCTAAGAAGATACAGTTGCCGCTTGTACTTTTCCTTTCCAACTTTTCTCCAGCATAGTCGGAATCACAAAAACCTCTGAGTTTGTAGGTGGGGGTTTTCTTGTATAACAAAGTAAGGTTGGTGGTTCCTTTAAGGTATCTCAAAATTCGTTTGACAGCAGTTAAATGGGATTCCCTAGGGTCAGCTTGAAAACGGGCACAAACACAAACACTAAACAAGATGTCAGGTCTAGAAGCAGTTAAATAAAGAAGGGATCCAATCATACCTCTATATGTTTTCTGGTCTACCTTTTGGCTGGTTTCATCTTTCTCAAGTGAGCAGGTTGGGTGCATGGGGGTGGCCATAGGCTTACATTCACTCATTTTGAACCTTTTAAGAAGTTCTTTAGTATATTTAGATTTGTGAATGAGTATACCTGATTTACCTTGGTGAATCTGAATTCCCAAGAAGAACTTGAGTTCTCCCATCATGCTCATTTGGAACTCTTTCTGCATTAGGTCAGAAAACTCTTTGCACAAAGTGCCATTATTCGATCCAAATATGATATCATCAACATAAACTTGAATAATCAAAATATCATTTTTAATGGATTTCCTAAATAGAGTATTATCAATCTGGCCTCTATTAAATTCATTCTTAAGCAGAAAGTTACTAAGTCTGTCATACCATGCCCTTGGTGCTTGTTTTAAACCATATAAAGATTTCTTAAGTTTAAAAACATGGTTTGGAAAATTTGGATTTTCAAATCTAGGGGGCTGTTTGACATAGACTTCCTCACTTATATAGCTATTTAAGAATGCACTTTTAACATCCATTTGATACAGCATTATATCATGATTAGCAGCAAATGATAAAAGAATTCTAATTGCTTCTAACCTGGCCACTGGAGCAAAAGTCTCAGTGTAATCTATACCTTCCTACTGACTGTATCCTTGAGCTACAAGTCTGGCTTTGTTCCATACCACTTCACCTTTTTCGTTGAGTTTGTTCTTGAACACCCACTTGGTTCCAATAATGTTTTTGTTTGGTCTGGATACCAGATCCCAAACATCATTCCTTTGGAATTCATTCAGCTCTTCTTGCATTGCAAGTATCCAACCTTCCTCTGCCAAAGCTTCATCAACATTGGTTGGTTTGCATCAGCTTCTGGTTCTGGAAGATCTGTAACAGCTTCTGATTCTGATAAATCAACTTCTGGTTCTGGTAAATCTGTAACAGCTTCTGATTCTGGTAAGAATCCAGATTTCGCTTTTGACTTATCTTGGCTGTTTCTGACTTGATCAGATTTATCTTTTGAAGATTTGTCATGTGTTGCTGACTTGCTTGTATCCTCTACCTTTCCAGGTACTTCTGTTTCTTCTGCTTCTGCTTCTGCTCCCTGCACTATCTTTATCTTGCTTTGATTTGTCAAGATCAAGCAGTTTTGTCATATAACATAATGCAAATCAAATAATTTAAAATTGAACTCAATACAGCCAAACCATTAATTTTGCTTCTGGTGGTTTCTTCTTGTTTTTGAAACCACTGGAATGCTGTTTTTGCTGAAGTGTTCAATTCGTGTGAATCACCTGGTTCCTCTAGCAGTTTGAAAACCTGCAGAATACTTATCTAGCTTTGATTTTTAAGATCAAGCTTCTTGTTATCACAGTAAACATAAATATCAAACAATAATATTATTTACAGCAGGATGTAACCTCTATGTCAACAGTTTCAGTTTTACTCTGAAAATCCTCTTACTTCTGATTTTCAGATTCTGAATCTGTATGTTCTGTGATTACATGGTTTGGATGAGGGGATTTGAATTCCCTTCCCGGTTTGTAGTCTTGATGAATCTCACTGGAGTGTTTGAAGAACTCTCCTGATTCTGATTCTTCTCTTTCTGTTTTGGCTGATACACCATGTTCCTCTGGTGATTCTGGTGATTATACTGATTCTGGTAATTATGAGGTTTTGGTTCGGGTTCTGGTACTGATTCAGATTCTGGTTCCAGTGTTGGTTCTGGTTCTAGTTCTTGTGTCTCTGATACTGGTTCCAGTTCTGGTTCTGGTTCCAGTTCCTGTACCTTTGATACTTGTTCCAGTTCTGATTCTGGTTCCACTTCCTGTTCTGATTCGTGTGATATGTGTGATTTCTTTGATATTTCCTGTTCCTCCTATGATTCTGGTTCTGATAGGTATTGTGTTGACCAGTTCTTCTTCTACCAGAGTCACTTGGCTTCTGTTTGGTAGATGTTGGAACATAAACCTTTTTATGCTTGTGCATTGCCAACATCCATTGTCCAGGCACCATTGTTGGTGTCTCCTTCTGGTTGCTCAGAATATCTGCAACATAGACAATTTGATCTTTTGGTACCCAGAACTGATTGGGTCCAGGTTTGTTAGTTTTAACAACTCTCTGATCTTGTTCAGATTTTACCATTGGACAAGATAGTTCAGTGACCTTTCTTAGCACAAACAATGCATAAAACATCAGAATGACCAACTTTACTTTCAGTAATTGTTTCTGTAAAACCCAGACCTCTATTTCCAGTGTTACTGTTTCCATAAATCATATATGCATATTTACTTATTTCCATTCCATTAGAAATAAAGTTTTGAAAAAATTGCTCATGCATATCAGATTCACAAACAGTTTTGGAAGTGGAACAAACATTACTTTTGAGAGTTTGGTTTTCATATTTGAGTCTTGCAACTTCCGTTTTAAAATCCTTGTTTTCAGTTGCATACTCAGAATTTTGATTCTTTAAAACTTGGACTTCTTTGGTCAGATTTTTCTTATCTTCCCTAAGAGTTTTCAGTTTTAAAGCCATCTTATTATTTGCATTTAAAAAATATTTTAAAGCATCGATTAACTCAGATTTAGAGAGATCAGAAAATACCTCATCGTCTTCATCCTCTGAATCTGTTCCAGAGCCTGAGCTGTATTCAGAACTTGAGTTTGTATGAGCCATTAGAGCCAGAATTGCTCCCTCTGATGTGTTTCCGGACTTGCTTGAATGACTGCTTTGATCATTCTTCCTTCTGCCTGCTTTCCTTCCTGAAATCATGCCTTTATGAGGTCTAGAAGCAGACCTGATGTTTGCCATCATTGTTGTTTTTGCCTCTTCTTCATCAGACGATCCTTCTTCTGATTCTGATACATCCCAGGCAGCCATCAGACCCTTCTTTCTGAATCTGGAACTATTTTTGTGCTGTTTGCCTTTTTCCAGATTTGGACATTCTGACTTGATATGTCCAGGTTCATTGCATCCATAACAGATGATGTTCTTCTTGTCAGATTCTTCCTTATCTTTGCTGTTATGTTTCTTCTTGGAACCTCTCCTCTTTGTGTTTTCCCAAATCTTAACCATCTTTTTGGTTAAGTAAGCCATATCATCACAGTCACTGTCACTATCCTCTTATTTTGATGCTGCCCTTGCAGCTTTCTTCTGTTTCGACTTCAGAGCTTGATTCTTCTTCTTCTTAGGTTCATCTGCATTCAGCTCTATTTCATGAGACCTGAGGGAGCTGATCAGATCTTGAAGCTTCAAGGTATTCAGATCCCTAGCTTCCTGTACTGTAGTAACCTTTGGTCTCCATTTGGCTGGTAAGCTTCTGAGGATCTTCTTTACATGATCTGCAGTGGTGTAGCTTTTCTGTAATACTTTTAAACCTGATACCAGAATCTGGAATCTGCTGAACATTGCTTCAATGTCTTCATCCTCTTCCATCTTGAACATCTCATACTGTTTGACCAGTATGTTAGCCCTTGCTTCTTGAACCTGCTGGCTTCCTTCACAGGTCAGAACCAAACTGTCGAATATGCTCTTTGCTGTTTCTTTATATGTGCATCTGTCAAATTCCTTGAATGTGATAGCACTGATCATGATGTTTCTAGACTTGTGATGAAGTTTGTATAATCTGCTCTGATCTGGTTTCATATCATCTATGTCTAGTTCTTTAGTTGGATCTTCTGGATCAGTAGGTGCAGTGTATCCTTTGACTACCATCTTCCATAATTCAGGATCTTGAGAAATGAAGAAACTTCTCATTTTTTCCTTCCAATACTCAAACCTTTCTCCATCAAACAGTGGTGGTCTGTTGATGTTGCCTCCTAGTTCATCTCTGGATTCTGCCATGTTGAACCCCTTGGACCTTTCCTCAAACATTATTAAGTGCTCAGCCATGAGACCGAGCTCTGATGCCAATTGAAGGTGCAAACACGAGAAGGAGGGGTTGAATTGTGTTTGACTAACTTGAATACTTTTCCTGTTTTTACACTTTTAAAACAAATCTTGATGTATGAATAAAAACACAGTTAGCAGCGGATATAAAGTAAAAATAAAACACATAATTTTTATACTGGTTCACCGTTAACGAGGCTACGTCCAGTCCCTTCACCTTGAAGGATTTCACTAATTCAAACCTTGAATTACAACAGTTCCACTGGCCCTCCAAGTCAGTCTTCTCAAACAGTCTAACAATCCTAGACTCTTGAGGAATACAGCACCTTGACTTCCTAAGTCAAGTCTTCTCCTGCCAATCTAACAACCCCAGATTGTAGTAGGAATTACAACGCATTGTATCTATTTGCCAAGTAATCTTCTACCTCTTCTGACTCCCTCAGATTGTAGACTCTACTTCAACAACTGAGATCCAACACAATGGAAAGAAAATAACACGAGTGCTTGCTTCTTGAAAGCTGGAGCTCACAATTAACCTCACTGAAAACTTGAGTGTTTGCTTTAGAAGTGTATGATTCTTTTGTGATTTTCGATGCTAAGTATTCTGCCTTGAGCTTCCTTTTATAGATGCGAATTAGGGCCTCTTCCAAGTTTAATTTCGAGATGTATCTTGCTGGATTCTCTTGCAAAAATATCTTGACCAATCGGGCTTCACTTAAATAAAAAACATATCTTTTTTAAGCTTCAGATTTGCTTTAAAAAATAACTGGCCAATCATGTCTTTAGTTTCTTCCCGCCAACAGCTTATGAATTCCACAATACTTCACTTTATTTTTGTAACAAATCCTTTTAATACTTTGATCAAAATAAATTAAAATCTCCACCGTTAATTTCATGATTAAATCTGGACCATTTGATCTTATGCGCTAGTCCACATTTGGACCATACTAAGTGATCTGCTGTGATCCTCTGATTTCGGCCAACCCTGGACCACACTTTCTAATCTTCTAATCTTCTGATCTCAGCCATCCTGGTCTAGCACACTGATCTGCTGTGATCCTCTAATCTCGGTCAATGTTGGACCATACTTTCTAACCTTCTGATTTCGGCCAACACTGGGCCATGGTCTGATCTTCTGATCTCGGCCAACACTAGGCCAAATACTTAAATCTAAACCATTGATCTGAATATCTTCCTTCTGATTTGGACTAATTCTGGACTTGGTCTGGATTAAACTGAAATTAAATCTGGACAAATAATATTTCAGTCTGGACATTTTACCTTCTGTTTTGGATCAGTTCTGGATCAAATCTAGAGATCATTTCTTCTGGTCTGGACTTAGTTTCATACCCTGAACCATGCTATCTTCTGGTATGGGTTAAATCTGGATTAATTCCTTTGTTCTGGATCCATTAATTTACCCGCTGATTAAGTCTAGATCAAGTTCGGGCTGTTTATTATTTCATTGCCAGGCCATCTTCTGGTCAGAATAACTTCTGGATTAAGTTTGACTTATGACTCCTACTGGTCTGGATCAAGTCTCCCTCTGGCAGGCTTCATTCTAGTATGGTCCAGTTTCCTTCTGACTTTGCTTCCTTCTGATCTGGGCCAACAAAGATATCTTCTGGTGATGTTTTGACATCCTAGAGTATCTTCTGGTACCTTCAAGATTCAATCTCTGGAACACTTTGATCTTCTGCTTCTGATTACTTCAGCTTCTGGTGACATTTGATTTATAATTCAAGGTTCAAAATAAGATTACATGGAGTGCTTTTGTAAACATCAAAATCCTAAGTACTTAGAACCAACTTGGTTCCAACACCTCTGGCAGGCTTCCTTCTGGTCTGGACCAGGTCTCCTTTTGGACTTTGCTTCCTTCTTATCTGGGCCAGGAAAGATATCATCTGATGATGTTTTGACATCCTTTAATATACTCTGGAGGTGTATCCTCTGGTACCTTATAGAGGTGTATCCTCTGGTGCCTTCTGGATGCATCCTCTGGTATCTTCTAGAGGTGTATCATCTAGTCTGATTTTATCCACTGGTAACTCATCTTCTGCCTCTGGTGACTTCATCTTCTGGTGGCATTTAATATAATAATTCTAAGTACAAAATAAAATTACATGGAGTGCTTTTGTAAACATCAAAATCCTAAGTACTTAGAACCAACTTGGTTCCAACAGAGTCAATCCTGCAGCTCTAGTGAAATGATGTCTACATAAATAATGACTATATTAGCAATGACTGTCTCTCAACGATTCTTTTCTCAAGTGCTATAAAATTTTGCATATCAACAAAAGTATCGTTGGTCTGATTAACATTTGCACCCGAATAACATCTCGACAAAACTCCTCATGAGATAATTCTAAACGGATGTCCATGAGGAGAGAAAAGGAAAAAATATGACTTGGATATTCCAGAATCATAAAGAGATAAAACAAAAGACTAAGATCAAATTGAGTAGAATAGATTTATAAAAAATCTTTGAACAAGACAAGCGAATAGAAAATCTTCTTTAGTGGAAGTTTAGATCTTATTGTAAATGAACCTGTAAAATAACTTTATACCCTTTTAATTGGAGATATAAAATTTGGATTGATATAGGATTGAATTGTAATGCTCTCTTTTATGATAGTTAAAATCCTAGATGACTTAGTATCACAATAGATACAAACTCAAACCTTTGTAACCAAATAATGGCAACAACTGTTAATGTAATAAAAGGATGTTGGAAGAGGCTAGAATACTCGTATACCTCAACAAGGCACTTGTTGAATTTCTAGGAAGACCGACTTTAGTGTTGAGCCTAATGAGGCTAATAAATAATACATGTTGTAGAGCATGGTGAGGCTAGAATAAAAAATACACGTTGAAATTCTTGGAGAGGCTTAGAGAATACTTGTAAAATTTGTCAAGGCGAACGAAATACGATTTTTTGGGAACACTAGCTAGATTGGTGATAATTCCTAGAGAGGCTTAAAGAATAGTTGTGTACCTTAGCAAAGCAAGTGAAACCTAATTTCTGGGAAGACCAGATTGGGGTTGATGCAAGGTGAGGCAAGCAATACTTAACTCAAGAGATGAGTGATTTCAGATCTTGAAGAAATCTAGAGCCTAGACTTGTATGGGCATTGCCGAACCTTACAATAATCAATTCTTGGAAATGCAATAAAAGAATACTCTTGTCCTAGAGAGGATGACAATACTCTACTCAAAAGGTGAGTAAACTCGGATCTTGATGAATCCAGAGATTGTATTTCAAGATAACCAGCAAAGTTTACATCATTCCTTGAAGTTTACATCATAGGGAAGCTCCCATTAAGAGTGCTTCCTTGATGTCTGATAAGGATTATATGAAAAGTCATACATTAAAGACTACATTATAGGGAAGCTCCCATTGCAAGTGATTCCTTTACATTCGATAAGGATGATCGCCAATCATACCTTCAAGACTACGTTATAGGGAAGATCCCATTAAGAGTGCTTCCTTAACGCCCAATAAGGATGACAGACAGGGTCATAACTTCAAGAGTGTGTTATGGGGAAGCTTCTATTAAGAGTGCTTCCTTAGCGTCCGATAAGGAAGACTAGCTGAGTCATACCTTCAAGACTATGTTATAGGAAGCTCCAATTGAGAGTGGTTCCTTGACTTTGATAAGGATGGTTGGGAGAACAATACATTCAAGACTACATAATGGTAAGCTCTTACTGAGAGTGTTTCATTGACGTCTAATAAGGATGGCCAACAAAATCATATGTTCAATATTATGTTATATGGAAGCTCCCATTAATAGTGTTTCCTTGATGTTCGATAAGGATGATCGACATAGTCATACCTTCAAGATTACACTATAGGTAAGCTCCCATTGAGAGTGCTTCCTCGACGTTTGATAAGGATGACCAGTAGGGTCATATCTATTTGTTGTCTGATAAGGATGGACGACATATCCGTACCTTCAACACTATGTTACAAAGAAACTCCAATTGAGAGTGTTTCCTTGACGTTCGACAAGGATGACCAACAAAGATATACCTTTAAGACAACGTTAAAGCTAAGCTCCCATAGAGAGTGTATTCTCGACGTCTTATAAGGATGACCAACAGAGTCATACCTTCAAGGCTATGTTATAGGGAAACTCCGAATGAGAGTGCTTCCTTAACTTTTGATAAGGATGATCGACAAGGTCATACATTTAAGACTACGTTATAGGGTACCTTCACTTAAGAGCGCTTCGTTGGCATCCGATAAGGATGACCGATAGAGTTGTACCTTTAAGACTACATCACAAGGAATCTCCCATTTAGAGTCATTCCTTGACGATCAATAAAGATTACTACCACATTCATACCTTCAAGAGTACCTTATAGGTAAACTCTTATTGAGAGTGCTTCCTTGATGTCCGATAAGGATGACCAAGAAAGTCATACCTTTAATACTACGTTATAAGGAAGCTATCATTAAAAGTGCTTCCTTGACCTCCAATTAGAATGACTGACATAATCATACCTACAAGACTAAGTTATAGGGAACCTCTCATTAAGAGCTTCCTTGATGTCCGATAAGGATGAGTGAGTAGTCATAACTTCAAGACTACATTATAGGGAAGTTATCTTTAAGAGCGTTTCCATGACATTCAATAAGGATGACCAATAGAGTCATGCCTTCAAGACTACGTAATAGGAAAGCTTCGATTAGGAGTACTTCGTTGATGATTGTAGAACTGTCAAAATGTGCTAGCCAAAATGGGTTAACCCGCTAAAACATAGGGCTTTGGCCAAATAATTTCAGCTAGAATTTTTTTAGGGTTTTTGAGCCCAGTTTGAATAAACCCGTTACCCATTCGGGCTAGCCCGTATGGGTATCGGGTATTCTGCGTAACCAATTTAAAAAAAAATAGTCAAATTGGCCTAAAAAAAAGCCCAATCAAACAAAACTTTGGGTCGGGTCCAAAATTTTTAAGAATTTGCAAACCCTATTTTTGAAGGGATATGTGATCAACTGTTTCCATAATTTCATTCCCTCCACGGTAGTGACGGCACCCATCCCACAATTAACTCAACTTTCTAACATTGAAGAGGTTTTGTAGTTGGGCATTCAATCCATGTTAGATAATTAAGATCCTTTTCTTGAACTTTGAAGCCTTTCAAAGATTCTACTTCAACACAACACATTGTTATGATTAATATAGAAACCCTAGCAAATATAACAACATCATTCCTTCTTCATGTTCACTTTTTCATCTTAACGTCAATCTTCGTTTAGTTTATTTCGTCGTCAATATAATCCTACCACCGCTACATGTGTTTTTGTCCTTATACACTTCATTGTGTCGTTTCCTTGCGTCTCCGATCTCATCATTACTACTACTCAGGTTCTTTTTGTTATACTCTGTTTCAATTTTCTCCATCTGACTTTGTTGTTGTTCTGTAAGATTTTTCTCCTTGAGATTGTGTTCTTGCTATGGTAGATTTAATTATTATTTGTGTCCTTTTTATGTTGTTGCTCAATCTGTGATAGATTTTTAGTTGTGCTATTTTTAATGTGTATATGTGTATTTGTTCTTTATGAAATATGTTACCATGGATCTTTGAAGTAGTTCATGTTGTTTGTTTATTTTGATTTACTATCTTCATGTTGATTGTTTGTTCTAATTTGAGATTATGATTTTTAGGGATTATAGTTTGTGTCTACTTGCAATATGGAAAGTAGTAGTGGTAGTGTTGAAATACTTGAGAATGAGGCTGATAAAGCTAAGGAACCTCAAACAGTACCACTAGAAACTCAAAATCAACCTAATGTAATTTCTATTGATAACATTAATCAAGAAGTGTCTTATGAACTACAAACTAGAAAAAGTAAGACACTAACATATGCAGTTTGGAAATATCTTGCAAAAGTTGGTGTTATAGATGGAAAAGAAAGATGTAGATGTAACGGGTGTGAAAAATTTATGAGTTGTATTTTAGTTAATGGAACTTCTCATTTAAGTCGTCATGTTGATAATTGTAAAAGGATCCATAAGTATCATGATGTGGGTGATATGCTTATTGGTGCATAAGGAAAACTGAAAGGGAAAAAATTTGACCCTAAGGTTAATCGTGAAATCTCAGCTAAAATGATGAGCACACATGGTACACCATTTAATATGGTTGAGTGGAGTGGTCTTTAGAAAATACCAGAAATTTTTTAATGATGATTGTTATTTTGTTCCAAGAAATACTTCTTCCTAAGATGTTTTGAAAATTTATGAGGATGAAAAACAGAAGCTAAAATCACAATTGACTCAAATTTGTGGGAGAGTTTGCTTGACTTCTGATTGTTGGACTACATGCACCAATGAAGGTTTTATTTCTTTAACAGCTCATTATGTTAATGTAAACTGGAAGTTGAAAAATAAGATTCTAGCATTTGCTCACATGGAACCCCCACATACAGGGCGAGAATTAACATTAAAGGTGCTTGAAATAATGAATGATTAAAGCATAGAAAAAAATGTTTTTTTCCATCACTTGGGTAATGCTTCTGCAAATGATGGTATGCAAAACTTTTTGAAAGAACACTTAGGATTGTCAAATAGCTTGTTTCTTAATGGAGAATTCTTTCATATAAGATGTTGTGCTCATAATTTGAACCTCATTGTGCAAGATGGATTGAAGACAGTTAGTTATACATTGCATAAAATTAGACAAAGTGTGACTTATGTGAGGGTAACAAAAAGTAGAACACTACAATTTTTTGAATGTGTTAAGAATGTTGGTGAGATTGATACAACAATAGGGTTGAGATCAGATTGTGTTACTAGATGGAACTCCACTTTTATAATGCTTAAAAGTGGGATTAACTATCATTATGCCTTTTATAACTTAAGTTTGTGTGATAAAAATTTTAAGTGTTGTCCTACAAGTGATGAGTGGAGACAAGCTGAAATAATGTGAGCTTTTGAAGCCATGTTATAACATTACAAACTTGATCTCTAGATCTTCTTATCCTATATCAAATTTGTACTTTGGAGAAAAATGGAAGATAGAGTGTCTTTTAAATGTTTATTTGAAAAGTGAAGATAAAGTGATTGAAGAAATGGATATAAAAATGAGAGAGAAATTTGACAAGTATTGGAGTGAGTATAGTGTGATCTTGGTATTTGGGGCTATTCTTGATCCAACCAAAAAACTCAATTTTTTGAAATTTGCGTATCAAAGTGGCCCACAAATGCAACCTACTTTTGGAAGAGAAAAGATAGATAACCATTATATATATATATGTGTGTGTGTGTGTGTGTGTGTGTGAGGTAAGGTTATTTCTTCTTTCTTTCTTTGATTAGTTAATTTTTATAAAATTGAATATTGTCTTTGTTTCTTTGAATAATTTGTAACTTGATTGAATAACTCGTAGGAATTTGAAGAACATGAAAGCCATGAAAATTCTAATACTGGAAAATTTGAACTTGATTCTTATTTAGATGAGCAAAGGATGCCTCAATCGGCTATTTTTGATATATTGGCTTATTGGAAAGAAAAAAGTTGTAGATGTCATAATCTTACAAGGATGGTTTGCAATGTATTGAGTATTCAAATAACCACAGTGGCATCTGAATCTACTTTTAGTATTGGCTCCCGAGTTTTTGAACAAGTATATAAGTTCATTGAAAGATGAATCAGTTCAAGCTCTCTTGTGCACTCATAGCTGGTTATATGGTTTTGAAGGTAAGTTTTTCAAAGTTTTATATTATCTTTACATGGTTATATATATTATCTTTTGTGATAGAATATTATCTTTAGTTGGTTATATATTTTTAACAATCAATTTCTTTATTTTGTAGAATATGACAATGGCAATGATACAAATCAAAATGATCTAAGTGGATAATCATCCAATGCTTTGGAAAATGTGAACATTGCGTAATGAGTCTAAAAAGATTTATTTCAGAGGGACTGTAAGACCCTTAATTTTTAATTAAAATTATGGAATTAATTTTAATTGTATTTTTTTGGAGATATTTGTAAATATTTAATATATGTATGTTTGAGTGAATATATATATATATAAATATTTATTTTTGGAGAATGAAATAAAAATTATTGGATGAAGATTAAATTAATTTAATTACGAGTAATTAAATTAATTGGACAGTTAATTGAGGATTAGTGGCTAATTACATGCAATTAAGTGCTGAAGGAGCCAGCATTATTTTAATATTATTTTTGGGTGAGGTGGCACCACAAAAGCCTATAAATAGGAGTGAACATGATGGTGAAATCAGAACACCATCCCTCCTTCCTCACTGCCCATACTGCATGTAACAGTACCCCATTTTCCCTCCCATTCTGTTGCTGTTTCTGCCTTCCCCATTTCCAGTCACGAATTCAAAGTGAAAAGAGGGAGTTCCTCAAAAACACCATTACTTGAAAATCCAAGCATCAAAACAGAAAACCCCCAGTATTAAAGTTAATCCCGATACCATTACGGAGCTAGAGAACTCAGTTTTGTAGCAGCACACGCAGGCGGGAGTTTTCGCCGTTTTTGACGCGTACACTTTAGCAGAAGCAGAACACGCTACAAGGGTAAGGGCACCTTCCACTTTCTAGATGCATTAGGGCTGTAAGTGCATGATTTTCATGGCATCACTAGTGTTTTCATCACTGTTTTAAAACTGGTTTGCCTGATGCATGAAAGAAATGAAAAATGCATTTTTGATGTTTAAAAGCTCTGTGATGATTTCTGTTTGGGCTGAATGCACTAAAGTTGTGTTGTTTATGTGGGAAAGTGGAAATGTCTTGAATGTTATTTCAAACATGATTTAAAAGTGCATGTTCATAAAACTGTTTTGAAAATGGTTTTGAAATGCAAAAATGCATTCTTTTGTGTTTTGTTGCTCTGAAATACTTGCATGATATTCTGATGTGTTGTGAAAGCTGAAATGCTTACATGTTATTCTGATATTGAGAAAGCTGAAATGCTATGTGTTGTTCTGATGGTTTGAAAATCTGGATGTTTCTGATGATTGATCATTGTGTTATGTTTCTGGATGATTTTGTGTTAATGATTTTGATTCTGTTTCTGCCTGAGTGATTCTGATGATGTTGATGATTTAAAAAGAAAAGGGATTTTTAATGAGGAAAGTATTGTCTGGAAAAAGTGCTGAATCTGTTTTAATGTTGGTTGTTTGTTTTTAAAAGAAAACAGTTTTGAAAAGGGTTGAAATCTCAGGAAAATTTCACTGGTTTTCGAAGGTGTATTCGAATACAACATGTGTGTATTCGACTACAACCTGTCAAGCTTCTGTTTTACTTAAGTTTTCAAACTTGTATTCGAATACGAGCCCTTGTATTCGAATACAGAGGAAGGATTTTTGCTTCTGACTTAGCATCTGTATTCGACTACGACCATGTCGTATTCGAATACAGAAGTGGGATTTTAACACTGTATTCGAATACAAAATGCAGATTCTCACTAGTTTCAGTTTTTGTATTCGAATACAGTGGGTCTATATTCGAATACAGATTCGTGTTTTTCCAGAAGCACTGTTTTTAGCTTCTGTATTCGAATACGATGAAGCTGTATTCGAATACAGATTCGTGTTTTCTAGAAAATCAAGTTTTAAACACTGTGATAAGCATTTTAAAGTATTGAGAAACTTTGAGAACAGTTAAATTGATTTTAAATGGATTTCTTGAAATATTTTGAAGAGGAGAGGATGAAGTATTGAAAACCTTTAATGATCTGGGAGAAAATGTTGAATTTTTCAAGCTTTTGTCTTCTGTATTCGACTACAGGCATGCTGTATTCGAATACAGAATGTTAAAATTGCAGTTTCATGCTTCTGTATTCGAATACAAAGGGTCTGTATTCGAATACAAATTCGAGTTTCCAGAAATTCCAAGTTTTTAAGAGTGTTTTGTAAACCCTGAGTGTTTGGGGAATATTGGGATTTTTGTGGTGAATTAAAATGGAACTTTTGGTGATATTTTGAAGTTGTGGTGATGAAGTTTTCAAGACTTTACTGATGTAATGAAAGATGTTGTTTTGTGCACTGAGACTGCCTCTGTATTCGAATACCAGAGGGCTGTATTCGAATACAGAGTGTAATTATGCACTGTTTTTGGCCTTTGTATTCGAATACAGAGAAGTTGTATTCGAATACAGATTCGTAAAATTCCAGAAATCCCAGTTTTAAACACTGTGTTTGAATTTTAAGAGTTTGGGAAAACATTTCAAAGTGTTAAGGATTATTTGACTATTTAATCATGATTGTGATGATGATAATTCTGACTGTGCTGAAATATTTTAAACATGACGAAAAGCATGAATTTTCTGATTTTGCATCTTGTTTCTAAAGAAGTGAAACACTGCATATTCATGCATTGCATAGTCAAGTGGTACCCGCGATGGGCCACAAAGTAATGCGCAACCACGTGCTGATCTGTTGAGTGATTGCACGAGTGCTGGACTGTTGAGCGTCTGCACTAGGTACTGATCTGTTGAGCGATTGTACCTTGGTATATAAGTGCTGGTCTGTTAAGCGACTGCACTGGTACTGGACTGTTGAGGGTCTGTACCCTGAAATGCGCCACCACGTGCTGATCTGTTGAGCGATTGCACGAGTGCTGGACTGTTGAGCGTCTGCACTAGGTACTAATCTGTTGAGCGATTGTACTTTGGTATATAAGTGCTGGTTTGTTGAGCGACTGCGCTGGTACTGGACTGTTGAGCGTCTGTACCTTGAAATGCGCAACCACGTGCTGATCTGTTGAGCGATTGCACGAGTGCTGGACTATTGAGCGTCTGCACTAGGTACTGATCTGTTGAACGATTGCACCTTGGTATACGAGTGCTGGACTGTTGAGCGTTTGCACTGGAGCTGATCTGTTGAGCGATTGCACCCTGGTCTTGAGGGCCGTTAATGTCAAACATATTGTGCTGGTCTGTTGAGCGACTGCACCTTGGTTTTCCAAGAAAATCGTATACATGAGCATATACATATTGCATTGAGGGTTTGACCAGTGGGTCACGTTTGATTATATGATGAATGAGTGGAAATTGAATGTGTGTGAGTACTGTTCAGAATCTAAATTTCTGATTTAATGATTGTGATTTGCTGAGTGTTGTTTGTACTTACCACATATTTCATAATAATTGGCTGCTATTTTTGAAAAGGCATATACGTCATTAAATTTCAAATGAGCATTATTATTTCCTCACCATCATATGTTATACCATGGATATATTTGTTGTTGTGCAATATATGCTATGTGATTATTTGTTAATTTCGGTCGGTGACCCTTGCTATTATATTGTGGACTTTGGGCTTTGCCCTCAGATGCCCCCCAAACCTATGCCACCCGTGGGTACCCGAACGACGAAAACGTCGTTGAACTTCCTTGATCGCTATTCGCGCACTGCTTGGGAATTCGACCCCATCTCAAGCAGAGCGACTTACACGGGGTGGTTGGAGCGGACGAGCAGGACTGACGGCGTGGAGGATTTCGTAGAGCGCACACATGCAAGTATGGATTTTCCCGTGCCTTCCCGTCTAGTATTGGAGGCGCATGGAATTTTCGACGATGCTGAGGAGTCCGCTAGAGAGGTTGAGACGGAGGCCACCGTAGGTGTGGTGACTCCCAACCCGGTGGTTGGAGGAGTTATGCATGAGTCTGAGGCAGAAGGGAAGAATGATGAGCCGAGGCCAGTAGCAGCTGAGATTCCGGGTCCGTTCAGGATTTCCGATGATTGTTATGAGATTCCGGCGCTGCCGAAGCGACCGAGACTTGTTATTGATCTGACTTCTGAGGAGGCCGATCCCTCTCTGTATGATGAGGAGGAGGAGGAGGTCACGTCGAGGCGAGCGGCAGATTCGGAGAGGACTTGCTTGGGATGCGGGGGAAACCCGTGCTACTGTAGCTTTAGCGCATGATCAGTTAGACTTGATGTATTAGGATTTGAGCTGGAAATGTATTTTGTTTTTATTTTAAAAAAAACAATTGTTGTACTATTTATTCCGCACTCTGATATTGACTTTTGGGAATGTTATGACATTATAACCTTTCAAAAATATTTTATTGTTTATCATTAAATTTCCATAATTGGGTAATTATTTTAATTCCTCTCGAATTAATTTTGGAAAACTCATTTTAAATATTTGTTTGAAGAAAAAAAATGCACTCGCGCTGTGTTTTAAACTCGAGGTGTTACAGGGACATTTAACACTTTATTTAAATTTGGTTTGAGTTTGGGTTATTTTAGACAAATCTAAATTCATTTGTGTCATGCTAGATAATATCTCTAAGTTGTTTTTGACAATTTGAACATATTTTAATTTGTGTGTTGTTTTGAAAATTTTGAATCGAGTTTTTGTTAATTGGAATATCTAAACTTAGTTTGGGTGTTATTTTATTGTGTATTTTTAATAATCTAGAATATCATATTTCAGTTGCACTTGCCTTCTTGAATCGAATATCCATTTACAATTTACACTCGTTCAAATTGATTCATACTTAATGTATAAAGAGTATACCATAATTTTTTTTTAAATGGGCATGAAGAAAAATTTAAAATTAAAAGAGTTGCAAAGAAATTAAAATAATGAATAAAAAAATTTATAAAAAATGTGCAGGTTACCCGTCAAGCTTGCAACCTGTCTAGGGTCGGGTTCGGGTAGTATTTTATCAGCCCATATTAAAACAGGGTTTTTTCGCCCAATTCGAAGAAGCCTGTAACCTGTTAGGACCGACCCTAAATGGGCCAGGTAGCCCGTTTTGATAGGTCTAAATGATCAATAAGGATTATCGACATAGTCATACCTTTAAGACTATGTTATAGGCAATCTCCTATTGAGAGTGCTTGTTTGGTGTTTGGTAAGGATGATCGATAGAGTCATACTTTCAAGACTACGTTATAGGGAAGCTCCTATTGAGTATGCTTCCTTGACGTTCGATAAGGATGACTAGTAGGTTATACCTTAAAGACTATGTTATAGGGAACCTTTCATTGAGGCTTCCTTGATGTCTGATAGAGTCATACCTTCAAGACTACATTATAGGGAAGCTCCGAATCACAGTGCTTCGATGACATTCGATAAGGATGACTAACAAAGTCATACCTACAAGACTAAGTTAAAAGTAAGCTTCCATTGAGAGTGCTTCCTTGACGTTCGATAAGGATGGCCAGCAGATTCATACCTTTAAGACTACATTATAGGGAAACACCCATTAAGAGTGCTTCCTTGACGTTTGAATAGAATGACTGACAGACTCATATCTTCAATACGAAGTTAAAGGGAAGACCTCATTAGGAGTGCTTCCTTAACGTCCCATAAGGATGACCAACAGAGTCATACTTTCAATACTACGTTATTCGAAAGCTTCCATTGAAAGTGTTATTTTGATGTCCAATAAGGATGACTGCCAGAATTAAACTTTAAAGAGTACGTTATAGGGAAGCTCTTGTTGAGAGTGCTTTCTTGATGTCATACAAGGATGATCGCGATGATCATTAAGTAGCAATGTCAATTTACAAGGAAGGAGGTTTGAATTGTAAATTTGCCTATTTAAAATATTCCCTGTTAAAACTTAAGAAAATAATTCAAGATTGATCTTGGTTGTGAAAACAAAAAACGGAAAACGTTCATGGTTTTGAAAACAGAAAACGGAGAACGTTCTTGGTTAGTTGAAAACAAAAATCAACTTGTCTATTTAACTTTAATAATTGAAAAACGGAAAGTAAATAGAGATAGGGAAGAGATATCACACAATGATATATCCTAGTTCACCCAACCCGGGCTACGTCCAGTTCTCGCAATCGTGAGATTTTCCATTAAGTATTCAAACGAAGAACCTTCTTGATTTTACACCACCTAGTTCAGATCAGCCCTGATCTGTTACAAACTTCAATCCTTTCCACCCAGAAAGGAGTTCAATCAGGTCACCTATCAATCTTGAGAGGATTTTACACTTCACCTTTTAACCGTAAAAGAATTTTCTAACAAACTACTCAAACTATAAACAACTCTTATAGCCTTGAGTTTACACAATAATGATTTAGAGTGTTTGACAGAATCTGATTAATCTCAACACTTTTTTGAGGTTTTAAATTTTTTACAAGAGATTTCAGTAAGCTAATAACACTAGATTCGTGAGTGAATGTTACTGATTTCATTTGTGAGACTTTTAAGTATGAATGTAAGTGATTGATGATTTTTTTAGCACTTGAATGACTTATTTTCCTTTAAGTTATGGAGTTCCTTTTATAGGCTTTGAGGAGGTCCATGACAGCTTAATATGACCGTTGGAGAGGTTCCCTTTGAAGGTCCAAACACGAGAAGGGGGGGTGAATTGTGTTTGTACTACTTGAATTCTTTTTCTGTTTTTGATGATTATTTGAAATCTGAAATATAATCAAGTAGAGTTAGCAGCGAATAAAGTAAAATAACACAAAGATTTATCCTGGTTCACCATTAACTAGGCTACATCCAGTCCCTTCAACTTGAAGGATTTTCCAATAATTCAAAACCTTTAATTACAACAGTACTACTGGCCCTCCAAGTCAGTCTTCCCAAACAGTCTAACAATCCTAGACTTTTGAGGAAGACAGCACCTTGACTTCTCAAGTCAAGTCTTCTCCTACCAATCTGACAATCCCAGATTGCAGAAGGAATTACAACACCTTGAATCTAATTGCTAAGTCACCTGCTACCTCTTCTGACTCTTTAGATTGTAGACTCTACTTCAACAATATAGATTTAACACAAGGGAACGAAAAACACGAGTACTTGCTTCTGGAAAGCTGAAACTCACAATTAACGTAACTGAAAACTCGAGTGTTTGCCTCTGGAAGTTTATGACTCTTTTACTGATTTAGTCTTCTGCCTTGAGCCTCCTTTTATAGATGAATAATTAGGATTTCTTCCATGCTTAAATTCGAGCTGAATCTGCCCAGATTCTCTTGCAAAAATAACTTGGCCAATCGGGTTTCACTTAAATAAAAAATGTATCTTTTTTAGCTCCAGATTTCATTTGAAAATTATGTTGACCAATCTTGTTTCTTTTAATTTCAAACCATATATTTTTAAGTTTCAGATTGCATTCGAATTTCTCCAAGTCTTTAGTAATTTTTGAATCAAATCCTCTTAATACTTTGATCAAATTTTTATCAAAATTTAATCAAGTCTTCTTCGAATTTTAATCAAGTCATCACTGATTTTCATCATGATTAAAATCTGGACTGTCTGATCTTCTGATCTCGACCACATCTGAACCATATAATCTGATCTGCCCCAATTCTGTGATCCTCTGATCTCAGCCAACACTGGACCACATGATCTGATCTTCTGATCTCGGCGAACAACGGACCATATGATCTGATCTTCTGATCTCGACCAACATTGGGCCATATGGTCTGATCTTCTGATCTCGGCCAACACTGGACCATGATACTTAAATCTGGACCATTGATCTGAATATTATCCCTTTGATCTAGACCAATTCTGGACTGAGTCTGGATTGAACCTGAATTAAATCTGGACTTGTGATATTTTAATCTGGACATTTAACTTTTGATCTAGATCAAGTCTGGATTAAATCTGGACAATCATTTCTTCTGATCTGGACTGAGTTTTATGCTCTGGACCATGCCATCTTCTGGTCTGGACCAAGTCACTTGTTCTGGACCAGTTATCTTCTGCTCTAGACCAAGTCTAGATTAAGTCAAGACTGATTCTAATTTCACGACCAGGCTATCTTCTGGTCAGGATTAAGTCTGGACCAAGTCTGACTTATGATTCATTTTGGTATGGAACAAGTCTCCCTCTGGTAGGCTTCCTTCTGGTCTGGACCAGGTTTCCTTTTGGACTCTGCTTCCTTCAGATCTGGGCCAGGAAAGATATCCTCTGATGGTTATTTGACCTTTGATGACATCCTCTGATTTCCTCTGGAATTATGTCCTCTGGTGCCTTCAGGATGCATCCTCTTGTACCCTCTGGATGCATTTTGTGGCTGAACCTTGTGGTGGCATTTCTATCTTCTGATGACTTCCTTTGGATGTATCTTCTTGTGGTGTTATCCTCTGATTTTGCATAGTTTCTAATTTGTTCTTCTAAGTCAACATACAATTTACATAAAATACTTTTGTTATCATCAAAACTAAGTATAGAACCAACTTGGTTCCAACACCATTGGTCAATGGTCAGATTGAAAATAATCATATTTCTACACAAGACTTTTGACTGAAGCTTTTCTCCTTTTTGACTGCAAGACTTTATGATATGATGCATTCTCTATCATTTGATTTGGACAGTGTTTGAAGGTCTCTTTATCACGAGAATATATGTCTTAAAGTCATGCTAAAGTTTCAATTTCAAGAACGTTCTTGGTCTGTATCACAGAAGCTGGAGAATGTTCTTGATCATGGAGAATGATTGATCTTGAATGATTTTGTCATTTTTTCTTGAGTCGTGTCTTTTCTCCTTTGATCTTTTGGAGTATTTCTTTTCCTAATATGAGAGTTGTATATTCCTTTTAGATATACTGGAAATTCATTCGAAATTTGCAGGATCTTTCCTTGTATTAAAAGCTGACTTGAACTTCTTTGATGAAATAAAAAACGTGGAGAACGTTCTTGGTTTTCCAGAAATATGTCAAGAACGTTTTTGGTTTCTGGCAGTACATTTTTTTTCTTTTTCCTTAAAATGATTTGGCGTGCATTTTCTTAGTACCTATTTTATATTAACACACTCAAAAGCACATGTTAAATAACACATTATTTAGAATCATAATTAGAGTCTTTAATTAATCTTTATTTGTTTACATCAAAACAATTAATTGAGATTTCTTTTTAACAGATCATACCTTCAAGACTACATTATGGGAACCTTCCATTGAAAGTAATTCCTTGACTTTCGATAAGGATGACTGTAGAGTTGTACCTTCAAGATTATGTTACAAAAAAGCTCCAATTGAGATTGCTTCCTTGACGTTCGATAAGGATGACTGGCGGATTCATACCTTCAAGACCACATTAAATGTAAGCATCCATTGAAAGTGCTTTTTTGACGTCTCATAAAAATGACCACAGAGTCATACCTTCAAGAATATGTTATAGGGAAACTCCCATTGAGAGTACTTCCTTGATGTTTGATAAGGATTATCGCCATAGTCATACCTTTAAGAATTTCTTAATAGGAAGCTCTTATCGAGAGTGCTTCCTTGACATCTGATAAGTATGACTAACATAGTCATGCCTTCAAGACTATGTTAGAGGAAAACTCTCATTGAGAGTACTTCTTTCAGGATAATTAAAATCAGATCGAACACTAAACAATGTAGATAACATTTCAAGGTTTGACCGGTGTTGGACTGGGGTCAAATCAGAAATAATTAAATATAAATTTTAAGCTAAATAGCACTTGTGGTCTCTTAACTTAATTTCAATTAACGTTTTAGTCTTTTATCTTTTTTTTTTTCCGATTTGGTCCTTTATTTTAATTATAAGTGACAATTTAATCTTTTATATTTTAAAATGTTAACAATATTATCCTTTTTTTTTACAAAAATTCAAAAAATCCATCAAAATTTTCAACCAAAACCCATAAAATTAATTATATTTTTTAATATAATATAAATTTCATCAAATTCGTAACTCAAATATTCAAATAAACTCATATTTTTATTCTTATTTGATTTTTAAAATTTCATCTCTAACAACATCAAATAAAAAATGAAAATATGAGTTTATTTGAATATTTGAGTTACAAATTTGATAAAATTTGTATTATATTAAAGAATATAGTTAATTTTATGGGTTTTGGTTGAAAATTTTGATGAACTTTTTAATTTATTGTAAAAAAAAGGATAATATTGTTGACATTTTAAAACATAAAAGATCAAATTGTCACTTAAAATTAAAATAAATGACCAAATCGAGAAGAAAAAAAAAAGATAAAGAACTAAAACGTTAACTGAAATTAAGTTAAGGGACCACAGTTGCTATTTAGCCTAAATTTTATTATAAGATAACATATGATATTTACATATTTTTATGAATTTATGTCAGTAAATGTAAAAGTAATTTTTGTATATGTGCAAAAAATATTCTTGTTTCATCTTTTTTTGGTTAAACTTATTTGATCTTTAAAGCAGATCTCCCACTGGCCCATTTGAAAACTTTTACCATAGCCCAATTTTTTCATGGCAGCACATTTGAAAAATATATTAGACTATCACTACACTAAACAAGAAATCCTACCTAAAACTCTTCAATTTTTGCAGCCGCTACCCTCACACAACACCCTTTTTCTTGTCATTTCTCTATAGTATATCTTTTTTCTTCTTTAACCCCTCAATCACTTATTAAACTTCTCTTCATCTTTTTTCTTCTTCAAAATCTACATAACATGTATTGTATAACATCAACATGCAATGCAAATAATCTTTTCTTTTAGAACACAAATATGTTTCCTATTCGAATTCCTTTGTTTTTTTTATTATTGTTATGGTCTCCTTCTACTTCTTTATACTTTGGACCAACTTAAAACAAAAATTTTTTAAACAAGAAATAAAAATACAGTTGAACTTGTTTAACTAACTAAACCACCAATTTTGCACGATTTCACCGAGTTGTTTTGTTGATTTCCTAGTTTACTCGCCGGTTTTATGCATGAGCGGGTTTCAAACATGATTTGATTGAATTTTGGCCCGGTTTCCAGTTTTTCCTGTTGTACAAGTCGATCAGGTTTGATTACCTTGGCTTCTCTGATGTCTGATAAGGATGACCGACAAAGTCATACCTTCTAAACCATGTTATAGAAAATGTCTCGTTGAGAGTGTTTCCCTAACTCTGATAAGGATGGCCGACAAAGTCATACCTTCAAGAAACATTATAAGAAAACTGACATTCCGAGTGCTTGCTTGACATCTTATGAGGAGGGCAGATAGAGTCGTGTCTCATACAAATTTTACAAAGGTTAAAAATCAGGTATAAACAAGTACAAAATCAACATAATATAACAAATAAAACATAATGTTTGCAAAGGTCACATAATGTGCGCATGGAACAACGGGAAGCGGGAATTATTTCGGTGAATCACCTTCGTCATGGGAATCTTGATTCCTGATCATAACATTCCCTCAAATGTTACAACAACTTTAACCATAAGGAAAAATATGTGAAATATGATGGTAAAAGAAAAGAGAAAAGAAGAGCAGAAAATAAAGAACATTGTGTGGTCAAGCAAGCCGCATTATGTGAACTAATGCACGGTGTAACACTGACTCACGAGTTTATTTTCAAATGTATAACAACAGTACAAAGCTTGCGAGCGGAGAGAGTAAAAAAAAGCATTTAAGTGAGCCATGTTCATCAACATAAGGTCGTGCGGTCGAGATGAGGCCAAATAAGGGATGCTTAGATGTGCGGTGAAAGTGTATGCGTGCGAATGTGTGTGACGCAGTCGGAAATCGCAAAGGGTTAACAAGCGCTAATCCTAAAAAAAGAATAAGTTCTGGAATCCACCAGAGAAGAGAAAAACTCTCAAAATTAATTATTTTATTAAAAGATACATTTTGTTACAGCATAGAAAGTCTTTAAATAGATAATAGAAACCCTAGTACAAAAATTAGGTAAAACATAAAAGCCCTAAATTAAAGGAAAAGCTAAAACGGCTGTAAAACAGAAAAGCCCGAAATTACGGGAAAAACTAAAACGACTATTTTGAGGCCCAAGACGAGCTCAAAATGGTTCTGGAGCCCATAATGCATGGCAGAGCCATGAGTTGTGCTCGTGGCGCGATTCCCTTTTCGGAAAGGTATAATAATAGACAATTTGACACCGGACGATCGTTTTCCGCATTTTCGGCTGCTTTTGTCCGCAAAGCCGTTTCTTCCTCGATTCTGGCCTTGAACCCTCCTACATCAGTCTCCTCCACTTCTAAAGAACTCGACCCCGAGTTCATACCAGAATAAAGGTCAGCATCTTCATGGAACTCATAAATATCATCCAGATTAACTTCAGCAACTCAAAACCCACAATCTCCTGACCTAAGTTAATCAACAAGGAAGCTCTCCTACTCAACGCATCTGCTACCTTGTTCTGGGCGCCTGATTTGTGTTGAATGATAAATGGGAATTTCTGCAAAAAACTCACCCAGCGAGCATGCATCTTCTGACTATGGAGGAACTTTTGGACAAAGTGGTCAGTGAACAAGATAAACTCCCTCTGAATCAAATAATGTTCCCATTGCCTCAAAGCTCGAAAGACTGCATAAAACTCCTGGTCATAAGTGCTCCACTTCTGCCTGGCATTGCTCAGTTCTTCACTAAAGAAAGCCACTGGTCGCTTCTCTTGTGAAAGTACAGCACCTACCCCTACTCCACTGGCATCACACTCCACCTGGAATATCTTGTCGAAGTCAGGTAAAGCGAGAACCGGTTCCGTGCAAAGCTTCTCCTTGATCATCGCAAAGCTCTGCTCTTGTTCAGGTCCCCACTGGAATTTTCCTTTCTTCAGACACTCGGTGATAGGCGCAGTAATGGTGCTGAAGTCGCGCCCAAGCCTCCTATAGAAAGTAGCCAGGCCATGGAAACTGCGTACTTCCATCACAGACTTAGGTGCAGGCCAGTTTCTGATAGCACTCACCCTCTCTTCGTCCACCTCAATCCCATCTTCACCAACAACAAAACCCAGAAACAACAGCTTGTTGGTACAGAAGATGCACTTCTTCAAGTTGATGTATAACTGGTGCTCTTGCAAGACCTGTAGCACTTGCTTCAAAGCCCTAGATGATCCTCCTTGGTTTTGCTATAAATCAGAATATCATCAAAGTAAACCACCACAAAAGAGCCAGTAAAAGGACGAAGAACCTGATTCATTAGCCTCATGAAAGTACTGGGGGCGTTGGATAACCCGAAAGGCATGACCAACCACCTGTAAAGGCCATCCTTGCTCTTGAAAGCCGTCTTCCATTCATCTCCAGGTCTAATTCGGATATGATGATAACCACTCCGTAGATCTATCTTTGAAAACAACTTAGACCCTAATAACTCATCAAGCATGTACTCCAGACGAGGGATGGGAAACCTGTACTTGATCGTTATCTTGTTGATGGCTCTGCTGTCAACGCACATCCGCCACTGATTGTTCCTCTTAGGGACCAAAAGCACTGGAACTGCACATGGGCTCATACTCTCTCTAATGAACCCTTTCTTCAGTAAATCCTTAATCAGTCCCCACAATATCTCGTTCTCCTTGGGACTCATGCGGTAATGAGGTAGGTTCGGCAAGCTGGAACTTGGAATTAAATCAATCTGATGCTGAATATCTCGCATAGGAGGCAAGTCGTTGGGTAGCTCATCTGAGATCAACTCCCCAAAATCCGTCAAGATACCTTTTGTTACAGCATAGAAAGTCTTTAAATAGATAATAGAAACCCTAGTACGAAAGTTAGGTAAAACAGAAAAGCCCTAAATTAAAGGAAAAGCTAAAACGGCTGTAAAACAGAAAAGCCCGAAATTACGGGAAAAACTAAAACGACTGTTTTGAGGCCAGACGAGCTCAAAACGGTTTCTGGAGCCCATACTTCATGGAAAAGCCATTAGTTGTGCTCGTGGCGCGATTCCCTTTTCAGAAAGGATTAATAATAGACAATCTGACACCGGACGATCGTTTTCTGCATTTTCGGCAGATTTTGTCCGCAAAGCCGTTTCTTCCTCGATTCTGGCCTTGAACCCTCCTACATCAGTGTGGATGCACTGTATGCACATGGATGAGTCGGTGTGTGGCTAGAGTGTATGCATGTGGATGTGTGGGTGCGTGATGAGATCATTCACTTGTTCTTCAAACTACCTTTTAGAAAGAGGGAAGATGGAATCTTAGAGGTCGTGCAATAGGATACTTCCCATATCCTTTTATAATTGCATGGGCCAACTACCCCTTTCATCTTTGGCCATTTGGAAGCAAGCTCTATTTAATGCAGTCAGAATTTCTAGTCAAAGATCAAATGACCAAACATTTATAAGATGACCAACAATCCACCAAACTTATCCGAGAAAATTCAGACTTAAGAATGGCCAGGAAGCTAACCAACCAAGCACAAAGACTATGTAGATTTGCTCATCCAACTAGACACTTAGAGCTAAAAACTTATGGACTTGTCCACTCAATCAACTAAGAAAAGAAGAAGACTTGTACGCAGATGTGCGACTAAGCATATACATGCGGATGCACGAACAAGTATAGGCACGTGGATGGAAGACTTGAGAACTTGTGGACCCATCCACTCAATAAGACTTGAAGAGTCGAAGACCAAAGACTAGAAAAGCTAAAGACTTGTGGACTCGACCACCCATTTAGACTTGAATTGTTGAATATTCAAGACAATGAGAGCTAAAGACTTGTGGACTCGTCCACCCTATCATGCTAGAAAAGCTGAAGACTTGTGGATTTGTCCACTCAATCAAGTTGGAAGAATTGAAGACTTATGGACTTGTCCACCCAATCAGGTAAGAAAAGTTGAAGACTTGTGAACTCATTCACTCAATAAGACTTAAAGGGTTGAAGGTTCAAGACTAGAAGAGTTTAAAATTTGTGGACTCATACATCAGACTGAAATGCAAATGTTCAAGATTCAAGAGGGGAGGTTCAAGCAACAAGAAAAAAAGAATGCACCCTAAAGAGCTTGTCGCTTTGTTGACTGTGGACTAGATGAAATATCCAAGATAAAAATGACCAACAATGTCCCAAAATGAGATTGGGTGGAATGGACTTCATTTGGATACAGCCCATCACATGGAACGACATGGCACTCAGCTCGGACAACTCAATTATGTATGGGACATAGAGTGGCGTGACCATGCATCCGTACGGAGGATAGAGTGGCATGACCATGCATCCGTCAACTCGAGATAGATGGCACAACAACAAGATTTGGAGGCTAGATCAAATGGACTTTGATCATGTGTCCATTTCCCCATGTAGATTAGCCTATAAAAGGGGATGAGACTCTTGATCATAGGGATCTTTTTCATATTTGTGAACATTGTATTATTCTTCTAGCTTTGGGAAGACTTATAGAAGATAGTGTATAGAATAAAAATAGATGAGGTTACAGAATAATTATTAATAATTGGTATGATAAGAATGAATAATTTATTCTATAAAATAAATAGAATAATTATATTTCTTTGCAAAAACATATATTTTGTTCTTTAGATCTAATTTTTATTATTCCTCCCTAAAAACATATTAAAAATTATATTACGTAACTACCTTGTAAAATTTGTTTATAAATTTTTTTTTTTTGTGTGGGGCATTGATCCTATTTTTTAAAAGTAATATTATTAGAACATAAAATTTGACATAAATTGAAGCACAAATATAATTTTTTAATATTTTATGAAAAATATAACTTGACTCTATTGTATTTTATACAGTATTGTATTTGTGTCTCATTTTATATCAAGTTTTATGTTTCAGTAATATTAAATAATAATATAAGTCTACATTAAATCTCCTCTAATATAACTTTGTTAATAAAAAAGTTTAATGGCTACGTGTAACAATTTTACGTAACAATATTTGAATAAAAAGAAGTAACAATGTCTACAAATTAAATATTATAAATATATATATATAATATAAAGTTTTACATTTATTTTTGTATTTTTTAACTTTGACTCTATTTAGTATTATGTGATAACAATTTCATAAGTATATCAAAGGCATTTCATAATAACAGGAATATCATTGTCTCTGCATGGATTGTTTTTAGCGAAATGTTAATAAGTGTTTCAAGGACACGTGTTAATATTTAAAAATAGAAATATTACATCAAAAAATCATTAGAATTTGTATATTCAAGTTTTGAAATATTAAATTTTTTATTTAATATTAAATTTTTATTTTTATATCTTTAACAAATGTCTTTTATGATACTTGTTAGCCTCCCCTTTATTTTTATCAATCACAGTAGTTAAGTAAAATCAACTTAGGTAGTTAATAATAAAGTTTGAACAATTGTTGGAACAAGTTATAAAACCAACTTAAATCAAATTACACTGATGCAATATTATATATTAACATTAGACCGCTCAATAACATTTTATTTATTGTTGTAAACAAATACAATTTTTGAATTTTCAAATTTTTATTGCGATTTTGTATTGTGAATAGAATAATTTAGTTCACTTTATTAAATTATATAAAAAGAAAATATTTTTCATTGTCATGCTGATACATTAATTTTTATTAAAATATTGTATGTCATACTAATATCAAGACCGTACCGTACCTGTACTTGTACACCGTAGAGTAACCATGCTTCAAATAAAAAGCATCGACTAAGAACATCTTTAAACAATACATTTAAAATAAAATGATGTCCAAATGTGTCATTAGATAATATCAGTGAAAATATTGTCTAATGATCTCTTTAGACAACCTTTATTTTAAAAAATTGTCTAAAAGTACTTTTAAATAACATTTTTTACAAGCGCTCTTAAAAAAGCCATTAGACAGCATCTTTTAACCAAGAGTGATGTGTAAAAATATAACAATGTTTAAATAGATACCGCTTTTAAATACTATTAAAAAAATGATGTGTTTTCTCTTTTTTTGACATAGTGAGATGAAGGAGAGGCAACTGGTTTGCTTTCGGCTATTAAAAGGGACCATGACCTTCTTTCAATAGCAAATCAACAATGTGGAAGATACCTCTTATTTTGGGTCATTATTATACACTTATTGTTAAAGACTTTGGCACAAATAGCACGGGCCTACTTAAAAGTCTAATCAGTATGGGCCTTCAGAAGCTAATGGGTTGTGTAATCGCTTAATCCAGGTTATATATGTTTAGAAAATTGGATTTTATACCCTCCAATTAATTATATACCTCCCAATTAAAAATTTTGAGTCCGAAATTACTAGATTATTCTTAATATTCAGTAAAAAGAGATTCACCAGCCCACATACCCCACATTCAGAAATTTCCGGAAAAGTAAACAAGTTTTCCGAATTTTCTCTTTACCAGAAATTTCAAATTCATTGAAATTTCCGGTAGTTATATTGTGTACCGGAAATTTCAACATTTGAAATTTCCAGGATTTTCAATACCGGAAATTTCAAATTTCCGGTTGGCACTCCCGAAATTTCAAATGTTGAAATTTCCAGTACACAATATAACTACCAGAAATTTGAAATTTCCGGTTGGTTTCCGGAAATTTCATCAAAGATGAAATTTCCGGAACAATGACTTTTTCTTTTTTTTTTTACATATATTTCATTCAATTTTTTTTCAGTGAGGACTAGAGGAGCAAAGCAAAACGTTGAGCATTCTAGAGTTCGACCTCCTACTCAATCTAATAGGAGGATTGCTGATGAAAAAAGAAGAAAAAGAAACGAAGATCAGCAACAACAACAGGAGGATCATATTCAACCTAAGTTTGAGCAACAACATAATATTCATGCGAAGTTTGAGCAACACGAGCAGCAGCAGCAGCAGGATGAACAGGATCAGCAGCACACTCCTGAACAACCTCTATTTCCTGGAGGTCCGTACGATCTATCCGTCCTTACATACTATGAACACCACATTGCTGTTAAGGTGTGGAATGGACAGGTTAGTAAATATTTATATTTATATTATAATTTATATTTTTATTTATATTATAATTTTATTTATATTATAATTTATATTTATATTTATATTATAATTTATATTTATATTTATATTTATATTTATATTTATATTTATATTTATATTTATATTTATATTTATATTTATATTTATATTTATATTATAATTTATATTTATATTATAATTTATATTTATATTTATATTTATATTTATATTTATATTATAGTTTATATTTATATTATAATTTATATTTATATTATAATTTATATTTATATTTATATTTATATTTATAATTTATATTTATATTATAATTTATGTTTATATTATAATTTTTAATTATATTATAATTTATTGTGTGTTATTTAATTGAACAAGATAAACGTGCGTTGAAGGTTGTTTCAAACGAAAAAAAGCAGGATAAATTTATTGACATCAGATATGTATTACCGGCCTAGATAGATCGTTGGATTACTCTATCTGGGTTGTGTCCTCTTCAAAGATGCAGTTTGCATATGATTGATGGTAATCTGATATATGCTTTTGCTGAGAGGTGGCACGCAGAGACTAGCTCATTTCACCTGCCATTTGGTTAAATGACTATTACTCTAGATCATGTTAGGGGTCTTCTGAGCATACCATGTCGCGGAGAGTTTTTCACACCTCCTGCTAATATGAATGAAGATCTGGTCATTGTTGTTGAGTTACTAGGAGTTAGTCACGATGAAGTCGTGATTGAAACGAGGTACAACAGAGGTGCTTCGTACAGTTTTGAGTGGTTGAAAAGTATATTTTTTAAGACCCTTCGTGAAGGGCGTTATGACTGTGCAGCGAGGGCATACCTACTTCATTTGGTAGAGTGCACCATACTTGCTGATAAAAGTGTCACCCTTGTATCAGCAAAATATTTATTTCTTTTTCAATACCTTGATACATGTGGTAGATGGGCATGGGGACCAACTGCTCTCGTTGTCTTATACGATTATCTTCGAGATAGTACACTGCCTGCAATGAAGCAGATTGGAGGATATTTATCTTTATTATAGGTATTTTTTATACTTATTTAATTACTTATATTATTTAACTACATGTATTTTTTATATTTATTTTTAATTACTTGTTTTTATATTTATATTTAATTACTTATATTTATTTAACTACATGTATTTTATATTTACTTATTTAATTACTTGTTTTTATATTTATATTTAATTACTTATATTTATTTAACTACATGTATTTTATATTTACTTATTTAATTACTTGTTTTTATATTTATATTTAATTACTTATATTTATTTAAATACATGTATTTTATATTTACTTATTTAATTACTGTTTTTTTTATTTACAGACATGGATTTATGAGCATTTCCCCGACCTTTGTAAGCGGGATTTCAATGACATGTCTATAGTGCCGCGGATGTATCGATGGACTGCAAAGCAAACATCTGGGAACGTTGCATACTACAAAGCAAAGTTGGATGCTTTGAGAGATACAGATATTATCAGGACGCCAAATTAAGACGAGAACTCTACGACATAATTTCAGTCTGTGTCATTGTTCACTGGTTACATCCATTGGTGTTCCACGATGGTACCGTATCTACCAGAGAGATGTGTACGACAGTTTGGGTATATGCAACACATCCCGCTATCACCACCGATGCTCGTTGTACGTGATCTTGATGGTTAGTGGAGCATGTACAGGAACTCTGTACGATCACTTAGTACTAGATTGCATCGAGCTGCATATTCTCGCCAGTCAGTCGATGGATACATTCAGTAGTATTATAGGATATCTCATCCTCCGATGATCCCTCCCAGTGATGATGCTGATGTCGGTCCTACTCATGATGCTGATGTCGGACCTAGTCATTTTGCTAATGTTGGTCCTACTCATGATGCTGGTGCCGGACCTAGTCATTTTGCTGATGCTGGTCCTAGTCATTTTGTTGATGCTGGTCCTAATCATTTTGCTGATGGTGAATGGCATGCACAGTGTCAACATATGGGTGTGTTGGAACCAAGTTGGTTCTAAACTTAGAATTTTGATGTTTACAAAAGTACTTTTATGTAATCTTATTTTTGACTTAGAATAATAATGAAAAATGCCACCAGAAGATGACGTCACCAGAGGCAGAAGATGACGTCACCAGAAGATAAAATCAGAAGCAGAAGATGAGGACACCAGATGATAAAATCATAGAATGACACCAGATGATACACCTCCAGAAGATATCAGAGGATGTCATCAAAGGCAAAACATCAAAGGACAAATAACATCATCAGAGGATATCTTTCTTGGTCCAGATCAGAAGGAAGCAGAGTCCATAAGGAGACTGGGTCCAAACCAGAAGGAAGCTTGTCAGAGGGAGACTTGGTCCAGACCAGAAGGAAACATAAGTCAAACTCGGTCCACACTTAATCCTGACCAGAAGATAGCTTGGTCGTGAATATAAGATTTAATCCAGATTTAATCTAGACTTAGTTCAGACTTGATCCAAATTTAATCCAGACTTGATCCAGATCAGAGGATAAATGTCCAGATTAAATGATCAATGGTCCAGATTAAAGTATCATGATCTAGTGTTGGCCGAGATTAGAGGATCACATAATTGGCGCAGATTAGATTACATAGTCCAGAGTTGGTCGAGATCAGAGGATCATACGGTCCAAATTTTAATCATGATGAAAATCAGTGAAGACTTGATTAAAATTCGAAAAAGACTTGATTAGATTTTGATAGAAATTTCATCAAAGTATTAAGGGGATTTGATACAAAAATAAATTGAAGTCTTGCAGGGAATTTAAAAGCAATTGGAGGGAAGAAAGATGCGGTCCAGAATTAAACAAGAACAGGATTGGCCAAAGTTATTTTCAGAACAAATCTGAAGCAAAAAGGTTCGGAACAAGCATAAAGCTCAAATCCGATTGGCCAAGTTATTTTTGCAAGAGAATCTGGAGAGATACAGCTCGAATTTGCCAGGAAGAAACCGTAATTTTCTTCTACCAAACGAGGCTCAGGCAGAAGACTTAGCAATCGAAAATCAGAAAAAGATTCATAAACTTCCAGAGGCAAACACTCGAGTTTTCAGTGAGGTTAATTGTGAGTATCAGCTTTCCAGAAGCAAGTACTCTTGTTTTTCGTTCCCTTGTGTCAGATCTATATTGTTGAAGTAGAGTCTACAATCTGAAGAGTCAGAGAAAGTAGCAAGTGACTTAACAATTAGATTCAAGGTGTTGAAATCCCTTCTGCAATCTGGGGTTGTCAGATTGGTAGGAGAAGACTTGACTTGTGAATTCAAGGTGTTGTATTCCTCAAAAGTCTAGGATTGTTAGACTGTTTGGGAAGACTGACTTAGAGGGTTAGTAGTGTTGTTGTAATTTAGAGGTTTTGAATTAGTGGAAAAATCCTTCAAGGTGAAGGGACCGGATGTAGCCTAGTTAATGGTGAACCAGGATAAATCTTTGTGTTGATTATTTTACTTTATCCGCTGCTAATTCTGCTTGCTTATATATCAGATTTTAAATAATCATCAAAAACAGAAAAAGAATTCAAGTGTTACAAACACAATTCAACCCCTCTTCTTGTGTTTGCACCTTCATTGGCATCAGAGCTCGGTCTCAAAGCTGAGCACTTAACAGTGTTTGAAGAAAGGTCCAAAGGGGTTCAACATGTTAGAATCCAAAGAAGAATTTGGAGGCAACATCAACAGGTCACCACTGTTTGATGGAGATCACTTTGAACACTGGAATGACATAATGAGAACCTTCTTCATCTCCCAAGATCCTGATCTCTGGACCTTGGTAGTCAAAGGCTACACTGCACCCACTATACCAGGAGAAGAAACTGGTCAAGAACTGGATGTAGCAGATTTGAATCCCAACTAGAGGAAGTTATACAAGCTGCATCACAAGTCTAGAACCATCATAATCAATGCTATCACATTTAAAGAATTTGACAGATGCACCAACAAGGAAACAACAAAAAGCATCTATGACAGTCTGGTTCTGACCTATGAAGGAAGTCAACAGGTTCAAGAGGCAAAGGCAAACATATTGGTCAAACAGTATGAGTTGTTCAAGATGGAAGAGGATGAAGACATTGAAGCAATGTTCTGCAGATTCCAGATTCTAGTATCAGGTTTAAAAGTATTAAAGAAAAGCTACACCACTGCAGATCATGTAAAGAAGATCCTCATAAGCTTACCAGCCAAATGGAGACCAAAGGTTACTGCAGTACAAGAAGCCAGAGATCTGAATACCTTGAGGCTTGAAGATCTGATCAGCTCCCTCAGGTCTCATGAAATAGAGCTTGAAGCAGATGAACCAAAGAAGAAGAAGACTTTAGCTTTTAAGTCAAAACAGAAGAAAGCTGCAAAGGTTGTATCATAATCAGAGGATAGTGATTGTGAAGATGATGATCTTGCTTACATAACCAAGCAGATCGCAAAGATATGGCAAAACAGAAAGAAGAAAGCTCCTAGGAAAAATGGCAAATACTCCAACATAGGAAAAGAAGAAGCTGACAAGAAAAGCATCATCTACTATGGATGCAATGAACCTAGACATATCAAGTCAGAATGTCCAGACATGGAGAAAGGAAAGCATCACAAGAAAGGTTCCAGATTCAAGAAGAAGGGTCTGATGGCAGCATGGGATGCATCTGACTCAGAAGAGGAATCATCTGATAATGAAGAGGCAGAAATAGCTATGATGGCTCACATCAAGTTTGCCTCTGGACTCCATAAAGGTACTAGCTCTGGAAGAAAAGCAGAAGGTAAGAAGAATGGACAAATCATTCATTCCGGCAAGTCTGGAAGCACATTAGAGGAAGCAGTATTAGCTCTGATGGCTCATACCAACTCAAGTTCTGGATCCAGCACAAACTCTGAAACTGATTCAGAAGATGAAAACAAAGAGTTTTTCTCCGATCTTACTAAATCTGAATTAATTACTTCTCTTAAAGACTTTCTAAATGTCAATAACAAGATGTCTTTAAAACTGAAAACTCTTAGGGAAGAAAAGAAAGTTCTAACCAAAGAAGTACAAATTTTAAAGAATCAGAATTCTGAGTTTGCAACTAAAAACACTAATTTTAAAACTGAAGTTGCCAGACTCAATTCTGAAAATCTAACTCTCAAAAGTAATATTTGCTCTACTTCCAATACTGTTTGTGAATCTGATATGCATGAACAAGCTTTTCAAAACTTTATTGCAAATGGTATGGAAAGAAGTAAGTATGCTTCCATGATTTATGGAATCAGTAACAATGGTAAGAGAGGAATAGGTTTTATTGAATCTGTTGCTGAAATTAAATCTGCTCATTCTAATGTTCTGTGTATTATTTGTGCTAAAAAGGGTCATTCTAAATTGTCTTGTCTTATGATAAAATTTGGGAAAGACAAGAGACCTGTTAAGTCTAAAAAACTTGGACCCAACCAATTTTGGGTACCAAAGAACAAAATTGTTTATGTTACAGATATTCTGAGCAACCAGAAGGAAACACCAATCATGGTGCCTGGTCAATGGATGCTGGCAATGCACAAACAGAAAAAGGTGTATGTTCCAGTTTCCACCAGACATAAGCAAAATGAGTTTGATGAAAGAAGGTCTGGTCAGTACAATTCACACCAGAATCAGAACCAGAACCCGAACAAGAATCAGAACCAGAACCAGTATCAGAATAAGAGGTTCAGCCACAAACAGCAGAATCACACACATCAGCTTCAGTATTACCAGAAGAAGCAGAATTACCAGAATCACCATAAGTTCCAGAATCACCAGAGGAACATGGTGTATCAGCCGAAGCAGAATCAAGGGAACAGTTCAACCAGTTTGAACAAGCCACAAACAGAACTGGCTCTGAAGGCTCGTTCAGAATCTGATTACAGCACTGAGTTTGACTCTGACTCTGACGGTGAAGTATCAAAAGAAGAAAGGTCTGATCTGCAACACAAAGCACGATATCTGGACAATGGATGCTCCAAGCATATGACTAGAGACATATCAATGTTCCAGAAGCTGACTCTAAAGAAAAGAGGCAAGGTTTCCTTTGGAGGAAACCAGAAAGGTCAGATCATTGGTACATGCACAGTTGGTAACAGTTCTTCTTCCTTATCTATTAAAAATGTTTTATTAGTTAAAGGTAGGAATCACAATCTGTTAAGCATTAGTCAACTAAGTGACTACAAGTATGATGTTGTGTTTAATCAGAAAACCTGCAAGGCTGTTAGTCAAAAAGATGGATCTGTTTTGTTCACTGGTGTTAGGCAGAATAATGTCTATAAGATAGATCTGTTTAGTCTAGTTAAGTAGAAAGTTAAGTGTCTTTTATCTGTTAGGGAGGAAAATCTGATTTGGCAAAAAAGGTTAGGCCATGCAAACCCTAGGCTGGTTTCTGAGTTAAGTAAACTTTAGCTAGTGAGAGGTCTCCCCAAACTAAGTACCAAATCTGAGATTCTGTGTGAAGCATGTCAAAAAGGTAAACAGACCAAAAGCTCTTTTAAACCTAAAAAATGTATTTCTACTTCACAACCTCTTGAACTGCTTCATTTAGATCTATTTGGTCCTGTTCAAACTGCATCCCTTAGTGGTAAGAAGTATGGGTTTGTCATAGTTGATGATTACTAAAGGTGGACTTGGGTAAAGTTTCTGAGAAACAAAGATGAATCCCATAAGGTATTTCTTTCTTTCTGCAAGCAAGTTATGAATGAAAAAGGTTTTAAAATCATAACTATTAGAAGTGATCATGGAGGTGAGTTTGAGAATAGGTACTTTGAAGAATTTTGTGATGAGAATGGTATCTCTCACAACTTCTCATCCCCCAGAACACCTCAATAGAATGGAGTTGTTGAAAGGAAGAATAGGTCACTGTAGGAGATGGCCAGAACCATGCTGAATAACATGAATGTTGCTACCTACCTATGGGCAGAAGCTGTCAACACTGCATGCAACATCCAGAACAGAGTTTACATCAGGTCTATTCTAAACAAAACTCCATATGAACTGTGGAAAGGTAAGAAACCTAATATTTCCTATTTCAAACAATTTGGCTGCATTTGTTATATGTTAAACACTAAGGATAATCTTGCAAAATTTGATTTCAGATCTCAAAAGTGTACGTTCGTTGGTTACTCTGAGAGATCAAAAGCTTATAGAGTGCTTAATAAAGAAACTAACCCTGTGGAGGAGTCCATACACATTAAGTTTGATGAGAAACAGCTTGACTCTGAAAAGTCAAAGCAAGATGAGGAAATTACAGGTTTACCAGAAGCACAAGAAGCAGGAGCAGATCAAACAACAGAACCAGAGAAAGAAAAGGATGAAAGCAAATTTGAAGATAATGCTAAACCTGAAGAAAAGTCAGAAGGAAAGAATGGGTGGAAGTACAAGTCTTCACATCTAGAAACTCTGATTATTGGAAGCGCAGCTGAACCATTGAAAACCAGATCATCACTTAAAGAAACAAGTCTGTTTGGTTTACTTTCTACCATTGAACCAACTACTGTTGATAAAGCACTAGCAGAAGAAGGATGGATTCTTGCAATGCAAGAAGAGCTGAATGAGTTTGAAAGGAATGATGTTTGGGATCTGGTGTCCAGACCACACAAAAATACCATTAGAACCAAGTGGTGTTCAAGAACAAACTCAATGAAAAAGGTGAAGTAGTCAGGAATAAATCTAGGCTCGTGGCACAAGGATACAGTCAGCAAGAAGGCATTGATTACACTGAGACTTTTGCTCCAGTGGCCAGGTTAGAAGCAATTCGTATCCTACTCTCTTTTGCTGCAAATCATGATATTACTTTGTATCAAATGGATGTCAAAAGTGCTTTCTTAAATGGTTATATAAGTGAGGAAGTCTATGTCAAACAGCCCCCAGGTTTTGAAAGTTCTGATTTTCCAAACCATGTTTTTAAACTTAAAAAATCTTTATATGGTTTAAAACAAGCACCTACGGCATGGTATGACAGACTTAGCAATTTCTTACTTAAAAATCAGTTTGATAGAGGCCAAATAGATAACACTTTGTTTAGAAAATCCATTAAAAATGATATTCTGATCATTCAAGTTTATGTTGATGATATTATCTTTGGATCCACTAATGGCACTCTCTGCCAAGAGTTTTCTAATTTGATGCAACAAGAATTTTATATGAGCATGATGGGAGAACTTAAGTTCTTCCTAGGAATTCAGATTCATCAAGGCAAAATAGGTATACTCATTCACCAATCTAAGTACACTAAAGAACTTCTCAAAAAGTTCAAGATGGGTGATTGTAAGCCTATGGCCACCCCCATCCACCCCACCTGCTCACTTCAAAAAGATGAATCCAGCCAAAAGGTATACCAGAAAACATACAGAGGTATGATTGGATCCCTTCTTTACCTAACTGCTTCTAGCCCTGACATTTTGTTTAGTGTTGGTGTATGTGCTAGTTTTCAAGCTGACCCTAGGGAATCCCATTGAACTGCTGTCAAAAGAATCCTTAGATACCTTAAAGGAACCACACATCTTACCTTGCTCTATAAGAAAACCCCATCTTACAAACTAACTGGTTTTTGTGATTCTGATTATGCTGGAGACAAATTAGAGAGAAAATGCACAAGTGGCAACTGTACGTTTCTAGGTGATAATCTAATTTCTTGGTCAAGCAAGAGACAAAGCACCATTGTCATGTATACAGCAGAAGCTGAATACATATCAGTAGCAGGATGCAGTTCACAGTTAATCTGAATGAAACATCAGTTGGAAGACTACAACATCTTTGAAACCAACATCCCTTTGTTCTGTGACAATACTTCAGCCATAAACCTAACCAAGAACCCTATCCTACATTCTAGAGCCAAGCACATTGAAATCAAGCATCATTTATTAGAGACCATGTTCAAAAGGGAACAATAAGCATCCAGTTTGTAGACACAGATCATCAATGGGCTGATATCTTCACCAAACCATTGCCTGAAGATCGATTTGAGTTCATCAAGAAGCATCTCAACATAATCTCCATATCTAACTAGATCAAGTAGTCTTTTCAGAGGAGTATTTTTTAAATTTTTTTTTGTCTTTTAATTTGTTATTTTTTTTTGTACTCTGTAAAAAAAACCTCTTTTTGGCTGATGACAAAAAGGGGGGAGAGAAAGTAAGAGAGAAAAAAAGAAAAAGTTGAAAAGGAGAGGAGAAAAGAAAGAGTGAAATAAAGAAGGAGTTGAAAAGGAGAGGTAACAAGGAGAGTGAAATAAAGAAGGAGTTGAAAAGGAGAGGAGAAAAGAAAGAGTGAAATAAAGAAGGAGTTGAAAAGGAGAAGTAATAAGAAGAAAAGAAGGAGTTGAAAAAGAGAGGAAAAGTATGGGGCATTAGACTTAGGGGGAGAAGCTTGATCTGAGGGGGAGCCTAACAAAATAAGTTATCAAAAATACAAGGTTTTGTCATCATCAAAAAGAGGGAGATTGTTGGAACCAAGTTGGTTCTATACTTAGAATTTTGATGTTTACAAAAGTACTTTTATGTAATCTTATTTTTGACTTAGAATAATAATGAAAAATGCCACCAAAAAATGACATCACCAGAGGCAGAAGATGACGTCACCAGAAGATAAAATCAGAAACAGAAGATGAGGACACCAGAGGATAAAATCAAAGAATGACACCAGATGATACACCTCCAGAAGATATCAGAGGATGTCATCAAAGGCAAAACATCAAAGGACAAATAACATAATCAGAGGATATCTTTCTTGGTCCAGATCAGAAGGAAGCAGAGTCTAGAAGGAGACCTGGTCCAGACCAGAAGGAAGCTTGTCAGAGGGAGACTTGGTCTAGACCAGAAGGAAACATAAGTCAAACTTGGTCCAGACTTAATCCTGACTAGAAGATAGCTTGGTCGTGAATATAAGATTTAATCCAGACTTGATCCAAATTAGAGGATAAATGTCCAGATTAAAAGATCAATGGTCTAGATTAAAGTATTTTGATCTAGTGTTGGCCGAGATCATAGGATCACATAATTGGCGCATATCAGATTACATAGTCCAGAGTTGGTCGAGATCAGAGGATCATACGGTCTAGATTTTAATCATGATGAAAATCAGTGAAGACTTGATTAAAATTCGAAAAAGACTTGATTAAATTTTGATAGAAATTTGATCAAAGTATTAAGGGGATTTGATACAAAAATAAATTAAAGTCTTGGAGGGAATTTAAAAGCAATTGGAAAGAAGAAAGATACGATCTACAATTAAACAAGAACAGGATTGGCCAAAGTTATTTTAAGAACAAATCTAAAGCAAAAAGGTTCGGATCAAGCATAAAGCTCAAACCTGATTGGCCAAGTTATTTTTGCAAGAGAATCTGGAGAGATACAGCTCGAATTTGCCAGGAAGAAACCCTAATTTTCATCTATAAAAGGAGGCTCAGGCAAAAGACTTAGCAATCGAAAATCAGAAAAAGAGTCATAAACTTCCAAAGGCAAACACTCAAGTTTTCAGTGAGGTTAATTGTGAATATTAGATTTCCAAAAGCAAGTACTCTTGTTTTTCGTTCCCGTGTGTCAGATCTATATTGTTGAAGTAGAGTCTACAATCTGAAGAGTCAGAAGAAGTAGCAGGTGACTTAACAATTAGATTCAAGGTGTTGAAATCCCCTCTGCAATCTGGGGTTATCAGATTGGTAGGAGAAGACTTGACTTGTGAAGTCAAGGTGTTGTGTTCCTCAAAAGTCTAGGATTGTTAGACTGTTTGGGAAGACTGACTTGGAGGGTCAGTAGTGTTGTTGTAATTCAGAGGTTTTGAATTAGTGGAAAAATCCTTCAAGGTGAAGGGACTAGATGTAGCCTAGTTAATGGTGAACCAGGATAAATCTTTGTGTTGATTATTTTACTTTATCCGTTGCTAATTCTGCTTGCTTATATATCAGATTTTAAATAATCATCAAAAACAGAAAAAGAATTCAAGTATTACAAACACAATTCAACCCCCTTCTCGTATTTGCACCTTCAGGGTGGTCTAATACAACAGAGTTTAGACTTACATAGGGTAGAACCTGATGATGAGATGTATGTCCTGTTAGAGAGAGCTTTGTACATATCTAGAGGAGGGGATCATCAATAGTATTTTTTTTTTATTATTCGACTTTGTTTTATCATCCGACTTATTTTATCATACGACTTTGTTGTTTAAACTTTGTTATTTATATTCATTATTCAAACTTTGTTTTATTATGTTGATTTAGATTTACTTTGTTATTTATTTTCGTTATGTGAATGAATTTTGTTATAAACTAAATATTTAAAAAATTTAGACGAAACAAATTAAATATAAAAACATATAAAAAATTCATATATATGAAATAAAATTTTAATTTAAAAATGTCAATCATCTGCCAAAGACATATAATCTGATGTATGATCTAACTCTAATGAATCTCAATGTTGTAGACGTCCTGCATAAGCTATAGCCCATGATGTAGACTCATCACTGCGATACGTCTTCTAATCCCATGCAATTGGAGGCAACGGACAACCTGGTTTCAATTTAACTTGAACCCAATGACTTTCATTAACAAAGCCAATGCAGATAATACGATCACGTGACATCTCTCCATTGTGTGCACCCCTCATTGGGAAAAATTCAAAGACAAAGTTTTTCCCAATGTCACAATAACGCTATTATATTTTGTTGCTATCACGTAACCCATATCTGGAATAGTCATCCATTTCTCGATGGGTTGGTTTCTCAAATCAGTTACAAGTAAAGAGTCTGCCACTTTTTGCAAACGTTCCTGGAATAATGCAGCATATAAATCAGGATTGGACTTAATCTCTGTTGAAGGTGCAAACACGAGAAGGGGGGGTTGAATTGTGTTTGTCAAACTTAATTTCTTTTGCTGTTTTATTAAATATTGATTTGAATTATTCGATAAATAATTAATCAGATTCAGCAGCGGATAATAATAACATAATAACACAGCAATTTATACTAGTTCACCGTTAACTAGGCTACGTCCAGTCCCTTCCTCCAGAAGGCCTTTTACTAATTCAAGTCAGTCTTCCCAAACAGCTTGACAACCCCAGACTTTTGAGGAATAACAACACCTTAACTAAACCAGCTAAGTCTTCTCCTACCAATCTGACAACCCCAGATTGAAGAAGGAATCTACACCACTATAATAAAGGTTTAGAACTTTGCAACGTTGCTTCTGGAAAGCAGTTTGTTGCACTGTATTTCTCTCTCGAAAACACTTAGAAAATATTGCTCTTGTTCATTTGTGTTTCTCTCTTTTGAACTCTCAGATATCTTTGAATTGAAGCTTGAGTTCTTGTGTTTTTCAATAATTTATTCTTCAACATTAAGTCTCTATTTATAGTTGAACTTTAGAACTTCACTAATGCTTTACTTCTGCAGTATATTTAGATTAATCTGTTTTGAGAATATTCTGGAGTAATTCGCTTAGATTCTGTTTTGAGCCTTTTGCTCAGATTCTGTTTTGAGCCTTTTTCTCCAATTCTGTTTTGAACGTTTTTCTCATATTCTTTAATCCTCATGATCAAATCTGCATCCTTGGATCCTCATGTGATATTCCACAACTGGACCAGCCGAATTGATATGTTGTAATCCTCTGATTTCGGCCTTTGCTGGAATGCACAGTCTGTCCCTCTGATTTCGGCCACCACTGGGCCATGGTCTGATTTTCTGATCTGGACCATCACTGGACCAAATAATTATTTCTGAACCATTAATCTGGAAGTTTTTACTCTGATCTGGACAAATTCTGGACTTTGGTCTGGAACAAACTGAAATTAACTTGAACAAAAAATATTTCAGTCTGGACATTTTACCTTTAATTTTGGACCAGGTCTGGATTGATTCTGGAACTCATTTCTTTTGGTCTGGACTTAGTTCCATGTCCTGAATCATGCTATCTTATGGTCTTGGCCAAATCTGGATTGATCCTCTTGTTCTGGACTCATAAACATACCTTCTCGTCAAGTCTGGAACAAGTCTGGACTGTGTAATTTTTCACTGTCAGGCCATCTTCTGGTCAGAATAACTTCTGGAATAATATTGATATTCGACTCCTGTTTGTCTGAAACAACTCTCCTTCTGGCAGGCTTTCCAATGGTATGATCCATGTTTCATTATGATTTTTATTCCTTCTGTTTTGGGTCACCAAACATATCCTCTGGTGATGTTTTGACATCCTGGAACATCTTCTGGAAATTCCAGAATTCATTTTCCTTTGATCTCTGCTTCTGTTTCCTTCAGTTTCTGGGGCATTTAACTTAATAATTCAAAGTACAAAATAAGTTTACATTGAGTATATTTGTAAGCATCAAAATCCTAAGTACTTAGAACCAACTTGGTTCCAACATCTGTATACAATTGTCGACGCACAATGCTCCAAGACTCTTCACCATGGCTAAGTAAAGCAGCAATAGCATGGTATCCACAGTTTCCATCAGCTTCAACATTAACTATGTCTTCAATATAAGGATGAATTAGAGGAGGAAACTCATCCAAATATTTTCTAACTTGCTGGGAGGAAACTCTCATCATAGGTGCTTGCTGTGAGACTTGTTTGGATGCTTGCTGGGAGATTTGTTGTGATGTTTTCATGGGTCCTTACCGAGAGACTTGAGTATTTGCATCATGAGAATAAATTGCATCAACATGCTCCAAAAATGAAGGGTCGCGATATACGTCAAATCCCTTCGGCTTTTTACCTTTTTCCTCTTCACGCCACCTTTTGTTTTGATCTTATCTGGTGGTGCACACATTGATGTTGTCTCTGGATATGCTATTTCACGCAACTTGCTCTTCAATGCCCTCCTTCCAGCAACATTAAGTGTTTTCCATGTTTTCCAAATAATATTCATCTCTGATGTAATCTCCAACTCTGAATCATTTTCCAACTGCTCTTCCTTTTGATCACTATTCATGGTTAATTTCCTCCAATGTATGTGAACAACATCTAATGGGATTGGAACACCTTCCAACTTGTATCTTGCCAACTCACAAGCACAAGGTAATCCATGAGTTTTTCTAACTATACAACCACACGCAGCTTTGTCGTTATTGAAATAGCTAACTCTCTTGTATTCATGAACAATATCAGTTAAAGCATTCCTAGATACAACCCACGTCAAATTCGCATAGAATGGATCGTTGTGTATGTGCTCTTTGCGACCTTTACTTGTCTCAAATGAACCTTTTATCTTTATAATTTGAAACTTCAACATGTCATTCATACCATTCTATGCCTTAACAAATCTTTCCTTGTGATGAGTCAACCATGTGTCTCTGACGTAGTCAAAGAAAATAATATTATCGACACATGCTTGCTCAAACATTTGCAAATGTTCCTCGTACTCCTCTTTAGAACAATACATAATTTTCCTCCACAACTCAAGAATGGGTTCATGCATATATTTCTTTAATATATATTGTTTGTATTTGGCTCCAATATTTTTGTTAATATGAAGTTGACAAAGTAAATTTGTTGAAGATGGAAATACAACTTCGATTGCATTCATTAAAGCAAGTTCCCTGTCAGTCACGATCACTTGAGGAAATGAGGTATTTGAAACAAACAACTCTTGTAACCTCTCCAATGCCCAACAAAAAATTTCTTGACCACAATCCATATAAGAAAATGCAACATTGAATGTCAACCCAGTTGAAGTAACACCAACAATTTCAAACAATGGTAACCTATACATGTTGGTTTGGTAGGTGTTATCCATGATCAATACAAGAGGAAACATGTTCAACAAAGTTATAGAATATGGGTGCGTCCAAAACATGTCCCTCACAACGTTGGAATCTCCATGAGTTCTACTCCAACAAGCATACTTCTCAGCTTCAAGTAACTTCAACAGATGTTGCATATCAGTTCTAGGTCCTTTCAAATTCTTCGTGTATGTACTTCGGCGCTTATAAATTTGAGAGATATTAGTGACATTCTCCTTATCTCGATCTCTCAAAGATGACATGATGTGTCTCGGTGCAACGTGGTACTTTGTCAGCTCGTCAACATGTTTCTTATCTTCTTATGTTGAGTGTCCCATAAATGTATTACCCTCAAAAGTAGCTACTAACTCATGGTTATGGAATCCACATATTACACTAACAATCCATCACTCACCATTTTTCAATGGTCTCGATTTAAGTTTGAACGGACAACTACACTTTTATTTGTAGCAATGACTTACTTTTATTTGACTTATTTGTTCCACCTCTATCACAACCAAAAATTAATTTTGTTTTCCTTCCTCTCTTTCCGGTCTCTACATCAGAGCAAGTAATAATAACAGCTACTCGATTTTGTCGGCCAACCTCTCTTGCCCATGATATTACTGCTTCCCGTGACTCAAAAATCTGATTAGTTGAAAATGCTTCAAACAAATCTATACATAATGCTGATGTTTTCTCCATTCCTAAATGAAAGAAAAAAAATTAGAAAAATAAAATAAAAATAAAAATAAAATAAAAAAAAAACTAGAAATTTGAAATTTCTGGAAATTTTGTACTACCGAAAATTTGGCAAAATGATATTTCCGATAGTTATAATTTCATACCGGATCTTTCTGAAAAAACTTAACGTACCGTAAATTTGGCTGAGGAGGGTAGATTTTAGAATAAATTTTTTTAACCGTGGTTGGAAATGAAATTCAATGGATAATTATGGATTGTCATTATTTTAGGGAGTATAAGTCAAAATGTAGAGGTATAAACAATTTTCATATGTTTATTTTTTTAGGATTTTATCGGATCCTAGTTTTTGATAATAAAAAATATACTATCAGCAAACACAAGAAGTAGATGATGAACCTTCTTTAATCCAGAACACTTACTTTATAAATTCAAAGATTTGGTTTGTTATGAGACAAACTAATGGAGTACCTGATTGATTGTAGTCACATCTTTATTTCGTTTTTATATTTTTATTGAAGTACATGATTAATTGTATTTATTGAGTAAACATTCTTGTTGGCATTTAAATGCATGAAAAGTTGTTAGTCTAATTTTTAATGTATTAAAATTCAAATGCATTTCAAATATTTTTTTTAATAATTTTATAAATTAAATTGACCAATATAAAACAAATTTGAAAGTCAAGATGACTAACTTAATAAACATTTATGAATTATAATCACTAAGACATATTTATATGTGTTCAAAATATTTAAGAATTATTATATAGGATTATTATGTTAAAACTTTACGAATAGACCAAAATCACAATTTAATCTGTATTCATTTCTATTTTAGTAATGAAATGGGTTGAGTTTTCCCCAAAAGATCAAGAAACTTCGTATGTGAAAGTTTGTTGCTGTGTAAAACACATGACCAAGATTCCTTTTGCAAGGTTGCTCAAATGAAATCAGTGCTACCATTGCGTTAAAACTAAAAACACTGTCTTGGAATTATTCTTGAAGCATCCACTCACTTAACGCATATTCCACAAATCAAAATTCCTTGTCACTTTCAGCTTTCATTATTTATACCAGTACCTTTTTTTTTTAAATAAAAACAAAAACTTGTAAAAAAATAAAAAATGAACCTTCTAACTTCAACTTGGACCCTGTTAATATCCCTAGTATACTTAAGATCTATTCAAGAGAGGGAAAAATAAAAAATATTTAAATTTTAATTATTAAATTATTTTTTCCTTCTTATAAATGGATAAGTATTTGATAGAATTCAAACTCATTTTTAAATTAAAATTTACAATAGCAATTGCAGTGTAATCAACTACATTACAATCGTCAAATTAAGATTTAAATTAAAATATTAAATTAAATATAAAAATAAATAGAATTTAAACTTAAAATATAAATTATTCAACCTCACCTTAACTTAATTGATGATTTTGATACACCGAAAGCACTGCACTTGCCGTGAATCCAAATTCCTTCAACTTAACTTCGGTGGAGACCACTCTAATGCTTTAGTTATTTTAAATGAGCACTGTAATGCTTTAATAAATAATCTTAATGCTATTTTCATAAACTCGGTACAAATGTATTAAATTGCAACTTTTTTACTGTATTCAAATTTGGGACTTTCGTGAATCTGTGAATAAGCAACAAACAAGTTTGTGTTACAAATAACTTATTTTCTATAAACACACTTGAGTTGTTATTTTTTCCTATTTTAATAACTCTCACTCTTCCTACCCAAAAATATATAATACCATTATTTAATTTATTATACCTCGTAAGAAATAAGTTGAAGCTATGTTAAAATGCTAGAATTAAGGATCTCAATGTAGGAAATGGAATGCTTATCTTATTAATTAAAATTGGAGCTTTAAATAGCAAAAATACATAAAACAGAAATATCAGACGAACCGGTACAGTGCACCAGACGATACGGACAACACACTAACCAGAAACAGAAAACGCAGTCAGAGGCAAAATTCTGCGCCTGCTTACTCGGTCTCCTAACAACCAAATTGAAATCTAATTAAACTAACCTATTCTCTGCCACGTTTATTATCAGACTAAACAATTAAATCAACAATTAAACTTATAATTAAACTGACAATTAATCCCTAAAGTAGACACCCGAGCTGGATATTCGGCCAACAATCGCTCCCCTAAATTGAACATGTCAGAAGCATTTCAGTTTATTTCTTCAGCTGACTTCATTCCAAGTGCCTCTATGAGCTTCTCAAACACTTCCAGCTTCATTGGTTTAGTCATAATGTCAGCCAACTGCTCACTTGTACCACAATATTCCATGTCAATTATTTCATCCTTAGTGAGATTTCTCAGAAAAATGATACCTGATATCAATGTGCTTACTCCTACCATGGAAGACTGGATTCTTTGCAAGTTTTATAGTGGAAGAATTATCACACAGTATCTTGACACTTCTACTCTGTGTGCCTCCAATCTGTTTAAGTATTTGTTGCAACCAAATGCACTAACATGCACAAGAAGCAGCAGCCACATATTCTGCTTCTGTGGTTGAAAGTGTCACAACTGGCTGCTTCTTTGATGACCAAGCTACTGCTCCTCCACTTAGCATGAAAACATACCCAGAGGTGATTTTTCGATTATCCAGATCTCCTGCATAGTCACTGTCCGTGTAGGCAAGCAACTCATCTTTACATCCCCTTTTGTAGAATACACCAAACTTAGTAGTAGCAGTGATGTATCTTAGAATTCTCTTAGCTGCCATCATGTGAGACTCCATCGGGTTGGCCATAAAACGACTTATTAGAGAAACACTATAGGCTAAATCACGTCTTGTAACAGTCATGTACATCATACTTCCCACCATTTGCTTGAATAGGGTTGCATCTACCTTCTTACCATCTTCTTGTTTTGTCAGTCTGTTACTTCCTGGAACCATGGGATTCTTGACTCCATTGCAATTTTCCAGACCAAACCTTTTTAGAACTTCTTCAGCATATTTCTTCTGACCAATGTGAATACCATTGAAGTTCTGCCGTATTTCAACTCCCAGAAAATATTTCATCTTGCCCAGATCAGTCATTTCAAACTTCCTTTTCATAGATTCTTTGAACTCATTTATCATAACAGAATCATTGCTAGTAAAAATGAGATCATCAACATATAGACTTACAATTAGGATCTTGTTCTTTTCTTCTCTTTTGATGAACAACGTGTGCTTATAGCTGCTTTTCTCAAACCCTTCCTTAATGAAGTAGCTTTCAATTTTGCTGAACCACGCTCTTGGTGCCTGCTTTAAACCATAGAGTGCTTTCTTCAATTTGTATACTTTCTTCTCTGCCCCACTAATCACATACCCTGGAGGTTGAGTAATGTAAACATTTTCATTCAGCTCACCATGAAGAAAAGCACTTTTGACATCAAGCTGAAAGATTGTCCAACCATTTCTTGCTGCCAGAGCTATCACTGTTCTAATAGTATCCCATCTAGCTACTGGAGCAAAAACTTCATTGTAGTCTACTCCTTTCTCCTATGCATATCCCTTAGCCACAAGACGAGCTTTACACTTATCTACTTCACCCTTCTCATTTAATTTTGTTTTGTAGATCCATTTTACACCAATTACTTTGGTCTCCTTTGGTGCATCAACAAGCTCCCAAGTTTCATTCTTTACAATAGCACTGAACTCCATATCCATTGCATCCCTCCATCTTTTCAATTTTACTACTTCTTCATAATAAACAGGATCATCAGAAGATATAAACAGTGCTAGATTTTGTACCTCTTCATCTTCTTCTGATAGTCCTTCTCCACTTATATAGTCTTGAAGATAGTTTGGAGCTCGAGTGATTCTTCTTTCTGGAAGTGTAGGTGTGGTAGTATCACTGGAGATATTACTGTGACCAGAAGCAGTATCACTGGCAGTACTACTTTGATCAGATTCTGCTTCTTCTTCACTTTCTTCATCACTGGAGGCATATGTATCATCATTAGCTTCTCCCCAGTCAAGAATGTCATTCTTGGCTTCTCCTTCTGTCTTTTTCCAATCCCAGCTTTTTCTTTCTTCAAACACAACATCTCTGCTAATTATCACCTTCTTTGTAGTCGGGTTGACCATTTTGTATCCCTTAGACTCTTCACTGTACCCTATCAGCACACACTCTTGACTTCGAGCATCCAACTTTGACCTCTTTGCATCTGGTACATGTACATTTCCTATACATCCAAACACTCGGAAATGATCAACATTAGGTTTAACTCCACTCCAGCATTCTTCTGGTGTTTTGTTCTTTACAGCAGAAGTAGGACTTCGATTGAGAATGTGGCATGTCGTTTTCACAGCTTCTGGCCAAAATGGAGTTGGCATCTTCTTGTCTTCTAGCAAGCATCGCACCATGTTGAGTATGGTACGATTTTTACGTTCTGCAACTCCATTTTGTTGAGGAGTATAGGCTGTAGTTAGGTGTCTCTTGATACCTTCGAGTCTGCAGAATTCTGTGAATTCTTTGGAGGTGAACTCCCCTCCTCTGTCTGTTCTTAGTCCACAAATGGATAGACCAGACTCCTTCTCCACAATATTTTTGAAGCTTTTAAATGTTGTGAAAGCTTCACTCTTTTCATTCAGAAAGTAAACCCAGAGCTTGCGCTCAGATCATCAATAAAGGTTAGCAGATACCTTTTGTTACCATATGACTTTGGAGTGATAGGTCCACAAATATCTGAGTGTACAAGTTGTAGCTTCTGAGTTGCTCTCCATTTGTTTTTCTTCAGAATGATCTTCCGATGTTGTTTTCCTTTCATGCAGCTTGTACATACATATGTTGACATCTAAAACTTGGGAAGTCCTCTGACAAGTTCCTTCTGGTGTAGTAAGTTCAGACTGGTAATACTCAGGTGACCATATCTCTTGTGCCACAAGTCACCAGTATCATCACTGCTCACATTCAGACATGCAGAAGGTGTATCCATCAGAACATTGGCTCGAACAACAAACATTCTATTAGAGGTCATGCGTGTGTGCATGATTAGTCCTCTTTTAGAATGATAGAGTCTGCATTCTCCATTTTGTATCAGGATAGTTAACCCTTTCTCTTGTAGTTGACCCATACTCAACAGATTGTTTTTCAACTCAGGAACATAGTAAACTTCAGAGATTACCTGAGTTGTACCTTCTACTTCAATTCTGATGTTGCCCTTCCCTTTCACTGGCATTTTGAGATTGTTTCCCAGTTTTACAGAATGACTGAATTGTTCATCCAGCTCCACGAACCATTGTTTGTTTCCTATCATATGATTTGAGCAGCCAGAATCAAGAAACCATACTGCTTCCTTTTTTGACTTGTTGATCTCAACATAGGACATCAGCAGAAGTTCTTCCTCCTCATCTAGTTCAGCATAATTGGCTCTTCTGTCCCATTCTGGGCACTCGTTTTGAAAGTGTCCCAGTCTGTGACATTTGAAACATTCAACTGTAGCTTTGTTGAATGTTTGTCTGCCTCGTCATCTACCTCTTCCTCCTCTATTCATGCCTCTGCCTCTGCCTTTGCCTGATCTTTCATCATATGTTACTTTTAACACTTGTTCTTCTTCATGTTGTCCCAGCATCCTCTGTTCATGAACTAGCAAACTTCCATGTAATTCATCAATGGTTAAGATACTTAGATCATTTGACTCCTCTATTGAGCAAACAACATAGTTGAATTTGGAGGTCAATGATCTGAGTATCTTACTAACCACTGTACTTTGTTCCATCACCTCACCATTTGTTTTCATTTTGTTGGCCACGACTAGAGTCCGTCCCAAGAAGTTATCAACTTTCTCTCATTCTTTCATGGCCAGTAACTCAAATTCTTTCCTCAAGGCTTGAAGTTGTGCTCTTCGTACCTTTGTGGACCCTTGATACTTCTGTTTAATTGAGTCCCAGATTGCTTTTGATGTTTCCTTGTTAAGTATTGTCTCCAGTATTTCTCTGTCAATAGCTTGAAACAGATAATTTTTCACTTTTAGGTCTTTGAGTTTGGCTTCCTCCACACTCTTTCTCTGAGCCTCACTTGCTGGTGTATTTCCAACTGCTAGTGCTAGAATTCCTTTGTAACACCCCGAGTTTAAAACACAGCGCGGGTGTATTTTTTTTTTCAAAAATAATTAAGTAACAGAATTTTCCAGATTTAATTCAAAGGGAAATTCAAATAAAATTTTCATCAGTTCATTTCAAAGGTTATCACCCGGCCTGTGGCCACTAAACAGTGTCAGAGTGCAGAATAATACAACGGAAAAAGTCATACATTAATTCCCAAAATAAAATTACATTTCCCAAAACTCAAGACCCTATACAAAAGTGTAGACTGATCATGAACTAAGCTACAGTAGCACGGTCTCCACCGTATCCTCTATAAGTCTCGTCTTCAGCCAACCGTCCGTCCCTCTGTGTTGTCCACGTAGACTCCGTACATAAAGATTAGGGAAAACTAACGACGTTTCCGTCGTTAGTGTATCCGTCGAAAGGACGGGTTCGGGTAACATCTGAGGGCAAAGCCCAATTTCCACAATATAATGGCAAGGGTCACCGACCGAAATTAACAAATAATCACATAGCATATATTGCACAACAACAATTATATCCATGGTATAACATATGATGATGAGGAAAATAATAATGCTCATTGGAAATTTAATGACATATATGCCTTTTCAAAAACAGCAGACAATTATTATGAAATATGTGGTAAGTACAAACAACACCTCAGCAAAACACAATCATTAAATTAGAAATTCAGATTCTGGACAGTACTCACACACATTCAATTTCCACTCATTCATCATATAATCGAACGTGACCCACCGGTCAATCCCTCAATGCAATATGTATATGCTCATGTATACAATTTTCTCGGAAAACACCAAGGTGCAGTCGCTCAACAGACCAGCACAAAATGTTTGACTTTAACGGCCCTCAAGACCAGGGTGCAATCGCTCAACAGATCAGCACCAGTGCAGACGCTCAACAGTCCAGCACTCGTGCAATCGCTCAACAGACCAACACATTTGATATATACCAAGGTACAATCGCTCAACAGATCAGTACCTAGTGTAGACGCTCAACAATCCAGCACTCGTGCAATCGCTCAACAGATCAGCACGTGGTTGCGCATTTCAGGGTACAAACGCTCAACAGTCCAGTACCAGTGCAGTTGCTCAACAGACCAGCACCTATATACCAAGGTACAATCGCTCAACAGATCAGTACCTAGTGCAGACGCTCAACAATCTAGCACTCGTGCAATCGCTCAACAGATCAGCATGTGGTTGCGCATTACTCTGTGGCCCATCGCGGGTACCACTTGACTATGCAATGCATGAATATGCAGTGTTTCACTTCTCTAGAAACAGTATGCAAACTCAGAAAATTCATGTTTTTCATCATGTTTAAAATATCTCAGCACAGTCAGAATTATCATCATCACAATCATGATTAAACAGTCAAGTAATCATTAACACTTTGAAATGTTTTCCCAGACTCTTAAAATTCAATTACAGTGTTTTAAAACTGGGATTTCTAGAATTTTACAAATCTGTATTCGAATACAGCTTCTCTGTATTCGAATACAGAGGCCAAAAACAGTGCAGAATCACACTCTGTATTCGAATACAGCCCTCTGGTATTCGAATACAGAGGCAGTCTCAGTGCACAAAACAACCTCTTTCATTACCTCAGTAAAGTCTTAAAAACTTCATCACCACAACTTCAAAATATCACCAAAGTTCCATTTTAATTCACCACAACAATCCCAACATTCCCCAAAACATTCAGGGTTTACAAAACACTCTTAAAAACTTGAAATTTCTGGAAACTCGAATCTGTATTCGAATACAGACCCCTTGTATTCGAATACAGAAGCATGAAACTGCAATTTTAACATTCTGTATTCGAAAACAGCATGCCTGTAGTCGAATACAGAAGAGAAAACCTTGAAACATTCAACATTTTCTCCCAGATCATTAAAGGTTTTCAATACTTCATCATCTCCTCTTCAAAATATTTCAAGAACCCCATTTAAAATCACTTTAACCCTTCTCAAGGTTTCTCAATACTTTAAAATGCATATCACAATGTTTAAAACTTGATTTTTTGGAAAACACAAATTTGTATTCGAATACAACTTCCTTGTATTCGAATACAGAAGCTAAAAACAGTGCTTCTGGAAAAACACGAATCTGTATTCGAATACAGACCCATTGTATTCGAATACAGAAGCTGAAACTAGTTAAAATCTGCATTCTGTATTCAAATACAGCATGCTTGTAGTCGAATACAGATGCGAATACAGTGTTAAAATCCCACTTCTGTATTCGAATACGACATGGTCGTAGTCGAATACAGATGCTAAGTCAGAAGCAAAAATCCTTCCTCTGTATTCGAATACAGGGCTCGTATTCGAATACAAGTTTGAAAACTTAAGTAAAACATAAACTTGACAGGTTGTAGTCGAATACACACATGTTGTATTCGAATACACCTTCGAAAACCAATGAAAATTTCCTGAGATTTCAACCCTTTTCAAACTGTTTTCTTTTAAAAACAAACACCCAACATTAAAACAGATTCATCACTTTTTTCCAGACAATACTTTCCTCATTAAAAATCCCTTTTCTTTTTAAATCATCAACATCATCAGAATCACTCAAAACTGAAACATAATTAGGATCATCAACACCAAATCATCCAAAAACAGAAACAGAATGGTCAATCATCAGAATCATCTAGATTTTCAAACCATCAGACCATCATACAAGCACTTCAGTTTTCTCAAAACATCAGAATAACATGCAAGCATTTTAGCTTTCACAACACATCAGAATAACATGCAAGCACTTCAGCTTTCACAACACATCAGAATAACATGCAAGCATCACAGAGCAGCAAAACACCAACAAAATGCATTTTTGCATTTCAAAACCATTTTCAAAACAGTTTTATGAACATCAAAAACCATTTTCAAAACAGTTTTATGAACATGCATTTTAATCATGTTTAAAATAACATACAAGACATTTTCCACTTTCCCACATAAACAACACAACTTTAGTGCATTCAACCCAAACAGCAATCATCACAGAGCTTTTAAAACATCAAAAAAATGCATTTTTCATTTCTTTCAAGCAATAGGCAAACCAGTTTCTTTTTATTCAAAACAGAAATGGAAACACCAGTAATGCCATGATAGTTATGCACTTACAGCCCTAATGCAACTAGAAAGTGGAAGGTGCCCTTACCCTTGTAGCGTGTTTTGCTTCTGCTAAAGTGTATGCGTCAAAAACGGCGAAAACTCCCGCCTGCGTTTGCTGCTACAAAACTGAGTTCTCTAGCTCCGTAATGATGTGGGGATTAACTTTACTACTGGGGGTTTTCTGGTTGAATGCTTGGATTTTCAAGTAATGGTGTTTTTGAGGAACTCCCTCTTTTTCACTTTGAATTCGTGAGCTGGGACAGAAAACAGAGACAGGATGGGAGGGAAAAATGGGGTACTGTTATATGCAGTATGGGCAGTGAGGAAGGAGGGATGGTGTTCTGATTTCACCATCATGCTCACTCCTATTTATAGGCTTTTGTGGTGTCACCTCACCCCAAAATAATATTAAAATAAGGCTGGGTCCTTCAGCACTTAATTGTCTTGTAATTAGCCACTAATCCTCAATTAATTGCCCGATTAATTTAATTACTCGTAATTAAATGAATTAATTCTTAATCCAGTAATTTTAATTTCATCCTCCAAAATAAATATTTATATATATATATTCACTCAAACATACATATATTAAATATTTTACAAACATCCCCAAAAATACAATTAAAATTAATTCCATAATTTTAATTAAAAATTAAGGGTCTTACATCCTTCGTCCACCAGATTCCATATTTCCTTGCTCCTAAGGAAATTCTCCATTGTCATTGACTAGTAATCATAATGGCCATCAAACTTGGGAATGGACGGCTGCACGAACCTTTCTAAGGTTGACATGATAATTTCTATTGTGTTTCACTCACACACTCAAACTCTCGTGTTTGTTCTGGACTTCACTTGTCCACACTCACTCTCACGGTTATCAGGCCTCTTTCGAAGCTCTGATACCAATTGTTAAAATGCTAGAGTTAACGATCTCAATGTAGAAAATGGAATGTTTATCTTATTAATTAAAAATGGAGCTTTAAATAGCCAAAAATACAGAAAACAGAAATACCAGACAAACCGGTACAGTGCACCAGACGATACGGACAACACACTAACCAGAAGCAGAAAACGCAATCAGAGGCAGAATTCTGCGCCTGCTTACTTGGTCTCCTAACAACCAAATTGAAATCTAATTAAACTAACTTATTCTCTGCCACGTTTATTATCAGACTAAACAATTAAATCAACAATTAAACTTAAAATTAAACTGACAATTAATCCCTAAAGTAGACACCCTGGATATTTGGCTAACAAGCTATAGGTGCTTCAAAACCAAGTCATAGAAATAGCAGAAATGACCAAAGTTAGTGCTGATTTTTTTTTTTACTAAATATTGTTAAAAATCAAACATCAGAAAAATGGTGTAATTTTATCCCTTTCTTTCGTATATTATATTAAATTTTTTATTATATATGATTTATCATTTCTCAAAAAAGTAAACTGCAAAATCACGGAAAATCCAACAAAATTAAGATTTAAATTTTAATTAGAGAATACATGCCACATAATGCAAATGTTACACAATTCAATTAATCTTTAAAACAAAAGCAATATTTTCCTCTTTTTCTTTTTCTTTATTACCTTGGTAGAAAAATACTAATCTCCCAAGTTTAATTTCACTCTCTAAAAATCATCCCCATCATAACCACCATCATCATAACCAAGATCATCCTCAACTTTCTCGGCAGCATCATCAGCAATCTTATCTTCAATATACTCAGCACCCTCTACAAGTGCAACTCCACCAAGGACCCCCGCGACCGCACCCACAGCCAATCCCGCCCCCATCCCACCAAACTTACTTTTCTTCTTTTCCTCCACTTGTCCATAACTGTAATTACTTCCTTGTCCATACGACGTCGTTTGTGACCCATACTCTGGGGGCCCATAGCCCGCTGTCTGAGGGCCAGAATTATAAGGATATCCTCCTTGTGGTGCCGCAGAATAATTATAATTCTGCTGCGCACCATAAGAGTTTCCATACCCTGCTACTGGGAGATTATTATAATTGTAATCATAATCTCTTGATGTAGGAGGGGGTGGAGGGACACCATAAGGAGGAGCATAATAAGAGTTCGGCGCACGGTAGTCGAGCACTCTAATTACAACTTTAACATCTACTTTTCCGTGTGGCCTTCCCGAAGGCCGTCTCAGCGTAACGGATCGGCTGACTCGTTCGCCGATCCCAACGTCTTTGAGAATTTCAGCTAGCTTGAGCCTAGCCGAGCCGATGAGTGGCTTGGTGTCTTGTTCGGAGCCGGCGTGGACGATATCGATGTACAGAGTGAGATCATCTATTGGCTCGGGTGGTAAAGGGATTAAGAGAGTTTGGTCCCATTCGGCTTCGGTGTCCCCGTTTTCATCGACTTTGGTTGAGAATTTGTTCTTTGGATCTATCCAAACGACGGCGTATGGTCTGTTTGAGCCGTTGCGCCAGTTCACGTTTTTGAGCCCGCGAGCTGATGATAGTTTCACTTCAGCTTCGTAGCGTGTTGCCATATTCTTCTTCTTTTTTTTTTTAATGTTTGAGTTTTGAGATTGAGAAACGTTGCTGTGTCTAAAATCGGTTTTATAGTGGTTGTTAAGTGAAGATGGAGATTGGTCTTTTAGTCCTCAGTTTTAGGCGTAATCACAAAATTGCCATTTATTTATTTATACTTGAAGGATTTTTATTTTTTTTATTTATGCTTTAAGGACTTTCCGTTGGGTTGATTTTTTTTTTTTTTAATATGAGAGAAATTTAGGCCGTATTATATTTATTTTCTTTAATAGTCCAAAGATTCAACTTGAAATAAGTGGGTCAAATGGATACTATATTCAAAATTGAAATATAAACATAATCACAGTAAAAAATTGATGCATTTAAATAAAAATCAAAATCATGATCAAATACATAAACTTTTTTGTTATCTTTTTCGTTTATATTTTATTTTAAAATAACATAATTTTATTATTAAACTAAACCATTAGAACTCGTTTGATGAACAAAATACAATAGAAACATACTACAATAAGGATTGAGATAGAGATAAGATATGATATAGAAAGAATAAAGAGTTATTATGTCAACGTACACAGGATAACAAATCTGATAAAATTAGTTTATCATATTTAGTGTTTGATACACAATAAATAAACAAATGATATGATTTATAGTGTGATAAAATGACAAATTTGTCCTTGTAATTTATTTAATTTTTTTATTTCAAAATAAAATTCATATATTTTTTATACATAAACAAAAAAATGCTAAAAAATGTAAATAATTTATAAAGTAATTTTATATACTTGAAAAAATTGTTTACGCTGCTAAAAAAACATATAATTAATATTAAGAAACATATATTATTAAAATTGTTAACACAAATTAAAATTATCGACTACGTGGTAGTAATAAAATATCATAAAGAATAATATGTTGTCGTACATGTTTCATCAAATTATACAAAATAAACCAACAAAAGTAAAATATATTAAAGTTAGATAAGTAAAATCAATTACAAAATTAGACGATTTGCACATTCATAATAAATTCATTTATAATGTTTCTTGAATTATCAAATATCTTTACCAACACCTAGACGATTTACAACTTCAAATATTAAAGTAAAATATTATAAATGTATCATATCACGTCTTGTTATCCTGATAATCAAATAAACTCTTAGAGTTTTAGTTGGATTAGTTTTTGATGCACAATTTTACGTTTAATAGCAATATATAGATTGAGAAATTATAAATGTTGTTTGTAAATTATTTTTATTTTTTATTCTCAAATATAAAAATATGAAATTTTTTAGTGTACGGAAACAAGGTGAAAACAAAATTCACAAGAGATACCAATGAATAAAAAAGTTGGTTAACCTATTTTTTAATCCACATATAATAATTTCATTGTGTCTTTATCACTTAACATCCCACTTGTCACTCCAATGAAAATAACACAAATTGAATGGTGGTGAAAATGTCTCACATTCTTAAAAGTAGCTAGAGCCCAAAATTTTAGATTTATGTTTTGTTTTATAAAGTCAAACTGTTAGTTTATATTCAACTGATAGTTTATAACGTAATGTATAATTAAAGTATAGTTGTTTTGTAAGGATCATTCTTTTGTGAGTTTATAACATTATTCACTAACAATAATATTTTTTAGGTTACTTTAACTAACATTTGAGTTTATGACAATTTTTTTGCATTATTTTACAAAAATTTAAAAAACTAATTAAATTTTAATTGTTATTTTATATTTATGAGTTAGTTTAATCGTATATTTTATTAAATACTTTAAATTCAATCTATTTTCTATCGACTATAAAATAACTTATCTCTATCAACTGTAAAATAACTTATCGACTATTGTTACAAAATCATCTATTGTTATAAAATCATCTACGATCAACTAGACTATAGAAAAGAGGGAACTAAATTCTAAAATAAGTAAAAATAGAAATACCAACTAGACTATAGAAAAGAGGGAACTAAATTCTAAAATAAGTAAAAATAGAAATACCAAAAATCCATTTAAGTCAAATAAAATCCACTTGCATGAGAAAATGAATTTCTAGATAAAATAAATTCACAACAAAGTATGGGCATAAAAGACATAATTTTGAAGATTAATAAACTTTTTTTAGAATTAAAAATATACTATAGTTCTTGTACTTAGACTAGAAAATTAACCTAATTGTTACCTATAAATTAGACCTGAGGCATGAGTAAACCAAAAAGTAAGTCTACTAAAGCTATTGATTTAAGCTTACAAATAAAAATTTATTTATTATTAATTTAAAAATAAAAAATAAAAGTCACAAATAATCTAAAATTCTAAAATCTTATTTACTATTGATAATTATTGAATTTATCTTTCTTGAGAGAGTGATTAACCCGATCTACAATATGAGAGATATAATGAAAATCAACCAAAACATAAAACAAATAATTAAGCAATTGCAATTCCATTGTTGAATTAGGTGAGGGGTGGTTCGGTCAACTGTCTAAAGGTTGATCTGCTGTGGTTGGGTTTAATCTTAACCGAGGAAAAGAACATCTTGGGTAGGGAATAAATAATGCAAGTAGTATCTTGGTTGGGAGATATAAGAATATATGCTTTATTGTTCCATTTTTAAGATATAATTACTTTTTGAGAAAACAAATCTTATACTTTAAAATTGAAACCCTTTAGTTACAATTTTTTTAAATAATCCTTTTCTAGAAAACAATTACTTTTAAAAGTTTTTATTTCTCCGTTACATGTAACATATATTAAAAATAATCAAAATTCAAAAATAATATAAAAAATGCTTCAAACAAAAAGATGATTGAATATTTATATTTAATCATTTTTTTAGTTGGTGTTAAATTTTTTTTACATATAATTCATTTATTTATTATTGTTACACTATTTTGCGTATCTGCATGTGACAAAAACAATGAGTAATTATCTTATTAAAAATCTTTTCAAAATAATTTTTATGTATAAAATTGTAAAATGTGATAATTATTATGTGATGATGAGAATAAATTAGACTTATAATTATGGAACCGTGTGTACAAAAGTTCGTCTTAAAGAATTGACTTGCCAAATTTTAAATGTCGTTTTTTAGAAAATTTGTGCTTTTTTTAATACATCATTTTCAAATTTTAAAGTAGTAATAAATGTTATTTTGTCAAAATTGTGTTTGCTTATTTATTGTAGAAAGAGAATTAAATGGGTTGAGATAATATATAGTTAAATATAATACAAAAGAATTATTTAATTTAATTGATAAATGTCGATATTGTTAAATTAGATGTCTTATCTCAGATTTGAATCGATATCGGACACTATGTGATTTAATACAGTGGTATTTACTGTCTCTTATAAAAAAAAAGTAATACAAAAAATAATTTAATTTATATATATTATTAGTGTAAAAAAATTTTACAATGACAACAAATCAAAACTATTTTATTTTAAAAAATATTTAACGTGTATAATAACAATAATGAACAAGAGTAATTCTAATAATTGACGTGGAGGTTCGTAATTACTGTAAAATATTTATTTTACACTTCATTATGCAAATTAAACTTTATATAAAAAAATGAAATTATATATTAAGAATAATAAAATTAATAGTTTTTATTAATTTATGTAAACAATCATAAATCTATGATTAAAAATAAATATTAAATTGAATATTATATTTTAAATTTAAAAACTTTATTATTAGATGTAAATCATTAAAAAAATGAACGAAGGGATGTAACATTTTTTATACGGAGCCAAATTTTATACAGGGAAAAGTGTCTGCAATCAATCCTTTATTATATACTTTAAGAAAATAAATTATAGTGTTGCAACGGCACGCAGTCTTAAAACTTTTAATATAAAAATATTTTATTTCTATTATATTTTAAGATTTTACTAGGAAGAGTTTTTCTTCATGTAACAGTCATCATTCACAAGGCGCTAGAAGCCGCCGGCACCTTCTCTAAAGCTTTTTTCTTCATCTTCATCTATGAGACTAATATTTAAAAATCCTTTAAAATTTTAACCACGATTAAAAATATTTTTACGAAATAACAGCTTCTAATATTTTTTATCTTTATAAATAAAATTATGATTTAATTCATATTAATTTAATATATATATTTATTTTTTTATTATTTTTTATTAAATTAATATTATTTAATTTACTATCTTAATCATAAAAATAAAAATAATTATTAATATTTACTTTTAAAAAATTACATATGATCGTTTTAATTTTAAACATTTTTTTAAACTAGTCTGTAGTGGTTGATCGTGATGAATATTAGAATTTGTCTTGGAGATGATAATTTAAGACTATTTTTTCATTCACAATTATTCTTTTAAAATGTTTTTATTATCATTTTATTTAAATAAATAATTTTTAAAAATACTTTGTTTCGTGTTTTAAATATGTAATTTTATAGTCTATGTTACTAATCAGAAGACATGAGTATTTTACTTTAATTTTGTTAAATTTATAAATTTTTTTACTGTTTTATATTATTAATTTGAATGCTACAAATTAATTCGTAGATTTATTCCTTTCAATTTTAACGAATTTGAATTTTTATTTTTATCAATTTATGTGTTTCTTTTTTTTTTTAATTTACTTTTAAAAGAAAGAATATATATATATATATATATATTTTAGTAATAAAAAAAATATTTTACTACTCAAAAATTGACGGCATGGGACATGGCCTGAGTGCGTTGCATTATCAGATCTAAAATAATTGTGAAGATTATTAAAAATAAAATAAAATTGTGAAGATAACAAATAAAGGTTGAATTAGCCGTTGGCTATGGTCCCGTTGCCACACGCTTAGAAAACACGGTTCACAAACGATGTTTTCTGGGGAAGGCATCACTTAGCAAGTATGAATATATATTTTATTTTATTTTAATTAATGTGCTCTATTATTTATATATTTTTCACTTTTATATTAACATAAAAAAGCTTTATGATAAATATGTATTTTTATGAACGGTCAATTTAAAAAGCTGTATGGAATTGTTTCATATGTGTAATTTTAAAAGTATTATATAATTATAATTAAATTTATAGTTATATATTTTTAACGATATAAATTTATGATTAATTGACAATGCAAAAAACTTTTATGTCAATTATATATATAAATTAAATTTTAATTTTATAAATTTATTTTTAGATTCAAAATTATTTTTATTATCTCATTTAAGTGCGCTTGGATGCGTATTATTAAGATTTCATTTGTATACATAATAAACTAGAACTATTTAGAACATTGATGTATAACAATTAAGTAGTTTTTTTTATAAAAGTAAAAATATTAATTATTTTAGTACATGTTAATTTTATTATTTATAGAATAAGAATTTCTATTTATAAAAAAAATAGGAAATGAATTTTATTAGAAATTAATTTAATTTTATATGTTAAATATTTATGTATATAAATCTATAAAAATTAACTCAAACAACGGATATTGATGTTGTTAAATTTAACAACATACTCTAGATTTCAGTGATCATAATTATATGAATGTGTTTACAAGTTAAATTTTGAAGAGTTTTAAAAAATTGTCTATATCTTAATATATTTTAAAATTTCAAACCTATATTTTTTTAACCTTTAAAAGCTATCTCTTAGAAAGATAGTGGTAGATTGCTAATAGAGTGATGCATTGTTGCTGATAATTTTCTGACACTACCGTTTGGTCAATCAACAAGGGCACCTATCTCTTTGTAGGGGGCACAATGCATATCTACTGTATACTTTGTTAGGTACTAGTACGAGATATAATATTTTAGAAATATTAAGATATAGATATGCCAATGAAAAATGGGCAAGTTATTATTTTAACTTTTGAAAGGATAGACTGCTGCTATTTTAGTTTTTAGTTAAGCAACAAATTCAAATTTATTTTTGAAACCTATGTGAATTTATTCTTTTGTGGTAATAGTCACGTATTATTTTATGGTAAATTATATCTTTAAAAAATTTTTATGGTAATAAATTACATCGTTTAAGGATTATTGTGGTTATTCGATGATTAATTTAAAGTTATAGTTAAATTAATGACAAAAATGACAGCGTCCTACATTATTAGAGACAAAAATGATAATTTAACTAAAAGAGTTACATTGTTTAATTTACAATAGAAAATTATAATAAAACTTTGAAAGTTAAAAATTAGTTGGATTACAACAAACATAAATTCAAATACACAACTAATATTATATTAATATATACGAAAAGTATTAATTTTTATATAAAAAAAATTATTAATTTCATTCGTATTAAAGTAATAAATAAAAAATTAATTATTTTTTCTCAAAAATTAATTCAGGAATTTTGAATTTTGACTTTTTATTTTTTTAATTCTGTTACACTTTCCGATAGGTAAATGAATTACCTCTTACCCCATAAAATATTAAGAAGATTTTTTGGGTAAAATATAGATTTTATATACTTTGTTGGAGAGAGGGGGAGTACCATTTGAGGGATAAGGAAGATAATTTTGAAGAAAATGAGCAAGTGGGATATGTCGTCCAACATAATTAAAGATTTGGCACCGTTTGTTATAGTTAAAAAAAAATTAATTTTATATTTTTTAATTTTAAAAATAATTTTTATGAAAATTTATTTAAAATAGTATAAGCTACTTTAAATTCGTATGTTATAAATTAAAATGTAATATTGACATTCAATAATTTAAATATTTATTGTTAAAGATTTTAATTTAATAAAAATTACACTTTAAAATAAAGATATCACTCAAAAATAATTTTTATGAAAAATTTCTTATTTTAAGCATTTTTCATAATTCATCCAAAAAAAGTTGAGGCAAAAAAATAAAATATTTAAAATAATTTATAATAATAATTATTTAAATCAATTTGTTATTTGAAATTTTATTTTTAAAATTCTCATTTAAAAAATTTATAATTAACTAAAAGATTAAATACTTTCAATATTATTTATTTTAAACTATAACAAATGAATCTTTAGAATCCATTTGTTGTTTTCACTTAACTTTGTATGTTTTTAATTAATTTTGTACCTTAAAAGTCAGAAAATTTTACTCTATAACCTTATTTTTTTTATCCCTACCCCACATTTGAGGTGAAATTCCACATTTTGCTTTGTTTGTATAGTTTAAACCTCTCATTTTCATCATTTTTATATCAAAGTTATTCCAGACAAAAGTGAGTCTCAAATTTCTATAAAACATAGAAGAAATTTTTCGGTACAAAGCTTCTCTTTTGAAAGCTTTGTTAAATTTTCCAGTACAATAATGTGATATGAGAAACTTGGAATTATTTTTTTGAAACAAAAGCTATTTACTCAAAAACTTATTTGATGTTTTCTAGAACAAGGTTTTGTACCGATAAACTTAACCTTGTTCCGAAACACTTGGAATCTCTAGTTTTCCAAAATATATATATTTTTTATTTTATTATATTTAGTTATTTCAATGGATGTGGGTGCTAGAGGAAGAGATAACAACATTGTGAGTCAGTTGGCTCGACAAAGACACCAAGAGGAGGTTGCACATGAGGAGGAGTTTGTGGACGAGGCATATGAGTCAATGCAGGAGGAGCCTATACAACCGGAAGAGCATGTACAAGAGGACAATCATGTACATCAAGACAAGACTATACAATATCGTGGAGCATCATATGATAAATCGATCCTTACGCAATATAAACATCACATTGCTTGCAAATGGTGGTATGGAGAGGTAAGTTAATTGTTTTGATATATTTATATACTTTTTTGGTGCATGTAAAATATTTATTTAATTGTCATTTTTGTTTTCTATTTTTAATTCATATATTATAAATGTATGCAAAAGCAACCCATGTTGAATATTGCTGCCGACAATAAGAAATTGCAACAATTTAGTCTACACTTACTACCTCGAGTGATAGAGAAATGGGTGCAGGTGTTTGGTTTAGGTCCACTACAACGAGGTAGTTTGAAGTAAATATAAAAGAACTTAGTATTACATTTGTGGAGATGTGACACTCAACGACTTCATCCTTTTACATGTCATTTGGTGAAATGAGGATTACTCTGGATAATGTGACCAACCTATTATACTTACCCATTAGGGGTGACTTCTACACTCTACCGGCTAATCAAGATAAAACTATGGCACATAATCTTTCCATACAATTATATGCGTGCATGTGCTTGAAATTTGGCAGGAGACTAGAAAAACCATGAGTGTTCATTATAGTCTAGAGTGGTTGAAGGAGGTCTTTCATAGGCAATGTACGACTTAAAGATTTGATTAGGATGGGAGGGTATTCTTGTTGAATTTGGTAGGGAGTACCATTTTTACGAACAAGAGTCGTACATTAGTTGATTCAAAATACCTATCGCTATTAAAAGATCTCTCATATGTTGGAAGGTTTGTCTGGTGTTCTGCTGCATTTGTTGTGCTTTATGATTAACTTTCTAATGCCAACTACTTCGATACAAAGTAGTTGCGAGGATATATGTCTCTTATGCAAGTATAATATTTATTTATATGGTTATTATTTATCTAATTTTTATGATTATTGTGTATCTACATTTAATTATAATTTTTTTAATTTTAATTTTTTAATTATTTAACAATGTTAGATTTACGAATATTTTCGAAATATTTGTAAAAGAGAAGACACAAATTTCCTAAATATAGAAAACAAATTGATTAGATGACACATACTGACATCATATGGAGGTGGGGGAAGAATAACAGGAACGTCATTCCATTCGATGGTATATCTATCTACACTAGTCATTATTGTTTGTGCAACACAACAATCCCATACTTGTCAGATAAGTGTCTTCGAAAATTTGGTTTTGTTCGACATTCACCACCATTGCTATCTCTAATTCTCGACAGAGTATATGATGCAGACATGAGGTGGATTGGATATTTGAGCAATGTCACAGAGATATATTTGTTGGAAAAAACCATGGATAAGTAATACAACCAACTACATATCCATCAAAGTGCGAGGACGTGTACATGGATTGGTTATAGAGAGTATCACATCCATTTCTTGTACGGTCAAATGAGGATGTTGGTTCACCCCATGTCTTGGCGACTGATGTGTAGGAACATATGTTTTGGAGACCATCTACCGTTCATATGGTTACTGACCATATACAACAGTGTTTGGAGATACATGTTGCAGAACCAAATGACAAATTTTATAGCTATTTTTATAGAGCACTATATTTAGTGCATGGTGGAACTAGTCAATAGTTTTGAATATTTTTATTATTTATAATTAATATTTTTAATAGAGGGGATAATATAAGAAAATGTTAATTGGTAAAAGAAAAGCATAAAAAAAAAACAAGACAACAAAAAGGACTACACTAAACAACTGTGATTACATAAAGAAAGCAACATAAGAGTCGACAGTAAAAAAATAGTGGAGGGTAAAACAAAAAACAACCAATGGGACTACTATAAGCATACACAAGAACATAAACAAAGAAACAAGAGAATGCATAAAACACATAAAATAGAAAATTGCAGAATTGGGAAAACGAGATAAGTATTATATTGTATTGCTATCACGTAACTCATATTTTGTATGGATATCCACTTCTCTAGAAGTTGAGTGCTCAAAGTTGTTATCCTTAAAGAATTCCTCACTTTTGTAATGCTTTTTGTGAATGATTTAACAAAAGGACTAATAGAGAACTAATATCTGAAGTAGAAATGTCGCTTTACAAGGAAGTGAAGTTTAAGTTGTAAAGTTTGTCTATTTAAAATTTCCCTGTTAAAACTTAAAAATAACTCAAGATTGATCTTAGTTAAGAAAACAGAAAACGAAGAACGTTCTTGGTTCTGGAAACAGAAAACAGAGAACGTTCTTGGTTAGTTTTAAAAAGGCTGAATGATCTTGATAGTGAAAGCAAAAAAATGGAGAACGTTCTTGGTTTGGTTTAAAAACAAAAATTGATTTTTAACTTTAGTAAATAGAAGACTGAAAGTAAATAGAGATAGGGAAGAGATATCACACAATAATTTTATCCTGGTTCACCCAACCCGGGCTACGTCCAGTCCTCACAACCGTGAGATTTTCCACTAAGTGTTAAAAACAAAGAACCTTCTTGGATATATAACACCTAGCTCAGATCAGCCTTGATCTGTCACAATCGTCAATCATTTATACCCAAAAAGAGATTCAATTAGGTCACCTATCAACCCTTGATAGGATTTTTACAACTCACCTTTTAACCTTAAAAGGATTTTTCTAAACAACTCGCTCAAGCTATAAACAAACCTTATAGTCTTGAGTTTACAGGATAATGATTTAAAGTGTTTGACAGAATCTGTTTAATCTCAACTCTTGTTTGAGATTAGATTCTTTACCAGATGTTTTAGTAAACTAATGATAATAAACTCAAAACTGAATGTTACTGATTTCTTGTGAGACTTTCAAGTAATAATGTGAGTGATTAATGATCTTTCTTTTGCACTTGAATGTCGTGATTTCCATTAAGCTGTGAGAATCCTTTTATAGACATTTGAGGAGGTCCATGACAGCTTAATGTTACTGTTGGAGGGGTTTGCTTGGTCAAGGGTTGGATTAAAATAATCAGTCTTTCAAAGTAAGACTATTGACTGAACTTTTCCTTCTTTTGACTTTAAGACTTTCTGGAGAACGTTCTGGAGCTGTATGACAAAAACTGGAGAATGTTCTGGAGCCTGGAGAATGATTGACTCAAACTGATTTTATCACTTTGTCTAGATTCAAATCTTGTCATCTTAGATATTTTGGAGTACTTCATTTGCTATTATGAAAGTTGTATATCCCTTGTATAGGTACTAGTAATCCATTCAAAAAAAGGATGATCTTCTCTTGCATTAAAAGTTGGTTTGAACAATCTTGATGAAGGAAAAAACGTGGAGAACGTTCTTGGTTTTTCAGAAAATGTCCAAAACGTTCTTGGTTCTTGACAGTTCATTTTTAGCTTATTCTTTAAACCGATTTTGCTTGCTTTTCCTTAGTATCTATCTTTGGATTATCACACTCAAATACACATGTTAAATAACACATAATTTAGAATCATAATTAGAGTCTTTAATTAATCTTTGTTTGTTTTCATCGAAACACTTAATTGAGATTTTGTATTAACAATCTCCCCCATTTTGATGATGACAAACAAAGTTTAATTTAGATTTTAATTTTGATTCTAACTTTAATCACATAGAGCTTAAAAGCTCCGCCTCATAATATGCTAGAAGATTGATCCAAAATATAAGATATTTCATTAATATATGAATAAGGATAATTACAAGCAATATCAATAGAAGTTCAATATACGAAAGAGACTTCTCATAACATCAAAAAGCTGTAAAATCTAAACTAAAGCTCCCCCTTTGTCATAGCAAAAAGGAATGGGAGAAGCAAAAAGAATCAGAAAAACAGCCACACAGAGTCTTCAAATAGAGAGGGAAGGAGAGGATCCTTTTGAAGAAGACCATCGTGAAGGATCAGGAACCGACTATACAGAGGGAGGAGGAGGGTCAATCCCAAGCTTGGGAGCAAGCTGTGTAGTCATCCATTCTCTGAGAATGGCAGACTCTTTGTCCTGAAGGGATTGCCTTGCCATGATAGTCTCGAGAGCAAGTAGGATGGCTGAGTTAGAAGTATCCTTCTCAGTCTTCTACCGCTTGGATGGTCCTACATCTTGGGAGTGGAGGGTAGGGGGCTAAAGGTAGGGGCTGGCTTAGTGTAGAAGGTTGGGAGAGAGGCAAAGGAAGTGGCTACTAGAGGAAGGGGATTAGAGGGTGGTTTGTTAAGGTCTTGTTGGAGAACGTTCTCGAGTAGGTTGATCATTTGGATTTTGGGCTGGATTTTCAGCAGGAGCTAAAACAGAAGATGTTGCAGCTTTGCCCCTAGCTGAGCGCTTCCTTTCAGTGGTTGTGGTTGGTAAAATGGATTTGGGCTGGTCGGAGGAAATCTTCTTCATATGAGAGATGTTCTTGGCCGAAAATTTGGAGATTTTAAGGATGGAGGATTCTCTGGTGAAGGGAATGTTGAAATGCCTAAAGATTCTTGTAAGAACCATGCCATAAGGGACATTGTTTTTCTTGTAGTCTTTGGTAGTGGCAACTATCATGTTTTGAAGGATGATGTGTGGGAGGTTGAGGCGTTTTTGGTGAAGGAGATGATAGATTATGAGATCATCATTATCAGAAACGTATTCGCGACTACCACAATGTGGCAAGACCGAATGTTGACTTATGCTATTGAATACTTTGCATAGAGGCCTTAGGTAGGAGGACAGAAAATTTATGGTTTTGGGTTGGAAAATGTCGGAAAGCACTTCCTCTCTGTTCAGGTTTAGGGCAGAAAACAATTTTTTCAAAAACTGTTGGTCCTTAGTAGGGAGGTTTAGGATTGAGGCTAGAATTTCAAGGGTCAGCCTAATTTCATGGACACCAACAAGGATTTCTCAGCAAAAATCTGGGCTTGGCAATAGAAAGTCCTAACCACATCAAGATAAAACCTTTCTGAGGTTTGAAGGAAGGATGTCCATCCAAGAGAATCAATATGATTCTTGATGGTTTTGCCTTCGATGGTGAGGTTGTCTAGTAAAAACACCCTTCCAACACCAATGAGTCTCTCAGCCCATTTTTCAGAAAAAGTTTTATGGATAGAGGAGGGAATCAGAGATGGGAAGCGGAATTTTGGGCCAGTTTTGGAAGGTGAAGAACGTTCTAGTTCTGAGTTTTGAGGAGCAGAACATTCTGGAGAGATAGAGGGTGGAGAACGTTCTGGTTCGTTGTGTTGGGGAGTAGAATGTTCTGGTGGTGGAGTTGGAGAACGTTTTGGAGAGGTTTAACGTTCTCGAGGTTTTTGTAATGGGGCAGTTGTTTTTGTTTTCTTTTGAGGGTTTTTAAGCTTGTTTCTGGCCAAAAACTTAGCAAGGGTAGGGGTTGATTTTACCCTTAAGTTTTGAGTTTTAGGTTTAGGGTTAGTATTAGGTTTTAGAGAGGATGAAGGAACAGGTTTGGAGGTGGAGAAAATCTCATCAATGGATTTTCTTTTTTGGTTGGGAGGAGTTGTTTGAGAAGGTACAGATGTTTGTGATGAAGCAGTTTGGTGGTTTAATGAGAAGATTTTGAAGATGGAGAAGTGTGGGAAGGAAACGATGTTTGTGTGAGTTTAGGAGGGACATCGTTTTCAGATTCACCATTGTCAGAAATTATCAAAACAGTGGGTTCAGATTGTTTAGGTTTGGATGTTCTGATTCCAGCAAGAATGCGCATAGAGTGTCCTTGGTCCTTGGTGGGTTTTGCAACTGGTTTTCTCAAGTGTGGAAAGGCTTTAGAAACACTTGGTGGAGGTTGTGAGAAAAAAGGAGGAAGAACATAGGCGAGTGGTTGAAGAGGAAGTACAATGGGGCTGGATTCTCTAGATGATGAAAACATGTAGTCGAAAAAATGTCTTATCTGATGATGGAGATGGTCTGGGCGGCGACAATGGTGAATGGTTTTGAAATGGCGAGGAAGAAGAAGGGGATGATGACGAGGGTGTGTATGGTGAGTTAGGGCATGGATTCTTACGTGTGGATACCTTAGTTCTTGCCATTTTTAGGAATTTTGGAGAAGGTTTTGTTTCAGATTGCAAAGGGAATTTTGGAAGATGAAGGAGCAGAGAGAAATAGAAGGGAAAATCAGCGAGTTGTTGGAAGATGGGAGGTTTCAGAAAGTTGGAGGTTTTCTGGAAGGTGAAGGGATGGTTGATTTGAAAAGCGTGAGAGTTTGGAGGCGCGAAGGTCAGCGTGTTAGGAGCTTTTCAAAAATAGCAAACAAGAGCATTAAATGCAATGCAGGCAACACGATTCCAGTTTTTGAGTGGAGAAGAAAAAATGGAGAATGCTGCCCGGAAACGGAGATTGGTCGTGAAACGAAGAACGTTCTTGGTTTTGCAGAAACAAAAAAAAATTTCTAACGCATTCAGATCGGATTTTTGATGATTCTCAATTTTTCTTTGATAAAATTAAAAATTTCCTCTACTAGAGGCTTTTTAAATATATCAGCAAGTCTTTTTTGAGTTTCAACAAAGATTAATTCAACATACTTTTTATTAACATGATCACGAATAAAATGATGCTTAATTTCAATATGGTTAGATCTAGAATGTTGAATGAGATTTTTAGACAAATTGATTGCGCTAGTATTATCACAGTAATTTGGAACATTTGAATAACTTACAGAGAAGTCTTCAAGTTGATTCTTTATCCAAATTACTTGGGAGCAACAATTTTCTACTGATACGTATTCAGCTTCAGTTGTTGATAGCGCAACCGTGTTTTGCTTTCTGCACGACTAGCTGATTAAGGCTTCTCCAAGAAACTGACATGTGCCACTTGTGCTTTTTCGTTCATTTTTATCCGAGCGTAATCAACACCGCAGTAAGCTACAAGATCAAAATGAGAACATTTTCTATACCAAAGGCCAAGATCAGTAGTACCAACAAGATATCTAAAAATTCTTTTTACAACAGTCAAATGCGATTCTTTTGGTGCAGATTGAAATCTAGCACATAATCCTACTGCAAATACTATGTCAGGTCTACTGGCAGTTAAGTAGAGAAAAGATCCTATCATGCCTCTATATTCCTTCTCAGAAACAGATTTTCCATTTTCATCTTTGTCTAATGAAGAAGATGGATGCATGGGAGTAGTCATGATTTTGGCTTCATTCATTTTATATTTTGTTAAAAGATCTTTTGTATACTTTTCTTGACAAATAAAAATGCCATCATCATGTTGTTTGATTTGCAGACCAAGAAAATATCTTAACTCTCCCATCATGCTCATTTCAAATTCACTTTGCATGAGTTTTGAAAAAGCATCACACATTTTCTCATTTGTTGAGCCAAAGATAATATCATCAACATACACTTGAACTATGAGTAAATCATTTTTATCAGATTTCTTAAAAAGTGTAGTGTCGATTTTTCCTTTGGAAAATCCATTCTTGATTAAGAAGGAACTTAATCTTTCATACCAAGCTCTTGGTGCTTGTTTTAAACCATAGAGAGCTTTGGTAAGTTTGAAGACATGATTTGGTTTTTATTGATCTTCAAATTCGGGAGGTTGTCGCAAATAAACTTGTTCGTTTAAAAAACCATTTAAAAATGCACTTTTAACATCTATTTGAAAAAGTTTTATGAGTTTATGAGAAGCATATGCAAGAAGAATTCGTATGGCTTCTAACCTTACAACTGGCGTGAAAGTTTCATCATAATCTATACCTTCTTGTTGATTGTAACCTTGAGCAACCAACCTTGCTTTTCTTCGAACAACCTTACCTTCTTCATCTAGTTTGTTTTTGAATACCCATCTTGTTCCTATGATGGTTTTGAAGGTGCAAACACGAGAAGGGGGGTTGAATTGTGTTTGACTAACTTGAATACTTTTTCTGTTTTTGCAGTTTTAAAACAAAACTTGATGTATGAATAAAACAGAGTTAGCAGCGGATATAAAGTAAAAATAAAAACATAGAATTTTATACTGGTTCACCGTTAACGAGGCTACGTCCAGTCCCTTCACCTTGAAGGATTTCACTAATTCAAACCTTGAATTACAACATTTCCACTAACCCTCCAAGTCAGTCTTCTCAAACAGTCTAACAATCCTAGACTCTTGAGGAATACAGCACCTTGACTTCCTAAGTCAAGTCTTCTCCTACCAATCTGACAACCCCAGATTGTAGAAGGAATTACAACGCCTTGAATCTAATTGCCAAGTAATCTGCTACCCCTTCTAACTCCCTCAAATTGTAGACTCTACTTCAACAACTTAGATCTAACACAAGGGAAAGAAAATAACACGAGTGCTTGCTTCTGGAAAGCTGGAACTCACAATTAACCTCACTGAAAACTTGAGTGTTTTCTTTGGAAGTGTATGACTCTTTTGTGATTTTCGATGCTAAGTATTCTGCCTTGAGCCTCCTTTTATAGATGCAGATTAGGGTCTCTTCCAAGCTTAATTTCGAGCTCTATCTTGTTGGATTCTCTTGCAAAAATATCTTGACCAATCGGGCTTCACTTAAATAAAAAACATATCTTTTTAAGCTTCATATTTGCTTTCAAAAATAACTGGCCAATCCTGTCTTTAGTTTCTTCCCGCCAACAGCTTCTGAACTCCCATACGACTTCACTTTTTTTTTGTAACAAATCATTTTGATCAAATTGAATTAAATCTCCACCATTAATCCTCAAGATTAAATCTGGACCGTTTGATCTTCTGCACTAGTCCACATCTGGACACATACTAAGTGATCTGCTGTGATCCTCTGATTTCGGCCAATCCTAGACCACACTTTCTGATTTTCTGATCTCGGCCAACCTGGTCTAGTAATCTGATCTGTTGTGATCCTCTAATCTCGATCAATGCTGGACCATACATTTTGACCTTCTGATTTCAGCATACACTGGGCCATGGTCTGATCTTCTGATCTCGGCCAACACTGGGCCATATACTTAAATCTGAACCGTTGATCTTGATATCTTCTCTCTGATCTGGACCAATTCTAAACTGGGTCTGGATTGAACTGAAATTAAGTCTGGACAAATAATATTTCAGTCTGGACATTTTACCTTCTGTTTTGGATCAGTTCTGGATCAAATCTGGAGATCATTTCTTCTGGTCTGGACTTAGTTTCATACCCTGAACCATGCTATCTTCTGGTCTAGGTCAAATCTGGATTGAATCTCCTGTTCTGGACCCATTAATTTATCCTCTGGTTCAGTCTAGATCAAGTTTGGGCTGTTTATCATTTCACTACCAGGCCATCTTCTGGTCAGAATAACTTATGCACTAAGTCTGACTAATGATTCCTTCTGTTATGGATCAAGTCTCCCTCTAGCAGGCTTCCTTCTGATCTGGGCCAGAAAAGATATCCTCTGGTGGTGTTTTGACATCCTGGTATATCCTCTGGTAATTCCAGGATGCATCCTCTAGTACATTATGGATGCATTTTCTGGTGTCTTCATCTTCTGCCTCTGCAAACTTCATTTTCTGGTGGTATTTAATGTAATAATTCAAGGTACAACATAAGATTATATGGAGTGCTTTTGTAAACATCAAAATCCTAAGTACTTAGAACCAACTTGGTTCCAACAGGTTTGATTCTGTGGATCTGGAACAAGATCCCAGACTTCATTCTTTTCAAACTAAAGAAATTCTTCTTTCATTGCATCTATCCAAGATTGATCAACTATGATTTCTTTGATTGACTTTGGTTCGGTATGGGAGATCATTTCCATGTTGTTGTTGTCATCATCTTTGAATGACATCTTGTTCGAATTCCATTAGCAGTATTTTCAATAATTTGATTTTGGGGATGATCGCTGATCGTTCTCTAGCTTTTAGGTGGAGAATGAAACGAAGATTGTTTATTAATATGGGTTTCCTGGGGAACATTCTGCTGCTGCTGTCTAGAATGTTCTTCTTCTTCATCATTTTTTTGATTTGTTTCAAGATCATTGAATTCATCAAACAATAGATGCATACTGAGTTCAACAATTTTTGTTTTGAGATTAAAAACACGATATCCTTTAGATTCAGTTGAGTAACCCAAAAATATGGCTTTGTCTTATTTTGCATCAAACTTTCAAAGATTTTCTTTGTTCAAAATGTAACAATAACAACCAAAAATATGAAAACATGAAATGTTTGGCTTTCTATTTTTCTAGATTTTATATGGTGTTTTGTTGATAATTTTTCTTGTTGATACACGGTTTAAAATGTAGCATGAAGTATTCATAGCTTCAGCCCAAAAGTATTTTTCAACATTAGATTCTTCCAAGATTGTTCTTGCCATTTCTTGTAGTGTTCTATTCTTTCTTTCAACAACTCCATTTTTTTGATGAGTTCTTGCACAAGATAGATTATGAGAAATGCCAAATTCATCGAAGAAGGTTTTAAAAGAGGCATTTATGAATTCTCCTCCATGATCACTTCTTATAGAAATGATATTGGAATCCTTTTCATTTTGTGCCTTTTTGCAAAAAAATTTAGATGCTTCAAATGCATCATCTTTTTGTTTCAAAAATCAAACCGAAGTGTATCGTGAAAAGTCATCAACAATAACAAAACCATACTTCATTCCACCTAAACTTGTAATTTTAATAGGACCAAAAAGATCTATGTGAAGTAGCTCAAGGATTCTGTTTGTGGAAATAAAATCCTTTGGATGAAAACTACTTTTAACTTGTTTTCCTTTAGCACATGCTTCACATATTTTATCTTTATCAAAATTGATTTTTTGGCATTCCTCTAACAAGTTCTAATTTTGAAATCTTTGAAATAGTTTTGATACTGATGTGTCGTGTCCTCTTGTGCCAAATCCATTTATCTTTGTTTTTGGACATGAAGCATAATTCATCATGTATAAAACATAAAGATTTTTCTTTCTTGTTCTAGAAAAGAGGAGTTCACGAGTTTTGGTTTTAACTTCACAAAAGTTGGGTTTGAAGATAAACTCGAAGCCATTGTCACATAATTGACTTATGCTTAAGAGATTATGTTTCAAACCTTCTACATATTGAACATTAGATATTTGAACTGAGTTTTTCTTACCAATGGTTCCTTTACCTTTGATTTGAGCTTGATTGTTGTTTCCAAAGGTTATAGAACGTCATTCCTTCTATTCAAATGACACGAAGCAATTTTTATCTCCTGTCATATGTTTTGAATAGCCACTGTCCAAGAACCATGGCTTTTTGTTGACATGTTGAAATCCAACCTGCATAAGGTGTTATATTCACTTTAGGTACCCACTTGGTCTTGGGTCCTTGAGAGTTAGTTTTAAAACTGGATTTTCTTTTGATATAGTAGGTTGATTTAGAGTGACCAACTTTGGAACAATGAGAACATTTCATTGTTGGAAAATTCCTGGAAAACTGAGGTTTAACAGGTGTTGGTAAAATCCCATAATGTTCTCCTTTTAAATTTTTTTGGAGAATGTTTTTGTCCAAAACGTTCTCCTTTTTTCTAGTTTTGAAAAACTTCTGTCTTTGTTCCAGATCATTCCAGTTTTGTCAAACTCCTTTTGTTCTTGATTTATCATCTCTCTTTTTGATTGGTCTGTCTTATAGTAACACTTCATGTGCTATTAACGTCCCAATCAATTCTTCTAGTGCCAATTTGCAAGATTTTTGGCTTGGCTTCTAATGGTCACCATTGGTCTCCATATTGTTGGAAGGCATCTCATGATTTTTCTGACTCTATCTTGTACAGAGTATGCTTTCCCTAAGGAGCGCATTTCATTTGCAATAGTTGTAAATGTTGCGTACATCTCATCAATCGTCTCACCTTCATTCATCTTAAAGAGTTCAAATTTTCTTATGCCTATGTCAATTCTGGTTTCTTTTAGATGACTTGTTCCCTCATGATGAGTTTGTAATGTATCATATATTTCTTTAGCAGTATTTGCATTCATCAATTCTTTCGCTTTCTTCCCTGCTTAAAGCACAAAATAAAAATAATTGAGCTTTATAGTTTATAAGTACCTTAGTTTTGTCTTCAGCTGTCCAGTCGGCTTCTCTTTTTCAGCTGATGTTGGATCATCTTGATTTACTCTTGGGATGTAATCACCATCAGTTATGATACACCACATTCCAGTATCTTGTGATTTCATAAATAATTTCATCTTGTTTTCCAGAAATAGTAATCTGTTCCATGAAAGTAAAGTGGTCTGTTTGAAGATCCTCCTTCAACTATGTATTTGGATTTTGACATTTTCTCTTCTAGATCTTTTCTATAACACTTTTTAGGTGTTTGATTTTAGAGACTGTGCTTTGATGCCAATTGAAGTAGAAAATAACTCAAGATTGATCTTGGTTAAGAAAACAGAAAACAGAGAACGTTCTTAGTTCTGGAAACAGAAAATAGAGAATGTTCTTGGTTAGTTTTAAAAAGGCAGAATGGTCTTGATAATGAAAGCAGAAAAACAGAGAATGTTCTGGAAAAAGGAGAACGTTCTTGGTTTGGTTTAAAAACAAAAATTATTTTTGAATTGGTGAAACATTTTTTGATTCGGTCATATACTCTAGAAAACTTACAAGTTTTCAAGTATGTTCCCGAAAACTTGCACATGTTTTCCAATACACGTTTGTTTTAAGGAACTTGTCACAAGTTTTACGGAACGTACCCAAAAACGTTTTGCATATTGAAAAACTTGTAGGAGGTGAGAGCATGGATTTACCAAAATGTTCATTAGTTGAAAAATGAAAGGTAAAATTTGAATTGTTAAATTAGTAAAAATGACAAAAGATCTTATTCTAAAATATAAGTTAGTCTCTATAGCAAAATTTTCCCGCCTAATTTCCCATAAGCCCTTATCTGATCATGCATTAAGGCATTGAAATCCCATAATTCATCATTATTTCATTAATACTAGGCGGTCATAACTTATGCTGAAACCATATATCTCCCATTGGCTCTCATCAATATGTGCATTAAGACATTGAAATCTCTTAATCCCTCATCATTTCATTAATATTAGGCGGCCACACATACTTTAATAAATCATACATCCCCCAATCAAATATCATTATATAATGTTGGAACCAAGTTGGTTCTAAGTACTTAAGATTTTGATGTTTATAAAAGCACTCAATGTAATCTTATTTTGTACCTTGAATTATTACATTAAATGCCACCAGAAGATGAAGTTTCCATAGGCAGAAGATGAAGACACCAGATAATGCATCCAGAAGGTACCAGATGATGCATCCTGAAATTACCAGAGGATATCTTTGCTGGCCCAGATCAGAAGGACGCAAAGTTAGAAGGAGACCTGGACCAGACCAGAAGGAAGCCTGCCAGAGGGAGAGTTGATCCAAACCAGAAGGAATCATAAGTCAGACTTAGTCCAGAAGTTATTCAGACCAGAAGATGGCCTGACAGTGAAATGATAAACAGTAACACTAGAAAGAGAGGTCTTGGTTTTATAGAAACTATTGCTGAAACTAAAACTGTTCATTATGATGTTTTATGCATTATTTATGCTAAGAAAGGTCACTCTGAATTATCTTGTCCAATGGTAAAATCTGATCAAGATCAGAGAGTTGTTAAAACTAACAAACTTGGACCCAATAAGTTCTAGGTACCAAAAGATCAAATTATCTATGTTGCAGATATTCTGAGCAACCAGAAGGAGGCACCAACAATGGTGCCTGGACAATGGATGTTGGCAATGCACAAGCAGAAGAAAGTTTATGTTCCTGCTACAACCAAACAGAGGCAATCTGAGTCTGATAGAAGAAGAACTGGTTAACACAATACCTATCAGAACCAAAACCAGAATCATAGGAGGAATAGGAAATGTCAAAGAAATCACTCATATCACAGGAATCCGAACAGGAACTGGAACCAGAATTAGAATCAGAACTAGAACTAGTATCAGAGGAACAGGACCAGTATCAGAGGAACAGGAACTGGAACCAGAACCAGAACAGGAACTGGAACTAGAACCAACCATGGAACCAGAATGAGAATCAGTACCAGAACCCGAACCAGAACAAAAACCAGCATAAGTATCAGAATCAGAGGTTCAGCCACACACATCAGCTTCAGTATTACCAGAAGAAGCTGAATTACCAGAATCACCAGAGAAACATGGTGTATCAGCCAAAGCAGAAAGAGAAGAATCAGAATCAGGAGAGTTCTTCAAACACTCCAGTGAAATTCATCAAGACTACAAACCTGGAAGGGAATTCAAATCCCTTAATCCAAACCATGTAATCACAGAACATACATATTCGGAATCTGAAAATCAGAAGCAAGAGGATTTTCAGAGTAAAACTGAAACTGTTGACATAGAGGTTACATCTTGCAGTAAATACTATTATTAATTGATATTTATGTTTACTGTGATAACAAGCAGCTTGATCTTAACAAATCAAAGCTAGATAAGTATTATGCAGGTTTTCAAACTGTCAGAGGAACCAGGTGATTCACACTTCAGCAGAAACAACATTCCAGTGGTTTCAAAAAAAAAAAAACAAGCAGAAACCACCAGAAGCAGAATTAATGGTTTGGCTGTATTGAGTTCATTTTTAAATTATTTATATTATGTTATATGACAAACTGCTTGATCTTGACAAATCAAAGCACGATAAAGATAGTGCAGGTTCACCAGAACCAAAGGGAGCAGAAGCAGAAGTAGAAGAAACAGAAGAACTTGGAAAGGTAGAGGATACAAGCAAGTCAGCAAAACATGACAAATCTTCAGAAGTAATTCTGATCAAGTCAGAAATAGCCAAGAGAAGTCAGAAGAGAAATCTGGATATTTACCAGAATCTGAAGCTGTTACAGATTCACTAGAACCAGAAGCTGATTTATCATAATCAGAAGCTGTTACAGATTTACTAGGACCAGAAGTTGATTTATCTGAATTAGAAGCTGTTACAGATCTTCCAGAAATAAAAGTTGATGCAGACCAACCAATGTTGATGAAGATTTGGCAGAAGAAGATTGTATACTTGCAATGCAAGAAGAGCTGAATGAATTCCAAAGGAATGATGTTTGGGATCTGCTACCCAGACCAAACAAAAACATTATTGGAACCAAGTGGGTGTTTAGAAATAAACTAAATGAAAAAGGTGAAGTGGTAAGGAAAAAAGCCAGACTTGTAGCTCAAGGATACAGTCAACAGGAAGGTATAGATTACACTGAGACGTTTGCTCTAGTGGCCAGGTTAGAAGCAATTAGAATTCTCTTATCATTTGCTGCTAATCATGATATAATGCTGTATCAAATGGATGTTAAAAGTGCATTCTTAAATGGCTACATAAGTGAGGAAGTCTATGTCAAACAGCCCCCTGGATTTGAAAACTCTGATTTTTCAGACCATGTTTTTAAACTTAAAAAATCTTTATATGGTTTAAAACAAGCACCAAGGGAATGGTATGACAGACTTAGTATCTTTCTGCCTAAGAATGAATTTAATAGAGGCCAGATTGATAATACTCTATTTAGGAAATCCATTAAAAATGATATTTTGATAATTCAAGTTTATGTTGATGATATCATATTTGGATCTACTAATGGCACTTTGTGCAAGGAGTTTTCTGACCTAATGCAGAAAGTGTTCCAAATGAGCATGATGGGAGAACTTAAGTTCTTCTTGAGAATTCAGATTCACCAAGGTAAATCAGGTATACTCATTCACCAATCTAAATACATTAAAGAACTTCTTAAAAAGTTCAAAATGAGTGAATGTAAGCCTATGGCCACCCCCATGCACCCAACCTGCTCACTTGAGAAAGATGAAACCAGCCAAAAGGTAGAATAGAAAACATACAGAGGTATGATTGGATCCCTTCTTTATTTAACTGCTTCTAGACCTGACATCTTGTTTAGTGTTTGTGTCTATGCCTGTTTTCAAGCTAACCCTAGGGAATCCCATTTAACTGCTGTCAAACGAATTCTGAGATACCTTAAAGAAACCACCAACCTTACCCTGTTATACAAGAAAACCCCCACCTACAAACTTAGAGGTTTTTGTGATTCCGACTATGCTGGAGACAAGCTGGAAAAGAAAAGTACAAGCGGCAACTGCACTTTCTTAGGTGATAATTTGATCTCTTGGTCAAGCAAAAGACAAAGCACCATTGCTATGTCAACAACCAAAGCTGAGTATATATCAGCAGCAGGATGCAACTCATAGTTAATCTGGATAAAAAACCAACTTGAAGATTACAACATCTTTGAAACCAATATTTGAAGTAGCAATATCGATTTACAAGAAAGGGGGGTTTGAATTGAAAATCCGCCCTTTTAAAATTCCTGTTAAAAACTTAAGAAAATAACTCAAGATTGATCTTGGTTGTGAAAACAGAAAAAGGAGAACGTTCTTGGTTTTCACCAGAAAACAGAGAACGTTCTTGGTTAGTTAAAATCAACAGTTCAGTTTATCTATTAACTTGATAATTAATAGACTGAAAGTAAATAGAGATAAGAGAAGAGATATCACACACAGATATATCCTGGTTCACCCAACCCGGGCTACGTCTAGTCCTCACAACGGTGAGATTTTCCACTAAGTGTTTAAAACAAGAACCTTCTTGGTTTTACAGCACCTAGCTTAGATCAACCTTGATCTTTGTTACAGACTTTAATCTAATTCCACCCAGAAAGAGATTAATTAACTATACTTAAAATCTACCCCAAATCACCTACCAACCTTGATAGGATTTCTTACAATCTACCCCAAACTATACTTAACTCTTATAGTTTGAGTTTTACAATAGTGATGAGATTGTTTTGTTAGAATCTGAGATGTCTCAACTCTTGTTTGAGATTCGATTCTTTACAAAGAATTCAATACAAATGTATCAGAGTAAATACGAATTTAATCAAACTGATTCTTTTAAGTGAATGGAGATTTTCAAGTTTGTATGTGAGTGATTGATGATATATCTTGGCACTTCAATGTCTTTGATTTTTGGACAGAATCTGAGTATGCTCAACTCGTGTTTGAGATTAGATTCTTGACAAAAGAATTCAGTAGATGATTCTCATATGAAGAAGAAAAACAGAACTGAATCTTTTGTTTGTGATTGAGAAGCTTTCAAGTATGTAGATGTATGTGAATGATGTTTTTCTTTGTACTTGAAGCTACGTTTCTTCCTGAGCTTTGGCCTTCCTTTTATAGGCATGAGAGCATTTAATGATGGTCAAATAGAGCCGTTGGTAGTGCTCTTGTCAGGCTTGACCAAAGGCAATATTTCTGATTAAAAATAATCCAGCTTATGACTGTTTTTAATTTCTGTTTTGACTGGGCTGAAACCTTTGATTCTTGATCAGATTTCCTTTGTACTTCAAATATATTTGTTAATATTGATCTAGAGTTTTGATTATATCAAAACAACTTGGAGAATGATGATGAAATTCTGCAGAATGTTAATGAAAATTCTGGAGATTGATAATCAATCTAGAGTCCTAGTATTTGAACTTTCTGGAGATTGATAATCAATCTGGAGGTTCAGCTTTGATCATTCTGGAAGTCTTCCTGATCTTTTCTTGGATCTGCTTTGATGTAAATATACTTCAAGATCGTTCAACGTTCTTGGTAGTCAAGCTGGAGAATGATGTTCAGTATGCTGGAGAATGATTATATCATTCTGGATTGATGATACACTATTGGAGAATGATGTTAAACATGCTGGAGATTTGATTGTTAACATGCTGGAGATTGATGTTTGATCATTTTGAAGATAGTTGTTAATCATGCTGGAGAATGATAATCATTCTGGCGAGTGTATTTATTTATTTATTTATTTTTCAACCAAAATAAATAAAAAGAATTTTCAGAATTAATTCAAATGAATTAAAATAAAATTAAGTCATTTATTAAAATAATTTGTCGTAATCCAAAACGACTAAAAGTAATTAATTAATTACGCCATGATTATAATCACGTAAGAAAATTTTGGGAAATTGATTTTCAAAATATACCAAAATAAAGATACATCAAAAACTGTATCCTGGACCCACCAAAATATTTATCAGAGTGCGGAAAATATACAGTTATCCCAAACTAAAATATTATCAGAGTTGCGGAAAGAAAATATACAATAATCCCAAAATAAGTGAATACAGCCCTCAACACTAGGCCCTATACAAAAAGTCTAGTCTGATCATGCACTAAGCTACATTAGCAAGTGATTTCCACCGCCTCCTCAACAAGTCTCGTCTTCACCCCAGCTATCCGACCCTCTACGTTGTCTACGAATACTCCGTACGTGAAGATCAGGGGAAACTAATGACGTCTCCGTTGTTAGTGTAACCGTCGGTGGAACGGGTTTTGGTATCATCTGAGGGCAAAGCCCAATTTTCCACAATTATAGTAAAGGGTCACCGACCGAAATTAACAAATACCACATAGCATTTATGTCAATAATAAGAAACATATTCATGGCATGTTATATAACAATGATGATAAATAAGGTTGCTCATTTTGAAATGATATGACATTTATACCTTTGCAAAACAACAACCAAATTAATATAAAATCATGTTGTAAGTACAAATATCAATTCAACAATCACAACAATTCATTAGAAATTCAGATCTCATAAGGTACTTACACACATCGATTCCCACTAATCAACTCAGATTCAAATGTGACTCACAATCAACCACCCCATGCAATATGTATATGCCAATGTACACAACTTCTTGGAATAACCAAGGTGCAGTCGCTCACAGACCAGCACACGTGCAGTCTCTCACGGACCAGCACGATTTCACAAATGGAATTGTAACACCCCGAGTTTAAAACACAGCGCGAGTGTATTTTTTATTTATAATAAATAATTAAAATGATTTTCCAAATCATTACTTCAAAAGAATTGAAATAAAATATAAGATTTTAATAGTTTCGTCAAATAATACGTCGTAATTCAAATGACGGAAGTAATTACATAATTACAGCATAATCATAATTAAGTAATTATAATTTTGAGAGTTAATACATCTAGTATAATCAAAGATAATATATCATAAAGGACGGTGTCATAACACTTCAAAAATAATATCAGAGTGCAGAATGTGTTAGCGGAAAAAGTGGTACAATAATTTCCAAAATCAAAGCAAATTACATTTTCCAGCTCAAAATCCTATACATCAAATCTAACTGATCATGCACTAAAGCTACAGTAGTACGGATTTCCTCCGCATCCCATACAAGTCTCATCTGACTCCACCGCTCGCCTCGATGTGACGTCCTCTTCCTCATCATACAGAGAGGGATCAGTCTCCTCCGAAGTCATATCAAGGCACAGTCTTGGTCGCTTCGGCAGTGCCGAAATCTCATAACAGTCATCGGATATCCTAGATGGACCGAGAATATCGGCTGCTACTGGCTTCAGCCCTTTGTTCCTCTCTTCCGCCTCAGGTCCATCATTATCACTTTACGTTATCTCAAAATTCCATTCTTAAATTGTCATAAGTCTTCCCAATGTTCCCTTGACTCTTAAAATTCATAACACAATGTTTAAAACTAAGATTTCAGGAAAACACGAATCTGTATTCGAATACAGCTTCTTTGTATTCGAATACAAAAGCCAAAACAGTGCAGAATTAACGGTCTGTATTCGAATACAGCTCCCTGGTATTCGAATACAGAGCAGTCATAGTGCACAAATCAGCATTTTTCACTACATCAATATAGTCTCAAAGACTTCATCACCACCACTTCAAACTATCACAAAAATTCCATTTTAATTCATCACAAACCTTCCCAATATTCCCCAACACTTAGGGTTTATAAAACATTGTTTAAAACTTTGATTTTTTGAAAAACACGAATCTGTATTCGAATACAGCTCCCTTGTATTCGAATACAGAAGCTAAATTTGCAAATTCAACACTCTGTATTCGGATACAGCATACTTGTTTTCGAATACAGAAGATAAAAACAGTGTAAACTCAGCATTTTCTCCAACATCATTAAAGGTTTCCAGAACCTCATCATCTCCTCTTCAAAACTCCATTTTAATCATTTCAAACCTTCCAAATATTTCCCACACTTAGAGTTTATGAAACAATGTCTGAAACTTGATTTTCTGGAAAAACACGACTCTATATTCGAATACAGAAGCAAAAATAGTGAAGATCAGCATCTTGTATTCGAATACGAGGCTGTCGTAGTCGAATACGGATGCGAATACAATGGCAAAAATTGTAATCTTGTATTCGAATATGACGGGGTTGTAGCCGAATACAAAGACTAAGTCAGAAGCAAAAATCCTTCATCTGTATTCGAATACAGAGGTCCGTATTCGAATACAATTTCGAAAACTTGAGTAAAACAGAAGATTGGCAGGATGTATTCGAATACACTCGTGCTGTATTCGAATACACCGTCGAATTCAGTGAAATTTTCTTGAGACTTCAACACATTTTCAAATTTTTTCCTTTGGAAAACCAACAACCCCAAAACAGTTTTACCAGTCTTTTGCAAACCACAAAGACTCAGACATTTTTCATCAATATAGATTTTCCAGAAAACACTTTCATCATTTTAAATCCTTCTCTTTTGAAAACATCAGCAACACCAGAATCACCCAAAAACAGAATGTCAACCCCCACAAAACAGACATTTTTACCCGTTTACATTTGGATCATTCCTCAAAATACATGCAAAGTATTTTCCAGTATCCTTACACAGTCAAAACAACATGCAAAGCATTTTCCAGCTTTCTCACACAAACAGAACAACACTGATGTATTCAGTTAAACAGCAACATCACAAATTATCAAACATCCACATAATGCATTTCTTGCATTTTATAACAACATTCAAAACAATTTTATGAACATGCATTTTGATCATCTTCAAAATAACATGCAAAACATTTTTCAGTTTTCCCACACAAATAAAACAGCATTGAAGTCACAACCAGCACAGCAAACATCACAGATTATTAAAACACCAACAGAATGCATTTTTCGCATTTTAAGACAACATGTATAACAATTTCGGTTTTCAAAACAAAAGCTCAAATATGATCACACATCAAAGATGCATTTACATCCCTAAAATGCAACTAGAAAGTGGAAGGTGCCCTTACCCCTGTTGCGTTTTCTGCTCCTGTTCACGTTTATGCGTCAAAATCGGCGAAGTTCCCGTTTTGCGTTCGCCGCTACGAAAGTGGGTTCTCTAGCTCCGTAATGATGAGGGGAACAACTGGTTTGGTGCTTGGATTTCCAATTAATATCACTTTTGAGGAACTCCTTTTTTTTTTTGGTCGTGAAACAGAAATCAGAATGTGAGAAGGGGGAGGGTGAGTACTGTTACATGCAGTATGGAGGAGGTATGGTTTTCTGCCTTTGCTCTGCCTCCTCATTCCTATTTATAGGAATTTGTGGGTGCCACCTCACCCGACACTTGTCTGATCCTCAGCACTTAACCAGTCTCGTCGCAATTATCAGATAATCCCTTAATTAACTGCCCGATAATTTAATTACTCGTAATTAAATTAAATTTATCCTTCATCCAATTTTTAATTCAGCTTCCAAATAAATATTTATAGATATATATTTACACAAAATATACATATATTAAATATTTTACAATTATTCCTCAAAATACACTTAATATTAGATCCATAATTTAATTCTTAAATTTAAGGGTCTTACATTACTACCCCCCTTAAATTAGTTTCGTCCTCGAAACTACATGTCGATAAACAACTGAGGATATTGTTCCCTCATCTTACTCTCCAGTTCCTATGTTGCGTCTCCCGTAGTCGGGTTCCAAATCACTTTGACTAGTGGGACTTCCTTGTTCCTCAACTGTTTAATCTTCCTGTCTTCAATCCTTACAGGGAATACTTCAAATGACAGGTTATCCTTCAATTGAATTGTGTCTGGTTAGACCATGTGTGACGGATCCAAAATGTATTTTCTTAACTGCGACACGTGAAATACGTCGTGGATATTGGACAGTATTGGAGGTAAAGCAATCCGATAAGCCACTGGTCCAATTCGCGCAGTAATCTGGTATGGTCCAATAAATTTCGGAGTCAACTTTCTTGACTTAATAGCTCTGCCAACACCAGTTGTAGGCGTGACCCTTAGAAATACATGATCACCCTGCTCGAATTCCAAAGGTCTGCGACGCTTGTCCGCATAACTCTTCTGACGATCTTGCGAAACCTTCATTTTCTCTTGTATCCTCTTGATTTTCTCTGTGGTTTTTTCCACCATCTCAGGTCCAACAATCATACTCTCTCCGTCCTTATACCAGCATAAAGGCGTCTGACACTTGCGTCCATATAAAGCCTCATAGGGTGCCATTCCAATACTTGCGTGAAAACTGTTGTTGTAAGTAAACTCAATCAATGGCAATACCTCATCCCAGTTTCCTCTATCATCCAACACACATGCTCTCAACAGATATTCCAAGGACTGATTTGTTCTCTCGGTTTGTCCATCTGTTTGCAAATGGAAGCTGAACTCAATTTCAGTTTCGTTCCCAACACTTCAAGCAGCGCTCCCCAAAAATGAGATGTGAACTTTGGGTCACGGTCCGATACTATACTTGATAAAACGCCGTGTAATCTCACAATCTCAGCAATGTAGATCTCTGTCAGCTTATCTACTTTATAAGTGGTCTTCACCGGCAAGAAATGTGCGGATTTTGTCAATCGATCCACTATTACCCAAATCGAATCATTCTTTTTCCTTGTCTTGGGTAATCCAGTTATAAAATCCATGGAAATGCTATCCCACTTCCATTCCGGTATATCCAAAGGTTGCAACATTCCAGCAGGGCGTTGATGTTCCACTTTCGCTTTCTGACAAGTGAAACAGGCCGATACATACTCCGCTACATCCCTCTTCATTCTTGGCCATCAGTAATTTTGTCTTAAGTCCAGGTACATCTTGGTCGCTCCAGGATGAATACTCAACTTACTCTTATGAGCCTCTTCCAAAATCGTTCTTCTTATTTCTGCAACTTCTGGTACACAAACTCTTCCATTATATCTCAGAATATCATCTGGTCCGACCCTGAACTCAGTTGTCTGTCCTTGCGCTATCAGACTCCTCTTTTCTTGGATTAATGCGTCATCTTGCAAGTTCGCAATCTCCTCAACTAGACCACTCGAAATTGTTATCATTCCACACTTTAAAATTCCTGGTGCAAACTCTACGTCGAAGTGTAGATCTCTAAATGCTTCCCACAACTCTTGTTGTCTGCCCATTATCATTGCAGATACTGACACACTTTTTCGACTCAATGCATCAGCCACCACATTGGCTTTTCCAGGGTGGTACTGCAATGAAAAGTCAAAATCCTTGAGAGTCTCCATCCATCTTCTCTGACGCATGTTCAATTCCTTCTGATCGAACAGATACTTCAAGCTTTTATGGTCACTGAACACCGTGAACGCGCATCCATATAAGTAGTGTCTCCAGACCTTTAATGCAAACACTACTGCAGCAAGCTCTAAATCATGAGTAGGGTAGTTTCGTTCGTGAGTTTTCAACTGCCTTGAGGCGTAGGCTACAACTTTCTTGTGTTTCATCAAAACATATCCCAAACCTTGGTGAGATGCATCACAATAGACTTCATATGGTTCCTCTGGCTGTGGCAAGATCAACACTGGTGAGGTTGTCAACTTTTCCTTAAGCAACTGAAAACTTTCCTCACACTTCTCCGTCAATGCAAACGGCTTATTCTTTCTGGCGAGTTATGTCAAAGGAACTACAATCTTAGCAAATCCTTCAATAAATCTCTTGTAGTATCATGCTAGTCCGACAAAACTTCGTATGTCTGTGATAGTCTGAGGCTATTTCCAGGCAAGAATTGTCTTAATCTTTGCCGGATCCACAGCGATTCCTTCTTTTGTTATCACATGTCCCAAGAAGTTCACTTTCTCTAGCCAAAACTCGCACTTCGACAAATTAGCATACAATTTCTTCTCGCGTAATACTTCAAGAACTTGGCATAGGTGTTCTCCGTGTTCTTCTTCATCCTTTGAATAAATCAAAATATCATCGATGAACACCACAACAAATTTGTCCTGGAATGGGCTGAAGATTCTATTCATATAGTCCATAAAAATTGCTGGTGCATTCGTAACTCCAAATGGCATAACGAGATATTCATAATGTCCGTAACGGGTCCTGAAAGCAGTCATTTGAATATCTCTTTCTCTTACCCGAATCTGATGGTATCCTGACTTTAAATCGATCTTTGAAAACACCGCGGCTCCCCTCAATTGGTCTATCAAGTCATCGATGCGTGGTAAAGAATAATGATTCTTAATAGTTACCTTGTTAAGTTGCCGATAATCTACACATAAGCGTGAACTTCCATCCTTCTTCTTAACCAACAACACTGGAAATCCCTATGGCGACACACTTGGTCTGATAAATCCTTTCTCCAACAAACCTTCAATTTGACCCTTAAGCTCGCTTAATTCCAATGGCGACATCCGATACGGAGCAATTGAAATAGGTCCAGTTCCTGGTTGTAAATCAATGAAAAACTCCACATCTCTTACTAGGGGTAATCCTGGAATTTCTGTTGGAAATACGTCCGGATATTCTTTGACTAACACCACATCTTCTATGTTCACATCCATCTTGGTTTCCACGTTAGCCAATGATAAAAATTCCTGAGTTCCTTCTCTCAGAGACACCTCGAGTTTGTTAGCAGCCAAATATCGAACAACTCTAGGTTCGGGGAAAAGAACTAATTTTCGAGCGCAATCCAAGACTACATAATTATACGGCATCCAATCTATGCCGAGAACGATCTCGAGTGATTGTAGGGGTAAACAAATCAAATTAATCAAGAACTCTCTATTCTGACTCATTACAGGGCAGCGTAAACATGCCGTATTTACGATCAAAGTCTTAGCAGAATATTCGCCCACTGTCATGTTCCCCTAGTGTAATTTAAGAAAATCATCACCCAGCTTAGTTCTAGTACTCATCGGAAAGTATTTGTCCAAAGACTTCCTTTTGAATGACTCCCATATGTTCTTTAAATATGTAATTAAACTCCCCCTAAACACATGCAAGAGTTTAATTCTTATCATTCTAATTAAACTCCCCCTAAACATATGCAAGAGGTTAATTCTTAACATTCTTCATTAACTTCTATAATTTTATATCCATCATATATTTCTCTCCCCCTTTTGACATCTATCAAAAAGGTTGGGGAATAGACATAGAAGTAAACAAAATGGAGTAATAGCATGAGTGCACTACACATAGAAATCATGTGGTTGACCAATCCATTCATATATCAAACTAGTGAAGTTTGCATTTAGCATTAAAGAACATAGCATGTATGATGATCATATCATTGTAGTCAATATTGCAATCAAGATATGGATAATGATAACAACAATAATATGACATAATTGTATGTAAGCATTTTAACGCACTTTGAAAAATAGTCAATGAATATATATTCTTCTCATTTTTTAGAAGGAAAACAATGAGTAGACTTCAGTTTTAAGAAGAATAATATTTTCTAAAAACTCCCCCTGAATTAATTTTTTAAATAATTCAAAGTTCCATAAAACAAGGAAAATGTCACTTTGCTCTTTGTCCTCTTTTCACAAGAGATCACCTTTTAATTTGAATGTGATCAAGCTTATTGTTAGAAATAGATCAATTTTTAATTTTTATAACTAGAGAGAATGAGCGCATACAAGGAACGAAATAAGATGGATGTGATATAATTTCTCTCTTTACAAAACATTCTTATGCTAAAAATGTTTTTATTTTTCAAAAACTAATTTTTAAATGGAAAAAAAAATATGCCAAAGGATTTGCTCACATTAAAGAAATGTTTTTCACAAAGTTTTTTGCAAACACACAAATAAACAATAAGGCATATATTCAAGCTTACTTTCACGAGACTTTTTTTTATTGTTGCTATTTTTATCTATCATGCTTAAAGTAAATTTAAACACTTGAGATCAATTTTTCACAAAAGAAGTAAGCAACAAATAAGACTCAAAAGACATATATTAATATGCTTCAAAATGTTCACATATCAATTTTTGACTTTCATGGTCTAATCTTCTTGAATCCTAAACAAGGATATAAATTTAAAATATGTTGAAGAAGGATCTTTTTCAAAAGCCACATTATAAACTCAATTTTTTGGTTTTTTGAAAAGTCATATTCAAGAAATTATACTTAGACAACAAGCAATGTATAGGCTATTCAGTATATTCAAAATAATTGGAGAGAACATGATAAAGAATACTTTCAAATTCATAAGAAGGTGAATGATGTTAATTCATTTAACATGATAATTTGAAAGATGTTATTGTTCATGTAAAAAGGTTCAATGAAGTATACTTGACAAAACAGCCATTTGTCTAATTATTAAAGACACTAATTTATTTTAAATGTCTTTATAACAAGAACAATAATGTTTGAATATCAACCCAGATTTACACACTTGTTTATATCATCATACAAAGTGTTTGAACAAAGAGTGAAAACATGTTGAATATAGAATAGAAATTAGGCATATGCATGTACAAGTAATGACAAAGAGTGATGTAATCAATTTTAAACTTTAAGGTCATACTTGCATAAAAAATAGCATGTATTTTTAAGACCACTCAATCAATCACATAATATATAAAAAAAATATTCATTCTTGTCATGATGCAAATATCATAAGAATTGGGATTGAGTGTACCTCATATAGTGATCTTGTTCAACGACGAGAAATCTTTGAATATTTTGGAGCTTTTCTTCATGCTTATTCACTTATCTTGATTAATGGTTGAAATGAGACAATTGAAACACAAAATCTGGGATAGTCAACTCCTTTTGCGGTACATATCTAAGGAGTTGCAGCCTTCTAATGACACATACCACTTTCTTCCAAACCACATTATCAACAAGCAACTGTAGACCTACTACTACAACTTTTAGTCCAATAGTTGGGTGAAGGGTATATATTACGTGTAGGTTTTGTTGGTGTTTCTGTCCAAGTATTTGTTGTAATCTTTTCATCCAACCAAGATCTGGTTGCACTTGCAGAGATGCAGCAGAATGAAAGTATACAATAGTATAAGGCTTATGTATTATTGGCTCAAACTCTTTTACCATGTAAACCACAAATCGCTCAAGATCATAGCAAAAAGTGAGCCCTCGCAATAACCATGAAGGGACGACTCTTACTGTCCACACCTCCACGGTAAACAATCTTTATCTCTAGTTCACCAAATCCAAGCATATTAGCAAAATTTCAGCCTCGTTGCGTTTGAACACTTTTTATACATCTCAGTATCAATTGTGCTTGTTGTGCAAAAGACAACAACTATAACATTGTCATTCTTCTTCTCAAGAAACTGCTGCACAATTCCTATAGCTACATGTGCAGCTAGTTCATGGGGATAATTCTTTGCATCTGTATAAATACAGTCTATAGCAATACTTCGAAGCCCATTTTCAATTAGAAGCTCTAGGCAAGCACGGTAGTAATGACTTCATGGCATCCTTTGGACCAACTGTATGGATGATTTTCTTTGCCGGAAGGTCATAGGTGTTGGTAACTTTAGCCATCCATGTTCGACATCCACCCAAAGTTGAGCATTTTTCTGCAAGACCAGGTCAAGCATGCAATCCAAGGCTGTTGTGTGCTTCATCATTCTTGAACGACATTTTTGTTCGAATTCCATCATTTGTGTCTCCAATGATTTGAGTTTGAAGATGATCACATATCGTTCTCCAACTTTTAGGTGGAGACTGAAACGGAGACTGTTTATCAATCTCGGTTTCGTGCAGATTGTTCTGTTGTGTACCTTCTTGCTTAATTTGATTTTTCTCTTAGATCCTTTTTGTTTTTCCACTTTAAGATCATACTTTGGAGTTTCCATGGATGATATTTGAACATTATCTATCTACTTTGTGATTTATCCAAATTTAACATTGTAATTATTTTTCTTCACCATCCTATCTTTCATCATAAAAATCAACATATTCATCAAACATAATATGCATAATATCATCTATAATTTGGGCCTTGAGATTCTATAATATTTATGAAATGTAGAGCATTCAAAATATATACTTTGATGGTATTTTAAAACAAATTGCTCATACTTTCTTTATCATGTGAAACATAGTAATGACATTCAAAAATGTCAAAGTATGATATATTTTGCTTTCTATATAAAAAAATGATATGAAGGTATGTTAAAGATATTTTCTACTAAAGCCAAGATTAAGAATATGATAAACAATTTTTCTGGTTTCACTTCAAATTATTTTTCAACACTTGATTTATTTAAAATTGTTCTATCCATTTCTTGTAACTTCATATTTTCTGAAAGTTCTTTGACAAACAAATCATGTGAAATGTCATTTTCATCAAAGAATTATTTGAAGAATAATAATTCAAATTTCCTTTGATCACTGGAAATGACAAATTTTTTCTTTAAAAGACTTAAAAACACGATTAAGTTGGTAATTCACCTAAGTATAAAACATAAGAATTTTTCTTTAAAATGAAACATGAGGATGTTTGTTTTACTTCAACAATGTGGGGTTTTAAAAAATTAACTTTAAAAGCAATTTTACACAGTTATCTTTCACATATCAAACATCCTTAATCTATGCAAAATTATTTCAACAAATGATACATGTACCTTTGATTTGTTAATGTTTCCAAAGGTTATAGACGCTCCAAATTTTTGTAATGAGAGGCGGCACCATACTTTTCCATTCATGTGTATTGAGCAAGCCTTGTTCATGTATCAATGTTCTTTCTTGATTGTTGGATGGTGTTACTGCATCACAAGTTAGTAATGACTTTGGTACCCATATTTGTTTGGGTCCTTGATGGTTAGTATATCTTCTTTTAGAAGATTTTTTAAAATTTGATCTCTTTTTAAAATAGCAAGTTGACTCGTAGTGGTCATTCTTGGAATAAGAGGAACACTTTGTTGTTGGTTTTGAAGAAGGTTTGAAAATCTGAGTTTTAAACGTCTTTGAAATTGATTTTGATGAAATTCCAGAACGTTCTCCTTTTTTCAAACTTTCTGAAGAAAGTTCTGTTTGTGTTCCTGAACCTTCTCCCTTTTTAAGGCTACCTAGAGAACGTTCTCCCTTTTTCAAGTTTCCTGGAGAAAGTCTTGTTTTTGTTCCAGAATGTTCGTCTTTTTTAAAGATCCTTCTGTTCTTGATTTTTTCATCTCTTTTCTTAAGATAACATACAAATTCTAGATGTCCAAATTTACTACAATATGAACATTTGGTTTTGCATTTCTCCTCTTTTCTTTTAGGATCAAAAAAGTTTTCATAAATCTTTTCTTTTTGAGAAGTTTTGAAACATAAATTATCTTTGTCAAATATCCTTTCTTCAGATATCATATTATGTTGAAATGTTTCAGTGGTTGTTACCAAATTGGTTAAATCATTTTTCAATTCATGAACTTTTATTTTTAAAGAGGTACTTTCTTCTTTAGTTTCAGAACATTTTGGAAAATGATTTTTTATGGTTATCTCATTGAGAGTCTTTTGTTGCTCAACCGTTTTTAAATGAGTTTGTTGCAAACTTTGAATGACCTTTCTGAGTTCTTCATTCATAGCATGGGCTTTCTCTTTTTCTTCTTTTTCTTTACGGAGTTGTTCTTTTAATAAACCATAATTTTGAGCAAGAAAATTTGAATCACATAAAAGATTATCAAATTCTTTTTCCATTTCTCACATAAAGGACAGAGTTCAGAGATGGTTACCTCATTATTTTCTAAGTTTTCCTTTAAGCACATGTTGGTTTCTCACATTACTTCTTCTTCCTGAATCTTTTCCTCTCACACTTGTTAGGTGCTTATTCTTTAGAGACCAAGCTCTGATGCCAAATTGAAGTAGCAATATCGATTTACAAGAAAGGGGGTTTCAATTGTAAATCCGCCCTTTTAAAATTCCTGTTAAAAACTTAAGAAAATAACTCAAGATTGATCTTGGTTGTGAAAACAGAAAAAGGAGAACGTTCTTGGTTTTCACCAGAAAACAGAGAACGTTCTTGGTTAGTTAAAATCAACAGTTCAGTTTATCTATTTAACTTGATAATTAACAAACTGAAAGTAAATAGAGATAAGGGAAAAGATATCACACACAGATATATCCTGGTTCACCCAACTCGGGTTACGTCCAGTCCTCACAACGGTGAGCTTTTCCACTAAGTGTTTAAAACAAGAATGTAAGACCCTTAATTTTTAATTAAAATTATGGAATTAATATTAAGTGTATTTTGGGGATATTGTAAAATATTTAATATATGTATGTTTGAGTAAATATATATATATATATATAAATATTTATTCTGGAAGATAAATTAAGATTATTGGATTAAGAATAAATTAATTGAATTACGAGTAATTAAATTAACGGACAATTAATTAAGGGATTAGCGGCTAATTCCAACGAGACGGGTTAAGTGCTGAGGATCAGACAAGTGTCTTGTGAGGTGGCACCCACACAAGCCTATAAATAGGAGTAAGAAGGATGGTGAAATTAGAACACCATTCCTCCTCCCTCACTGCCCATACTGCATGTAACAGTATTCCTTCCCTCCCTCCATTCTGAAATCTGATTCACGTTAAGAGAAAGAAACAAAAGAGGGAGTTCCTCAAAGTGACATTAATTGAAAATCCAAGCACCAAACCAGAAAACCCCCAGTACAAAAGTTGTTCCTCTAATCATTCTGAAGCTAAAGAACCCAGTTTCGTAGCAGCAAACGCAGGCGGGAGTTTCGTCAATTTTTGACGCGTAAACGGGAACGAAAACAGAAACGTGAGCAGAAGCAGGAAAAACAACAAGGGTAAGGGCACCTTCCACTTTCTAGTTGCATTTTAGGACTGTAAATGTATGTTTGAGGTGTGATCATATTTGAGTTTCTGTTTTGAAAAAAGAAATTGTCTTACATGACCTTTTGAAATATGAAAGAAAATGCATTATGTTGAGGTTTTAAAAATATGTGATGTGCTGTTTTGGGTAGTTATTTCAATGCTGTTTTGTTTATGTGGGAAGTTGAAAAATGCATTGTATGTTATTTTGAATATGATTGAAATGCATGTTCATAAAACTATTTTGAAAGTTGTTTTAAAATGCGAAAATGCATTCTATTGGCATTTTGTTGCTACGTGATGCTTGCTGTTTCGCTGAATGTGTTAATGTTGTTCTGATGTTTGAGAAGCTGAAATGCTTGCTTGATGTTCTGATGGTTTGAGAAAGCTGAAATGCTTTGCATGTTATTCTGTTTGTGTGAGAAATCTGAAATGCTTTGCATGTTGTTCTGTTTGTGTGAGAAAGTTGGAACTGCTTTGCATGTGTTTTGAGAAATGATCAGAATGTAAGTGGTTAAAAATGTCTTTTGTTGTGGTTGACATTCTGTTTGAATGGTTTGAGCAAAACTGTGATGAATGATCTGGTGTTGCTGATGTTTTCAAAAGAAAAGGGATTTTAAATGATGAAAGTGTTTTTCTGGAAAATTTGTTATTGATGAAAAAAAAAATGCCTGAGTTTTGTGGTTCCAAAGAGTGTTGAATCTGTTTTGGTGTTTTGCTGATTTTTCAAAGGAATTAGTTTGAAAATGTGTTGAAGTCTCAAGAAATTTTCACTGAATTCGAAGGTGTATTTGAATACAACATGAGTGTATTCGAATACAGCCTGCCAAGTTTCTGTTTTACTCAAGTTTTCAAACTTGTATTCGAATACGGGCCTCTGTATTCGAATACAGAGGAAGGATTTTTGCTTCTGACTTAGCATCTGTATTCGACTACGACCCTGTCGTATTCGAATACAGAAGTGAGATTTTAACACTGTATTCGCATCTGTATTCGACTACGACAGTCTCGTATTCGAATACAGGATGCTGAATTTCACAAATTTTGCTTCTGTATTCGAATACAAGGAAGCTGTATTCGAATACAGATTCGAATACAAGGAAGTTTTAAGCACTATCATGTGAACTTTAAAGTGTTGGGGAAGGTTTGAAACAATTTAAAATGAAGTTTTTGAATAGTTTGGAAGAAGAGATGATGAGTTTAATAAAAACTTCAATGATGGTGGGAAAATGTTGATTATACACTGTTTTTGGCTTCTATATTCGACTACAGGCATGCTGTATTCGAATACAAAATGTTGAAATTACAGTTTCAGCTTCTGTATTCGAATACAAGGGGGTCGTATTCGAATACAGATTCTTGTTTTTCAAAAATCCACAGTTTTAAACATTGTTTTACAAACCTTAAGTGTTGGGGATCATTTGGGAAGGTTTGTGATGAATTAAAATGGAATTTTTGTGACAGTTTGAAGTGATGGTAATGAAGTTTTTGAGACTCTCTTGATATAGTGAAAAATACTGATTTTTACACTGTGACAGCCTCTGTATTCGAATACAAGAAGGCTGTATTCGAATACAGAGTGTAATTCTGCACTATTTTTGGCTTATGTATTCGAATACAGAGAGGCTGTATTCGAATACAGATTCGTATTTTCCAGAAATCTCAGTTTTAAACACTATTTAATGAATTTTAAGAGTTGGGGAAAAGACTTATGATAATTAAGAATGGAATTTTGAGATAATGTAAAGTGATAATGTTTGCTGGAATGATTAATCATTGATGTGTTGATGATGAAAATAATTGTGTTGAGATGTTTTGGGGGAATGCTGGAAAGGCTGAGTTTTTCTGATATAGAATACTGTTTTCAGTGAAGAGAAAACATTGCATGTCCATGCATTTTATAGTCAAGTGGTGACCGCGATGGGCCACAGAGTAATGCAGTAACCGTGATGGTCCGCGAAGTTAAGTAGTAACCACAGTAGTGGGCTACAGAATGGCCGTGTGCTCGTGGTGGTCCATTCTATCCGTGCGAGGATTTAACTTCTGTGTATTTGGCATGTGAGAGGCTAATACACGTGAGAGTAGTAACCGTGATGGGTTGTAGAGTGGCCGCGTGTTCGTGGTGGTCCATTCTATCTGGGTTCAGAGTGGCCGCATGTTCGTGGTGGTCCATTCTATACGGGTTACGGAATGGCCGTGTGTTCGTGGTGGTCCATTCAAATACGTAAAACCTGCTGGTCTGTTGAGCGGCTGCACGAGTGCTGGTCTGTTGAGCGACTGCACGAGTGCTGGTCTGTTGAGCGACTGCACTGGTGCTGATATGTTGAGCGATTGCACCTGGTCTTGAGGGTCGTTAAAGTCATACATATTTAAATTGTGCTGGTCTGTTGAGCGACTGCACCTTGGAAATTCCAAGAAAGTGTATACATGAGCATATACATATTGCATCGGGGGGGATTGACCGGTCACGAAATTGGTTATGTGATGATGATTGGAAATTGATGTGTGTGAGTACTTTATGAAATCTGAATTTCTGATAAATGATTGTGATTGCTGAAGTGTTGGCTGTACTTACCACATATTTTTCATATTAATAGGTTGCTGTTTTGAAAAAGTATACATATCATGAAATTTCAAATAAGCATCTTTAATTTTCATCATTGTCATATGTTATACCATGGGTGAATCTGTCCGTGATATAAATGCTATGTGATTATTTGTTAATTTCGGTCGGTGACCCTTTACTATTATATGTGGAAATTGGGTTTTGCCCTCATATGATACCCGAATCCTTCCTACCGACGGGTACACTAACGACGGAGACGTCGTTAGTTTTTCTTGATCTTTACGCACGACGTTTTTGTAGACAACGCAGAGGGGTGGACAGCTGGCTGGAGACGAGACTTGTAGAGGATGCGGCAGAGACTGTGCTACTGTAGCTTAGTGCATGATCAGTTAGAGTTGATGTATAGGATTTTGAACTGGAAAATGTAATTGGTTATTTTTTGAATTATTGTATAACTTTTCCGCTAATATTTTTCCGCACTCTGATATTTCCTATTAAGATCATGAGACTATTATCTTTTGAAATATATTAGTGTTTATTATTAATTTCCAGAATTAAGTACTTAGTGATATTACGATGAATTACGTTCATTGATTAATCTACATTTCAATCTTTTTAAATTAAATCGGGAACCAATTCTTTTACTTATTTATTATAAAAAAAAAAATACACTCGCGTTGTGCTTTAAACTCGGGGTGTTACAATTGTGGTATCAAAGCATTTGGTTAAAGTTTTGGGTTAAAGCTCTGATTTAAAGTATTGTTTTGAGTCTTTATCTGATCATGCATAGGAGCAAGTAGTTAAAGTGTCAAGTCTTGTGTAATTTGTGGTGTGACTGAAGTGATGATGGTTTTGTAGGAAACAATGCCTCCACGAAGAGACGACACCAGAAGAGCCAATGTCAGCGGGGAAGATAGGATGGTTGAAGCAATGAACAACATGGCTGCGTCTGTTGCTGCAAAGACGACTGCAAAGACTCAACGAGATCTGGAGAAGAGAGAAAGAGAGATTTGCACTGCTGAATCTAGAGTACTAGAGGATTTTCGTCGTCATAATCCTCCCAAGTTTAAGGGTGATGAGGGTCCAGAGAGAGCGGACCAGTGGATTCAAGAGATGGAGAAAATCTTCGAGATGATTAATTGTCGGGCAGCGGTGAAAGTCAACTATGCCACATATCTACTGATAGGGGATGCAGAGTATTGGTGGAGAAGCACAAGACTACTGATGGGGTCAGCTCAAGAGGAGGTGAACTGGGAGTCGTTCAAAAAGAAGTTTTTGGACAAAATACGTCCCGATGAGCACTAGGACCAAGGTGGGTGACGATTTTCTGAAATTGCAACAGGGAAACATGACGGTGGGAGAATATGCAGCTAAGTTTGAATCGCTGTCAAGACATTTCAGATTCTTCCGGGAAGAAGTTGATGAACAGTTTATGTGTCATGGCTTTCAAAATGGACTGAAGTATGAGATTCAAGACTCGGTGTTACCTTTGGGAATTCAACGTTTCCAAGTGTTAGTGGAGAAGTGTAGAGAGGTTGAAGAGATGAAGAACAGGAGGGCCAACAGAGGAGGGAACTTTAATTCTGGAGGGCCTAGTCGGATGCACTATCAGAACAATAGAGGAAAGCAAGTGGCTAAGCCGTATAATCGGCCATAAAACAACAAGAGAGGCCAGAATCGGCCGGGAAATCAGAATTTTGGACGGTGTAACACCCCGAGTTTAAAACACAGCGCGGGTGCATTTTTTTTATTTTTTAAAATTAATAATTAAAATAAATTTTCCCAAATTTATTTCAAAAGAATTAAAATAAAGTTCTTCGTAAAATAGTACGTTATAGATTAATCGATGAACGTAAACCAAATACTTCATCAGGATTATCACTAAGTACTTATCTTGGAAATTAGTTTTTAAACATTTATACATCCCAAAATATCATTGTCATAATACATCAACAGTAAATATCAGAGTACATGGTTCAGCAGAAAATAGTACAGAATTTCCAAAATAAGACAAATTACAATTTCAACCCAAAACCTAATACAATAAGTCTAACTGATCATGCGCGGAAGCTGCAGTAGCACGGATTCCCTCCGCATCCCACACAAGTCTCCTCTGACTCTGCAGCTCGCTTCGACGTAACCTCCTGCTCTTCCTCGTCATACATAGAAGGGTCGGTCTCCTCTGAAGTCAAGTCAATACACACTCGTGCCGGAATCTCGTAGCAGTCATCGGAAATCCTAGATGGACCCGAAATCTCAGTCGCTACTGGTCTCAGCTCATCACACTTCTCTACCGCATCAGACTCATGTATCTCCCTTCCAATCACAGGGTTGGGAGTCACCACTCCTACAGTGGCCTCCGTCTCAACCCTCTCAGCAGGCTCCTCAGCATCGTCGAACACTCCGTGCGCCTCTAACACCAAGGAAATCTATGCTCGCGTGAGTGCGCTCTACGAAGTCTTCCACGCCATCAGTTCTACTTGTCCGCTCCAGCCACCCCGTATACGTCGCTCTGCTTGAGAGGGGGTCAAAGGCCCAAGCAGTGCGCGAGTAGCGATCAAGGAAATTCAACGACGTTTCCGTCGTTCGGGTGCCCACGGGCGGCGCGGGTTTGGGAGGCATCTGAGGGCAAAGCCCAAAGTCCACAATATAATGGCAAGGGGGTCACCAACCGAAAATAACAAATATTCACATAGCATGTATTGCACAACAACATCTAATCATGGCATAATTTATGATGATGAGGAAAATAATAATGCTTATTTGGAAATTTATGACTTTCATGCCTTTTCAAAACAGCAGTTAATGATTATGAATATGCGGTAAGTACAGCCAACACGTCAACAAAACACAAACATAAATTCAGAAATTTCAGATTTTGGACAGCACTCACACGCATTAATTTCCAACATTCATCATATAAACAATCATGACACAACGGTCAAATCCTACAATGTAATGCATATATGCTCATGCATAATTTTCTTGGAATCACCAAGGTGCAGTCGCTCGACAGACCAGTACATCTCAACGGCCCTCATGACCAGGGTGCAATCGCTCAACAGATCAGCACCAGTGCAGACGCTCAACAGTCCAGCACATCGTGCAGTCACTCAACAGACCAGCACGTTTGACATCACCCAAGGTACAATCGCTCAACAGATCAGTACCTAGTGCATACGTTCGACAGTATAGCACTCGTGCAATCGCTTAACAGATCAGCACGGGGTTGCGCATTTCAGGGTACAGACGCTCAACAGTCCAGCACTTATATACCAAAGTACAATCGCTCAACAGATCAGTACTTAGTGCAGACGCTCAACAGTCCAGCACTCGTGCAATCGCTCAACAGTTCGGCACGTGGTTGCGCATTACTCTGTGGCCCATCGCGGGTACCACTTGACTATGCAATGCATGAATATGCAGTGTTTCATTTCTCTAGAAACAGAATGCAAAACAGAAATTCATGCCTCTCAATCATATTTAAATATTTCAGCATAGTCATACATAACAACATCACAATCATGAATTAACAGTGAATTAATCATTCACACTTTGAAATGTTTTCCCAACCTCTCAAAAATTCAGACACAGAATTAAAACTGGGATTTTTCTGAGATTTACGAATTTGTATTCGAATACAGCTCTTCTGTATTCGAATACAGAAGCCAAAAACAGTGCAGATTCACACTCTGTATTCGAATACAGAGGCAGATTTCAGTGCATACATCAACCTCTTTCATTACATCAGTAAAGTTTTTAAAACTTCATCACCACTACTTCAAAATCTCATCAAAAGTTCCACTTTAACTCACCACAACATTCCCAGTATTCCCCAGACACTCAGGGTTTTTTCAAAACATTCTTAAAACTTGAGATTTTCTGAAAACACGAATCTGTATTCGAATACAGACTCCCTGTATTCGAATACAGAAGCAGGAATTGAAATTTAACATTCTATATTCGAATACAACATGGCTGTAGTCGAATACAGGAGTTCAACCTTTGAAAAATTCAGCCTTTTCTCCCAAGTCACTTAAAGATTTTCAAACATCTTTCTCTCCTCTTTAAAACCATTTCACAGACTTCTTTTCAATTCATTTAAAACTTCTCAAGGTTTCTCAACACTTCAAAACTCACATGACAGTGATTAAAACTTGTTTTTCTGGAAAACACGAATCTGTATTCGAATACAGCTTCCTTGTATTCGAACACAGAAGCTAAAAACTGAGTTTCTGGAAAAACTCGAATCTATAGTCGAATACAGCATGTCTGTAGTCGACTATAGATGCGAAGACAATGTTAAAAATTTCACTTATGTATTCGAATACGACATGATCGTAGTCGAATAGAGATATGAATACAGAAGCCAAAATCTTTCCTCTGTATTCGAATACAGGGGCTCGTATTCAAATACAGGTTTTGAAAACTTTAAAATAAAACCGAAACCTGGAAGGTTGTATTCGAATACACACATGCTGTAGTCGAATACACCTTCGAAAACCAGTGAAAGTTCAACCCTTTTCAAAACTGATTCTTTTAAAACAATAGCCAACATCAAACAGATTCTGCACTTTTTCAAGAAAAACCTTTCCTCATTGAAAATCCCTTTTTCTTTAAAAACCATCAACACCACCAGAATCACACAAGACAACCAGAATCAGAATCATCACCAGAACCACACAAAACAACCAGAATCAGACTCATCACCAGAATCCCACAACATAAAACAGAATCAGAACCATTAACATCAGTTTATCCAAAACAGAGACAGATGATCAATCATCAGAACATCATGCAACATTTCAGTGTTCTCACTCATCGGAACAAACATGCAACATTTCAGTTTTCTCAAAACACCAGAATGACATGCAAATACTCAACTTCATCAAACATCAGGATGACATGCAAGCACTCAGTTTTCTCAATAACAGAATGACACGTAAAACATTTCAGCTTTCATGATACCACAGAAATACTTGCAAACATCACAAAACAACAAACCTCAATAGAATGCATTTTGCATTTTAATGCTATTTTTCAAAACAGTTTTAAGACATGCATTTTAATCATAACTAAAATGGCATGCAAACATTTTCCAGCATTCACACAGAATGTAAAACAACATATTTTACCAGTAAAAACAGCCAACAACAACTTATCAGAATAATCACTTCTAAAAAAAATGCATTTTCTCTCAAAATGTCATTTTCGAAAACAGCGTTTCATTTAAAAACAGAACTGAAACAACACAATTTATGGCCCTAATGCAGCTAAAAGATGGAAGGTGCCCTTACCCTTGTAGCGTGCTTTGCTAATTCTCTTGTTCCCGCTGCGTTCCTTTTTCTGCGTCCAGAAACGGTGAAGCTGTTCCCTGAGTTTGCTGCTGCAAAACTGGGTTCTTTCTCTTCGTATTGAGGTGGGGATTAACTTTACTACTGGGGGTTTTCTGGTTTGATGGTTGGAATTTCAGATAATGTGTTTGAAGGAATTTCCCTCTCTTCAAATTTCAGTTCGGGAATGGCAGAAACAGAGACAGAAATGGGAGAGGAGATGGAGTTGGTACATGCAATATGGGCAGTATGGAGGAAGGAATGGTGTTCTGATTTCACCATCCTTCTCACTCCTATTTATAGACTCTCATGGTGCCACCTCACTTGCCACTTGTCTGATTTTCCAGCTTTTAATTATCTTGCAATTAGCCACTAATCCTTACTTAATGGTCCAATTAATTTAATTACTTGAAATTAAATTAATTTAATTCTTCACCCAATAATTTTAATTCATCTTCCAAATAAATATTTATATATATATATATATCCACTTCAATCGTACATATATTAAATATTTACAAAAATTCCCAAAATGCCCTTGACAATAATTCCAAAATTAATATTTAAAATTAAGGGTCTTACAGACGGCAATTAGGACAAGGGGTTTGTTGTTTCTGATGTGGGAAAGAAGGACACTACGCTACTGCTTGTACCATAAAGGATTCTCCTTGTTTCAATTGCCATAAGCTAGGACACTTTGCAAGGGATTGCAAGGCTCTGAAGGTGGAACCAACTGTGAACGCGACTAGGGCTACTCGTCCTACTGCTAGAGGTCGCATCTATCACATGGATTCTGAAGCTGGAAATCAAGTTCCAAATTTAATCCAGCAAGATTGTGAGATTGCAAGTAACACCCTAACTGCACTTTTTGATTCGGGGGCAACCCATTCTTTCATTGCTATGGACTGTGTGAATCGTTTGAAGTTATCTGTGTCTGCTTTGCCTTTTGATTTGGTTGTATCCACACCTGCTAAGACCTTAACCGTAAACTCTGCATGTTTACACTATACTGTAACGATTCAGAATAGGGATTTCTTGGTTAATTTAATCTGTCTACCCCTACAATCACTCGAGATCATTCTCGGCATGGATTGGATGACATATAATTACGTAGTCTTGGATTGCGCTCGAAAATTAGTTCTTTTCCCCGAACCTGGAATCGTTCGGTATTTGGCTGCTAACAAACTCGAAGTATCTCTAAGAGAAGGAACTCAAGAATTTTTATCATTGGCTAACGTGGAGACCAAGATGGATGTGAAGATAGAAGATATGGTGTAAGTCAACGAATATCCGGACGTATTTCCATCAGAAATTCCAGGATTACCCCCGGTGAGAGAGGTGGAGTTCTTCATTGATTTGCACCCAGGAACTGGACCTATTTCATTTGCGCCGTACCGGATGTCGCCATTGGAATGAAGCGAGCTGAAGGGTCAAATTGAAGGTCTATTGGAGAAAGGATTTATTAGACCAAGTGTGTCGCCATGGGGAGCTCCGGTGTTGTTGGTTAAGAAGAAGGATGGAAGTTCCCGCTTATGCGTGGATTATCGGCAACTTAACAAGGTGACTATCAAGAATCGTTATCCTTTACCACGCATCGATGATTTGATGGACCAATTGAGGGGAGCAGCGGTGTATTCAAAGATTGATTTGAAATCAGGATACCATCAGATTCGGGTAAGAGAAGGAGATATTCAAAAGACTGCTTTCAGGACCCCTTACGGACATTATGAATATCTCGTTATGCCGTTTGGAGTTACGAATGCGCCAGCAATCTTCATGGACTATATGAATAGGATCTTCAGCCCATTTCTGGATAAATTCGTGGTGGTATTCATCGATGATATTTTGATTTATTCAAAGGATGAAGAAGAACATGATGAGAACTTACGCCAAGTTCTTGAAGTCTTACGCGAGAAGCAACTGTATGCCAATCTATCGAAGTGCAAGTTTTGGCTAGATAAAGTGAACTTTTTGGGACATGTGATAACAAAAGAAGGAATCGCTGTCGATCCGGCAAAGATTGAGACAATTCTTGCCTGGAAACAGCCCCAGACCACCACAGACATACAAAGTTTTGTCGGACTAGCAGGATACTACAGGAGATTTATTGAAGGATTTGCTAAGATTGTAGCTCCTTTGACACAACTCACCAGAAAGAATCAGCCGTTTGCATGGACGGAGAAGTGTGAGGAAAATTTTCAGTTGCTAAAGGAAAAGTTGACAACCTCACCAGTATTGGTCTTGCCACAACCAGAGGAACCATACGAAGTCTACTGTGATGCATCTCACCAAGGTCTGGGATGTGTTTTGATGCAACACAAGAAATTTGTAGCCTACGCCTCAAGGCAGTTGAAAACTCACGAACGAAACTACCCTACTCACGATTTAGAGCTTGCTGCAGTAGTGTTTGCGTTAAAGGTCTGGAGGCACTACTTCTATGGATGCACGTTCATGGTGTTCAGTTACCATAAGAGTTTGAAGTATCTGTTCGATCAGAAAGAATTGAACATGCGTCAGAGAAGATGAATGGAGACTCTCAAGGATTTTGACTTTTCATTGCAGTACCACCCTGGAAAAGCCAATGTGGTGGCTGATGCATTGAGTCGGAAAAGTGTGTTAGTATCTTCAATGATAATGGCCAGACAACAAGAGTTGTGGGAAGCATTTAGAGATCTACACTTGGATGTAAAGTTTGCACCAGGAATTTTAAAGTGTGGAATGATAACAATTTCGAGTGGTCTACTTGAGGAGATTGCAAACTTGCAAGATGACGCATTGATCCAAGAAAAGAGGAATTTGATAGCGCAAGGACAGACAACTGAGTTCAGCATTGGAACATATAATATTCTGAGATGTAATGGAAGAGTTTGTGTACCGGAAGTTGCAGAGATGAGAAGAGCGATTTTGGAAGAGGCTCATAAGAGTAAGTTGAGTATTCATCCTGGAGCGACCAAGATGTACCAGGATTTAAGACAGAATTACTGGTGGCCAGGAATGAAGAGGGACGTAGCGGAGTACGTATCAGCTTGTTTAACTTGTCATAAAGCGAACGTGGAACATCAGCGACCTGCTGGAATGTTGCAACCTCTAGATATACTAGAATGGAAGTGGGACAACATTTCCATGGATTTTATAACAGGACTGCCCAAGACAAGGAAAAAGAATTATTCAATTTGGGTAATAGTGGATCGATTGACAAAGTCTGCGCATTTCTTACCAGTAAGATCCACTTACAAAGTAGATAAGCTGACGGAAATCTACATTGCTGAGATTGTAAGATTACACGGCGTTCCATCAAGCATAGTATCGGACCGTGACCCAAAGTTCACATCTCATTTTTGGGGAGCGCTGCATGAAGCTTTGGGAACAAAACTGAAATTGAGCTCCGCTTACCATCCACAAACAGATGGACAAACTGAGAGAACAAACCAGTCCTTGGAAGATCTATTAAGAGCATGTGTGTTGGATGACAGAGGAAACTGGGATGAGGTGTTGCCATTAATTGAGTTTACTTACAACAACAGCTTCCACGCAAGTATTGGAATGGCACCCTATGAGGCTTTATATGGACGCAAGTGTCAAACGTCTCTATGCTGGTATAAGGACGGAGAGAGTATGATTGTTGGACCTGAGATGGTGGAGCAAACTACAGAGAAAATCAAGAGGATATAAGAGAAAATGAAGATTTCACAGGATCGTCACAAAAGTTATGCGGACAAGCATCGCAGACCTCTGGAATTCGAGCAGGGTGATCATGTATTTCTGAGGGTCACGCCTACCACTGGTGTTGGCAGAGCTATTAAGTCAAGAAAGTTGACTCCGAAATTTATTGGACCATACCAGATTACTGCACGCATTGGACCATTGGCATATCGGATTGCTTTACCTCCAATACTGTTCAATATTCATGACGTATTTCATGTGTCGCAGTTAAGGAAATACATTGCAGACCCGTCACATGTGATCGAACCAGATACAATTCAGCTGAAGGATAACCTGTCATTTGAAGTATTCCCTGTAAGGATTGAAGACAGGAAGATTAAATAGTTGAGGAACAAGGAAGTCCCACTAGTCAAAGTGATTTGGAATCCGACTACTGGAGACGCGACTTGGGAACTGGAGAGTAAGACGAGGGAACAATATCGTCAGTTTTTTATCGACATGTAGTTTCGAGGACGAAACTAATTTAAGGGGGGTGGTAATGTAAGACCCTTAATTTTTAATTAAAATTATGGAATTAATATTAAGTGTATTTTAGGAATATTGTAAAATATTTAATATATGTATGTTTGAGTAAATATATATATATATAAATATTTATTTTGGAAGACAAATTATGATTATTGGATTAAGAATAAATTAATTTAATTACGAGTACTTAAATTAACGGACAGTTAATTAAGGGATTAGCGGCTAATTGCGACGAGACGGGTTAAGTGCTGAGGATCAGACAAGTGTCGGGTGAGGTGTCACCCACACAAGCCTATAAATAGGAGTGAGAAGGATGGTGAAATCAGAACACCATTCCTCCTCCCTCACTGCCCATACTGCATGTAACAGTATTCCTTCCCTCCCTCTATTCTGAAATCTGATTCACGTTAAGAGAAAGAAAGAAAAGACGGAGTTCCTCAAAGTGACATTAATTGAAAATCCAAGCACCAAAACAGAAAACCCCCAGTACAAAAGTTGTCCCCCTCATCATTCCGAAGCTAAAGAACCCAATTTCGTAGCAGCAAACACAGGTGGGAGTTTCGTCAATTTTTGACGCGTAAACGGGAACGAAAACGTGAGCAGAAGCAGGAAGCGCAACAAGGGTAAGGGCACCTTCCACTTTCTAGTTGCATTTTAGGAGTGTAAATGTATGTTTGAGGTGTGATCATATTTGAGTTTCTGTTTTGAAAAAAGAAACTGTCTTACATGACATTTTGAAAGATGAAAGAAAATGCATTTTGTTGAGGTTTTAAAAATCTGTGATGTGCTGTTTTGGGTGGTTATTTCAATGTTGTTTTGTTTATGTGGGAAGTTGAAAAATGCATTGTATGTGATTTTGAATATGATTGAAATGCATGTTCATAAAACTGTTTTGAAAGTTGTTTTAAAATGCGAAAATGCATTCTGTTGGCATTTTGTTGCTATGTGATGCTTGCTGTTTGGATGAATGTGTTAATGTTGTTCTGATGTTTGACAAGCTGAAATGCTTGCATGATGTTCTGATGGTTTGAGAAAGCTGAAATGCTTTGCATGTTATTCTGTTTGTGTGAGAAAGCTGACATGATTTGCATGTTGTTCTGTTTGTGTGAGAAAGCTGGAACTGCTTTGCATGTGTTTTAAGAAATGATCAGAATGTAAATGGTTAAAAATGTCTTTTGTTGTGGTTGACATTCTGTTTGAATGGTTTGAGCAAAACTGTGATGAATGATCTGGTGTTGCTGATGTTTTCAAAAGAAAAGAGATTTTAAATGATGAAAGTGTTTTTCTGGAAAAGTTGTTATTGATGAAAAAAAAATGCCTGAGTTTTGTGGTTCCAAAGAGTGTTGAATCTGTTTCGGTGTTTTGCTGATTTTTCAAAGGAATTAGTTTGAAAATGTGTTGAAGTCTCAAGAAATTTTCACTGAATTCGAAGGTGTATTGGAATACAACATGAGTGTATTCGAATACAGCCTGCCAAGTTTCTGTTTTACTCAAGTTTTCAAACTTGTATTCGAATACGGGCCTATGTATTCGAATACAGAGGAAGGATTTTTGCCTCTGACTTAGCATCTGTATTCGACTACGACCCTGTCGTATTCGAATACAGAAGTGAGATTTTAACACTGTATTCGCATGTGTATTCGACTACGACAGTCTTGTATTCGAATACAAGATGCTGACTTTCACAAATTTTGCTTCTGTATTAGAATACAAGGAGGCTGTATTCGAATACAGATTCGGGTTTTTCCAGAAATTCAGTTTTTAGCTTCTGTATTCGAATACAGATTCGTGTTTTCCAGAAAATCAAGTTTTAAGCACAGTCATGTGAACTTTAAAGTGTTGGGGAAAGTTTGAAACAATTTAAAATGAAGTTTTTGAATAGTTTTGAAGAAGAGATTATGAGTTTAATAAAAACTTCAATGATGGTGGGAAAATGCTGATTATACACTGTTTTTGGCTTCTGTATTCAACTACAGGCATGCTGTATTCAAATACAGAATGTTGAAATTACAGTTTCAGCTTCTGTATTCGAATACAAGGGGGTCGTATTCGAATACAGATTCGTGTTTTTCAAAAATCCAGAGTTTTAAACATTGTGATGAATTAAAATGGAATTTTTGTGACAGTTTGAAGTGATGGTAATGAAGATTTTGAGACTCTATTGATGTAGTGAAAAATACTGATTTTTACACTGTGACAGCCTCTGTATTCGAATACAGAGTGTAATTCTGCACTGTTTTTGGCTTCTGTATTCGAATACAGAGAGGCTGTATTCGAATACAGATTCGTCTTTTCCAGAAATCTCAGTTTTAAACACTGTTTTATGAATTTTAAAAGTTGGGGAAAAGACTTATGATAATTAAGAATGGAATTTTGAGATAATGTAAAGTGATAATGTTTGTTGGAATGTTTAATCATTGATGTGTTGATGATGAAATTAATTGTTTTGAGATGTTTTGGGGGAATGCTGGAAAGGCTGAGTTTTTCTGATATTGCATACTGTTTTTAGTGAAGAAAAAACATTGCATGTCCATGCATTTCATAGTCAAGTGGTGACTGCGATGGGCCACAGAGTAGTGGGCTACGGAATGGCCGCGTGCTCGTGGTGGTCCATTCTATCCGTGCGAGGATTTAACTTCTGTGTATTTGGCATGTGAGAGGCTAATACACGTGAGAGTAGTAACAGTGATGGGTTATAGAGTGGTCGCGTGTTCATGGTGGTCCATTCTATCCGGGTTCAGAGTGGCCGCGTGTTCGTGGTGGTCCATTCTATTCGGGCTACGGAATTGTTGGAACCTAGTTAGTTCTAAGTACTTAGGATTTTGATGCTTACAAATGTACTCTATGTAAACTTATTTTGTACTTTGAATTATTAAGTTAAATGCCCCATAAACTGAAGGAAACAAAAGCAGATATCAAAGAAAAAAGAATTCTGGAATTTCCAGAAGATGTTCCAGGATGTCAAAACATCACCAGAGGATATGTTTGGTGGCCCAGAACAGAAGGAAGAAAAATCATAATGAAACATGGATCATACCGTTGGAAAGCCTGCCAGAAGTAAAGTTGTTCCAGACAAACAGGAATCAAATATCAATTTTATTCCAGAAGTTATTCTGACCAGAAGATGGCCTAGCAGTGAAAAATTACACAGTCCAGACTTGTTCCAGACTTGACCAGAAGATATGTTTATGAGTCCAGAACAAGAGGATAAATTCAGACTTGACCCACATCATAAGATAACATGATTCAGGGCATGGAACTAAGTCCAGATCAAAACAAATGAGTTCCAGAATCAATCCAGACTTGGTCCAAAATTAAAGGTAAAATGTCCAGACTGAAATATTTTCTGTTCAAGTTAATTTCAGTTTGTTCCAGACCAAAGTCCAGAATCTGTCCAAATCAGAGTAAAAATTTCCAGATCAATGGTTTAGAAATAATTATTTGGTCCAGTGATGGTCCAGATCAGAAAATCAGACCATGGCCCAGTGGTGGCCGAAATCAGAGGGTTAGGAAGTGTGGTCCAGGAATGGCCGAAATCAGAGGATCACAAAATATGAAATAGGCTGGTCCAGATGTGGACTACCACATTAAGATCCAATGGTGTAGATTTGATCATGAGAATTAAAGAATCTGAGAAAAACGCTCAAAACAGAAGCTGAGCAAAATGCTCAAAACAGATCAGTGAGCAAAAGGCTCAAAACAGAATCTGAGCAAAATACTCCAGAATATTTTCAAAACAGATTAATCTAAATATACTGCAGAAGTAAAGCATCAGCGAAGTTCTAAAGTTCAACTATAAATAGAGACTTAATGCTGAAGAATAAAGAATCGAAAAATCACAAAAGAGTCATACACTTCCAAAGAAACAAACACCCAAATTTTCATAGAAGTCAATTGTGAGTTTTAGCTTTCAAGAAGCAAGTACTCGTGTTACTTTCTTTCCACTGTGGCAAATCTTAGTTGTTGAAGTAGAGTCTACAATCTGAGGGAGTCAGTACAGGTAGCAGGGTACTTGGCAATGAGATAGGGTTGTATCTAAGTTGTTGAAGTAGAGTCTACAAACTGAGGGATTCAGAAAGGGTAGCAAGGTACTTAGCAATTAGATTCATAGTGTTGTGAATTCTTCTACAATCTGGGGTTGTCAAATTGGCTGAAGACAAGGTTGTTTTCCTCAAGAAGTCTAGGATTGTTAGACTATTGAGAAGACTGACTTGGAGGGTCAATAGCAAGGTTGTAATTCAAGATTGAATTAGTGAAATCCTTCAAGGCGAAGGGACTGGACGTAGCCTCGTTAACGGTGAACCAGTATAAAATTTGTGAGTTTTTATTTTTATTTTTATCCGCTGCTAACTCAGTTTTAATTATACATTAAGTTTTGTTTTAAAAGTATTAAAACAAGAAAAGTATTCAAGTTAAGTCAAGCACAATTCAACCCCCCCTTCTCGTGTTTGCACCTTCAATTGGTATCAGAGCTCGGTCTCAAGGTTGAGCACTTAACCGTGTTTGAGGAAAGGTCCAAGGGGTTCAATATGGCAGAAGAATTGGGAAACAACATCAACAGACCACCACTGTTTGATGGAGAAAGGTTTGAGTATTGGAAGGACAGAATGAGAAGTTTTGTCATATCTCAAGATCCTGAACTATGGAAGATGATAGTTAAAGGTTACACTGCACCAACTGATCCAGAAGATCCAACTAAAGAATTAGACTTGGATGATATGACACGAGATCAGAGCAGATTACACAAACTTCATCACAAGTCCAGAACCATCATGGTCAGTGCAATCACATTCAAGGAATTTGATAGATGCACAAATAAAGAAACAACAAAGAGTATATTCGATAGTCTGGTTCTGACCTATGAAGGAACCAAGCAGGTTCAAGATGCAAAGGCTAACATATTGGTCAGAAAGTATGAGGTGTTCAAGATGGAAGAGGATGAAGACATAGACACAATGTTCAGCAGATTTCAGACTCTGGTATCAGGTTTAAAAGTATTAAACAAAAGCTATACCACTGCAGATCATGTATGGAAGATTCTGAGAAGTCTACCAAAAAGGTGGAGACCAAAGGTTACTGCAATTTAGGAAGCTAAGGATCTGAGTACCTTGAAGCTTGAAGATCTAATCAGCTCACCCAGGTCTCATGAAATAGAACTGGAAGAAGATGAACCTAAAAAGAAGAAGAATCTGGCTTTGAAATCGAAACAGAAGAAAGCTGCAAAGGCAGAATCAGAATCAGAATCAGAGGATAGTGACAGTGACTGTGATGATATGGCTTACTTAACCAAAAAGATGGTTAAGATCTGGGAAAACAGGAAGAAAAGAAACTTCAGAAAGAAACATAACAACAAGGATAAGGAAGAATATGACAAGAAGAATATTGTTTGTTATGGATGCAATGAACCTGGGCATATCAAGTCAGAATGTCCAAATCTGGAAAAAGGCAAACCGGATAAGAAGAGTTCCAGATACAGAAAGAAGGGTCTGATGGCTGCTTGGGATGTTTCAGAATCAGAGGAAGAATCGTCTGATGAAGAAGAGGCAGAAACAGCAAAGATGGCTCACATCAAGTCTGCTTCTGGACCTCATAAAGGAAAACAAACCAAGAAGAGTTCCAGATACAGAAAGAAAGGTCTGATGGCTGCCTGGGATGTATCAGAATCAGAGGAAGAATCTTCTGATGAAGAAGAGGCAGAAACAGAAAAGATGACTCACATTAAGTCTACTTCTAGACCTCATAAAGGCACGAATTCCAGAAGGAAGAATGATCGAAGCAATCATTCTGGCAAATCTGGAAGCACATCAGAGGAAACAATTCTGTCTCTGATGGCTCATACCAACTCAAGTTCTGAATATAGCTCAGGCTCTGGAACAGAATCAGAAGATGAAGACAATGAGGTATTTTCTGATCTGTCTAAATCTGAATTAATTGAGACTTTAAAAGACTTGTTAAATGCAAATAATAAGATATCTTTAAAACTGAAAACTCTTAGGGAAGATAAGAAAAATCTAACCAAAGAGGTCCAAGTTTCAAAGAATCGAATTTCTGAGTATGCAACTGAAATCAAAGATTTGAAAACTGAAGTTGCAAGACTCAAATATGAAAACCAAACTCTGAAAATTAATAATTGTTCTAATTCTGAGACTGTTTGTAAATCTGATATGCATGAGCAATTTTTTCAAAACTTTATTTCAAATGGAATGGAAATAAGTAAGTATGCATCTATGATTTATGGAAACAGCAACTCTGGAAAGAGAGGTCTTGGTTTTACAGAAACAAGTACTGAAAATAAAGCTGTTCATTCTGATGTTTTATGTAGTGTTTGTGCCGAGAAAGGTCACTCTGAATTATCTTGTCCAATGGTAAAATCTGAACAAGATCAGAGAGCTGTTACAACTAACAAACCTGGACTCAATCAGTTCTGGGTACCAAAAGAACAAATTGTTTATGTTGCAGATATTTTGAACAAACAGAAGGAGACACCAACAATGGTGCCTGGACAATGGATGCTGGGAACGCACAAGCAGAAGAAAGTCTATGTTCCAATATCTACCAAACCGAAACCAAGTGACTCTGGTAGAAGAAGAACTGGTCAACACAATCGGAACCAGAACCAGAATTATAGGAGGAACACGAAATATCATAGATATCACTCGAATCAGCACAAGAACTGGAACCAGAATCAGAACTGGAACCAGTATCAGAGGAACAGGAATTGGAACTAGAACCAGAACTGGAACCAGTACCAGAAGCACAGAAACTGGAACCAGAACCAGAACTGCAGGCACATAAACTGGAACCAGAATCAACACTAGAACCAGAATCAGAATCAGTACCAGAACCAGAACCTGAACAGGTATCAGTATCAAAGGTTGAGGTATGATCATCAGAACTACTCTAATTATCAAAATCAGTATAATTACAAGAATCACCACATGTTCCAGAATCACCAGAGGAACATGGTATATGAGCCAAAGCAGAATTATCAGAATCAGGAGAGTTCTTCAAAAACTCCAGTAAGATTCATCAAGACTACAAACCTGGAAGGGAATTCAAATTCCCTCATCCAAACCATGTAATCTCAGAACATATAGATTAGGAATCTGAAAATCAGAAGCAACAGGATTTTCAGAACTGAGGCTACATCTTGCTGTTAATACTGTTATTATTTAATATTTATGTTTACTGTGATAACAAGAAGCTTGATCTTAACAAATCAGAGCTAGATAATTGTTCTGCAGGTTTTCAAATTGTCATAGGAACCAGGTGATTCACACAAATTAAACACCTTAGAAGAAACAGCATTCCTGTGGTTTCAAAAACAAACAGAAACCACCAGAAGCAGAATTAATGGTTTGGCTGTACTAAGTTCATTTTTAAATTAATGGATTTATATTATGGTATATGACAAACTGCTTGACAAATCAAAGAAAGATAAAGCTGTTATAGATTCACCAGAACCAGAAGTTGATTCATCAGAATCAGAAGCTGTTACAGAACCATAAGCTGATGCGAACCAAGCATTGTTGATGAAGTTTTGACAGAAGAAGATTGGATACTTGCAATGCAAGAAGAGCTGAATAAATTCCAAAGGAATGATGTTTGGAATCTGGTATCCAGACCAAACAAAAACATTATTGGAACCATGTAGGTGTTCAGAAACAAATTCAACAGAAAGGTATAGATTACACTAAGACTTTTGTTCCAGTGGTCAAAAGGAGTTTCAAATGAGAATGAAGGAAGAACTTAAGTTCTTCCTGGGAATTCAGATTCATCAAGGTAAAACAGGTATACTCATTCACCAATCTAAATACACCAAAGAACTTCTTAAAAAGTTCAAGATGAGTGACTGTAAGCCTATGGCCACCCCCATGCACCCAACCTGCTCACTTGAGAAAGATGAAACCAGTAAAAAGGTAGACCAGAAAACATAAAGAGGTTTGTGTTTAGTGTTTCTAGACCTGACATTATGTTTAGTGTTTGTGTCTGTGCCCGATTTCAAGCTGATCCTAGGGAATCCCATTTAACTACTGTTAAAAGAATCCTTAGATACCTAAAAGGCACTACCAACCTCACCTTGTTTTACAAGAAAACTCCTACATATAAACTGAGTGGATACTGTGATTCTGACTATGCTGGAGATAAACTTGAAAGAAAAAGCACCAGTGGCTATTGTACCTTTTTAGGAGACAATTTAATTTCGTGGTCCAGTAAGAGGCAACACACTATTGCCATGTCAACAGCAGAGGCTGAATACATTTCAGCAACTGGCTGCAGCTCTCAACTACTCTGGATGAAGCATCAACTTGAAGACTACAAAATATTAGAATCCAACATACCCATCTATTGTGATAACACCTCTGCAATTTGCCTAACCAAAAATCCTATCCTACATTCTAGAGCCAAACACATAGAAATCAAACACCACTTCATCAGAGATTATGTTCAGAAAGGAGTACTCAACATTCAGTTTGTGAACACTGATCATCAATGGGCTGATATCTTCACCAAAGCTTTACCAGAAGATAGGTTCGAGTTCATTAAGAAGCATCTCAGTATGACCTCCATATCTGACTAGCTCAAGTAGTCATCTTAGGAGTTTTTAAAATTTCTTGCAATTTTATTTTATTCAATTTTTACTTTCTGTAAGTTGTAAAGAGAAAAAAAAAAAATACAAAAATAGTAGGACCACGTTTTGGCAGATGACAAAAAGGGGGAGAAAGAGAGAGAGAGAAAGAAAGGAGAAATAAGTAGAAAAGGAGAGATAAAAAGAAAGAAGGAGAGAAAAAGAAAGAGAGAAAACAGAAGGAGTTGAAAAGGAGAGGAATCAGGGAGAGAGAAAAAGAAAGAGTGAAAAGAGAAGGAGTTGAAAAGGAGAGGAGAAGAGAAGAGAAGAAAAGAAAGAGAGAACAAAGAAGGAGTTGAGAAGGAGAGTATCAGACTTAGGGGGAGAGATTGGTCTGAGGGGGAGTAATTCAAAATTTTCAAGTCATAATAGCAAAATAAGTTATGGTTTTGTCATCATCAAAAAGGGGGAGATTGTTGGAACCAAGTTGGTTCTAAGTACTTAGGATTTTGATGCTTACAAATGTACTCTATGTAAACTTATTTTGTACTTTGAATTATTAAGTTAAATGCCCCAGAAACTGAAGGAAACAGAAGCAGAGTTCAAAGGAAAATGAATTCTGGAAATTCCAGAAGAGGTTCCAGGATGTCAAAACATCACCAGAGGATATGTTTGGTGGCCCAGAACAGAAGGAAGAAAAATCATAATGAAACATGGATCATACCATTGGAAAGCCTGCTAGAAGTAGAGTTGTTCCAGACAAACAGGAATCAAATATCAATTTTATTCCAGAAGTTATTCTGACCAGAAGATGGCCTGGTAGTGAAAAATTACACAGTCCACACTTGTTCCAGACTTGACCAGAAGATATGTTTATAAGTCCAGAACAAGAGGATAAATTCATATTTGACCCAGATCATAAGATAACATGATTCAGGGCATGGAACTAAGTCCAGATCAAAACAAATGAGTTCCAGAATCAATCCAGACTTGGTCCAAAATTAAAGGTAAAATGTCCAGACTGAAATATTTTCTGTTCAAGTTAATTTCAGTTTGTTCTAGACCAAAGTCAAGAATCTATCCAAATCAGAGTAAAAATTTCCAAATCAATGGTTCAGAAATAATTATTTGGTCTAGTGATGGTCCAGATCAGAAAATTAGACCATGGCCCAGTGGTGGCCGAAATCAGAGGGTTAGGAAGTGTGGTCCAGGAATGGCCGAAATCAGAGGATCACAAAATATGAAATAGGCTGGTCCAGATGTGGACTATCGCATTAAGATCCAATGGTGCAGATTTGATCATGAGAATTAAAGAATCTGAGAAAAACGCTCAAAACAGAAGCTGAGCAAAATGCTCAAAACAGATCAGTGAGCAAAAGGCTCAAAACAGAATCTGAGCAAAATACTCCAGAATATTTTCAAAACAGATTAATCTAAATATACTGCAGAAGTAAAGCATCAGTGAAGTTCTAAAGTTCAACTATAAATAGAGACTTAATGCTGAAGAATAAAGAATCGAAAAATCACTAAAGAGTCATACGCTTCCAAAGCAACAAACACCCAAATTTTCATAGAAGTCAATTGTGAGTTTTAGCTTTCAAGAAGCAAGTACTCGTGTTATTTTCTTTCCACTGTGGAAAATCTTAGTTGTTGAAGTAGAGTCTACAATCTGAGGGAGTCAGTAGAGGTAGCAGGGTACTTGGCAATTAGATAGGGTTGTATCTAAGTTGTTGAAGTAGAGTGTACAAACTGAGGGATTCAGAAAGGGTAGCAAGGTACTTAGCAATTAGATTCATAGTGTTGTGAATTCTTCTACAATCTGGGGTTGTCAGATTGGCTGAAGACAAGGTTGTTTTCCTCAAGAAGTCTAGGATTGTTAGACTATTGAGAAGACTGACTTGGAGGGTCAGTAGCAAGGTTGTAATTCAAGATTGAATTAGTGAAATCCTTCAAGGCGAAGGGACTGGACGTAGCCTCGTTAATGGTGAACCAGTATAAAATTTGTGAGTTTTTATTTTTATTTTTATCCGCTGCTAACTCAGTTTTAATTATACATTAAGTTTTGTTTTAAAAGTATTAAAACAAGAAAAGTATTCAAGTTAAGTCAAACACAATTCAACCCCCCTTCTCGTGTTTGCACCTTCATGGTCGTGTGTTCGTGGTGGTCCATTCAAATATGTAAAACGTGCTGGTCTGTTGAGCGACTGCACGAGTGCTGGTCTGTTGAGCGACTGCACTGGTGCTGATCTGTTGAGCGATTGCACCTGGTCTTGAGGGCCGTTAAAGTCATACATATTTAAATTGTGATGGTCTGTTGAGCGACTACACCTTGGAAATTCCAAGAAATTGTATACATGAGCATATACATATTGCATCAGGGGGGATTGACCGGTGGGTCACGAAATTGGTTATGTGATGATGATTGGAAATTGATGTGTGTGAGTACTTTATGAAATCTGAATTTCTGATAAATGATTTTGATTGCTGAAGTGTTGGCTGTACTTACCACATATTTTTCATATTAATAGGTTGCTGTTTTGAAAAAGTATACATATCATGAAATTTCAAATGAGCATACTTAATTTTCATCATTGTCATATGTTATACCATGGGTGAATCTGTCTGTGATATAAATGCTATGTGATTATTTGTTAATTTCGGTCGGTGACCCTTTACTATTATATGTGGAAATTGGGCTTTGCCCTCAGATGATACCCGAACCCTTCCTACCGACGGGTACACTAACAACGGAGACGTCGTTAGTTTTCCTTGATCTTTACGCACGGCGTATTTGTAGACAACGCGGAGGGGCGGACAGCTGGCTGGAGACGAGACTTGTAGAGGATGCGGCGGAGACTGTGCTACTGTAGCTTAGTGCATGATCAGTTAGAGTTGATGTATAGGATTTTGAACTGGAAAATGTAATTGGTTATTTTGGGAATTATTGTATAACTTTTCTGTTAATATTTTTCTGCACTCTGATATTTCCTATTAAGATCATGACACTATTATCTTTTGAAATATATTAGTGTTTATTATTAATTTCCAGAATTAAGTACTTAGTGATATTACGATAAATTACGTTCGTTGATTAATCTACGACGTACTATTTTATGAAATGAATTAAAGGAAATTTTATTTCAATCTTTTTGAATTAAATTGGGAAACAATTCTTTTACTTATTTATTATAAAAAAAATAATAAAAATACACTCGCGTTGTGCTTTAAACTCAGGGTGTTACAAAGAACCTTCTTGGTTTTACAGCACCTAGCTTAGATCAACCTTGATCTTTGTTACAGACTTTAATCTAATTCCACCCAGAAAGAGATTAATCAAATCACCTACCAACCTTGATAGGATTTCTTACAATCTACCCCAAACTATACTTAACTCTTATAGTTTGAGTTTTACAATAGTGATGAGATTGTTTTGTTAGAATATGAGATTTCTCAACTCTTGTTTGAGATTCAATTCTTTACAAAGAGTTCAGTACAAATGTATCAGAGTAAATAAGAATTTAATCAAATCGATTCATGTAAGTGATTGGAGATTTTCAAGTATGTATGTGAGTGATTGATGATATATCTTGGCACTTGAATGTCTTTGATTTTTGGACAGAATATGAGTATGCTCAACTCGTGTTTGAGATTAGATTCTTGACAAAAGAATTCAGTAGATGATTCTGATATGAAGAAGAAAAAAAGAACTGAATCTTTTGTTTGTGATTGAGAAGCTTTCAAGTATGTAGATGTATGTGAATGATGTTTTTCTCTATACTTGAAGCTACGTTTCTTCCTGAGCTTTGGCCTTCCTTTTATAGGCATGAGAGCATTTAATGATGGTCAAATAGAGCCGTTGGTAGTGCTCTTGTCAGGCTTGACCAAAGGCAATATTTCTAATTAAAAATAATCCAGCTTTTGACTATTTTTAATTTCTGTTTTGACTGGGCTAAAACCTTTGATTCTTGATCAGATTTCCTTTGTTTAATGATCCTTTGTACTTCAAATATATTTGTTAATATCTTTGATTTGATATGGAGTTTTGATTATGTCAAAACATATTGGAGAATGATGATGAACTTCTGTAGAATGTTAATGAAAATTCTGGAGATTGATAATCAATCTGGAGTCCTAGTATTTGAACTTTCTGGAGATTGATAATCAATTTGGAGGTTCAGCTTTGTTCATTCTGGATGTCTTCTTGATCTTTTCTTGGATTTGCTTTGATGTAAATATACTTCAAGATCGTTCAACGTTCTTGGCAATCAAGCTGGAGAATGATGTTCAGTATGTTGGAGAATGATTGTATCATTCTGGACTGATGATACACTGTTGGAGAATGATGTTAAACATGCTGGAGATTTGATTGTTAACATGCTGGATATTGATGTTTGATCATTCTGAAGATAGTTGTTAATCATGCTAGAGAATGATAATCATTCTAGAGATTGATGATCATTTCTGGAGACTAATGATCATTCCTAGAGACTAATGATCATTCTTGATAGAAGATCATTCTGGAGACTGATCTGATCATTCTGGACATTCTGATGTTCAAGAACAGACTTGATTGTTCCTCTGAATGTATTTTCTGGAGGTATCTTCTGAATGTATTTTTTTGGAGATATCCTCTGATATCGTTTTTTGGAGGTATCCTCTGATAGTATTCTGGAGGTATCCTCTGATATCGTCTTCTGAAGGTATCCTCTAATATCGTCTTCTGGAGGTATCCTCTGGTGACGTCTTCGAGAGGTATCCTCTGGTGACGTCTTCTAGAGGTATCCTCTGGTGACGTCTTTTGGAGGTATCCTCTGGTATCCTCTTCTTGAGGTATCTTCTGGTGACGTCATCATCTTTTGATGATGTCATCCTCTGGTAATGACTTCATCCTCTGGTGACAGCTTCTGGTATCCTCTGGTTCAAGGACAGACTTGGTTCTTCCTCTGAATGTATTTTCTAGAGGTATCTTCTGAATGTATTTTTTTGGAGATATCCTCTGATATCGTTTTTTGGAGGTATCCTCTGATAGTATTCTAGAGGTATCCTCTGATATCGTCTTCTGAAGGTATCCTCTGATATCGTCTTCTGGAGGTATCCTCTGGTGACGTATCCTCTAGAGGTATCCTCTAGTGACGTCTTCTAGAGGTATCCTCTGGTGACTTCTTCTGGAGGTATCCTCTGGTGACGTCTTTTGGAGGTATCCTCTGGTATCCTCTTCTTGAGGTATCTTCTGGTGATGTCATACTCTGGTGACGTCATCATCTTTTGATGATGTCATCCTCTGGTAATGACTTCATCCTCTGGTGACAGCTTCTGGTATCCTCTGGAGGTATCTTCTGGTGATGTCATCGGGTAACATCTTCTGTTTTTCCAGATTGTGTCAAGAGTGTTCTTTATGCTGATTTCTTGTCTTTCCTTGAATCATTAACATGCTGTTAATTCTGGACAATCTAGAGACTGTTCAGTCTTGCTTTGGCAGCTTGATTCATGGCCTTTTTTCTTTGTGATTTGAATGGCTTCTTTTGATTGTAATTAATCACATTTGTGCATTTTGATGAAGTGAATGGATTCTTGCTTTGTTCACTTATGCATTCATGTTCCTTAAACAAAACTTAAGTGAAATCATTAGTAGACCACCATTATAAAACTTAATCATTTAATTTAAAAGGTTTGTTGTCATTAAAACATATATCAAAAAGGTTTTTTCCTCAACAATCTCCCCCTTTTTGATGATGACAAACCTTTTGAACAAATCATAAGTTTTATGGATGGATATAAATAAAATGCAAGAATGTTCTTTAAATATGTAATTAAACTCCCCCTAAACACATGCAAGAGTTTAATTCTTATCATTCTATTAAGAAGCATCTCAACATTATCTCTATATCTGACTAGCTCAAGTAGTCATCTTAGGAGTTTTTAATTTTCTTGTAATTTTAATTTATGTCTTTTATTTTTTTGTTTTTCATTTCTGTACTTTGTAAAGAGAAAAACAAAAATAAAAAAATAGTAGGACCTCTTTTTGGCTCATGACAAAAAGGGGGAGAGAGAGAAAAAAGAGAAATAAGTAGAAAAGGATAGATAAAAAGAAAGGAAGAGCGAAAAAGAAAGAGATGAAAAGAGAAGGAGTTGAAAAGGAGAAGAAACAAGGAGCGAGAAAAATAAAGAAAGAAAAAGAAATAGTGAAAAGAGAAGGAGTTGAAAAGGAGAAGAAACAGGGAGAGAGAAAAATAAATCAGAAAGAGATGAATAGAGAAGGAGTTGAAAATGAGAGGACAAGAGAAGAAAAGAAAGAGTGATCAAGAAGGAGTTGAAATGGAGGAGAAAAAGTCTGTATCAGAATTAGGGGGAGAGATTGGTCTGAGGGGGAGTATTTCAAGCACTTCGGGTTACAAGCTAAAAAAATAAGTTAAGGTTTTGTCATCATCAAAAAGTGGGAGATTGTTGGAACCAAGTTGGTTCTAAGTACTTAGGATTTTGATGTTTACAAAAGCACTCAATGTAATCTTATTTTGTACCTTGAATTATTACATTAAATGCCACCAGAAGATGAAGTTTGTAGAGGCAGAAGATGAAGACACCAGATAATGCATCCAAAAGGTACCAGAGGATGCATCCTGAAATTACTAGAGGATATCTTTGCTGGCCCAGATCAGAAGAAAGCAAAGTTAGAAGAAGACCTGGACCAGACCAGAAGGAAGCCTGCCAGAGGGAGACTGGATCCAGACCAGAAGGAATCATAAGTCAGACTTAGTCCAGAAGTTATTCAGACCAGAAGATGGCCTGGCAGTGAAATGATAAACAGCCCAGACTTGATTCAGACTTAATCAGAGGATAAATTAATGGGTCCAGAACAAGAGTTTCAATCCAGATTTGACCCAGACCAGAAGATAGCATGGTTCAGGGTATGAAACTAAGTCCAGACCGGAAGAAATGGTGTCCAGATTTGATCCAGACCTGATCCAACTCAGAAGGTAAAATGTCCAGACTAAAATATTATTTGTCCAAATTTAATTTTAGTTCAATCCAAACCCAGTTCAGAATTGGTCCAGATCAGAGGGAAAAGGTTCAGATCAATGGTCAAGATTTAAGTATATGGCCCAATGTTGTCCGAGATCAGAAGATCAGACCATGGCCCAGTGTTGGCCGAAATCAGAAGGTCATAACGTGTGGTCCAGCATTGGCCGAGATTAGAGGATCACAGCAGATCAGTTTGCAAGTCTAGGTTGGCCGAGATCAGAAGATCGGAAAGTGTGGTCCAGCGTTGGCCGAAATCAGAGGATCACAGCAGATCACTTAGTATGGTCTAGATGTGGATGAGAGCAGAAGATCAAAGGGTTCATATTTAATCATGATGATTTACGATGGAGATTTAATTAAATTTGATCAAAGTACTAAAAGGATTTGATACAAGAATAAGTTGAAGTCGTATGGGAATTCCGAAGCTATTGGCGGGAAGAATGATTTGTTCCAGAATTAATTAAAGACAGGATTGGCCCAAGTTATTTATGAAAGCAAATCTGGAGCTTAAAAAGATATGTTTTTTTATTTAAATGAAGCCCGATTGGTCAAAGTATTTTTGCAAGAGAATCCAGCAAGATACAGCTCGAATTTCAGCTTGGAAGACACCTGAATTCACATCTATAAAAGGAGGCTCACGACTGAAGACTTAACATCGAAAATCACAAAAGAGTCATACACTTCCAAAAGAAAACACTCGAGTTTTCATTGAGGTTAATTGTGAGTTCCAGCTTTCCAGAAGCAAGCACTCGTGTTATTTTCTTTCTCTTGTGTTAGATCTAAGTTGTTGAAGTAGAGTCTACAATCTGAGGGAGTCAGAAGGGGTAGCAGATTACTTAGCAATTAGATTCAAGGCGTTGTAATTCCTTCTACAATCTGGGGTTGTCATATTGGCAGGAGAAGACTTGACTTCAGAAGTCAAGGTGCAGCATTCCTCAAAAGTCTAGTATTGTTAGACTGTTTGAGAAGACTGACTTGGAGGGTTAGTGGTATTGTTGTAATTCAAGGTTTTGAATTAGTGAAATCCTTCAAGGTGAAGGGACTGGACGTAGCCTCGTTAACGGTGAACCAGTATAAAATTCTGTGTTTTTATTTTTACTTTATATCCGCTGCTAACTCTGTTTTATTCATACATCAAGTTTTGTTTTAAAACTGCAAAAACAAAAAAAGTATTCAAGTTAGTCAAACACAATTCAACCCCCCCTTCTCGTGTTTGCACCTTCATATAAGTCACTCTATTTTTTTTATCCACATCATTAACCAATATCTCATTCTAAAATTATTATCAAATAACCACTTTACAATGTCCTTGAACAAAAATCATATTACAATTTGTGTGACTACACTCAAATGTTAATATTTAATTCACTTTTCTTGTTGACTACTTTAAATCTAATATTATATATATTTGTATTTTTGAAGTGCTCCATAATGATTCTCAATTAAATAATATCGAAAAGGAGATTATGTTGAGACAAAATCTCTTTCAAATGATTTTAATGATAACAAAATTATTTAAAAAGATTATAATTCTTGTTAATGAATAATTTGTGCTCTTGAGTGAATTAATATTAGAAAACAGGTTACTCTTCAAACGAAAAAAATCTGAGTCAATCCAACAAGTTTTCAAAACCGGAGGATAGACAAGAGGATGAACCATCAAATATGTAAAATCTTCAAAAATGATTTCTTATCAAGGAGAAGTAAAATCAATGTTAAGGTTTGAAAGAAAAAGAAATTTCACTGAATAGGACAAAGGCAGAGGATAAACGAAGAAGGATGAACTGTAAGAGGATGGACCTCCAGCTCACTTCATCCTCATATGATGAAAATGGTTCAAACTTACCAAAGTACAAAAAAGTTGTACTAAACAAGACCAAAATAGAATCTGACATGTCATGAAGAACGAAAAAGGAAAAGGACAGCTTAGGTTCAAACATCTAGGAGGTTTGAACCTCTTATATGAGGATGAACTGAATTCCCATCCTCCTGCGCTCAAACAAGTACAAAGGACAATTGGATGGCAATTATGTAATTAAGATAACTGATCTTGGACTTTTGATTAAGTCCCTAACGCTCTTATGGTATTTTAACACATGGATAGAGCATCTTAAAACTCTATAAAAGGAAAGGAGCTCTTCATCATTTATCACACAACAACATAGCATACAAAGAGAAAGTCTAAAAGCTATCAAGAGCATTCCCATCCTCTCTTTATTCTTTCTATAGTCTTACACTAGATCTTTGAAATATCTTTTTAGAAAGTGTTAATAAAGAGAGATATCATAAAATTCATCGTATCATGTTGTAATTTCCAAGTGAGTTACACTTGGGAATAGTCAAAATCTGTGAGAAGATACTGTAAGCTTGGTGAGGCTTTAAAACACACAAAGTGTAACTAACCTCTGTGAGAGGTTGATCGTTTTGATTCTTAGTGAAATCTCACAAGTGTGTGAGGACTGGACGTAGCCTTCATTGGGTGAATCAGTAAAAAATTGGGTGTGTCATTCTCTATTCTTTCTATCTCTATCTTTTAGTAATCAGCTCATACTCAAAGTTTTAAATTTCCAATATCTGATTTTCATCATTTCTAAGAGGATAATATTTTAAAACACGAGAGAAAAATTAAAACAACAAATATCTCTATTCAACCCCCCTTCTAGTGATATTCTAGCTACTTCAAATTAGAGGACAACTTTTGTGTTTTAAAACCTACAATATGAAATTCAATCCATCTAATGTATGTACTATACACTATTCAGTTTTACAGTTTTTTAATCACTTTATTTCATTATTTCAGCTATACATACTTAATTTGTAAAACCATTTATCTGTATTTTTAGACAAAAGCACAATTACCAGAATTATTTGTTAGAGATTTTGGGATTAGTATCGAGATATTGCGTTTTAATAGATCCATATGGTAATGATTTTTAGGTTGTGGTTGAAAAAAAATGACGATGAGGTTTACTTTATTGTTAGACGGTACTCAATGTATTATTTTTATAACTTTAAATTTGGTGGTGGAATTGTTGTTTTGCTTATTCTAGGAGAAAGAACGACACATTTGAGATTCGCAATACTACTTGATGCTGATGAATACTCAACTTGCTGCATTGATTAAAAAATTTTGTTGGCACAGATAAGGCAAAGCTCATTATATGGGATGAAGCACCAAGGACACACAAACATTATTTTGAAGTTGTGGATAAGACTTTGAGAGATGTGCTTCATCCATATTATAATGACAATTTAACAATACAATTCGGGGGTAAAGTTGTTGTTTCTGGTGGAGCTTTCAAACAAATTCTTCAATTTATTCCAAAGGCCACTAGGCAAGATGTGGTTAATGCTACAATTAACTCCTCATACCTTTGGAATTATTGTGAGGTCATGCCGTTACAAACAAATATGAGGATACTTACTGGTGGTGGCGACATTGGTGTCATCCAAAGAAATGTCTTCTCATAATGGGTGTTAATGATTGGTAAAGGTACATTAGGTGGGGACATTGGTGTCATCCAAATAAATGTCTTCTTAGAATGGGTGTTAATCATTGGTAAAGGTACATTAGGTGTAGACAATGATGAGGACATCACAATAGAAATTCTAGACAACTTTCTCATACAAAATTCAGGCGATCCCATTTATGATATTGTTCATACCATTTACCCATCGTTCTTGGAAAATATGAATCATCCATCCTTCATCCAAGATAGTGCTATACAAACCCCTAAGAATGTGATTGATTATCTTATAAATGAGTATATGTTGTTGTTGACTCCCAGTGCAGAAAAGACATACCTAAGTTTTGATACTTCATTCTCCACAAATCTCGATGTTGATGGTCCAAATGATGTGCACAAACTAGAGTTTTTAAATGCAATAATTGCATTAGGTATTCCCAATCACATGCTGAAACTAACAATGAGAGTGATGTTGAGAAATATTGATCAAAAAGTTGAGTGGTGTAATGGAATTCGATTGATCATAAAAAAATGGGCAAGTATGTTCTTGAAGGAAATGTACTCCTAGGAAGGAATATTGGGAAAAGATCTGTATACCTTGACTATCACTAACTCCTTCTGATCCAAGAGTTCTATTCAAGTTTTAGAGAAGACAATTTTCTTTGGTGTTATCATTCGCAATGGCTATTAACGATAACCTTTGAACCTTGTAGGAGTTTATGTACCATAGTCTGTTTTCTCTCAACAACTATATGTTGCATTCGCAAGAGTGACATTGAGAAAGGGTATGAAGATATTGATTGATCATCAAGATCAACAAATAATCATCACTTTCCGATGTAGTTTATAAATAAATATTTCAAAACATAAAGTAAAGTATTCATTCAAAGTTGTATTAGGTTATAAAATTGTATTTTGTTTTAATTTTATGTATCACAACAAACAAATTTTTTTTATTTGATGTCATTGACTAAATAAACTTTTTGTATTTTTACTTGACTCCTGCGTTGCATGAGTTAAGGTGCAATAAACTTGATATTTTTGTTAAATTGTGGAGTAAGGGTAAATGGTGTGGACTATGAAGTAAGATTTTCCAAAATTCATTCTCTTTCTCTATGAGGTCATCAGAGTCCATTTCCTTCCGTGGAGCCCAAAATTAAAATGATCAAATAATTTGTTTTTTGAGCGAAGATCAAATCGTTTGTATTATTAAATAGGCTAAATAGCACCTGTGGTCCCTTAACTTAATTTCATTTAACGTTTTAGTCCTTTATCTTTTTTTTCCTCAATTTAGTCTTTTATTTTAATTTTAAGTGAAATAAAGAATGAAAATATGAATTTATTTGAAGATTTGAGTTACGAATCTGATGAAATTTGTATCATATGAAATAATATAATTAATTTTATGGGTTTTGGTTGAAAATTTTGATGAATTTTTGTAAAAAAAAGGATAATATTGTTGACATTTTAAAACATAAAAGATCAAATTGTCACTTAAAATTAAAATAAAGGACCAAACCGGGAAAACAAAAAAAGATAAAGGACTAAAACGTTAACTCAAATTAAGTTAAGGGATCACAGATGCTATTTAGCCTATTAAATACAAACAAGCTAATCAATTTTTATTTTATATTTCCTTTTTTTTTTGGGCCTTTGGAACCCAATTCAAAAGTGCTATAGTCCAAACAAAGAAACATCACCAATCACTTTTATAAAAAATGAGAGAAACTAAGAAAATAAAAGAAAAAAAGGGTATTTCCAGGCTCTACTACTACTATCAAATCGTTGTTCTTCTGCTACAAAATTTTAGGTACATTTTTTTCTTATTGTAAAAATAATGCCAGGCACAACTGACACAAACAGTGGTATTTTTGGTGTATTTTCTCCCACTAAAACTATTCATTTGTCATGGTTCTCAATAGACGGGGTGCTGAAGGTGTTTGAGAGCCGCGGCTGCACAAGATTCTAATTTAGGGACAACTTTTTTTTACTCAGTATGTATATATACACTTAACAAACTCATTTTTTAGTCTAATGTATTTTCTAAAAATTATGTCATTTTAAAATAGTTTTCAATAAAAAAATTTTTTCATTTGGCCCTCTCTATAAGAGATAGTTGGGTTACTAAAAGTTTATTTGTTGACCCAACTATCTCTTATAAAAAGTACTGAAGGAAGTATTTTATTATGTTATAGTATAATATTCTTTCAAGTTCTAACTTAAATTAGACATTTATCCTTTTTTACTGACTATAAAGTTTCAACTCAAATTTCAGACATTCTAAAAAGAAAACCTAAAGAAAAGCAAAAACATCAATTCACCATCAATCATAGACAAGAGATATATGTGTTACTTGCTTTTAGTGAGAAATTCCTGTGAATGGACACAATTAAACCTTGATCCTGCAAAACATTCTTTTATGATTCATTTTTTTTAATATATCGTAGATCAAACAATTGACTCACTTAATAAAACATTCGAGCAATATATAACATATGAGGATATTTTTTGATTTGTGTTTTGTATTGAAAGACTTATGTCATTTTCTATGAAAACTTAATATTATGTTGCACAAATCTTTAAACTTATTTGAAACATGGTCATTCTTATGATCATGATAGTAAAATTCTATTTCAACAATTGAATCAAAATCAAGTTTTATGATATTAAATTCTCTTAAAACATTTCATTGTTTTTCCAATGCTTGCATATCTTTCAAATCATGTTTATGGTCTACATGTCGTAAAATAAATTAAATAGCCTTATGTTGATTTTAATTGAAAATGATATTTTAAAGAATCTCGATTGTAAGTAAATTATTAATAATTTTGCAACTAAAAATGCAAAGTGGATGATATTCAAAGATTAATACGTGAATGAATGTTGTTGTTAGTGTTGAATATTACTATTATATATTTGGGTAGATAGATACATTTATAACTAATTTTCATATGTGAAATTTTTTATGCTTACGTAATTTTTAGTTAGCTTTTATGTTGAAGACTAGTTTCATTTGAATATATATATATATATATATATATATCTTAAAAAAAATAGTGCACCAAATTCCTCACACAGGATACCAAAATTCTAAAGGACAACTTTTTTTCTCACACCTCCATTAGTACTAATCGCGTGCCCTCCCCCGCGGAAGACATTCAACACGTATCAGTTCCATTGAGAGTTTTTTTTTATTGGTAAGTCATTGTACATGACCTACCACAATTGATTATATAATGTTGGAATGTCGACTTGGATAACCAACTGAGTTGTTCTTATTTTCAAGTACCTTGTTTAGTCTAAACCAACACGGTTGTTTACTTTGTGAAATCATTTCCAATTTTTGTTTTTTAAAATGTGTGTTCATTTTACCTTAAACAATTTTCATGGAGATAAGATGAAAGGTCAGTAAATGAACATGTTTTTCTAAAAATAAGTTTTTGACTTTTTTATTTTTCTAGAAATGTAAACAATGTTGGGGAATGAAGGGATAAAATTTTAAAGATCTTTTAAAATTCATCCTCAAGAGCGTAACAAACCCCTAGCCATGGACAACGTAAACACAAAATTCACATAAGAGTTCATGTGTTTACCTCTTGAACCGTCAATGTGGATACAAATCACCAACACTATTATCTTGTAGTGTCTCAATTCAGTCCACATGAATGGTTGCCTCAAAATGAAGTAAAATGATTCTAGGGTTAAGTTAATAGGAGACACAATATATATATATATAGTGCTAATTTCTACCTACTTTACTGTCATAGTGGACCTTGTATGCTTCAAATCAAATACATTTTATTTAATTGAATTATTATTTAATTATGGCTAAATAGCACCCGTGATCTCTTAACTTAATTTCAGTTAACGTTTTAGTCATTTATCTTTTTTCTTTCCCAGTTTGGTCCTTTATTTTAATTTTAAGTGACAATTTGATCTTTTATGTTTTAAAATGTCAACAATATTATCCTTTTTTTTACAAAAATTCATCAAAATTTTCAACCAAAACCCATAAAATTAATTATATTCTTTCATATAACACAAATTTCATCAGATTCGTAACTCAAATCTTCAAATAAACTCATATTTTCATTCTTTATTTCACTTAAAATGAAAATAAAGGACCAAATCGGAAAAAAAAAAGAGATAAAGGACTAAAACGTTAACTGAAATTAAGTTAAGGGACCACGTGTGCTATTTAGCCTTTAATTAAATATATCTTTAATTAGAATTTTACTTTCCAATTTAACCTTTATATCGTATGAGCCAATAGTCTCCCACTCAATTCGCAATATTATAAAATATTAAAATAATATAAAATATTATAAACAATGAGTGGCATCTAGCAATGCATCATTGGTAATCAATAAATGAGAAAATTTGTGATAGGATTTTAAACTTACTACGACCACTACTTATTGTGCAGTAATTGTCTCTTCATACAATGTTTTAATTAAGCACAAGATATAATAAATGTGTCATTCTCGTTAGGTTCAATAATTTGTTTCTCGATTCCCGAGTATATGTGCAATCACTAATGATCCCAATATTTTATATTGGCCTATTTCAGCGTGACCACACATTTCACATATCACGATATCGAGAGACCAAAGACAGAACTCTTATTATGCAAGACGGAAGAATTTTATCTACATCGCTCACATCTCTCTATATGGTTTCTTGTAGACCCAATAACCACTGTTATGATTGTCCTATTACAGATAATGATTGTTGACCTTAAAGTATACAATTCTCCGAGCATAATGACTTCAAGTCGAATGACTACTCACTATGGACACATGAGAATCATTAATGACACTTGCTGACGCAGTCGGAATCACAAAAGATTAGCAAGCGTTAATCCTAAAAAAAGAACAAGTTCTGGAATACACCAGAGAAGAGAAAACTCTCAAAATTAATTATTTTATTAAAAGATACCCTTTTGTTACAGTATAGAAAGTCTTTAAATAGATAATAGAAACCCTAGTGCAAAAATTAGGTAAAATAGAAAAAGCCCGAAATTACAGGAAAAACTAAAACGGCTGTTTTGAGGCCTAAGACGAGCCCAAAACGGTTCTGGAGCCCATACTGTTGGAACCAAGTTGGTTCTAAGTACTTAGGATTTTGATGTTTACAAAAGCACTCCATGTAACCTTATTTTGTACTTAGAAAGATTACATTAAATGCCATCAGAAGATAAAGGTTCCAAGGGTAGAAGATGAAGACATCAGATAATGGATCCAGAAGGTACCAGAGGATGCATCCTGAAATTACCAGAGGATATCTTTGTTGGCCCAGATCAGAAGGACGCAAAGTCAGAAGGAGACCTGGACCAGATCAGAAGGAAGCCTGCCAGAGGGAGACTTGATCCAGACCAGAAGGAATCATTAGACAGACTTAGTCCAGAAGTTATTCTGATAAGATGATAGCCTGGCAGTGAAATGATAAACAGTCCAGACTTGATCCAGACTTAATTAGAGGATAAATTAATGGGTCCAAAACAAGAGATTCAATCCAGATTTGACCCAGACCAGAAGATAGCATGGTTCAGTGTATGAAACTAAGTCCAGACTAGAAGAAATGATATCCAGATTTGATCCAGGCCTGATCCAAATCAGAAGGTAAAATGTCTAGACTGAAATATCATTTGTCCAGATTTAATTTCAGTTCAATCCAGACCAAGTTCAGAATTGGTCCAGATCAGAGGGAAAAGGTTCAGATAATTGGTCCAGATTTAAGAATATGGCCCAATGTTGGCCGAGGTAAGAAGATCAGATCATGGCCCAGTGTTGGCCGAAATCAGAAGGTCAGAATGTATGGTCCAGCATTGGCCGAGATCAGAGGATCACAACAGATCAGTTTGCTAGTCCAGGTTGGCCGAGATCAGAAGATCAGAAAGTGTGGTCCAGGGTTGGCCAAAATCAGAAGATCAAAGCAGATCACTTAGTATGGTCCAGATGTGGACTAGCACAGAAGACCAAAGAAGAAGAAGAATCTGGCCCTGAAGTCAAAACAAAAGAAAGCTGCAAGGGCAGCATCAAAATCAGAGGATAGCGACAGTGACTGTGATGATATGGCTTACTTAACCAAAGAGATGGTTAAGATCTGGGAAAACAGGAAGAGAAAAAGCTTCAAGAAGAAACATAACAACACAGGAAAGGAAGAATATGACAAGAAGAGTATTGTTTGTTATGGATGCAATGAACTTGGATATATCAAGTCAGAATGTCCAAATCTGGAAAAAGGCAAACAACACAAGAAGAATTCCAGATTCAGAAAGAAGGGTCTGATGGCAGCATGGGATGCATCAGAATCAGAGGAAGAATCATCTGATGAAGAAGAGGCAGAAACAACAAAGATGGCACACACCAGGTCTGCCTCTAGACTTCATAGAGGCACGATTTCAGGAAGGAAAGCAGGCAGAAGGAAGAATGATCGAAGCAGTCATTCAAGCAAGTCTGGAAGCACATCAGAGGGAGCAATTCTGGCTCTGATGGCTCATACCAACTCAAGCTCTGGATACGGCTCAGGCTCAAGAACAGATTCAGAAGATGAAGACAATGAGGTATTTTCTGATCTCACTAGATCTGAATTAATTGAGGCTTTAAAAGATTTTTTAAATGCAAACAATAAGATGTCTTTAAAACTGAAATTCTTAGGGAAGATAAGAAACATCTAACCAAAGAAGTCCATGTTTTAAAAAATCGAAATACTGAGTATGCAACTGAAAACAAGGATTTTAAAACTGAAGTTGCAAGACTCAAATCTGAAAACCAAACTCTCAAAAGTAATATTTGTTCCACTCCCAAAACTGTTTGTGAATCTGATATGCATGAACAATTTTTTCAAAACATTATTTCTAATGGAATGGAAAGTAAATATGCATCTATGATTTATGGAAACAGTAACAGTGGAAAGAGAGGTCTTGGTTTTACAGAAATGATTGCTGAAAGTAAAGTTGTTCATTATGATATTTTATGCATTGTTTGTGCTAAGAAAGGTCACTCTGAACTATCTTGTCCAATGGTAAAATCTGAACAAGATCTGAGAGCTGTTAAGACTAACAAACCTGGACCCAATTAATTCTGGGTACCAAAAGATCAAATTGTCTATGTTGCAGATATTTTGAGCAACCAGAAGAAGACACCAACAATGGTGCCTAGACAATGGATGTTGCAATGCACAAGCAGAAGAAGGTTTATGTTCCAACATCTACCAAACAGAAGCAAATTAACTCTGGTAGAAGAAGAACTGGTCAACACAATACCTATCAGAACCAGAACTAGAATCATAGGAGGAACAAGAAATATCAAAGAAATCACACACATCACACGAATCAGAACAGGAACTGGAACCAGAATCAGAACTGGAACCAGTATCAGAGGTACAGGAACTGGAACCAGAACCAACGCTGGAACCAAAATTAGAACCAACACTGGAACCAGAATCTGAATCAGTACCAGAACCCGAACCAGAACCAGCATAATTACCAGAATCAGTATAATCACCAGAATCACCATAAGTTCCAGAATCACTAGAGGAACATGGTGTATCAGCCAAAGCAGAAAGAGAAGAATCAGAATCAATAGAGTTCTTCAAACACTCCAGTGAAATTCATCAAGACTACAAACCTGGAAGGGAATTCAAATCCCTTAATCCAAACCATGTAATCACAGAACATACAGATTCGAAATCTGAAAAATCAAAAGCAAGAGGATTTTTAGAGTAAAACTGAAACTGCTGACATAGAGGCTACATCTTGCTGTAAATACTATTATTGTTTGATATTTATGTTTACTGTGATAACAAGATGCTTGATCTTAAAAAATCAAAGCTAGATAAGTATTCTGCAGGTTTTCAAACTATCAGAGGAACCAGGTGATTCACACGAATTGAATACTTCAACAGAAACAGCATTCCAGTGGTTTCAAAAACAAGCAGAAACCACCAGAAGCAGAATTAATGGTTTGGCTATATTGAGTTCATTTTTAAATTATTTTATCTATATTATGTTATATGACAAATTGTTTGATCTTGGAAAATCAAAGCAAGATAAAGATAGTACAGGTTCACCAGAACCAAAAGGGAGCATAAGCAGAAGCAGAAGAAGCAGACGTACCTGGAAAGGTAGAGGATACAAGCAGGTCAGCAACACATGACAAATCTCCAAAAGATAAATCTGATCAAGTCAGAAACAGCCAAGATAAGTCAGAAGAGAAATCTGGATATTTACCAGAATCAGAAGCTGTTACATATCTACCAGAATCAGAAGCTGTTGCAGATTTACTAAAATCAGAAGTTGATCAGAAGCTGTTACAGATCTTCCAGAACTAGAAGTTGATGCAGACCAACCAATGTTGATGAAGCTTTGGCAGAGGAAGGTTGGATACTTGCAATGCAAGAAGAGCTGAAGGAATGATGTTTGGGATCTGGTATCCAGACCAAACAATAACATTATTGGAACCAAGTGGGTGTTTAGGAATAAACTCAATGAAAAGGGTGAAGTGGTAAGGAACAAAGCCAGACTAGTAGCACAAGGATACAGTCAACAAAAAGGTATCGATTACACTGAGACATTTGCTCCAGTGGCCAGGTTAGAAGCAATTAGAATTCTTTTATCATTTGCTGATAATCACGATATAATTCTATATCAAATGGATGTTAAAAGTGCATTCTTAAATGGCTATATAAGTGAGGAAGACTATGTCAAACAGCCCCTTGGATTTGAAAATTCTGATTTTCCAGACCATGTTTTTAAACTTAAAAAATCTTTATATGGTTTAAAACAAGCACCAAGGGCATGGTATGACAGACTTAGAAACTTTCTGCTTAAGAATGAATTTGATAGAGGTCAGATTGATAATACTCTATTTAGGAAATCCATTAAAAATGATATTTTAATTATTCAAGTGTATGTTGACGATATCATCTTTGGATCAACTAATGGCACTTTGTGCAAAGAGTTTTCTGACCTAATGCAGAAATAGTTCCAAATGAGCATGATGGGAGAACTTAAGTTCTTCCTGGGAATTCAGATTCATCAAGGTAAATCAGGTATACTCATTCACCAATCTAAATACACTAAAGAACTTCTTAAAAAGTTCAAAATGAGTGAATGTAAGCCTATGGCCTTCCCCATGCACCCAACCTGCTCACTTGAGAAAGATGAAACTAGCCAAAAGGTAGACCAGAAAACATACAGAGTTGACCCTAGGGAATCCCATTTAACTGTTGTCAAACGAATTCTGAGATACCTTAAAGGAACCACCAACCTTACCCTGTTATACAAGAAAACCCCCACCTACAAACTCAGAGGTTTTTATGATTCCGACTATGCTGGAGACAAGCTGGAAAGGGAAAGTACAAGCAGCAACTGCACCTTCTTAGGTGATAATTTGATCTCTTGGTCAAGCAAAAGACAAAGCACCATTGCTATGTCAACAGCCGAAGCTGAGTATATATCAGCAGTAGGATGCAGCTCACAGTTAATCTGGATGAAACACCAACTTGAAGATTACAACATCTTTGAAACCAATATCCCTTTGTTCTGTGATAACACTTCAGCCATAAACCTAACCAAGAACCCGATCTTACACTCTAGAGCCAAACACATTGAAATAAAACACCATTTCATTATGGACCATGTTCAAAAAGGGACTTTAAGCATCCAGTTTGTGGACACTGATCATCAATAGGCTAACATCTTCACCAAAGCATTACCTGAAGATAGGTTCGAGTTCATCAAGAAACATCTCAACATTATCTCCATATCTGACTAGCTCAAGTAGTCTTCTTAGGAGTTTTTTTAATTTTCTTTTAATTTTATTTTATGTCTTTTATTTTTTGTTTTTACTTTCTGTAATTTGTACAGAGAAAAACAAAAATACAAAAATAGTAGGACCTCTTTTTTGGCTAATGACAAAAAGGGGGAGAGAGAGAGAGAGAGAGAGAGAAAGGAGAAATAAGTAGAAAAAGAGAGATAAAAAGAAAGGAGAAGCGGAAACGAGGAGAGAGAAAAAAGAGAAAGAGATGAGAAAGAGAAGGAGTTGAAAAGGAGAGGAAACGGGGAGAGAGAAAAATAAAGAGAAAAATAAAGAGAGAAAAAGAAAGAGTGAAAAGAGAAGGAGTTGAAAAGGAGAAGAAAAAGTCAGTATCAGACATAGGGGGAGAGATTGGTCTGAGGGGGAGTAATTCAAGTACTTCGGGTTACAAGCTAGCAAAATAAGTTAAGGTTTTGTCATCATCAAAAAGGGGGAGATTGTTGGAACCAAGTTGGTTCTAAGTACTTAGGATTTTGATGTTTACAAAAGCACTCCATGTAACCTTATTTTGTACTTAGAAAGATTACATTAAATTCCTCCAGAAGATAAAGGTTCTAGAGGTAGAAGATGAAGACACTAGATAATGCATCTAGAAGGTACCAGATAATGCATCCAAAAGGTACCAGAGGATAATGATAAACAGTCCACACTTGATCCAGACTTAATTAAAGGATAAATTAATGGGTCCAGAACAAGAGATTCAATCCAGATTTGACCCAGACCAGAAGATAGCATGGTTCAGGGTATGAAACTAAGTCCAAACCAGAAGAAATGATGTCCAGATTTGATCCAGACCTGATCCAAATCAGAAGGTAAAATGTCCAGACTGAAATATCATTTGTCCAGATTTAATTTCAGTTCAATCTAGACCCAGTTCAGATTTGGTCCAGATTAGAGGGAAAAGGTTCAAATAAATGGTCCAGATTTAAGAATATAGCCTAGTGTTGGCCGAGATCAGAAGATCAGACCATGGCGCAGTGTTGGCCGAAATTAGAAGGTCATAATGTATGGTCCAGCATTGGCCGAGATCAGAGGATCACAACAGATCACTTTTCTAGTCCAGGTTGGTCGAGATCAGAAGATCAGAAAGTGTAGTCCAGGGTTGGCCAAAATCAGAGGATCACAGCAGATCACTTAGTATGGTCCAGATGTGGACTAGCGCAGAAGATCAAACGATCCAGATTTAATCATGAGGATTAACGGTGGAGATTTAATTAAATTTGATCAAAGTATTAAAAGGATTTGTTACAAAAATAAAGTGAAGTCGTATGGGAATTCAGAAGCTATTGGCGGGAAGAAAGATTTGTTCAGCAATTAATTAAAGACAGGATTGGCCCAAGTTATTTACGAAAACAAATTTGGAGATAAAATGATATGTTTTTTATTTATATGAAACCCGATTGGTCAGAGTATTTTTGCAAGAGAATCCAGCAAGATACAGCTCGAAATTCAGCTTTGAAGAGACCCTAATCTGCATCTATAAAAGGAGGCTCAAGGCAGAAGACTTAGTATCGAAAATCAGAAAAGAGTCATACACTTCCAAAAGCAAACACTCAAGTTTTCAGTGAGGTTAATTGTGAGTTCCAGCTTTCCAGAAGCAAGCACTCATGTTATTTTCTTTCCCTTGTGTTAGATCTAAGTTGTTGAAGTAGAGTCTACAATCTGAGGGAGTCAGAAGGGGTAGCAGATAACTTGGAAATTAGATTCAAGGCGTTGTAATTCTTTCTACAATCTGGGGTTGTCAGATTGGTAGGAGAAGTCTTGACTTGAGAAGTCAAGGTGTTGGATTCGTCAAAAGTCTAGGATTGTCAGACTGTTTGAGAAGACTGACTTGGAGGGTCAGTGGTATTGTTGTAATTCAAGGTTTGAATTAGTGAAATCCTTCAAGGTGAAGGGACTGGACGTAGCCTCGTTAACGGTGAACCAGTATAAAATTCTGTGTTTTTATTTTTACTTTATTTCTGCTGCTAACTCTGTTTTATTCATACATCAAGTTTTGTTTTAAAACAGCAAAAACAGAAAAAGTATTCAAGTTAGTCAAACACAATTCAACCCCCCTTCTCGTGTTTGCACCTTCACATACGTCATGGCGAAGCAATGTGTTGTGTTTGTGGCGCGATTCCCTTTCCGGAAAGGTATAATAATAGGCAATCTGACACCGGCGGATTGTTTTCCGCATTTCCTGCTGCGTTTGCCCGCAAAGCCGTTTCTTCCTCGATTCTTGTTGCGAACCTTTCTACATCAGTCTCCTCCACCTCTAAAGAACTCGACCCCGAGTTCATTCCAGGATAGACGTTAGCATCCTCATGGAACTCATAAATATCAGCCACATTAAAGGTATTGGAAATATTCATAGATTTTGGCAAGTCGATCACATAAGCGTTGTCATTGATCTTCTTCAGCACCTTGAAAGGCCCGTACTTGCGAGGCTGAAGCTTCTTGTAAGTGCCAACTGGGAACCTCTCCTTATGCAGGAACACCATCACATCATCTCCCACAGCAAAGACCTTGACTCTCCTGTGCTTGTCAGCAGCGACTTTGTTCTTCTGCCCAATAGCCTCTAACTTCGCCCTGACAGTCTCCTTAACGGCTTGCACATCCTTGGACATACTTTCAGTTGCGGTACTCACCCCATGAGCCTTGGGTAGCACCACCAGATCAACCACATGCCGCGGTGGAGAAGTATAAATCAGAGAGAAAGACGATTTTCTTGTAACTGAGTGCACTGCCCTATTGTAAGAAAATTCGACCTGGGGTAAAGCCAGGTCCCACTGCTTCGACTTATCCCCGCAAACACTCCAAATCACATTCCCCAGCATTCGGTTGGTGACCTCTGTCTGCCCATCAGTCTGAGGATGAGCTGCAGAATTCCTATTCAGTGCAGTACCAAACATCCGCCATAGAGTAATCCATAAATGACTGAGGAACTTGGTGTCTTGGTCTGAAGTGATGGACTTGGGGACTCCATGCAAACGCATAACCTCCTTGAAAAACAACTTGGCTATGTTGGATGCATCAGTGGTCTTCTTACAAGTAATAAAGTGTCACATCTACGAAAACCTGTCATCCACCACAAATACAGAATCTACTCCTCGCTGTGTACGAGGTAACCCCAATACAAAGTCCATCGAAAGATCTAACCAGATATCATCAGGAACAGGTAATGGCATGTAAAGACCAGTGTTCTGAGACTGACCTTTAGAATCCTGACAAGTGTAGTAGTGCTTGACGATAGTACCCACGTCACGGCACATATGAGGCCAGTAATACCGCTCCTCAAGACTGGCGATGGTTTTGTCTCTCCCTAAATGACCTCCAAGACCGCCACCATGCAGATCTCGAATCAGCTTCTCCCTCAAAGAAGAATTAGGAACGCATAGTTGATTCCCCTTACACAGCGCTGGGATGCTGATTTGTACACTTGAGCCACAACTCCTTGAACGCAGTATCAGACGCATATAGTTCCTTCGGCAACTCAAAACCCACAATCTCCTGAGCTAAGGTAATCAACAAGGAAGCCCTCCTACTCAAAGCATCTGCTACCTTGTTCTGGGCGCCTGATTTGTGCTGAATGATAAATGGGAATTTCTGCAGAAAACTCACCTAGCGAGCATGCATCTTGTTTATCACCTTCTGACTATGGAGGAACTTCAGGGCAAAGTGGTCAGTGAACAAGATAAACTCTCTCTAAATCAAATAATGCTCCCATTGCCTCAAAGCTCGAAAGACTGCATAAAACTCCTGGTCATAAGTGTTCCACTTTTGCCTGGCGTCGCTCAGTTTTTCACTTAAGAAAGTCACTGGTCGCTTCTCTTGTGAAAGTACAACACCAACCCTTACTCCACTAGCGTCACACTCCACCTGGAATATCTTGTCGAAGTCAGGTAAAGCCAGAACTGGTGTTGTGCAAAGCTTCTCCTTGATCATCGCAAAGCTCTGCTCTTGTTCTGGTCCCCACTGGAACTTTCCTTTCTTCAGACACTCGGTGATAGGTGCAGTAATGGTGCTGAAGTCATGCACAAACCTCCTTTAGAAAGTAGCCAGGCCATGGAAAATGCGTACTTCCTTCACAGACTTAGGTGCAAGCCAGTTTCTGATAGCACTCACCTTCTCTTCGTCCACCTGAATCCCATCTTCACCAACAACAAAACCCAGAAACAACAGCTTGTTGGTACAGAAGGTGCACTTCTTCAAGTTGATGTATAACTGGTTCTCTTGCAAGACCTGTAGCACTTGCTTCAAATGCCCTAGATGATCCTCTTTGGTTTTGTTATAAATCAGAATATCATCAAAGTAAACCACCACAAAAGAGCTAGTAAAAGGACGAAGAACCTGATTCATTAGCCTCATGAAAGTACTAGGGGCGTTGGATAACCCGAAAGGCATGACCAACCACTCATAAAGGCCGTCCTTGCTCTTGAAAGCCGTCTTCCATTCATCTTCGGGTCTAATTCGGATCTGATGATAACCACTCCATAGATCTATCTTCGAAAACAACTTAGACCTCGATAACTCATCAAGCATGTCTTCCAGACGAGGAATGAGAAACCTATACTTGATCGTTATCTTGTTGATGGCTCTGCTGTCGACGCACATCTACCACTGATTGTTCTTTTTAGGCACCAAAAGCACTGGAACTGCACATGGGCTCATACTCTCTCTAATGAACCCTTTCTTCAATAAATCCTCAATCTGCTCCCGCAATATCTCGTTCTCCTTGGGACTCATGCGATAATGAGGTAGGTTTGACAGGCTGGAACCTGGAATTAAATCAATCTGATGCTGAATATATCGCATAGGAGGCAAGTCGTTGGGTAGCTCATCCGAGATCAACTCCTCAAAATCCATCAAGATTTCCTGCACCTCTTTCGGTGGTTCAGGCTCCTCTTTCATAGCACTCAGCAAACCGTTGACCACCACTGGGCAAAACCACTCAGTTTCCTTGAAGGCATCAGTCAAATCATGCTCATCCTGCGTCATAACAAGAAAACTGGACTTCTCCTTCCCTGTTCGTCCATTAAAACCAGAAACCGGGGCCATAGCTATCTTGTGCGTTCCCCAGGTGAACATCATCACATTATCTCTGCCTCTATACGTGATATCATTGTCATACTGCCAAGTTCGCCCAGTAGGACATGACACACATCCATATTCAGAACATCACACACTACTTCTGCCTTGTAATGCCTCCCGATGGAAATAGGTACCTTGCAAGTCTGTGTCACTTTGACATGCGAACTCTTACTCACCCAGCCCAAAGCATAAGGCTTGGCATGCGGTTCTATTGGCAACTCCAGGTATTCCACCAGCTTCTGGGAGACCAAGTTCTCTGTACTCCTGTTATCCACGATCATATTACACAACTTATTCTTAATAGAACAATGTGTTCTAAAAAGATTCTTTCTTTGCCCCTCTTCCTTTGAAGACAACAGGACTCTCTACAGCACAAAATTCACCGCTTCTTCAACTTCTTCTTCAGCGAACTCAACACCGTCATACTCGTTGCTTTCTTCCTCTTCCTCAGACTCCTCATTCAAGACTGCAGTCGTTCTCCTGGAAGGACAAACATTCGACTTGTGACCCGGCCCACCGCAACGGAAACAGTCATCTCGCGTCGGTTTCACGTATGGGTTGGCTAACTTCTAGTTTGCTCTCTTGTTGGGTGTAGCACTATTGGTTCCACCAGTTTCCTTTGCCGAGGAGTTATAATCCTTAGCAGCAACGCTCTTATCCTTGTCACCAGCAACTTCAGAATTACCCTGTGGAGTGAATCTGCGAAAAGATGAGAAATTTTTGGGGGATTTCTCCATCAGTTCCGCTTTCAAGGCTAGCGTAGAGGCCTCCGTCAAGGTCCAAACAGTCTGCAGACTCATCTTCTCCTATATCGACCCCTTCAAGCCATTAATATAGCGAGTCACCTTCTGACCCTCAGTTTCCCCTAGTTCGTTGTGTTTTGAGAAATGCAGGAACTCTGCTGTATACTCGGTCACGCTCCTTCTACCCTGAACGCAATCGATATACATCTTGTACAGAATCTGCTCATAATCTTCAGGCAAGAAACGCTCCAGCATCAACTGTTTCATTCGCCTCCACGTTCTGATTGGAGCTTTTCTCTGGCGTTGCCTCTGAACAACAAGCTTATCCCACCACACAGCAGCGATGCTCTTCAATCGAATTGCCACCATCTTCACCTGCTTGTTTTCTGGCACACCCAACACGTCGAAGAACCGATCAACTTCAATCTGCAATCCAGAAACTCTTCAACCCCCATAGTTTCATAGAACAACAGGATATCAGCCTTGACTGTGTAGTCATTGAGATTCTGTTGATTATCGTAACCATGATTCTCCTTTAGGATCTCTTCTTCGGAACTAGAGTCCGATTCAATACGAGCCTGCAAGCCTCCATGTGGACGCCTGAGCGGTTCGTCTCTCCTGCCTCTGTCCCTCCTATCATTGGTGGCGTTCACTCGATCCGTCAAAGTCGCCATCTACGTAGTCATCTGCGTAGTCGAAGAAGTAAGGGCCGCGGTAAAAGCCGCAGTGATACCCTCGATGTCTGCTCTTGTGACTGGTTGATCTCCCATGGCTGTTCAAGATACGAAAAGAAATAGGAGAAAGCCTGCTCTAATGCCACCTGACGCAGTCGGAATCACAAAAGATTAGCAAGCGCTAATCCTAAAAAAAGAACAAGTTCTGGAATCCACCAGAGAAGAGAAAACTCTCAAAATTAATTATTTTATTAAAAGATACCCTTTTGTTACAGCATAGAAAGTCTTTAAATAGATAATAGAAACCCTAGTGCAAAAATTAGGTAAAATAGAAAAAACCTGAAATTACAGGAAAAACTAAAATGGCTGTTTTGAGGCCCAAGACGAGCCCAAAACAGTTCTGGAGCCCATACGTCATGGCGAAGCAATGTGTTGTGTTTGTGGCGTGGTTCCCTTTCTGAAAAGGTATAATAATAAGCAATCTGACATCGGACGATCGTTTTCCGCATTTCCTATTGCGTTTGCCCGCAAAGCTGTTTCTTCCTCGATTCTTGCCGCGAACCTTCCTACATCACTTGCATAACTATTATGTAAAGTTCTCATAGTGAATCAATCTAGTACAAATATTATTTCTATGTGAAGACTTGATATCTCATATACATAATGGGGGAGATATGTGATCGGCAATCTACTCATATAATAATCTCTATGCCTTACTATTGTCTCATTTAACAGTAAAACTTGACTACAATTATTTTTAAAATAGTATTTTATTACATTCAATAGAGTCTCACGATTAAGTTACACTTAATTTTCTATTAAATAGACTAACTACTCTAAGAACATTAATATGCTTTAAATAAATCCACATAATAAATAAAATGCATCATATTGATATATAAATAATAGTAAATGTCATGATACAAATAATAACCAAAGAAAAATTGTTGGCCTCTAGAACTAACTCTACCAGACAATTATTCACTTTCAAAAGTTTGTTAACTTCTTACTAACAAGTAAAAAATTAACACAAATTTTAAAAAATTGATAATAAAAAATGAAGCTTTGATTGAAAATGAATTCAATCAAATTTTCAAGTGTCTTAATCAATTGTCAATAGTGCAGTATATTCATCTAATTCTTGATCAAAAACATATTGCACACTTAGTAATAATTCTGATTTTAACGCTTACAAGAATCAATCAAAATATTGTAAACCAAATTGTTTATGTGGAAACTAATTTCAATGACATAGAATTAAGCATTGTCAACACATTTGAGAAAGAATCTTGAACTGAATTAATATAACAATGCAATAAAAAATTCTGGTTTTAACTTAATTCAAAAACTCAAGAAATCATCAAAACAAAATTTTTTTCACTGCATCATTATCAAAGTTAAGAACAATTTTTTCTCAAGAACACAATTAAAATTACTAAAATAAAAAAGATAAGGGAGAGAGAAATGAAACCATAATTTATACTGGTTTCCTATTTGTCCACTCTTTGGGTATATCTACTCCCCGTTCCAAAAAATGAAAATTTCTTCCAATAATCAAAATTACGAATGTAGAAAAATTCCTAAGCCGATGATTATCTCTACACCAATATGAAATTTTAATCTTCTCTAGAAATGTTTTGCACCAATTTTGATCCCTTCAACCCTTTGAATATCAAATTGGCTTGCAACTCGAATCTTGAAGAATTGAAACTCGAAAGACCTAAAAGCCCATCTACATGAAATGATCATCAATCTTTTCCTTTCTCAGATGTAGAATTGAAATCTTACAATTCTAACCTTTGAACACTCAAGAAACAAATAATTCCCATTTTGTCTCCTCACAAAACCTTACACATTTGAGAGAAAACAAAGATTGTTTTCAATTTGACTTTTCAACGAGGGAAATCATATTAAATGCATTAAAAATTGAAATTTTGTTCACGTGATCCGAATCACACAGAGCATGATTTGAATCAGGTGAAGCTTGAGACTATAAAAATGATATTTCTAAAAGAGTGATTTGAATCACATAGTCTTCGATTACACAACATTAGATATCTTGCTTCGATTTTTGTGTTGTTATATCACATAGTCTCGATTTCGAGAAAGTGACAATACTTTATCAAAGGAATCATCTTGTTGTCATTGATATCTTGCTAATTCTTCTTAGATTATCTTCAAGTCGCACCACACGAATAAATTTTTCAGGGGAATATAGTTCCAAAGGAAACATTGCATGGCTAACCGTTTTTGTAGAGGAGTCTTGAGCTCTCGGTTGATCCTTGAATCATCGGAATGACATGCTCATTGTTGAATTTTCTCCTAACGCTTGGCCAACATTAATTTTCCTTAGAGACTAGATTAACTTTGACTTTTATGCTTATTTTCTCAGATGTCAAATGATTTGAGCCTTAATCAAAAGCCACTTGTGCTAACATCATTTATGAGTTTTGGCTTCTTATTTAGAGAATGACTTAACATAGTAATGTGAACACTTGTCTTAGGTCGGAGTGTTGTTGCTTTGATCAACATAACTTTTTTCTAAATTATGACTAGCTTTTTCAATTGTGTACATAGTCATTGGTTCATTAGCTGAAAATATGTTTTCTATTCTTGGCACATAAGTAATTATGACTAAATCACAATTGCTTATGAAATTTTTGTAAGTTAGTCAATAACATAGATTAAATTTGAGATTTCTAATAACTCTCGGTAAAGAGGATATTACAATTTGAATATCATGTTCAAGGCTTTTTTTTTTAAATGTATTTCTTCGAACATGCCTTCTTCTTTTCTTTCTCTATATGAAGATCCTTGAAACTTGTCATTTGATATTGATGTTATGAACATAGTCTTAGATATTTTCCTTTGATGTATTTGTCATTATGGATATATACATTTGGATGTTATCACGCTATCTCTTCGTTGCTCTGAACACCATTGCCTTGATTGTCATGTATGCCACCATTGCCTTGATTGATGTCTATGGACTGTACTTTCATGGTCATCTTTGTTAGCTTCTTCAATTCAAAAAAAAAAAATTTCTGTAGCTCTTCAAAATATATCCATTGCAAAAAATAATCGTTTGAAATATGCAGAATCTGTTGTATTCGTACATGTAATTGTTTGTCTTTAAACTCTATATTGTGTAACTTTCCAAGCTACTTTGTACTTTACATAGTTAGACATCTTGCTTCGATTTCTACGTTGTTATATCACATAGTCTTGACTTCGAGGAAGTGGCAATACTTTATCAGAAGAACCATCAATGACAATACTTTATCAGAAAAATCATTTTGTTGTCATTGATGTCTTGCTGATTCTTCTTAGCTTATCTTCAATTCGCACTTGACGAATCAATTCTTCAGTGAAATATAGTTACAAAGGAAATATTGCTTGGCTAACCGTTATTGTAGAGGTTTCTTGAGCTCTCAGTTGATCTTTGAATCAAACGAATGGCATGCTCATTGTTAACTTTTCTTCTAAAGCTTGGCCAACATTGATTTTCCTTTAGAGACTTGATTAACTTTGACTTTTCTACTTATGTGCTAAGATGTCGAATGATCAGAGGCTTAATCAAATGCCACTCGTGCTAACAACATTTATGAGGTTCATCTTCTTATTCGGAGAATGACTTAACATAGTAATGTGAACATTTGTCTTAGACCAGAGTGTTGTTGTTTTGATCAACATAACTTTTTTCTAAGTTATGACTAGTTATTTTAGTGGTAAACATAGTAATTTGTTCATTAGTTGATAATATATTTTCTGTTCTTGGCACATAAGTAATTGTCACTAAATGACAGTTGCTTATGATACTTTTTTCAGTTAGTAAATAACATAGGTTATTGCTACGTTTCAAACTAGTATGCACAGTTAAAGCAATCGGTTAGTTGTTAATTGTTTTTTTATTTTGTTATCAATAATGGGGATGTACCCTATTTCTACCACGAGGCTAATTGGTGATGTGGCCTCCTAATTACCATTCAAAGTCCTCTTAATTATCTTTATCCATTTTACGAAGAAAAATAAGAAAAATGGGGAAAAGAAGAGGAAAAACCTTACGAAGGCAATTACAATTGAGCTTAAGAAGGAATAAGAAAACAAAGAGGAAAAATTGGAATCATAAGAGTCGAAGCAGAAAGAGGGGTAATGACTTGGCACCTAGGTTAAGTTCTCTTATATGTTCAATTTTTTTTCAAATCTAACCATTGATGGGGGAGAATCAAACGACGTATACGTTGGCCAAATAGTAACAATGATCGTCTAACGACTTAGGATTTCACCACACTCATCGAACGATCATTAATTGAAATAAAAAGCAAGTATTGAATCTATGATGTCAAAATAGAGAGAGCGAAACAACATATCTAAAAAAAACATGAGTAACAAGTATGCAGATGTGTAGCCACCATATATCACATACCTGCCACTCTATAGAAGACCTTAGATCATAGGGGGCCAAGAGAGGATACACCTCAAAGAAATTCAATCCTCAAAAAAGTATTTCTAAATTGTAAACTTTTGACCATTAACTACACAATAGCTAATAGTATATGGGGCTTGTGTAATGGTATGAGACAAACATGCATGAACAGAAGGCATCAGAACCGACCCAATTCATTTTGGACCTTGGACTTAAACTCATGGATCAAGTGAAGACCAAAACAATGATAAATCTCATGGATAAACATTGACTTCAACACAGTAGAAAAAATTGAGAGTTGAAGATAACTAACTATCCGAGTCTTGAAGGCATGCTATTAGTCCTCACTTGAAGACCAACCACAACAACTGTATTAGAAGCCACTTCTTCTCAGAACAAGGGAAGCTCATAGTAGTTCTTATCATGACTGAGCTGCAATGACTGTAAAACCTAGACAAGGCCTGAACGAGTGGACCAGTCAAAGGGCTTCAATTACCTAGTAACTCGTACCTAAACCTACTATAAGTATGGGGTTCATCCCTCATGTAACACAAACATTTTCTTAACTCTAAACTCGTACTTATATATTGCTAGTGTCTTGCCTTACATTGGAATCAAAGTGCTTTTTCAAGTACATCGACCCCTTTTTCCATTAGACCAAGAGCATATGAGAAGTTAGGAGTCAACGTCAACTAGTTATTACTCTGAGGTGATCAATTTTGTGTTCTCATGAAAAAAAGATACATAGACATATATAGTGTCATAAGTCTCATGTAGGTAGCTTGATTGATGACCTAAAGGACACTGAAGGGGTTTAAGAAGAAGGTCCCATGTTCAAACCCGATAAACTAGTATAACCACTAATTTACTAACATTTAGCTATAAAACAATAGTCATGAAATTGATACTCTTTCAAGCACGCAATAATTTATGGCATTTTAATTCAGAACACTTGGTGCAAATTATAAACTTGTATTGCCCATTTAGTAATCATTAAAACTTTGATTTGCACTAGAATGAAAAAAGTTGACAATGCATATCTGGAGCAATATTTATGTAGTCACAACCATAAATTTAAATTATTTACATATACACAAATGGAAAAATGTAAATAAGAAAAAAATTTATTTTATTATTATTATTGAAAAAGATAAATGATGTGTACTTTAGTGTGTTTATCTAAATAATTTGAATTGGTGATTGTGAGCGCACACACAAATTAATCGCAAATCGGTCACTTGTTTTGTTTAATGTGCAACAGGATTGGCTGGAGTCAACATGCTTCGTGTGTAGTGCAGTCAAATACATTTGCATTGTACAATCATAATCGAACAATTCAAAGTTTGAATTTTAAATTCAAAAATAATTAAAATTCAAAATTAAAATCTGCTCAAATTAGACATATTTTATTGTTGTTTAAGGTATCATTTAGTTGTCACGTAATTACACCTCAGTTGTTAACTGCAATAATTTTGATATATAGAGTTTTAGTTTGAATTTGGTGTTGTCCACTTATCTACGCTTAAGGTTTGTGAGTATAATCACTAGATTATTTGACCAAAATATATGGTTAGATAAATTTTAGTTCTTATAAAATTGTTGTATTTTACTTTTAGTCAATATAAATTTTATTTGCACATTTTAGTCTTACAAATATCACATTTTTCAATATTAGATTGAAAAAATTGATATTTGTAGTTACTAATAAGTGCGAACATATTTTAAAGAGACTAAAAGGGAAATACAACAATATTATATGAACTAAAAATTTATTTAACAGAAAATAATTAACAAAGAAAATAAGGCATCATTTTGCTAAAAGTCAAAAATTAATTATTCAAGATACAAAATTTATTAATTATGTGATTGATATTTCTCAATAAATATTATTTCATACACACCACAATCATACAAATATTCATGTCATATTGCCATAAAACTATGAGTTTAATAACGTTAGGAGTTAGTAAAATCTACTCCAAAATTAACTTTTCACAGCGCACATAACATAGGCTTTAGTTATAAGCGCTTAAAGCGTTATTAAATATTACACAGAAAATATAACATTGCACTTATATTATAGGTGCAATTAAATATTACACGAACAATATACTATAGCGCATATAATATAGGCGTTATTAAAGGTGACACATTTTTCATAGCGCACTTTGTGTAAACGCTATTAAAATTAACACGCACCAACACGTAAACATTGTTGTTTTCGATATTTATAGCGCTTATATTATACGCTCTATTAAAGGTGATACTTATATTTTTCATAGCGCTGTTAAAATTAATGTGTCTCAACTTTTCTTTCTCTCTTTGTGCTAACTGAAGCCTTATTGTATCGATTAAACCTTGTTTTTACTCCTATGTCTATTCACGTTGCTGGACAATCTTAGGTTTCTTTCACATGTGTGTCTTATGGTTTAGGATAAACATAGTAGTATATATGTTAGGGATGATTGGTGTAACACCCCGAGTTTAAAACACAGCGCGAGTGTATTTTTTTATTTAAAACGAATACATAAATAAAAGAGTTTTCAGAATTCCGTTCAAGGAAATTAAAATCAATTCAAATTAAATATCATTCGACTTCGTAATCAAAAATAGTAAGGAATTTAAAACAGCAACATCACAATTAAATCGAATGAGATATTTATCGAAATTTGATCTTTATAATATACTAAAATAAAGATACATCAAAATATTTATCAGAGTGCGGAAGAGTTTTACAATAATTCCCAAAATGAATATTTACAACCATTGAGTTCAAAACCCTATACATAAGTCTACTCTGATCATACCCTAAGCTACCCAGCATTACAATATTCACAAGTCTTTTCTTCGCTCAGCTGCTCATCTCTTTGCATAGCCCACAAGTAAAGATCAAGGGAAACTAACGACGTTCCCTATCGTTAGTATGAACATCAGGGGTACGGTTCTGAATCTCATCTGAGGGCAAAGCCCAATTCCACAATAATTGTAAAGGGTCACCGACCGAAAATAACAATTACCACATAGCAGTTATATCAACAATATCAAACATATTCATAGTACATGATGATAAATAAGGATGCTAAATTTTGAAATACATGTCATTTGTACTTTACAAAACAGCAACCAAGTAAGTATGAAAATCATGATGTAAGCACAAACATCAATTCATCTGAAATTACAGATTTCAAAACAATACTTACTCACACAACAATTTTCCACCATCAACAAAAAATCAAAACGTGACCCTCCGGTCAAACACTCCGATGCAATATGTATATGCTCATGTTCATAAATTCTTGGAATCACCAAGGTGCAGTCGCTTACAGACCAGCACAATTTAACGGCCCTCATCACCAGGGTGCAATCGCATACAGATCAGCACCAGTGCAGTCGCATACAGACCAGCACTCGTGCAGTCACTACAGACCAGCACGTTTGACATAAACCAAGGTACAATCACTACAGATCAGTACCTAGTGCAATCACTACAGATTAGCACTCGTGCGATCACTACAGATCAGCACGTGGCTGCACATTTCAGGGTACAGACACTACAGTCCAGTACTAGTGCAGTCGTTTATCTGACCAACACTTATATACCAAGGTACAATCACAGATTAGTACCTAGTGCAATCACTACAGATCAGCACGTGGATGTGCATTACTCTGTGGCCCATCGCGGGTACCACCTGACTATGCCATGCATGAGTATGCATTGTTTCACTTCATTGAAAACAGTATGCAACCTTAGTAAAATTCATGCATTTTCCTCATTTTTCAAAACATCTCGACACATTCAAAGATTAACCATTCAAGCAAGCATTACACTTTGCATTACCTCAAAGTTCCACTCTTTATTAACAAAGGTTTTTCCCCAACTGTTAAGATTCAAAGCTGTGATTAAAACTGAGGTTTTCTGGCAAAAATACGAATCTGTATTCGAATACAGCTTCATTGTATTCGAATACAGAAGCCAAACAAGGCAGAATCAACATCCTGTATTCGAATACAGACTCCTTGTATTCGAATACAGAGGTTGTCACAGTACAAAAATCAGAATTTCTACAACTTCAGTAAATTCTCAAAAACTTCATCATCACCACTTCAAACTATCACCAAATTTCCATTTTTAATCACCACAAACCTTCCCAAGGTACCCCAACACTTAAGGTTTATAAAACAATGTTAAAAACTTGAATTTCTGAAAAACACGAATCTGTATTCGACTACAGCTCCCTTGTACTCGAATACAGAAGCTAAAGCAGTGAAAAATCAGCATTCTGTATTCGAATACGATGTTGTCATAGTCGAATACAGATGCGAAGTCAGTGGCAAAAGTTGTAAATCTGTATTCGACTACAGAGGGTCGTAGTCGAATACAGAAGCTAAGTCAGAAGCAAATTTGGAAAATCTGTATTCGACTACAGAGGATCGTAGTCGAATACAAGTTCGAAAATCTGAAGAAAACAGAAGCCTTGCAGGCTGTATTCGAATACACTCAAGCCGTATTCGAATACACCTTCAAATTCAGTGAAATTTCCTGGAACTTCAACACGTTTTTAAAACCTTTCCTTTGAAAAACCAACCCAACCCTAGAATCATAATTACCACTCTTTAAAATCTCAACTCAGAACATTTTTCATCCAATATCAGCAACAGATTGTTTTAACAAAACCCAGCAAAACACAGATTCACTCAAATCAGAATAACCTCACTGATTTTTAACAAAACAAAATCAGAACCAGAATCATCATTCAGCACACACAGAATGATTTCAAAAACATAACACCATGTTTTTCACAAACATAAACCAATAATCATTCATCACACATGCATTTACAGCCCTAAATGCAATCTAAAAAGTTGGAAGGTGCCCTTACCTTAGTTACGTTCCCTTAGCTCGTACGCTTCTGCGACAAAAGCCGACGGTACTCCCGTTCACGTTCGCCGCTACAAAAATTAGTTCTTTAGCTCCGTAACGATAAGAGGAATGACTTTCGTACTCGAAACTTTCTGATTCGACACTCAGATTTTCTAGAACGATGACTTTTGAGTAAACTGTTTTTCTTCACCAACACTCAGAAAATTAGAAGAAGAAAAAGATAAAGCAGAAACTGTCGTACAGAGGAAAGAAGAAAAGCTTCTCACTTAAGTATCCACTTAAATGCAACTGACACAGCAGAGGAGAGAAGAATTGTTTCCTTTTTCATAAATATCTACGCCACCTCACCAACTCTTATATTAAAATATCTTCTGATCCTCCAGCAATTAATCCGTTTCGTCGCAAATAGCAGAAAATATCTTAATTAATCGGTCCAATAATTTAATTACTCGAAATTAAATTAATTCATCCATCATCCATAATTTTAATTCCAACTTCAAAACAATTAATTATATATATATATATTTACACAAAATATACATATATTGAATATTACACCAATATTCCCAAAATACCCTTAAAATCAAATCTGAATTTAATTTTAAAATTTAAGGGTCTTACAATTGGGGATGATTGCAGAATTGTAGGGTAATTTGATAGGGTATTATGTTAGACAACATGTTGTCTTAATACTCTTAGAAATGAATAACACTTTATAATAAAAAAATTTATAGATAATTTTTTTATTTATGATACTCCCATGATTTTTTGTATGAAAAATTTATATATGTTTCTTGTGTTTGAATTATTTTGATTTGCCCTTTTTTTTTAAGTTTCTATATTTATATGATTTTTTCTTTTAAATTTTACTGCTATGATTTTTTTTATTTGCCTTTTTTATTTTTTTGAAGTTTCACGGCTTGAATTGGATGCAAATATGTTTTTTTTTTAAAGTTTCATGACTAGGATTCATTTGATTCTTTTAATAATACAAGGAACTATTTTTAATATCTAACTATAATAAGATCACAAAACTGTGGGTCAGAGATGGATGTTTGCTAGTTGACTGTCAAAAGATTATGAAGATGGAGTGGAAGAGTTTGTTAGGTTTGTTGTGGCTCATATGGAAGACCCAGGTAAAATCATATGCCCTTGTTTAATTAGGTTGTTGTTATAGAAAAGATGTTAGTGTGAGTGAGTTGCAAGATCATTTAGTTTGTTATGGAATTGATCAAAGTTATACATGTTGGACAAAGCATGGGGTGTAGACACTAACTCTACTTATTCGAGGAGCAATGTGAGAAATACATCAAATGATTTTGACACAAGTAAAAATGAGTGAGATCGAGTTGATGAAATTGTAAATGGAATGGAAGAAGATCTTCGTGATTGTCCTGAAATGTTTGAATGGCTAGTAAGTGATGTAGAGAAACCTACGTCTTGCATTGTCTATTGACGGAATAAACCTACATGGTACCCAAAGTAGTTCTTAAAGTACTTGGTTGATGATTATGTTGATTTATAACCTACCTCCCTGGTTATGTATGAAGCGCAAGTTTATGATGTTGTCTATGTTAATTTCTGAGCACAAGCAATTAAGAAATGATATAGACATATACTTGGCTCAATTAATTGAAGGCTTAAAGTTTATGTGGGAGATAGGTGTAGAGGTATATGATGGGTATAGAAAAGAATTCTTCAAATTGAGAGCAATGGTATTTGGAACGATTAATAATTTTCCTGCTTATAGTAGTCTATCGAGCTATAGTATCAAAAGAAAATGTGCATGCCCCATGCCCCATATGTGTAGATAGTAAAAATTGGATGCGATTGGAGCATTGTAAGAAAAATATTTTTCTTGGACATCATAGATTCTTAAACTTCAAACATCATTGTCGATAGCGGAGGAAAACATTAAATGGTAAATCTGAAGGAGATAAAGATAATTTGTTCTTGACAAACGATCAGTTATATGAAAAGGTAAAGCTTTTGAGAAACAAAATTGGAAAGCCTTTTTTCGAGGAACAGGTCACAAGCGGCTGGAAAAAATATCAATTTTCTTTGAATTGTCATATTGGAAGTCATTGTATGTAAGATCTTGATGTGATGTATATTGAAAAAAATATTAGCGATAGTATCATTGGTGCGTTACTCAACGTTCTAGGAATGTCTAAGGATGACATTAATGCAATGTTAGACTTGGTAAGTATGGGATTAATAACTCAATTAGGATCGGTAAAGAAGGGGAAACATATATTTCTAACTCCAACACCTTATATTCTATCAAGGAAAGAGAAAAATTATTTTTTGTAATTTTCTTAACGGAGTTAAATTTCAAACATTAGGAGTTTGGTATCAATGAAGATCTCAAGTTAAAGAGTTTAAAGTCTCACCATTGACATGTCTTATTGGAGATTTTTCTACCAATTGATATACATTCCATTTTTCTAGAAAAAGTGCGATGAACCATAACTAATCTATGTTTCTTCTTCAAAGCTATTTGTAGCAAAGTTATTGACCCTATGAAGCTGCCGAAATTGCAGAAGGAAATTTTTGTCACCTTATGTGAACTTGAGATGTATTTTCCACCATCATTTTTTTTACACAATGGTCCATCTTACAATTCACCTTATCAAAGAAACATAATATTGTGGACTAGCTTATATGAGGTGGATGTATCCAATTGATTGTTACATGAAGATAATAAAGAGGGTTATACTGTTGAGCGATATAGTTGAAGAAGTTGTTGAGCTTTGTACTCACAACCTCTCCAATGTTGAATCCACATGACTTCAAAAGTTATGTCACTCAAGAAGAACAACAAGGTAAGGGATTGTTCGAAATGATGTAGCGACCATGTCAAGTTCTACACAACGTCGATGAAGTTGAGCCATATGTTGAAATGCACAAGAAAAAACTTAATGGTTTGAAACCTAATAGAAATAACAATTGGATAACAAGAGAACACAATTGAACATTTACATATTGGCTAAAAGATCACATTTTTTTAGAATTAGCTTAAAATCCTAATTCAATTTCATAAAGATTGAGATGGCTAGCAGCTAGTCCAAGTGTATATGTTCTTTCTTATTCTTTTTATGTAATTCATAAGTATACAATTCATACAAGAGAACATGATCATCAAAGTACTACGCAAAATAGCGGCGTCACGCTCGTAGCTCAATATGTGCATGTTTCAAGTGCCAAAGCTAGAAATCCATATGTTGCCGATACGTCATATTTTGGGGTCATTGAACATATATGGGAGTTGGATTACACATCATTTATAGTGCATGTGTTTGGTTCCGAGTGGGTTGATGATAACAATGGCATTGGAATTTATAAGGGTCGACTTGTGAAGGTGGACCTTAATAAAGGAGTACAAAAATGAAAATTTTATTTTAGCATCACAAGCTCAACAAGCGTTCTATGTCACTAATCTTGCCGATGAAAAGTGGTCAATTGTGCTTCTAACTAACAAAATAAATTATCACTACAAACAAGCATTTAAGAGATATATATACCGAAGATGAACCTTTCTCTAATACATCACAATCACTTGAAGTTGATCCAACTATAGATGAAATTCTTTATATGAGAAACAACCATGATGAAGATGTTGGAACCAAGTTGGTTCTATATTTAGAATTTTGATGTTAACAAAAGTATTTTATGTAAATAGTATTTTGACTTAGAAGAACAAATCAGAAGCTGTACAAAATCAGAGGATGACACCACCAGAGGATACATCTAGAGGAAGCAACCAGAGGATAGAAATGTCACCAGAAGGTTAGGCCAAATAATGCATCCAGAGGGTACTAGAGGATGCTCCTGAAGGCACCAGAGGATATTAGAGGATGTCATCAAAGGCAAAATATCAAAGGACAAGTAACATCATCAGAGGATATCTTTCTTGGCTCAGATCAGAAGGAAGCAGAGTCCAGAAGGAGACTTGGTCCAGACCAGAAGGAATCATAAGTCAGACTTGGTCCAGACTTAATCCTGACCAGAAGATAGCTTGGTCGTGAATATAAGAATTAGTCCAAACTTAATCCATACTTGGTCCAGAACAAATGACTTGATCCAGACTTGGTTCAGACCAGAAGATAGCATGATCCAGAACATAAAACTCAGTCCAGATCAGAAGAAATGATTGTCCAGATTTAATCCAGACTTGATCCAGATCAGAGGATAAATGTCCAGATTAAAAGATCAATGGTCCAAATTAATATATCATAAGTCCAGATTTAATTCAGATTCAATCCAGACTCAGTCAAGACTTGGTCCAGATCAGAGGGAAAATGTTCAGATCAATGGTCCAGATTTAAGTATCATAGCCCAGTGTTGGCCGAGATCAAAAGATCAAATCATATGGCCCAATGTTGGTCGAGATCAGAAGATCAGATCATATGGTCCAGTGTTGGCCGAGATCATAACATCAGATCATATGGTCCAGTGTTGGCCGAGATAAGAGGATCACAGAATTGGGGCAAATCAGATTACATAAGTCTAGAGTTGGTCGAGATCAGAAGATCATACGGTCCAGATTTTAATCATGATGAAAATCGGTAATAACTTAATTAAAATTCGAAGAAGACTTGATTACATTTTGATAGAAATTTGATCAAAGTATTAAGGGGATTTGATTCAAAAATTACTGAAGACTTGAAGAAATTCGAATGCAATCTGAAGCTTAAAAAGATATGGTTTGAAATTAAAAGAATCAAGATTGGTCAACAGAATTTTCAAATGCAATCTGAAGCTAAAATGATACGATTTTTATTTAAGTGAAACAGGCTTGGCCAAGTTATTTTTCCAAGAGAATCTGAACAGATACAGCTCGAATTTGATAATGGAAGAAACCCTAATTTTCATCTATAAAAGGAGGCTCAAGGCAGAAGACTTAGCATCGAAAATCAGTAAAAGAGTCATTAACTTCCAGAGGCAAACACTCGAGTTTTCAGCTTTCCAGAAGCAAGTACTCTTTTTTTTCGTTCCTTTGTGTCAGATCTATATTGTTGAAGTAGAGTCTACAATCTGAAGAGTCAGAAGAAGTAGCAGGTGACTTAGCATTTAGATTTAAGGTGTTGAAATCCCTTCTGCAATCTGAGGTTGTCAGATTGGTAGGAGAAGACTTGACTTGTGAAGTCAAGGTGCTGTGTTCCTCAAAAGTCTAGGATTGTTAGACTGTTTGGGAAGACTGACTTGAAGGGTCAGTAATGCTGTTGTAATTCAAAGGTTTTGAATTAGTGGAAAAATCCTTCAAGGTGAAGGGACTGGATGTAGCCTAGTTAATGGTGAACCAGGATAAATCTTTGTGTTGATTATTTTACTTTATCCGCTGCTAACTCTGCTTGTTTATATATCAGATTTTAAATAATCATCAAAAACAGAAAAAGAATTCAAGTAGTACAAACACAATTCAACCCCCTTTCTCGTGTTTGCACCTTCAGAAGAGATTTGGATCAATCCATCATTTTATGTCAAGAAAAATCAGAAAAGTAAGAATCCAACAAGGAAGAGAAAAAGATTTGATTGATTGTACACGGTAGAGTATATTTTTTAAAAAGTGTTATTATTTATCATTTTTATTCTCATTGTTATTGATTCTTATTATTAATGTTATTTCTTATTTGAATGACTTCTCTTCATGATGATGATTGTGGTTCTAATAGTGGGGAAAATGTTCCTACATGTGGTGTGACTGTGATGAAGAATTGTATCAGAGCCAAAAGCAAAGGAACGAAATACAAGGTAAGCTATATTGTACTTTAAAGGCATTAGAAATTAAACTCTAAGGTATATTGTTTCTTTTATATACTCATGTAATTACTCTTTCATTTTTTAAGGTTGCATGGAATGAAATGGGTCAACCAATTGGGCTTAATTGAAGCAGTTTTGTTAGTTTCATAGGAGTTAATGTCCTTCGGATAGTTCCGATTACTTGCAATAATAGGAGTGAAAAAGACCCAATTGGTAGTGGGAATGTATGGACGGCGGTACTTATTCCTCAGGTACTGGGTTCGATTCCCATGGAAGGCAAAAACTCGCTATTTCCAATGGGTGGAAAGGGGTCGAGAATGTCGTGATTAACAATGCGGATAACAGTAAGGATCGGGCTATTACAAAAAAAAAGGTAAATTTATTATTTAAAATAATTAGGACCTATAAATATTTTTTCCAATATTAATTTATGTGTGTTAATTATTTGTCTTATTCGACTTATTGTAGTTGATAAAGTTGTTAGTAGGAATTATTTAATCAATGGAGGAGTTTATATATATTATATGTAGATGGGTTTTTTTTTTAGTGCAAGAAGAATTTGGGCTAAGGGATTGTGGCTTGGTGTGATCTGAATGAGTAGAAATTTGGGCTAGAGGTTTGTGGTTTGGTGTGACCCAACTCATGAATGAGTAGAAATTTGGGTTAGGGGTTTGTGGCTTGGTTTTTTTATGATCAAGGTTCACAAAATAAAATTGATATTTTCTCCCTCCCATTCTTCATTTACGCCCAACACTATCTACCCAACAATCTTCACTTTAAATTTTCTCTAAAGTTCACAATTTTTCCATACTCAGTAATAATAAGCAGAAAAACAAAAAAAACTCTAACTCACAAATCCTTTACAGTATAAAACAGAAAGGGATACCGAAACCTTAGCCACCATCACCTTCACATGTCCTCTTTTCGTGCATCAAAATTTTAGAGCTTTGTGCTAGGAAGAAAAGCGGCCAAGGTAAGATCTTTTCCCCACATAAATTATAGTTAGACCGTTGGTTGGATGACATGGAATTAATATTTGTGATTTCTTGCCTTTTAAAAGAAATAAATGTAGACTAATGGATTAAAATAATAAATTCTCAATCCTTTACGTTGAGTTCCATATGTAATATACGATGTTTAAGAAGTATAAATTTTTATGTTATATATGATAAAGTTTTAATTTTTATGATGAATATGAAGTAAAGTATGAATTTTTATGTTATATGTGATAAATTTTTAATTTTTAAGATGAATATGAAATAAAGTTTGAACTTTTATGTTAAATGTGATAAAGTTTTAATTTTTATGATGAATATGGATGTAAAATATGAATTTTTATGTTATATGTGATAAACTTTTAATTTTTATGATGAATATGAAAAAAAAAAGTTTGAATTTTTATGTTATATGTGATATAGTTTTAACCTTGATGATGTATATGAGTTGGAGTTTGAACTTTCTTTTTATATATGTTAAAGTTTTAATTTTTATAGTTTATATGAAATCAAGCTTTAATTTTTATGTGTATGTGGTGAAAATTATAAATTTTATGATTATTTGTCTATGAATATATGATACTCATGATAAAGATGTGTGGTATATGATCTTAGTGATGTGTGATTAAGATGATGATTTTAAAAAGTGTTTTTTGAATGCATATGACATGATTCTTAGTGGGCTGTGTGAGAATATAGTTTGTTAATAATATATCGTCATGTCATGTCATGGCATATAGGCATGTTTGTTTTTCGTATTGGCATGGGTAATTTTTGTGTGTGTCGAAGTTGCTGTAGTAGCAGATTTATATCCGAATCATATAGTTTTAGAAGCATGCATTACGCATAACTGCATATGTTAGTGTTATACGATTTACCGGTTTGCATTTTTTTTTATTTTAAATTGAAAGTTTTACATTTATATGTTTTGTGTCATTTTTCCATATGTTTAACTTTGGTTTGACGTGGTTGAAGGAAAAAAAACTGACCTTTACAACAACATTTTAGATACTAATGAATTCGAGAAGATTTAAGAATAGTTTATCAGTATTGATGTGCGGCAAACGTGGGATAAAAAAGGGTTTTTCAAGACAAATTTATAATAATATAATTGTCACGATATTTCTACGTTTATTTTTAATATTTTGTCACCAACATTTAAAATGCACTAGAGTTCTAGAAATACGAAAATGAGTTCCCTTCCGTTAGGAATAATTGCTCTTACTTTGTTTTAGCTTCTGAATTAACATGTTCTCGATAATATTAAATAAATGTGGTTGTTACTAATTATTTAAATGAATAAATGTTTAGGTATTCTTACTTAAAAAAATTGTCGTAAATTTTTCTAAGCAATAAGTATTTTAAATAATGTTTTGGATTCAAATTCCTGGCGTTACATTATAGTATTAGAGCAATAATCCTCTTAAAATTTTGGAGTGGGAGGATCTTGTATGACACATACCTTGATTGATGTGTGATGTTTGACTTTGCTATATTTTTATTCTAGCATTTATTATTAATTTTATATATATAAGAAAAATTAATACTATGCGTTAATTACGTGATCTTTTTTTTTTTTTAATTTCCTCCAATTAATTGCAATTATGATACGCATTAAATTGTTGATTCTATGTTTTGAAATAATTTAATTTGATTCAATACAATAATTAATTATGAATTTATTGTATTATAATTTTAAATGATGTTGATTTAATTTGATTCAATGCAATAATTTCTTTTGATTTTATAACGTTATGAATTTACTACTCGTAATTTATTTTTTTTTTAATTTAAATCATGTAAGAATTCTTTATACATTTATGACATTATCAATTAATTGTCACGATTTGATTTTTTTTTTAATTGAAAATCATAAAATGATTAGTTGTTATTTTGATATTCTATGAAATTATTGCGTATTGATTTAGATTGATTTGATTTGATACATGCAATGATTGCTTCTGATATTATAAATTGAAAATATTCAGAATTTATTTGACTTCAATTGAAAACAAACAATAATCAATTGATCTCCACTTTAATGACGTTATTAATTAACCCAATTGAATTTATAATAATTATAAATATTCATTAATTACTTAATTTTTGTGTTATGATCTAAATTTTTGTAATAAGGACAATGCTTTAAACTTCTAATCTATATAAAATTTTAGAAACCCTATAATAGTAGGGAAGGGTATTACCGTAAAAAATTGTTAGCGGGATTCTAGCTAAGGAAAGATTTGGTTATTAAGTTGTCCGTTGACCCACCTCTCTTTCATAGGAACCCCACTAGTGCACCTCTTATTGTGTGACCTGAAGCTACTGTGAAGTCCCTATAATAGAAGGGAAGGGTAATACCGTAAAAAGTTGTATTGATGGGATTCTGGCTAAGGAAATACTTAGTTATTAAGTGGTTCGTTGACTCACCTCTCTTTTCCGGGAACCTTTCTAGTGCACGACTTATTGTGTGACCTGAACCTACTGTATAACCGTGAATAAAATATTTCCTTACAACCCTAAGGTTACAATTAGATCATAGTATTATCCTAATTAGATAATTTGTAGGAAGTATGGCTCGTCGCGCAAACCGACTAGTCCCCCTGGGGGGAAGTGACATGACTGAAGCAATCTAAGCCATGAATGCAATGGCTGGCTGCAATAACCCAACAAGTTGCAGTTCAGGCTCATCAAGCTATAGTCTAGGCTCAACGTAATGCATAGAGGGACTAAATGGAGGAAATAGTATTTGCAACGAGAGGACTAACTGAATTCTGTAGACAAGATCTACCAAAATTTAAAGAGGAGCATGACCCTAACAAGGCTGACCTCTAGCTGCAGGAGATCGAGAAGATCTTTGAGATCCTCCACTGCCCAGATGACATGAAGGTGGAGTATGCTGCCTACTTGTTGATTGGTGAAGCTGAATGCTGGTGGCAACAGGCGAGACAAATGATGGAAGAAAACCACGAAGAGGTGACTTGGGAAGTTTTCAAGAGAAAGTTCTTGGACAAATATTTTCCGAAGAGTGTCAAGGTTGAGAAGGAGGCCCAATTCCTAAAAGTATATTAGGGAAGTCTCACATTGTTCAAGTATGCAGCAAAGTTTGAATCCCTAGCAAAAAAATTTCGCTACTTTCGTAACCAAATGGATGAATAGTACATGTGTGAGAGGTTTGAAAGCAGACTCAGGTATGAGATTAAGGAATGTGTAGGACTCCTAAAGATACGTCAGTATCAGGTGCTGATGGAAAAATGCAAAAAGGTGGAGATCATGAAACGGGGCCGCCTGAACATAGGTGCTATTGGTGGAAGAGTGAGACCTCAGTTAGATTGCAAAAGATTGTTGGGAGAAGGATACTGCCAACAATAAGGATGTTGTCAACAACAAGGATGTTGCACGCCTACTAATATATAAATATTATTAAGAGTAATTCACTACAATGTAGGGACTAAACTTCAAATCCTATGTGAAAGGGAAATTGGGAAAAAGATTTATTCCCATCTATCCCAATCCTGATGTCTTCAAGCAACATGGTAATATTATGGCTTGAAATTGTGAATCGTGTTAAAGTGTAATCTTGGTCTGAAATAAAAACTATAATTTTGCAAATAATTTGAGCCAATTGTGGAGTAATTCATTAGTATGCTTAACGAATGGATGTTCATAAGTCTTTTAGTTGATTTTATATGTAATTTTGTGTGGTCTTAGTTTGGAACTAATTTGTATTTATTATTTGTTTGTTATTGACACACCTTCACACACCTTGTGTTCTAGATAACTTATTTTAATAAATTTATTTGGATTTTTAAAAACAATCATACATAAACTCATTTAGTTTTTTACAATGACTAAAATATATTTAATGTAATTTCTATTCACGTGCTAAATGTTGAACCCGTTTTTTATATTTTATATATACTATACTGAAAGAAAATTGATATTTTTAAGTTAAAATTTTTTAATGTGTTATTTATATTAAATTATTCATTCATACTATTTATTGTTAAATTTTCTTAGAAATGATTAAAATAAAAAAAAATTATTTATTTGTATTGTACATAAATTAAAATGTATATTATTATACGAAATTAAAATAATGTATTTTACATCAACTATATATTGTATTGTAAATATGTCATGTGATGAACTATTGTATTGACATCAACTAGCGAATTGTACTAATAGTTGATATACAATATAATTAGTTTAATTGATTTCAATGTTGAATATATTTTCAATAAATTTTATTGTTCAATTAATATGTCATCAACAAAAAATTTATTGAGCCATCATAATAGATATATTTATATATGTGGAATGTTGCTTTACTCTTAGGTTGTATTTATTATTTTGTAGCTTACGTTTTGATTGTTTTAAAAATTTTGCTCATGATAAAATAAAAAGTAAATTAAAATAAATTAATAATGTAAAAATTAAAAATATACTCTTAAAAATGATTCATAATATGTGACATTAATTTAAAAATTAATGTCATATATTATAAGAATAAATTTGATTACGTAGAAAAAATTAACATCATATACTATTGATTTGAATATCATTATTTTAAAAATTAATATAAATTCTTTTAAAAAATTAAATTATTTATTATTAGAGGCTTTTCTTATATTTGAAAAATGTTGAGTCATATATACTGAATTTACATGTTCAAAATTTAGATTAAAATACACGTATTATTATGTGTACACGTAATTTCTTTTTGAGATTTTAATTGTTTTTTCATTATTTTTGAATTTATAAATCTCAATTAGTTAAATAATTCCAAAAAAACATTGACTTTTTTGTTATAGTAACATATTTGTAGAATTTTTTTTTTCTTAAATTTGGTATTGAATATGACCATTATTAAGTGTACACATTATATGTTCATATTTCCCTTAAACATTTTAATTGACCATTGTGCATGAATTTTTAAATTTTTATTGATTAAATAATCTGAATATTTTAAAAATTTGATATTTTTTAAGTTTCTAATTTCAAAATTTCTAAAAGAGATTTTATTTAATGCAAATGATTGTATTTAATTTCCATTTTTGTTTGTAAAAATTTGTATTGATTATTGTTGAATGAATTCTGCTGAAATTATTTAAAATGAATGATATGAATATCTAAATTTCTAAAAGATACTTTATTTAATACATAGTATTGCATTTAATTTTTATTTTTATATCATTAGAGAATTTAATTTTGTGTTTAGAGAATTGCACCAATGATTTTATTTAATGCCTATTATTGCATTTAGTTTTATTTTTATATGGCTGGAGACTTGAAGACTTCTGTTTTCTAGATTTATTCCAATTTTTCAAAAACTTATAAATTTTAGGATATATTTTAAATTTTTTTTATTCGAAATGTTTCTAAATTAAAAAAGCCTAAAATATTAAAAATTAAAATTTTTATAAATTATAAAAATAAATACATAAGTGAAAGAGATTAAAAATAATAAAAAATTTGTTTAAAGAGGTGTAATTAGTTGAAATTATCCGCAACCGCAAGGCTTAATGGTAAATGCCAATACTGAATATCATGACCTAAATTCGAACTAATCTGGGATCTCGCAGTTGTGTGTCAGATTATTTACCATTTCATCTATACCTAAAACAATTGAAATTTAAAATATTTTTTTATTATTCCAATTTCATTAAATTCCTTATTCAAATATTTTTTTAATTTTTATTTGAATTATAGTAGTTGGGTTCTATATAATGACACATAAGCATATTTTTTTGATGTTAAATGATTCAAAAAGATATAAGTTTTAGAATATATTTGTTAAAATTTTAAAATTGTTATTATTTTTATTCGAATTTTTTTGAAATTAAAAAAAAATCAACTAAAAAATAAAGAACATTAAAATAAAAAATTATAAAAATAAAGACATAAGGAGGAGGGATTATAAAAATAAAAATCTATTTGTAGAAGTGTAATAAATTGAAATTTAGAATCTTTTTGGATTGTTTTTATTCAATTAAATTTCTTATTTAGATTTTCTTTAGTTGTTGTTTTTTATTTAAATGTAAATAATAATATTTCAATTAGGTTCTTTATGAATGCAATTAATGTTAGATGATTATGGGAAGATAATCGATTATAGGAGGAGACGTGAAAGAATTATTTCATGAAATTGGTTCCAAATAACATTAGTATAGATAAAAAATATTCTTTCAATAATAAATACATATAATTATACAAGATATTATTTTAGTGTTGTCTAATATGAACTTGGTTCAAATGTATACTTCACTATTTATGATAAATTTAATAAAATATATATTTTTTTATTTTTTATAATTACAAAATTTATTTATTTTATTAAAAATAGTAAAGGTTCACCCTTAACCAGAAATCCATATTAGATTGACTCATCAATAAACACGAGAATGAAGGACAATGATAATTATTTTAATAAAACGTACTTGGGCGGCATGCACATAAACTTAGTTTACATCCATCTTATTTTTTTAGTACAATTTTTACATCCATTTTAATTTAAAAATATAATTTGTATACACAATTAGTATAAATATTTTATACATAAAATAATACAGAATTAGAGATAATGAAATGAAATAAATTAATTCATTATTTTATTTTGTAAACAAAAATTCTGTTACTGGACATTATTAGAAGAGATATCATAAGAAAAAAAACTAATTCAATTTCTAAATAAGAAAATACAAAAGGGGACTGTAAATAAAATCGAAAACATTTCATTAAACTTCAAATTTCATTTTATTTAAAATAATTTAAACTTTTGAAGTTCATCATTAAATTTTATTCTAACCACTTTGACTCATTTGCATAATTGCAATTACATCGAATTAATGATATGAAAATGAATATTCCTTAGTCATAATATTCATCATAGTACTCATCATCTTCCTCCACCTTATAAGCCGCACGATCAGCAATCTCGTCTTCAATGTTATCAATACCTTTCTCCAATGCGAGTGCACCAAGACCACCAACCACAGCACCTATAGCCAATCCTGCTCCCATCCCAAACATGTTACTACTTTTCTTCTTCTCTTGCTCTGCCCCTCCCACATTCACATTCACAGTGGGTGTGCCTTGTTGACCGCTTTGACTGTATCCATAGTTTGGTTGGACACTCTGATTATTCTTTTCTGACGCTATAACGGTCACATTTACATACAGCGCTGGCGCACTTTGTCCATAACCGTAGCCCTGCTGACTGCTTTTACCGTAACCATATGGTGCAGGTATGGGTGTGGCTACAGGAGATGGTGCGTATGGAATGGATTTCCATAAGCTGCATTTATATTTGCACCGTATGAACTTTCATATGGTGCAGATGTGACTGCAGCGTATGAACTCCTATATGCACTAGGGGCATAATAGCCTGTATTTTTTATGGTGACTTTAATGTCAATCGTGCCTTGTTGGCGTCCTGAAGGACGCTTCAGCTTCAAAGTGCGGTTGACACCAAATGCATCATCAAGTGAAAGTTGAGTTGAGCCGATAATGAGTGGCTTGTCGCCTGGCTCTGAGTGAAAAACGTAGATAAAGAGGATAGAATTGTTTACGCTTGTCGATGGTGGCAAAGGGATGATGAGTTTTTCATCCCAATTGGGTTGAGTGTCACCATACTTGTCGACGTTGGTGGAACGTTTTTGTGTGGGGTCCACCCGAACAACTACGTATGGACGATTAGGGCCGTTACGCCAATTCACATTCTTGAGGTTGTTGGCTGAGGAAAGCTTCACTTCAACCTCATAGGGAGATGCCATGGAAGCAAAATGAGGATTGAGGAAAACAAACCAATGAACTAAGATTTGAAATGTGGTGTTTGTAATAGTTGGGTTTTACAAGGGTGGGTGTCTCATAGTTATATATGATGGATGGTTCATCAACTTTACTTCTTCATTAAGGGATGTTTCCATTAATGTTACCGATTTTTAAGTTTTTTATTTGTAATATTTAGTTGTATTACTTGATTTGTCTATTTTTTTTATTCGTAGAAAAAATAATAAAGAAATTTGCACACAACTGTGAGCTTTTGAGTTCGAACTTGAAATATGATATTCAGTCTAACAATATCGATATTTATTATTTGAGTTAGGTTTCACATATACTTGATTTATATTTTTATATTATGAATATTAGTTATTATTTTTCATTAATATACCCTTATTAAGTAATACTCATTTTATTATTGAAATTAATTTAATTAATTATTTTTTAGGAATTGTTTTCAATGTGAACACTCATATCTTAGATATAAAACACTTACAATAAGAGACAGGGATAATTTACAAAATTCAAACATGAGATATTAATTAAGAAAGAAGTTGGTTGCAGATATCTTTCTGATCATATATACTCATAAAATTTGTCAAAGTTTCAATAATTTAATTTTTCAGCCATAATATAAAATAGTTATTTTTCAAATGTAATTAAATTTATATCGTAATATATATATAAAAAAAAGAACAATATTACTAAATATTGAATAAATAAATAAATTAGTCTTTCAAATCATAAGTGTCAGTAAAAGTAATTCTTAATTTTTATAAATTGACAAATATATTTTTAAAATTGTAAAATATTAATCAAAATAATTCATATATAAATTTTATAGTTAGAAATTATGATATGACATGTTAATTAAATATATGACTCATTTGCGTTGACCGCATATCAATATCATCACAACATGAACTAATTTTCCTATGAAATTTAAATATTTCATGGACTAAATTGTCAATAATTAGTCTATGTAAAATTACAATTACTAATAAGTTTGTTTTTGAGATGACAAAATTTTATTGTCAAATTTATCTCTAAAAAGATGACATTTATGTAAAATAACGTTGATAAACCACATATTTAATTACAATTTATAGTATCACGTCAAAATATCTAATAATAAAAATTTATTTAATGACTATGTGTAATATTTTACAATTTCATATATATTTATCAAATTTGTAAAATTCAAACGCTAATTACGATTTCACTCCAATTTTCTTACTCACTTCCTAAATGTTATAAAATGACAGTTTATATGAAAGACAAGACTACATACGTGTATCATTTTAATGAAATTAAAACTAGTATCTCTGTCTTTGACGAAAATCATACATGCGAGGGTCAGTGTGAAAATCGATGGACCATAATTGTTCTTGCGTTTCGTTTGTCACATTACCCTCGTAATAATGAACATTATTCAAAAAAGAAACTCTAAATCAAAATAACTATCAGTAACTACTTATTTTTATTGGATAGTTTAAATAGAAATTTACCCTAAACAACATAGTTATTTTCTAAATTTAAACTTAAATTATAGACTATAATTGAAAGGAAACTCCAAAAGTAACTATCAATTTTGCTTGGACATTTTTCTATGTGAATTCTTCTTCAACAACACGATTCCTTTTCCAATTTAAATTTAAATGTAAGTTTAAAAATATATTACAAGAATATAAAAACTGAAATTTAGTTAAATTCCAATAATATAGATATTATGAAATTGAAATAAACAAACTTTGCATGATACCTTTTTTTTCTTCATAATGGTTTTATCTCATTAATTTTTCCTCTTTATTTTAATATACTTTTATGGTGATGCAAATAATAGGTAGTGCATTGAGAGCAAGACCATCTTAATGTTTTTGGAGGTCCTGTTCGAATCTAAAAGTTGGGCCCCTAAAATCACAAAACCCTAATATCAAGATTCAAGATTCTAACATTTGATGGTGGGTGGTGGTGCCTGGTAGGTTGCGGCTGCTGTCACAGACTCAGTGGTGGGAAACTAGCTATTTATTCTAGTATAAGGTGCAAATATAAAATTTTAGAGTGTTTAATGTACAAAATTAATGATATCAATGTAATTTTTCAAATGTTAGAGTATATTATAAAAAAAAAAAATTTGGGGCCTCCCTAATTAGGATGCCAATGTTCTTATTGCACGGGTTGATCAACGACCTTGATTTAGAGTGTCAACATAGTTGACATGTCAAATATGTCCACTTCCTTTTGCTTGTTAAATCGGTTCTTATATACATATTATATCGATTACTTGTCTAATCTAATATCAGGAGTTGTAACAAATATTTAACTATAAAATCGGTTAAAATGACCAATCTCATAAATGTAGTTTCTTATATCAGTTAAATTTGAATCGATGTAACAAGTCAAATTCAAAATTGATTCATTACATCAATGAGCCAACCGATTTAAATAATTAAATTTTTTTAAAAAAATTTAAAACTTTCATTCCTCACATATGAATATTCAGATTTTCACATATTACCTGTTAACTAGAATTTCTCATACAACCATAGTTTCATCAACAAATATTTTATAATTAAAACATCACCATAAAACACAAAATTTCATATGAAGTTTTATATTAAAAATCAATGATAATGAAACATAAAAATCTTACAAAATCAGAGTTATCAAATTCAGAGCTACATAGTCATCCACTACTTGTTAAAAAAACATAATCTTCCATTAATAGCCTAAAGATACTAAAGTGATACAAGTGCTTCAAACATTTTCAATTAGTTCAAGAATCAAACTTGCACAACGTTGTCGGACGTTCATCATTTCATCATATTCGAATGGTTTTGAGTCTTCAAATATTTGAATTATAAATGTTGAAATAATAAGACTATTTGAATCATGTGACCATAAAAATCATAAATAATTAATTAATATAACTCTGAAAAAATATATCACATACCCGCATCCGTGAATCAACAAGACCACTAGATACAATATTCATAATATATTAGCCACAATCATAACCTTTAGTTGTCATTGGCACTAAAATTGAATATCATATGTAAAATTATGATGGGTAAATATTATATAGATAGAAACATCTAAATTATAATTCAAATTCTATATATATAATCTAAACAACATACAGTGGGAATGCTTTATATGGGTATATTTTTCTTAATTTTTGCAACTTATTATATTGACCCAAAGCTCTACAAAAGTAAAATATTCATTAAACTTGTATTATATAAAACATATCAAAAAGTCCATGTACGTATAAGAGAAATAAATTCAACACTTATAAATTGACAATGTGAATGATATTTTTATGTGGTTTCCATCACAATGAATATAGGAAGACTAAATTGTGCAAAAATTGACAATGACGACTACATTGTGCAAAAACTTAAATGTGTTAAAGTACATTTATGTTATAACAGATAAATTATAATGAAAATTTACTTACTTGTTGAGATAAAGTACTAGACAACACTCTTTTTGATTCTGTTGTAACTTATTTTGTATGTGTTTTTTAGCTCCAGTAGGATCATATTCACCAGTAAAATAATTTTTTGTTATAAATGAAATTAGTACTTACTATTTTACTAATTAAATGTACTTACGTCAACCATATTTGTATAATAGTGATGCACAACTTCGGATTACCCATACACAGCTTCACTATATCTCTTTGTCCAAGAACAAACACTTCATTTGTCCCATGTTCCAATTTTAGCTCTATAGACAATGATATATGTAACACCCCGAGTTTAAAACACAGCGCAAGTGTATTTTTTTAAACCGAAATAAATAAATAAAAGAATTTTTGAAATTAATTCAAAGGAATTAAAAGAAAATAAGATTAGATTATTTCATAAAATAATATATCGTAATTCAATTGATGAACGTAATTAAATAATTACATCATAGATATAACTAAGTAATTAAACTTTGGGAATTAATACTTTCAATATAATAAAAGTTACTACATTCCAAAAGTCGGCGTCAATCATCTCAAAAACATTCGGCCTGCGGCCCACTAAATAGTATCAGAGTGCGGAAAAGATCAGCGGAAAGGTTACACAATAATTCCCAAAATAAATAATTACATCCACCGAAATCAAGAACCTATACAACAAGTCTAAACTGATCATGCACTAAAGCTACAGTAGCAAGGATTCCCTCTGCATCCCATACAAGCCTCGTCTGACCCCGCAGCTCACCTCGATGTAACGTCCTCCTCCTCATCATACAAGGAAGGATCAATCTCCTCCGAAGTCAGATCAATACACAATTTGGGTCGCTTTGACGGTGCTGGAATCTCAAAACAATCATCGGATGTCCTAGATGGACCCGGAATATCATCTGCTGCTAGCGTCGATCCTTTATTCTTCTCTCCCGCCTCGGGTTCACGCACAGCCCCTCCAACCACCGGGTTAGGAGTCACCACACCTACCGTGGCCTCCGTCTCAACCCCTCCAGTCGGCTCCTTCGCGTCCTCAAAAACTCCGTACGCCTCCAATACCAATTTGGAAGGTACCGGAAAATCAATTCTCGCATGAGTGTGCTCTACGTAATCCACTACCCCATCAGTCCTGCAAGTCCTCGCCAATCTCCCCGTGTACGTCGCCCTGCTTGAGACGGGGTCGTATACCCAAGCAGTAGGCAAAAGACGGTCAAGGAAATCTAGCGACGTTTCCGTCGTCTGGGTACCCACCTGTAGTACGGGTTTGGGGGGCATCTGAGGGCAAAGCCCAATTTCCACAATAATAGTAAAAGGTCACCGACCGAAATTAACAATTACCACAAAGCAATTATTTCTGATAAAACAGATACACTCATGGCATTTTTTATATCACAACGATGATAATTAAGGATGCATCATTTTTGAAATTACATAACATTTGTACCTTTGCAAAACAGCAGCCAAATTAATATACAAATCATGTTGTAAGTACAAATAACAATTCAACAATCACAACAATTCATTAACAATTCAGATTTCATAAGGTACTTACACACATCGATTTCCACTCATCAACTCATATTAAAATATTACTCACAGTCAACCCTCTCAATGCAATATGTATATGCCAATATACACAACTTCTTGGAATTTCCAAAGTGCAGTCTCTCACGGACCAGCACACGCGCAGTCTCTCACGGACCCACACAATTTCACAAATGGAATGGACCGTCTAATACACGCGGAACCATAACGTATCCTGGATAGAGTAGACCGTCTAATACACGCGGAACTACTATGAACCCGGATAGAATAGACAGTCTAATACACTCGGAACTACTCTATAACCCATCAGGGTCACTACAATTTCGTGTATTAGCCTCTCCAGGCCAAATACACAGAAGTTAAATCCTCGCACGGATAGAATGGACCGTCTAATACACACGGAACCACTCCGTAGCCCGAGTAGAATAGACCGTCTAATACACGCGGAACTATTCTGACCCCGGATAGAACAGACCGTCCAATACACGCAGAACTATTCTATAACCCATGGTTACCACTTAACTTCGCGGCCCATCACAGTCACCGCATCAACTCTGTGGCCCATCGCGGTCACCACCTAACTATGCAATGCATGGACATGCAATGTTTTCTCTTCACTGAAAACAGTATGTAAATACCAGCTAAAAATCCAGCCACTCCATCACCACCTCAACCATCTCAAAAATTCCATTTTAATTCATCACAAGCCTTTCCAATGTTTCCCCAACTCTTAAAGTTCATAAACAAATGCTTAAAACTGGATATTTTTAAAAAACCCAATATGTATTCGAATACAGCTTCCTTGTATTCGAATACAGAAGATAAAACAGTGCAAAATCAACATTTTTCACCACATCAATAAAGAATTCAAGAACCTCATCATCACCCGTACTTAACCACTCTCGTCGTAATTAACAGATAACATCTTAATTAACTGCCCGGAATTTAATTACTCGTAATTAAATTAATTTATCCTTCATCCAATAATTTTAATTCAACCTCCAAAATAAATATTTATATATATATATTTACATAAAATATACATATATTAAATATTTTACAAATATTCCCAAAATACACTTAATATTAAATCCATAATTAAATTTTAAATTTAAGGGTCTTACAATATACTCATCGACTTTAACAACAATTGTAGAATAAAATCTATTTCAGATTCAGACTTTTTGAGTGGAATGTCAACTTTCATAAATATGTCAACATCCTAATAATTAAAGATAAACTATTAGTCATTTAAAATATTTCAAGTGTAAATAGAAAAAGATATATGTAATGAATACTTTACCAGAAACAAGCCGCAAAAGTCTTATTGGCCATTGTACGAAAAAATTCAAAGTATGACCAATTGTTGTCACCTCATCAGTGGACATAGATACTTGAGCATTTGCATCTAAAATCTTGGTATCCACCACTCTAACCATACCATTATCTAACAACTAGTTGTGTAAGGTGAGCCCAACTTGTACACATCATCATATGCCACTACAGTATCATTATTATCAATATACAATTTACATTGTTGCGTGATATCGTCGTCCTCATCCTCTGGTATAGGTTGTACAGTAGAACAACTACCCTTCGTGAACAAATTTGGGTTTTGTTGTGATAGCTCTTGCATCACTTTATTTTTAATCACATTAGTAAGCTCCTTGATTTGGTGGTTAATGAAAACTGGTGGGGTGGAGGCATAATGAGAACGTGGTCCAAAATATTGACAAATCCCCACACCTTGACCAACAACACAAACATGTATAGGGTGCTTAGATTTCCCAATGACCTTCGTCAAGATATCTTTACATCCATGTGGAACAAAGGTTCCTTAAGACGTTTGTTCAACCAATGAATCCTACAAGATATAATTTAGAGATACAATCACTAGCAATATTGCAAAAAAAACTAAGAGTGTATGGAAGATATAATTTCACTATTTTTAATTTTTTAATTCATTTGTTGCAAGGATGCAAAATGCTTAACTTAATATCCATCTATGTTTTACCCTTAATTTTCATTAAACTAGTTACCTTGATTAGCAAGTTCAATTTTAGCTTTTTTTGTCCTCCTATAATAGCACATTTATTTACAATTTCTTCTGCAATGACACAGACATCTTCTTATGAGTAATCTCCCAATGGATTTTGTCGGGCTCTCTTCCACTTTTCATGGCGTGATGGTGGAGATGGAGGTGCAACTATTGAATTTATAGATAATTCTTGTTTTGGTTTTAATTTTTCACTCATCAATCTTTCAATAAGCAACTCATATCCCCACGAGATATTATGTGATAGTATTTATTATGAGACTGAATCATTTGTTCCTTATTTCTTTTCTCCTATAATAAATAACACACCAATTTAATATAATACCAGAAATAAATTTATTAAGAAAAACTAAATTATAAATCTAGCTAACCAAAAATGAAGGATCTTGTTGTTTCTGAACAAACGCCTTCCAAATATCCTTATCAAGATAAGTATATGCTTTAAGACGACATTTGTGACTCAAATCTCTACCATTTAAATATCTAGATGCAAGACTAGTTTTAAATGCCCTCCAACGTTCACCAGCATTTGAAATCGATTTCTTTTTCAAAAATTCAAAATCAGGAACATCCCATTTCACCTACATTACAAAACAAATGGAGGAGTTAGTGTATGACATTAACAGGGTTTTTAACAAATCTCTTCAATGGTCCCAAAGTAAGGTATCAATGTCGTAACAGGGTTTTTATCTTTTGAACTAGAGAAAGGAATTACTCAACTACGACCATAACCCCACTATTTTGCATGATAATATTGTCATCCTAACTCTTTGTGTAGAATGTGAAATTATTGACATTGTAGCCAGTCCAAGCTATGACATCAAAGTGAGGCCCATTTGCTAGCCAATTTAATGTATCAGAAGTTGTATTGTTGGTTAGAATGACTTCTTTAAACCACTTTAATAAAGTCTTGTTATGCTCATTCAACAACCATTTTTCATTCATTCTAAGATATTTTTCCTTCATAATTAATGCTTTTATGGGTAGAAAGGTAAGGTTGAACATCATCAGTGTTATTCAATATATACAAATGTGCTTGAAGTACTTCCTCTCGTCCCATGCTCTTAAGTTTTAAGCTTCGTATATCATTACCCACACATGTTCCCTCATGAGAAGACCTAGGAATTCCTATAGCTTCTATTTTCGATATATATAATTAGAACAAAACTCAATAGCTTCTTTTGCTATGTACCTTTCAATAGTAGATGCTTTAGGACAATGTGGATTCTTCACATATCCTTTTAAAATCTTCATGTATCGCTCGACTGGATACATCCACCTCAAATAATAGGACCACATATTTAATCTCCCTAACTAAATGAATAAAGTTGCTACAAATAACATTGAAGAATAAACACAACCTAGTTAAGACATCTCTTACTTTTTTAGGATATATTCCACGTAAAGCCATTGGTAATAGTTGCATTTATATGTGAAAATCGTTAGACTTTAAGCCAACTAATTTCAAATCTTTTATTGAGACAAGACTCTTGAAATTTGAGGAGCAGCCATGCGGCCCTTTTATTCCCCGTAAACACTCACAAAAGCCTTTCATCTCCTTTTTTGACAGTGTATGACAAGCAGGAGGAAAAGATGTTCGTTTACCAGCTGATTGTTGAGCTAACTATTGTTGTATACTCATCTCAACCATATCTAGACGAGAATTTAAGTCATCCTTTGTTTTCCCATGAATATTGAGAAGTGTTCCAATTACACTATCACACACATTTTTCTCCATATGCATCACATTAGGATAATGTCTTACATCTATATTAGACCAATAAGGAAGATCAAATAACACAAACTTCTTTTTCCATATATTTTTCTCAAATGTCTATTTTTTTGTTATTTCCAAAGATAATGTTGATATCCTTAACTCGTTCATAGACTTGCCCCC